>LR738714.1:739339136-739490520 GCA_902687465.1 Secale cereale | reverse complement strand
GGAAGGAGACAGTGGTTTGGACTAAGTGCCGTTCAAGAAAGCCTCGCCTTGCCGGGAAGCAAACAACACTAAAGCTAAGTTGCCAAAGTTTGAGCATTCGAATTTTTAAATTTTAAAGTTATTTTCCTTGAACGGCCGCACTTTGTATGGAAAACCTGTGCGCGGAGGAACCAACTCGTGGCTAGCCGCGCCCTTATTTTGTTTCGAGCATGCTCAACGGCTTAAGCGTGCTGCGACAAATGTCGCGCCCTTACTTCGTTTTCGAGTTCGCTCAACAATATAAGTGTGCTGCGACTAGCTGCGACGAGGTTTCTTGTCGGCAACGGCACTGCCAGCAGGCTGCTGAAGTTCCGCACTCAGCGCTCGCGGCAAGGGTCCCTTAGCCGGCAAGTTCCCTAAAAGTGTAGGGTAAAAGCATACAAAACAAGGAAGTCAAGTAAAGGAAATAACACTGCGTTAACCACCCAAAATAAAGTTATGTTACAAAATGACTTGTCGCTGTTCTAATAGATTTTTGTCCATGACATGGTTGGCAGCGACAAGGGAAGCAGAAAGAAAACAGCCTAGTCTGCGCGGTCACCATCAACTCTCTTGATCTTGCCCACCTTGGCCACGATGGGCGCGACAAGGGCCTTCAGCGCTTCCTGGTCGGCATCGGGCGGCAAGGTCCTGAGGACGTTGTCAAGGTTGAGTCCTGGGTTGCGGAAGGCTATCTTCATCAGCACCCTCTCCATGACTCCTGTGCAAAGTCTGCGCGCCTCGTTCGCCAGCTGCGTGGGGATCCTCTCCCGGAGCTGCTTGAGGGCCGGCGCCACTCCCCTGAAGAACAAGCTTAGCTTGGCGCTGTGAGGGAGGTTCTCGTCGGTGGAGTAGCCGAGGTGCTCCGTCCCCAGCCCCGCCAACTCCCTGTCGATGTCAGCGGCGGCGGCGACAAGCCCCTCGGTCCAGTGCTCCACCGTCAGCCTGAAGTTGTTTTGGGAGAGGGCGGCGCTGTCCAACAGTGCCCTCTCAGCCCTGAGGTCCTCCTTCAGCTTCGTCTCCCGATTACTGGCGCTGTCAAGTGATGCGGTGAGAGTGGACAGCTTCAACTCCAAGTCTGCAACAGAATCCTTGGCGATGGCGAGCTCCTTGCCCTTGTCGGAGAGACGGACCTGCAGCTCGGAATGGCTGTGGGCGTCCTTCCCCCTCTCCGACACGAGCGCAACAACCTTCTCCTCGCTCGTTTTCAAGTGGATCTCCAGTTGCGCCACCCTCGCCTCCAAGTCTCTCTTGGCAGTCTCAGCAGCTGCCGCGACGTCCTTCGCCTCCTGCAGAGCTTCGCCAAGGGACTGTTCGCGTGCGGCAAGGTCGTCCTCGTGGCTTTCGAGGTCGACTTTCCGCTGCGTTAGTTCACCTTCCGGCCGAGACAGCTCTTCGGCGGCGAGCCGTTGCTGCTCTTCTACTTCGGCCTTCTCAAGTATGAACGCCTGATGCGCCTCGGCGAGCTCCTCCCGCTCCTCCGCCAAGGATCGGAGGGCCGCCTGGTTGGCGGCCCGGAGCTCTTTGGCATGCTTCTCCAAGTCGACGCCCGCCTTGGCGGCCAGAGCCTCTCGGGACTCCAGCTTGGCCTGCCTGGCGCGGTACAGGGCCAGAAGCCTCCGCAGAAGCGGCTCCTCCTCGGGCTCGCTACTGCTACCGGGCGCATCGACGAACTTCAGCCCGGTGGAGGCGAGAACTTCCCCATCGAAGACCTCTCCCTCCGCGGGCGCCCTTGACGTAGATGCCCACGGGAGCTGAATGAAGACCCCGTTTCCAGCCTCCAGGTAGGCGCCTGTTTCGGCCGCGGCAGCAGCAGGGTCGGCGGACGGCGCAACGTCTGACGCTCCTGCGGCCTCAGGGCCGTCAGTGCGATTGCCGGTCCCCTCCTCCGCTGCCGCGTCGGCATCCTTGGCTGCCTCTTCGACGGCAGGCTCGTCAGTACCGATCGCCTCTTCGGTAGCCGCGGCGTCGCCAGTGTTACCGCGCGCGTCCTCCTCGGTGGCAGCCTCCGTTTCCATCGGCTCTGGAGCGGACGAGTCTGAAGACAAGAAAAGAAGAAGAAAGAAGAAAGAAGAATGGTCAAGCAAATATCCAAAAAGAAAAATTCAAGAGAGGAAAAGTCCAAGGGTTACCTGCGCGGGACTCTTCTTCGACAGGGTTCCTTGCCGGGGAGTTCTCCCTCGGTGGCGTGATGGTGGCCCCCGCCGGCGGAGGGCCGCTGGCACCTTCCCTTGGCGGAGTGCCCACCCTTGGCGGGGTGCTCGCCCTTGGCGGGGTACTCGCCCTTGGAGGAGAGGTCGAGACGTGCGGCTCATCGGGAGCAGTCTCTTGGCGCTCCTGACGCTACGGCTCTGCTTCTGTACAAGTCAGCAAACAAACAAGACGTTAACAAGGATAAAAAGCCCATGCGCGCCCGACAAGCGGAGAGCGGACAGAAGACTTACGCTGGGGGCTGCTCTGCGGAGCAGCTGGCTGGTCCGGCAAACCTGTCGCAGGCGCATCCCCGGCTGCTGCGACGGGCTCGTCCTCAAGGTCGACCACTGGGATCTTGGCCCTCTTTGCCGCCCTCTGGGCTAGGGTCCTGGAGGGCAGACAAAATCAGAATCAGACAAAGAAAATTCAAGACAAGAACAACGAAAATCAAAGGAAACAAGAGTTGCCAGTACTTACTCTTCCTCCTCCTCGTCAGAGCTGAGCACGGAGAAGTCAAAGTCCGCCTCACGCGACCTGGCGCGCCAAAGATGTCGGGGAAACTGATCGCCCACGAACACCTATGGGACCGGAGCCCCTTTTCGATATGGCAAGGGGGCGGAGGATGCACAAAGAGCGGATCGAAGCGTGCACGCGAGCAGTTTACCCAGGTTCGGGCCGCACGGATGCGTAAAACCCTACTCCTGCCTTGGTTTGTATTGTGTTCTTAGCTCGGGAGCGAGAAGAGCTACAGTGCTTGTCGCTGGCAACACCGAGCATGAGAGTGATCGAAGATCAGAACCCCCTCTATGTTGTGCATGAGCCTCCTTTTATAGGTCGAAAGGGGTCACCGACAGGTGGCAACGCAGATGAGGGTAAAAATGTAAAAATGGTGGTAGTTGGAACAGTGTATGCATAGTGCTCTATACCTAACCCTGACGGCAGGGGACAAGGGCATTGAATGCCCGTCGCCGTCGCCCCAAACAGTGCAAAAAGCGTCTGTCAGGGCGTCTCCGTTCGCCACGATGGTGGCCTCGTCATCGCAGCTCGCCACCGTGTACCCCAGGCTGCACAGCCTTCCGCCACGTGCACCTGGAAGGGCCCCAGGGCGACGCGTGGCCGGATGAGCTGGAGCGCGGGCACGTAGTGGAAGCTTGCCGCGGCTTGCACTTTGCCGCGGTTGTTAACTTGTCGCGCCCGGGAGCTTGTCGCTCTCCGGGCCTAGCCGGGGCGCGCGATTCGCCACGGCAAGTCTCCTGAAATGCCATGCTTGGCCTTCCTGGCAAACTCCTCTTGCGAGGGTCTTGTGCCAGAGGGGTGGTCTTGAGCTTGGAGCGGCCTTCCCGGCAAGCTCCTCTTGCCGGGGTCTTGTTTTTTTAACTTGAATACTTTGTTCTTGAAGGGCTCCAAAGGAACCATAGTGGGCCTTGGCGGGCGCGTGGCAAGCCCTGCCTCGGGGCGCTGTTACTGCCCGTGCACAAGTTGGGATACTAAGGTACCCCTACTTTAGTCCACCGACACAGTGATACATGTGTGAATACATAGACCACAACGTGTCCCTAGTAAGCCTCTAGTTGACTAGGTTGTTGATCAACATATGGTTATGGTTTCCTGACCATGGACATTGGATGTCATTGATAACGGGATCACATCATTAGGAGAATGATGTGATAGACCAGACCCAATCCTAAGTCTAGCACAAGATCGTGTAGTTCGTATGCTAAAGCTTTTCCAATGTCAAGTATCCTTTCCTTAGATCATGAGGTTGTGCAACTCCCGGATACCGTAGGAATACTTTGGGTATGCCAAATGTCACAACGTAACTGGATGACTATAAAGGTACACTATAGGTATCTCCGAAAGCATCTGTTGGGTTGGCACAAACCGAGACTGGGATTTGTCACTCCGTATGACAGAGAGGTATCTCTGGGCCCACTCCGTAATACATCATCATAATGAGCTCAATGTGACTAAGGGGTTAGTCATGGGATGATGTGTTACGGAACGAGTAAAGAGACTTGCCATAACGAGATTGAACAAGGTATCGGTATACCGACGATCGAATCTCGGGCAAGTACTATATCGATAGACAAAGGGAATCGTATACGGGATTGATTGAATCCTTGACATCGTGGTTCATCCGATGAGATCATCGTGGAGCATGTGGGAGCCAACATGGGTATCCAGATCCGGCTGTTGGTTATTGACCGGAGAGTCGTCTCGGTCATGTGTGCATGTCTCCCGAACCCGTAGGGTCTACACACTTAAGGTTCGGTGACGCTAGGGTTGTAGAGATATTAGTATGCGGTAACCCAAAAGTTGTTCGGAGTCTCGGATCAGATCCCGGACGTCACGAGGAGTTCCGGAATGGTCTGGAGGTGAAGAATTATATATAGGAAGTCCAGTTTCGGCCACCGGGAAAGTTTCGGGGGTCACTGGTATTGTACCGGGACCACCGGAAGGGTCCCGGGGGTCCGCCGGGTGGGGCCACCTATCCCAGAGGGCCCCATGGGCTGAAGGGGGAAGGGAACCAGCCCCTGGTGGGCTGGTGCGCCCCCATGACCCTCCCGCTGCGCCTAGGGTTGGAAACCCTAGGGGTGGGGCGCCCCACCTGACTTGGGGAGCAAGTCCCCCCCCGGCCGCCGCCCCCCCTTGAGATTGGATCTCTAGGGGGCGGGCGCCCCCCTAGGGCCCCTATATAAAGGGGGGAGGGCTGCGCACCCTAGCCCTGGCGCCTCCCTCTCCCTCCCGTGACACCTCTTCCTCCTCTAGTAGAGCTTGGCGAAGCCCTGCTTGAATCCCGCTGTTTCCACCACCACGCCGTCGTGTTGCTAGATCTCCATCAACCTCTCCTCCCCCCTTGCTGGATCAAGAAGGAGGAGACTTCTCCGCTCCGTACGTGTGTTGAACGCGGAGGTGCCGTCCGTTCGGCGCTAGTATCATCGGTGATTTGGATCACGACGAGTACGACTCCATCAACCCCGTTCTCTTGAACGCTTCCGCTCGCGATCTACAAGGGTATGTAGATGCACTCCCCTCTCCCTTGTAGCTAGATGACTCCACAGTTTGATCTTGGTGATGCGTAGAAAATTTTCAAATTCTGCTACGTTCCCCAACAATGGCATCATGAGCTAGGTCTATGCGTAGTATCTTGCACGAGTAGAACACAAAGTAGTTGTGGGCGTCGATTTGACAATTCTCTTGCCGTTACTAGTCCTATCTTGATTCGGCGGCATCGTGGGATGAAGCGGCCTGGACCGACCTTACACGTACGCTTACGTGAGACAGGTTCCGCCGACTGACATGCACTAGTTGCATAAGGTGGCTAGCGGGTGTCTGTCTCTCCCACTTTAGTCGGATCGGATTCGACGAAAAGGGTCCTTATGAAGGGTAAATAGAAATTGGCATATCATTTTGTGGTTTTGGCGTAGGAAAGAAACATTCTTGCTAGAAACCTATAGGAGCCACGTAAAAACTTGCAACAACAATTAGAGGACGTCTAACTTGTTCTTGCAGCATGTGCCGTGTGATGTGATATGGCCAAAAGGATGTGATGAATGATATATATGTGATGTATGAGATTGATAATGTTCTTGTAATAGGAATCACGACTTGCATGTCGATGAGTATGACAACCGGCAGGAGCCATAGGAGTTGTCTTAATTTTATTGTATGACCTGCATGTCATTGAAAATGCCATGTAATTACTTTACTTTATTGCTAAGCGTTAGCCATAGTAGTAAAAGTAATGTTTGGCGAGACGACTTCATGAAGACACGATGATGTAGATAAGGATGATGGAGATCATGGTGTCATGACGGTGACGATGATGATCATGGAGCCCCGAAGATGAAGATCAAAAGGAGCAAAATGATATTGGCCATATCATGTCACTATTTGATTACATGTGATGTTTATCATGTTTTTACATCTTATTTGCTCAGAACAACGGTAGTAATTGTGTTTCCCCTAACTATGCACCGTTGCCAAGGTTCGTTGTTCCGAAGCACCTCGTGATGATCAGGTGTGATAGGCTCTTATGTTCGCATACAACGGGTGTAAGCCAGATTTACACACGCAATACACTTAGGGTTCACTTGACGAGCCTAGCATGTACATACATGGCCTCGGAACACGGAAGACCGAAAGGTCGAACATGAGTCGTATAGAAGATACGATCAACATAAAGATGTTCACCGTTGATGACTAGTCCGTCTCACGTGATGATCAGACACGGCCTAGTCAATTCGGATCATGTATCACTTAGATGACTAGAGAGATGTCTATCTGAGTGGGAGTTCATTAAATTTGTTTAGATGAACTTAATTGTCATGAACATAGTCTAAAATCTTTACAATATGTCTTATAGATCCAATGGCCCACGCTAATGTTGCCCTCAAATTCAACGCGTTCCTAGAGAAAACCAAGCTGAAAGACGATGGTAGCAACTATACAGATTGGGTCCGTAGCTTGAGGATCATCCTCATAGCTGCCAAGAAAGCATATATCCTTGAAGCACCGCTAGGTGATGCACCCGTTTCCTAGCAGCCTAAGACGTTATGAACGCGTGGCAGTCACGTAGTGATGATTACTCCCTGGTTCAGTGCGGCATGCTTTACAGCTTAGAATCGGGGCTCCAAAAGCGTTTTGAGCAGCACGGAGCATATGAGATGTTCCAAGAGCTGAAAATGGTTTTCCAAGATCATGCCCGAGTCGAGAGATATTGCATCTCCGACACATTCTACAGTTGTAAGATGGAGGAGAATAGTTCTGTCAGCGAGCATATACTCAAATTGTCTGGGTTGCACAATCGCTTGTCTCAGTTGGGAATTAATCTCCCAGATGAAGCGGTCGTTGATAGAATCCTTCAGTCGCTCCCACCTAGCTACAAGAGCTTCGTGATGAACTTCAATATGCAAGGGATCGAGAAGTCTATTCCCGAGGTGTATTCAATGCTGAAATCAGCGGAGGTGGAGATCAAGAAAGAACATCAAGTGTTGATGGTGAATAAAACCACTACGTTCAAGAAAGGCAAGGGTAAGAAGAACTTCAAGAAGGACGACAAAGGAGTTGCCGCGCCCGGTAAGCCAGTTGCCGGGAAGAAGCCAAAGAATGGACCCAAGCCTGAGACTGAGTGCTTTTATTGCAAGGGAACGGTTCACTAGAAGCGGAACTGCCCCAAATATTTAGCAGATAAGAAGGCCGGCAACGTCAAAGGTATATGTGATATACAAGTTTTTGATGTGTACCTTACTAGCGCTCGTAGTAGCTCCTGGGTATTTGATACCGGTGCAGTTGCTCACATTTGTAACTCAAAGCAGGAGCTGCGGAATAAGCGGAGACTGGCGAAGTACGAGGTGACGATGCGCGTCGGGAATGGTTCCAAGGTTGATGTGATCGCCGTCGGCACGTTACCTCTGCATCTACCTTCGAGATTAGTTTTAAACCTCAATAATTATAATTTAGTACCAGTTTTGAGCATGAACATTGTATCTGGATCTCGTTTAATGTGAGATGGTTACTCATTTAAATCCGAGAATAATGGTTGTTCTATTTATATGAGAGAAATGTTTTATGGTCATGCCCCGCTGGTCAATGGTTTATTCTTAATGAATCTCGAACATGATGTTACACATATTCATAGTGTGAATGCCAAAAGATGTAAGGTTGATAATGATGGCCCCACATACTTGTGGCACTGCTGCCTTGGTCATATTGGTGTCAAATGTATGAAGAAGCTCCACGCAGATGGACTTTTGGAGTCTCTTGATTATGAATCATTTGACACGTGCGAACCATGCCTCTTGGGCAAGATGACCAAGACTCCGTTCTCCGGAACAATGGAGCGAGCAACCAACTTATTGGAAATCATACATACCGATGTGTGCGGTCCAGTGAGTGTTGAAGCTCGTGGTGGCTATCGTTATGTTCTCACCCTCACAGATGACTTAAGTAGATATGGGTATGTCTACTTGATGAAACACAAGTCTGAGACCTTTGAAAAGTTCAAGGAATGTTAGAATGAGGTTGAGAATCAACGTGACAGAAAAATAAATTTCTTACGATCGGATCGTGGAGGAGAATATTTAAGCCACGAATTTGTCACGCACCTAAGGAACTATGGAATTGTTTCACAATTGACGCCGCCTGGAACACCTCAGCGTAATGGTGCGTCCGAACGTCGTAATCGTACTCTGTTGGACATGGTGCGATCTATGATGTCTCTTACTGACTTACCGCTATCACTTTGGGGTTATGCTTTAGAGATTGCCGCATTCACTCTAAATAGGGCACCATCTAAATCCGTTGAGACGACACCATATCAACTTTGGTTTGGCAAGAAACCAAAGTTGTCGTTTCTAAAAGTTTGGGGCGATCCTTATGTCAAGAAACTTCAACCTGAAAAGCTCGAACCCAAATCGGAAAAATGCGTCTTCATATGATACCCTTAGGAAACTATTGGGTACACCTTCTACCTCAGATCCGAAGGGAAGGTCTTCGTTGCCAAGAATGGATCCTTTCTGGAGAAAGAGTTTCTCTCGAAAGAAGTAAGTGGGAGGAAAGTGGAACTTGATGAGGTGATTGTCACCCCTTCCGAACCGGAAAGTAGCGCAGCACAGGAAGATGTTCCTGTGGTGCCTGCACCAACTAGGGAGGAAGTTAATGATAATGATCATGAAGCTTCAGATCAAGTTACTGCTGAACTTCGTAGGTCCACAAGGACACGTTCCGCACCAGAGTGGTATGACAACCCTGTCCTGGAAATCATGTTGTTAGACAATGGTGATCCTTCTAACTATGAATAAGCGATGGAGGGCCTGGATTCCAACAAATGGCTTGAAGCCATGAAATCCGAGATAGGATCCATGTATGATAACAAAGTATGGACTTTGGTGGACTTGCCCGATGATCGGCACGCCATAGAAAATAAATGGATCTTTAAGAAGAAGACTGACGCGGATGGTAAAGCGACCATCTATAAGGCTCGACTTGTCACTGAAGGTTATCGACAAGTTTAAGGAATTGACTACGACGAGACTTTCTCTCCCGTAGCGATGCTGAAGTCCGTCCGAATCATGTTAGCAATTGCCGCATTCTATGATTATGAGATATGGCAAATGGATGTCAAAACAGCATTCCTTAATGGCTTCCTCAAGGAAGAACTGTATATGATGCAGCCGGAAGGTTTTGTCGATCCTGAGAATGCTAACAAGGTATGCAAGCTCCATCGCTCAATCTATGGGCTGGTGCAAGCATCTCGGAGTTGGAACATTCGTTTGATGAGGTGATCAAAGCATTTGGGTTTATACAGACTTGGGGAGAAGCATGTATTTACAAGAAAGTGAGTGGGAGCTCTGTAGCATTTCTCATATTATATGTGGATGATATATTGCTGATGGGAAATGATGTAGAACTCTTGGAAAGCATAAAGGCCTACTTGAATAAGTGTTTTTCAATGAAGGACCTTGGAGAAGCTGCTTACATATTAGGCATCAAGATCTATAGAAATAGATCGAGACGCCTCATTGGTCTTTCACAAAGCACATACCTTGACAAGATATTGAAGAAGTTCAATATGGATCAGTCCAAGAAAGGGTTCTTGCCTGTATTCCAAGGTATGAGATTGAGCACAACTCAATGCTCGACCTCGGCAGAAGATAGAGAAAAAAAGAGAGTGTCATCCCCTATGCCTCGGCCATATGTTCTATTATGTATGCCATGCTGTGTACCAGACCTGATGTGAACCTTGCCATAAGTTTGGTGGGGAGGTACCAAAGTGATCCCGGTATGGAACACTGGACAGCGGTCAAGAACATCCTGAAGTACCTGAAAAGGACTAAGGATATGTTTCTCGTTTATGGAGGTGACGAAGAGCTCGTCGTAAAGGGTTACGTCGATGCTAGCTTCGACACAGATCTGGATGACTCCAACTCACAAACCGGATACGTGTATATTTTGAATGGAGGGGCAGTCAGCAGGTGTAGTTGCAAGCAAGGCATCGTGGCGACATCTACATGTGAAGCGGAGTACATAGCTACATCTGATGCAGCGCAGGAAGGAGTCTGGATGAAGGAGTTCATCAGCGACCTAGGAGTTATTCCAAGCGCGTCGGGCCCGATGACTCTCTTCTGTGACAACACTGGAGCTATTGCCATTCCCAAGGAGCCCAGGTTTCACAAGAAGACCAAGCACATCAAGCGCCGTTTCAACTCCATTCGGAATTATATTCAAGATGGAGACATAGATATTTGTAAAGTGCATACGGATCTGAATGTCGCAGATCCGTTGACTAAACCTATTCCATGAGCAAAACATGATCAACACCAGAACTCTATGGGTGTTCGATTCATCACAATGTAACTAGATTATTGACTCTAGTGCAAGTGGGAGACTGTTGGAAATATGCCCTAGAGGCAATAATAAAATGGTTATTATTATATTTCCTTGTTCATGATAATTGTCTATTGTTCATGCTTTAATTGTATTATCCGAAAAACAATGATACATTTGTGAATACATAGACCACAACGTGTCCCTAGTAAGCCTCTAGTTGACTAGGTTGTTCATCAACAGATGGTTATGGTTTCCTGACCATGGACATTGTATGTCATTAATAACGGGATCACATCATTAGGAGAATGATGTGATGGACCATACCCAATCCTAAGCCTAGCACAAGATCGTGTAGTTCGTATGCTAAAGCTTTTCCAATGTTAAGTATCCTTTCCTTAGACCATGAGGTTGTGCAACTCCCGGATACCGTAGGAATACTTTGGGTATGCCAAATGTCACAACGTAACTGGGTGGCTATAAAGGTACACTACGGGTATCTCCGAAAGCATCTGTTGGGTTGGCACAAACCGAGACTTGGATTTGTCACTCCGTATGACGGAGAGGTATCTGTGGGCCCACTCGGTAATACATCATCGTAATGAGCTCAATGTGACTAAGGGGTTAGTCACAGGATCATGTGTTACGGAACGAGTAAAGAGACTTGCCATAACGAGATTGAAGAAGGTATGGGTATACCGACAATCGAATCTCGGGCAAGTACTATACCGATAGACAAAGGGAATCGTATACGGGATTGATTGAATCCTTGACATCGTGGTTCATCCGATGAGATCATCGTGGAGCATGTGTGAGCCAACATGGGTATCCAGATCCCGCTGTTGGTTATTGACCGGAGAGTCATCTCGGTCATGTCTGCATGTCTCCCGAACCAGTAGGGTCTACACACTTAAGGTTCGGTGATGCTAGGGTTGTAAAGATATTAGTATGCGGTAACCCGGAAGTTGTTCGGACTCCCGGATGAGATCCCAGACGTCATGAGGAGTTCCGGAATGGTCCGGAGGTGAAGATTTGTATATAGGAAGTCCAGTTTTGGCCACCGGGAAAGTTTTGCGGGTCACCGGTATTGTACCGGGACCACCGAAAGGGTCCCAGGGGTCCGCCGGGTGGGGCCACCTATCCCGGAGGGCCCCATGGGCTGAAGGGGGAAGGCAACCAGCCCTTGGTGGGCTGGTGCGCCCCCCTTGGGCCTCCCCCTGTGCCTAGGGTTGGAAACCCTAGGGGTGGGGGGGCGCCCCACCTGACTTGGGGGGCAAGTCCCCTCCTGGACGCCGCCCCCCTTGAGATTGGATCTCTAGGGGGTCGGCGCCCCCCTAGGGCCCCTATATAAAGGGGGCAGGGAGGGCTGCGCACCCTAGCCCTGGCGCCTTCCTCTCCCTCCCGTGACACCTCTTCCTCCTCAAGTAGAGCTTGGCGAAGCCCTGCTGGAATCCTGCTGCTTCCACCACCACGCCATCGTGCTGCTGGATCTCCATCAACCTCTCCTCCCCCCTTGCTGGATCAAGAAGGAGGAGACATCTCCGCTCCGTACGGGTGTTGAACGCGGAGGTGCCGTCCGTTCGGCGCTAGGATCATCGGTGATTTGGATCACGACGAGTACGACTCCATCAACCCCGTTCTCTTGAACGCTTCCGCTCGCGATCTACAAGGGTATGTAGATGCACTCCCCTCTCCCTCGTTGCTAGATGACACCATAGATTGATCTTGGTGATGCGTAGAAAATTTTAAAATTCGGCTACGTTCCCCAACAATTCAATCTCGTTACCGACAAGTCTCTTTACTCGTTCTGTAATACATCATCTCGTGACTAACTCATTAGTCATTTTCTTGCAAGGCTTATTATGATGTGCATTACCGAGAGGGCCCAGATATACCTCTCCGACACTCGGAGTGACAAATCCTATTCTTGATCTATGCCAACACCACAAAGGCCTTCGGAGACACCTGTAGAGCATCTTTATAGTCACCTAGTTACGTTGTGATGTTTGATAGCACACAAGGTGTTCCTCCGGTATTCGGGAGTTGCATAATCTCATAGTCATAGGAACATGTATAAGTCATGAAGAAAGCAATAGCAGTAAAAAACTAAATGATCAAGTTGCTAAGCTAACGGATGGGTCAAGTCAATCACATCATTCACCAATGATGTGATCCCGTTAATCAAATGACAACTCATGTCTATGGCTAGGAAACATAACCATCTTTGATTCAACGAGCTAGTCAAGTAGAGGAATACTAGTGACACTTTGTTTGTCTATATATTCACACATGTATTATGTTTCCGGTTAATACGATTCTAGCATGAATAATAAACATTTATCATGATATAAGGAAATATAAATAACAACTTTATTATTGCCTCTAGGGCATATTTCCTTCAGTCTCCCACTTGCACTAGAGTCAATAATCTAGATTACACAATAATGATTCTAACACCCATGGAGTCTTGGTGCTAATCGTGTTTTGCTCATGAGAGAGGCTTAGTCAACGGGTCTGCAACATTCAGATCCGTATGTATCTTGAAAATATCTATGTCTCCCTCATTGACTTGATCTCAGATGGAATTGAAGTGTCTCTTGATTTGCTTGGTTCTCTTATGAAATCTGGATTCCTTTGCCAAGGCAATTGCACCAGTATTGTCACAAAAGATTTTCATTGGATCCGATGCACTGGGTATGACACCTAGATTGGATATGAACTCCTTCATCCAGACTCCTTCATTTGACACTTCCGAAGCAGCTATGTACTCCGCTTCACATGTAGATCCCGCCACGACACTTTGCTTAGAACTGCACCAACTGACAGCTCCATCGTTCAAAAAATATACATATCCGGTTTGTGACTTAGGGTCATCCGGATCAGTGTCAAAGCTTGCATCGACGTAACCATTTACGACTAGCTCTTTGTCACCTCCATAAACGAGAAACATATCCTCTTAGTCCTTTTTAGGTATTTCAGGATGTTCTTGACCAATGTCCAGTGATCCACTCCTGGATTACTTTGGTACCTCCCTGCTAAACTGATAGCAAGGCACACATCAGGTCTCGTACACAATATTGCATACATGATAGAGCCTATGGCTGAAGCATAGGAAATACCTTTCATTTTCTCTCTATCTTCTGAAGTGGTCTGGCATTGAGTCTTACTCAACTTCACACCTTGTAACACAGGCAAGAACCCTTTCTTTGACTGATCCATTTTGAACTTCTTCAAAACTTTATCAAGGTATGTGCTTTGGGAAAGTCCAATTAAACGTCTTGATCTATCTCTATAGATCTTGATGACTAATATATAGGCAGCTTCACCGAGGTCTTTCGTTGAAAAACACTTATTCAAGTATCCTTTTATGCTATCCAAAAATTCTATATCATTTCCAATCAATAATATGTCATCCACATATAATATCAGAAGTGCTACATAGCTCCCACTCACTTTCTTGTAAATACAGGCTTCTCCAAAAGTCAGTATAAAACCATATGCTTTGATCACCTCATCAAAGCGTATATTCCAACTCCGAGATGCTTGCACCAGTCCATATATGGATCGCTGGAGCTTGCACACTTTGTTAGCACCTTTAGTATCGACAAAACCTTCTGGTTGCATCATATACAACTCCTCTTTGAGGTATCCATTACGGAATGCATTTTTGACATCCATTTGCCAAATTTCATAATCATAAAATGCAGCAATTGCTAACATGATTCGGACATACTTAAGCATCGCTATGGGTGAGAAAGTCTCATCGTAGTCAACTCCTTGAACTTGTCGAAAACCTTTCGCAACAAGTCGAGCTTTGTAGACAGTAACATTACCGTCAACGTCGGTCTTCCTCTTGAAGATCCATTTATTTTCAAAGGCTTGCCGATCATTGGGCGAGTGAACCAAAGTCCATACTTTGTTCTCATACATGGATCCCATCTCATATTTCATGGCCTCAAGCCATTTTGCGGAATGTGGGCTCATCATCACTTCCTCATAGTTCGTAGGTTCATCATGGTCTAGTAGCATGACTTCCAGAATCGGGTTGCCGTACCACTCTGGTGCGGAACATACTCTGGTTAATCTACGAAGTTCAGCAGTAACTTGATCCGAAGTTTCATGATCATCATCATTAGCTTCCTCACTAATTGGTGCAGGAATCACTTGAACTAGTTTCTGTGATGCACTACTTTCCAATTCGGGAGAAGGTACAATTACGTCATCAAGTTCTACTTTCCTCCCACTCACTTCTTTCGAGAGAAACTCCTTCTCTAGAAAGGATCCATTCGTAGCAATGAAAATCTTGTCTTCGGATCTGTGATAGAAGGTGTACCCAACAGTCTCTTGTGGGTATCGTATGAAGGCACATTTCTCTGACTTGGGTTCAAGCTTATCAGGTTGAAGCTTTTTCAAACAAGCATTGCAGCCCCAAACTTTAAGAAATGACAACTTTGGTTTCTTGCCAAACCATAGTTCATAAGGCGTCGTCTCAACGGATTTAGATGGTGCACTATTTAACGTGAATGCAGCTGTCTCTAGAGCATAACCCCAAAAAAGATAGTGGTAAATTGGTAAGAGACATCATAGATCGCACCATATCTAATAAAGTGCGGTTACGACGTTCGGACACACCATTACTCTGTGGTGTTCTAGGTGGCGTGAGTTGTGAAACTATTCCCCATTTTTTCAAATGAAGACCAAACTCGTAACTCAAATATTCGCCTCCACGATCAGATCGTAGAAACTTTATTTTCTTGTTGCGATGATTCTCTACTTCACTCTGAATTTCTTTGAACTTTTCAAATGTTTGTGACTTGTGTTTCATTAAGTAGATATACCCATATCTGCTCAAATCATCAGTGAAGGTCAGAAAATAACGATGCCCGCCGCAAGCCTCAACACTCATCGATCCACATACATCGGTATGTATGATTTCCAACAAATCAGTTGCTCGCTCCATTGTTCCGTAGAACAGAGTTTTAGTCATCTTGCCCATGAGGCATGGTTCGCAAGCACCATGTGGTTCATAATCAAGTGATTCAAAAAGTCCATCAGTATGGAGTTTCTTCGTGCGCTTTACACCAATATGACCTAAACGGCAATGCCACAAATAAGTTGCACTATCATTATTAACCTTGCCTCTTTTGGCTTCAATATTATGAATATGTGTATCACTACGATCGAGATCCAACAAGAATATACCACTCTTCAAGGGTGCATGACCATAAAAGATATTACATATATAAATAGAACAACCATTATTCTCAGATTAAAATGAAGAACCGTCTCGCAATAAACAAGATCCAGATATAATGTTCATGCTTAACGCAGGCACCAAATAACAATTATTCAGGTCTAAAACTAATCCTGAAGGTAGATGTAGAGGTAGCGTGCCGATGGTGATCACATCGACTTTGGAACCATTTCCCACGCGCATCGTCACCTTGTCCTTAGCTAAACTTCGTTTAATCTGTAGCCCCTGTTTCGAGTTACAAATATTAGCAACCGAACCAGTATCTAATACCCAGGTGTTACTATGAGCATTAGTAAGGTACACATCAATAACATGTATATCATATATACCTTTGTTCACTTTGCCATCCTTCTTATCCACCAAATACTTGGGGCAGTTCCTCTTCCAGTGTGCAGTCCCTTTGCAGTAGAAGCACTCAGTTTCAGGCTTGGCTCCAGACTTGGGTTTCTTCGTGGGAGTAGCAACTGTCTTGCTATTCTTCTTGAAGTTCCCCTTCTTTCCCTTGCCCTTTTTCTTGAAACTAGTGGTCTTGTTAACCATCAACACTTGATGTTCCTTTTTGATTTCTACCTCCTCAGCTTTGAGCATAGCGAAGAGCTCGGGAATTGTCTTCTGCATCCCTTGCATGCTATAGTTCATCACGAAGCCTTTATAGCTTGGTGGCAGTGATTGAAGAACTCTATCAATAACACTATCTTCGTCAAGTTTGCAACCAAGTTGAGTCATATGATTGTATTACTTAGACATTCTGAGCAAGTGTTCACTGATAGAACTATTCTCCTCCATCTTGCAGCTGTAGAACTTATTGGAAATCTCATATTTCTCAATCTGGGCATTTGCTTGAAATATTAACTTCAACTCCTAAAACATCTCATATGCTCCATGACGTTCAAAACTCCATTGAAATCCCGGTTCTAAGCCGTAAAGCATGGCACACTGAAGTATCGTGTAGTCATCAGAACAAGCTTGCCAGACGTTCATAACGTCCGGAGTTGCTCCTGCAGCAGGTTTGTCACCTAGCAGTGCTTCAAGTACATAATTCTTCTGTGCATAAATGAGGATAATCCACAAGTTACGGACCCAGTCTGTGTAGTTGCTACCATCATCTTTCAACTTAGCCTTTTCTCGGAACACATTAAAATTCAATGGAACAACAACACGGGCCATATATCTACAACAACATAGGCATGCACAATACTATCAGGTACTAAGTTCATGATAAATTAAAGTTCAATTAATCAAATTACTTAAGAACTCCCACTTAGACAGACATCTCTCTAATCATCTAAGTGATCACGTGATCCATATCAACTAAACCATGTCCGATCATCACGTGAGATGGAGTAGTTTTGAATGGTGAACATCTTATGTTGATCATATCTACTATATGATTCACGCTCGACCTTTCGGTCTCTAGTGTTCCGAGGCCATATCTGCATATGCTAGGCTCGTCAAGTTTAACCCGAGTATTCAGCGTGTGCAAAACTGGCTTGCACCTGTTGTATGTGAACGTAGAGCTTATCACACCCGATCATCACGTGGTGTCTCGGCACGACGAACTTCCGCAACGGTGCATACTCAGGGAGAACACTTATACCTTGAAATTTAGTGAGAGATCATCTTATAATGCTACCGTCGATCTAAGCAAAATAAGATGCATAAAAGATAAACATCACATGCAATCAATATAAGTGATATGATATGGCCGTCATCATCTTGTGCCTTTGATCTTCATCTCCAAGGCACCGTCATGATCACCATCGTCACCGGCGCGACACCTTGATCTCCATCGTAGCATCGTTGTCCTCTCACCAACTATTGCTTCTACGACTATCGCTACCGCTTAGTGATAAAGTAAAGCAATTACATGGCGATTGCATTTCATACAATAAAGCACCAACCATATGGCTCCTGCTAGTTGCCGATAACTTTGTTACAAAACATGATCATCTCATACAATAAAATTTAGCATCATGTTGACCATATCACATCACAACATGCCCTGCAAAAACAAGTTAGACGTCCTCTACTTTGTTGTTGCAAGTTTTACGTGGCTGCTAAGGGCTTAGCAAGAACCGTTCTTACCTACGCATCAAAACCACAACGATATTTCGTCAAGTATGTGCTGTTTGAGCCTTCACAAGGACCGGGCATAGCCACACTTAATTCAACTAAAGTTGGAGAAACTAACACCCGCCAGCCACCTGTGTGCGAAGCACGTCGGTAGAACCAGTCTCGCGTAAGCGTATGCGTAATGTCGGTCCGGGCCGCTTCATCCAACAATACCGCCGAATCAAAGTATGACATGCTGGTAAGGAGTATGACTAGTATCGTCCACAACTCACTTGTGTTCTACTCGTGCATATAACATCTACGCATAACCTGGCTCATGATGCCACTGTTGGGGAACGTAGTAATCTCAAAAAAAATCTTACGCACACGCAAGATCATGGTGATGCATAGCAAAGAGAGGGGAGAGTGTGTCTACGTACCCTTGTAGACCGAAAGCGGAAGCGTTTATCAACGCAGTTGATGTAGTCGTACACCTTCACGATCCGTCCCGATCTAGCACCGAATGTACGGCACCTCCGTGTTCAGCACACGTTCAGCTCGATGACGTCCTCGCCTTCTTCATCCAGCAAGACAGGCGAAGTAGTAGATGAGTTCCGGCAGCACGACGGCGTGGTGACGGTTGTTGATGAAGAACAAACTCTGCAGGGCTTCGCCAAGCACTACAGAAACTAGACGGAGGATAAACTAGAGGGTCGGGGTTGCCGGCACACGGCTTGGTGTATCTTGATGTGTCTTGGGTGCTAGCCCTGCCCCTCTATTTATATGTTGAGCCTTGGGGTCGAAACTTGGAGTAAAAGCCTCCACAAAGTCGGTTTCACCCGAAAGGCAAGAGTCCTTCTCGGACTCCAGGGCTAGACACCAGGGTTCCCGGCGTCTGGGCCCAGATGCCAGGGACCCTAGCGTCTAGCCCCTGGACTCCGCAAAACTTCCTTTGCGCTTTCCAAAAACCTTGTGGGCTTTCCCCTTTGGCCCAAATAAAGTGTTCTCGTACCCAAACATTTCGGGAAACATCCGAAACCCCTTCCGGTAAATTCTGGAACCCTTCCGGAGGCCAAACACTATTATCCCATATATCAATCTTTATCTCCGGACCATTCCGAAGTTCCTCGTCATGTCAGTGATCACATCCGGGACTCCGAATAACATTCGGTTACCAACATACATAACTCATTCAATACTATATCGTCAACGAACATTAAGTGTGCGGACCCTACGGGTTCAAGAACTATGTAGACATGACCAACACATCTCTCCGGTCAATAACCAATAGCGGAACATGGATTCCCATATTAGCTCCTACATATTCTACGAAGATCTTTATCGGTCGAACCGCATAACAACATACATTGTTCCATTTGTCATCGGTATGTTACTTGCCCGAGATTCGATCGTCGGTATCATCATACCGAGTTCAATCTCGTTACCGGCAAGTCTTTTTATTCGTTCGGTAATACATCATCTCGTGACTAACTCATTAGTCATTTGCTTGCAAGGCTTATTATGATGTGCATTACCGAGAGGGCCCAGAGATACCTCTCCGACACTCGGAGTGACAAATCCTATTCTTGATCTATGCCAACACCACAAACACCTTCGGAGACACCTGTAGAGCATCTTTATAATCACCCAGTTACGTTGTGACTTTTGATAGCACATAAGGTGTGATGACCCACAAGTGTAGGGGATCTATCATAGTCCTTTCGATAAGTAAGAGTGTCGAACCCAACGAGGAGCAGAAGGAAATGATAGGCAGTTTTTAGTAAGGTATTTTCTGCAAGCACTGAAATTATAGGTAACATATACTATTGTGATAAGATAATTGGTTGCAAGTGACAAACGGTAAAAGTAAATAAGGTGCAGCAAGGTGGCTGTCGTGGAATTAGCACGTCAGATGTCCGGTTTAGCGGACTTTAGTGGTGATGCCGCGCATCTATGTAGTAGCTTGAGAGGGGTTGAGCGGAATCGAGAGGCGCGATGCAAGACACGGATTTAGATAGCTTCGGGCCCCGGGAAACATCATCCGGTAATAACCCTACGTGCTGTTTGAGGCTAGGTCTCATTATGATCCTCGTGGTGTCGCCGGTAAACCGGCTCTTGGTGTCTAACCCTAGAAACTTGTCTGCTTGTCTAAACTCTAAACCTAACTTGTCTCTTGTCTAACTTGTGAAAAACTTGTCCCCTTTGGAGAGCCCTGCCCCTCCTTATATATGTTGAAGGGGTGGGTTTACATGACTAGTCCTAGTAGGACTAGGATTGATCTATTACAAGGAGTCCTAGTCTTGCTTCCTTTATGGAGAATATTCCTTGCGTTTTATTCATAAACCGGCCCACTACTAATATGAACCGGCCTTCTGGGCCTTGGGCCTTGTCATCCATGATCCGCATGCCGGGTCACCAATATTTTGCCAAGTGTAAACCACCTTAAGTAGAATGCCAAGTCCGGCCGGGTTATAATTCCGGCCGGTTCATACCGCGGGGTAATATCCCCGACATTAGCCCCCAAGTTTAGCTTGGATGTGTCCATGGTAAACTTATGCTCCAAAACAAATACAAGAACAAATTTGATATGTTGTGCTCCGAGTTAAGAATTCTTGTAAACCGGCATCTGACCATCCTTATGTCCTTCTTTTTCCTTCTTCTAGAAAATCCGGGTCAACTTGCTTGCATAAGAAATATTGTAAATCCAGAAACCATTTGAATCAGCTTTTCAATGCTCTGACTTGAAAAAATATTGGTCTTCAAATATTCAATTGATATCCAGCCGGCTTGAAGATGTAGAACTTGCCGGTTTATGATTGCCAAAATTGCCGGGTCACACAATTAATCTGATTTGCCAGAACTGAAAATTTGAAGATGTTCCTCCTTTATATGCATATTACCTATAGCCCCCAAGTGCCGGGTCATTATGTAATAATGAGCAGGGACTTTGTATATATTCCATTGAAAATAGCCTTGTATAATCTTTGAAGAAATCCAGATTGTTCATCCAAATCACTATGAAACTGAACATTCCATATTATGTAGCCCCCAAGTGCCGGGTCATTATGCAATAATGAGCAGGGACTTTGAAAATATGATCATGTAAACTTGAATAGCAATATGTAGCCCCCAAGTGCTGGGTCATTATGCAATAATGAGTAGGGACTTTATTGAAATGAACATTATATAACGTAACTTCCATCGTGGGGTTTGAATCCACGTCCACAAGGTTAAGAGCTTTGTGTTTTACCAACTGAGCAATGGACCCTTCAATATAATGAATGAATACTTGTGTACCTTGAATTGTTGACAGGAGCGATTGATAGCCCCCAAGTTCCGGTTTAGCTACATTTAGAAGGTGAACCGGTACTTCCAAATGAAGCAAATGATCTTTCCATTAGCCCCCAAGTGTCAAGTAGACAACTTGCTTGTGTGCTTGAGACTTTTGTCTTTGTATTGCTGCTGTTTACTGCTTCAACTGCCCATTAGCCCCCAAGTGTCATGGTGCATGCTTGCAGCGACATGAGACTTGTGTATTTGATGTAAACTTAATTTGAATAATGTAGCCCCCAAGTGCCGGGTTGTAAGCCTGCAGCAACTCGGGACTATTCCTTTGTAGAATAAATCACTTCCATCGTTGAAATAATATCCATTGCGATTTAAAGCGACTTTTGAAAAACCTCAATCATAATATTGATAACCATAATAGGAATCCAGCCATGTTTGGCTATTTGAAGAATATAATCCGGTTTGAAGACCGGTTCCAATGATGTTTGATCACAATCGGGCCAAGTTAATAAACACCGGTCATTATTTTATCTCATACTGGCGACTTATAGTCAAAACCAGGCCGGTTTAATAAACACCGGTCATTATAACTGATCATGTACTGCCAATATATATTTAAAAATAAAATACTTCATACCTGTGATCAAATATGCTTGATATTCTTAATCCGGTAGAACCTTAAAATTTCTTGATGAAGATCTTCATGGATCCAATTAGAAACCCGGGTTGTGATGATAGACTCCGGTTTATCTCGTTCTGAAACTTTGTTCAGAAATTTGTGGCTTATTGCCTGATAGAGGATCCGGGTTATAATGAACACCGGTTTACTTAGTCTGATATTCATGATCCAGACTGTCCATTTCATAGATATGTGGTCAACTTGTGTAGCTGTTCCACTCCGGTTTAAAAGGTTATAGAACACAAAAACACCAAAAAACATGCAATTTTTGCAAATAAGACCATGTAGTCGAGGATTTTTCAAAGAGCTGCCAGGCTCAAAGCAAGGTTCAGCCAATCAGTGGATGCGGGTACCATCCAAGGGGCCTAGCCAATCACTGAATGTGGAATTATCCAACTTTTCAGAGGGCCGAAAGAACCGTATATAAAAATTATTCCGATCACTGGGACGCGGATTGGCCGACACTCCCAGGGGGCCTAGCCAATCACTGAACGTGGATTTTATCCAACTTTTCAGAGGGCCGAAAGAATCGTATCTATTATTCCGATCACTGGGACGCGGATTGGCCGACACTCCCAGGGGGCCTCCAGGGTTCCTCCTGAACCGGTGGGTCAATCTAAACCAATCACTGAATGTGGTACTATCCAACTTTTCAGAGGGTCGAAAGAAAAAAAAATTATTCCGATCACTGGGACGCGGATTGGCCGACACTCCCAGGGGGCCTCCAGGGTTCCTCCTGAACCGGTGGGTCAATCTAAACCAATCACTGAACATGGACTTGTCCAACTTTTCAGAGGGTTGAAAGAACTATGAAACTAATCCGATCGCTGGGAGTGGATGATACCAACTCCCAGAGGGCCTCCAGGGTTCCTCCTGAACCGGTGGGTCAATGTAAACCAATCACTGAATGTGGACTTGTCCAACTTTTCAGAGGGTCTCCAGGGTTCCTCCTGAACCTGTGGGTAAATTGTGAAGCCTCCTCTGCTCGAACCGGATATGATCTCTTTTTTTAGAGAGTTGCATTGCTCTTTTGTGCATATGCCCTGAGTGTATTTGAACCGGTATGTTGAGTAGACCGGATCACAGGGCGGACGGTAAACGACTGCTGCATCAGAGGTCGCGCAGATATGTGAATCGGCCGCGGTATTGTAAGCCGGCGGAGAGGAACGAGTTATCCTCCGTGTTATAAACTGATTTGTTTGAAGAACAGATGGGCCGGCCGGCGCGGTCGCGAGAGACGGCCGCGTCGTTGTAAACCGGTGCTGTCGTGCGAGACGGCCACGGCGTTGTAAACCGGTGTGGTCACGAGAAATGGCCCCGGCGTTGTAAACCAGTGTGGAGTCCGTTGAGTAACGATGTCCATTTGTACCGAATTATGTTTAGCGGGCTTCCCTCTCCGCGGTATAATATCTCTTTGCAATGAATGATTTTTCCTGCGTATAAAACACAGCGGGGCGAGGTGTTTTTGTTCGGATGAATTAATATGTATGAAAAATAAATAGGATAGCTATCACCTGATTTGCCTGGAGAATAGATGAGTTGGCCGTGGTATTTGTAAACCGGTGAGACGCGTATTCGCTGGGCCGGTTTATGAGGACAGGTGCGGTACTGGCGCGTTGATGTAGACCGGATCACAGCACATACTCACGAAGCCGCGCAACTCGTGCATCCGTCGCATACCCCAATGATAATCCGGCTGCCGCTTTTAGTAGTCGTCCTGCGTAAAAAACATTATGTGCAAGAGTAATTGTTCTTGGATGAATTAACACGTGCTAAAAATACTGAGAATAGATAGCACCTGGCAGTACTGAGCAGCAGACGTTTTTGATTGATGATGAACAGAAGTACTAGCAGTAACTAGTACTAGTTGACAGCGGCTTGAGAAATCAATCAGACCTGACGTGCCAATTATTGGAAAAACGGCCACGTACTAGAAGTAGTACTAGTAATTTGATTGATTGATTTTTGCCTCGGGGCTTGAAACGGCGAGTCGAACGGGCGACGGTAGCGATTCGGACGCGACGTAGAGCCTAGACCAACCACGGGTAGTGGCCGTTTTCTCTATCTCTCTCTTTTTTTTTTCAAATCGATAAATCCTTCTGATCCGAACACAAGTTCGTGGTGTGGACTAAGTCTACGGCGAACTCCGTCGTCTCAGGAATATGTTTAAAAAATTGATCTGGCTTCAAATCGCAGGATCTCCAGGCGAGGTCTGACAGCGACCCGGACGGGAGATGATTTCCGCGGAAGTGGTTCGGAGCAGAATTTGCTGAAAAACTCAGGCCGCCCGGAATCTGAGCTGCACAAGCAGCGGTTTGGGAACGCGGTCGGTTGACTCACGTACAAGTTTTTGAGGACCGAGTGCTGGCACTTGCATCTCGCTTGATGGAATCTCTCCACGTAAGGGAAGTACTCCCCAGGCTTGAGCAAAGTAGGATTATTATTTTTTTGTCCTTCCTAGCAGCACTTTTCTTTACTTTAATATCTTGATATAGACTTGTAGCTGTCGGTCTCGGCTTAGAAAAGGTCTCGGCTTTGAAAAGGCTGCACCCTGGCGATTCACACGAGTAGTATAGCAGATTAACTCCTTGTCTTCTAGTGGCGTATTAGTACTTGATCCCGGTATGCTTTGATCAAAAACCCAAGCAGCAAACTCAAGCGGCAGTGCGGCAGCTTGCAGGGCCCCGACCGCTTGACGCGGGGAAAAGGCGAGCGAGGCACGCGCCAGGCCGGTGCAGATGGGACGGGTCACGGGCAGAGTCCGAGCCGGTCCATCGTCTGTATCCGGGTCGTGGCCGCTCTGGCAATTTTTTTTTGAGGCGTAATCCAACCAGCAGATGATCTTTTCCTTGTATACACACATTGCCACACATAGGAAATCGGCAATTCCTTCTGTATGGATCCAAATTTCTCTTCAATTCTTCTTCATCTGATTAACCACGAGCTTCTAGATACCAAAGAGTACGCCCTCCAAGAACTCAACACCACCGTGCGCAGGCCCCACGGTGGGCGCCAACTGTCGTGGAATTAACACGTCAGATGTCCGGTTTAGCGGACTTTAGTGGTGAGGCCGCGCATCTATGTAGTAGCTTGAGAGGGGTTGAGCGGAATCGAGAGGCGCGATGCAAGACACGGATTTAGACAGCTTCGGGCCCCGGGAAACATCATCCGGTAATAACCCTACGTGCTGTTTGAGGCTAGGTCTCATTATGATCCTCGTGGTGTCGCCGGTAAACCGGCTCTTGGTGTCTAACCCTAGAAACTTGTCTGCTTGTCTAAACTCTAAACCTAACTTGTCTCTTGTCTAACTTGTGAAAAACTTGTCCCCTTTGGAGAGCCCTGCCCCTCCTTATATATGTTGAAGGGGCGGGTTTACATGACTAGTCCTAGTAGGACTAGGATTGATCTATTACAAGGAGTCCTAGTCTTGCTTCCTTTATGGAGAATATTCCTTGCGTTTTATTCATAAACCGGCCCACTACTAATATGAACCGGCCTTCTGGGCCTTGGGCCTTGTCATCCATGATCCGCATGCCGGGTCACCAATATTTTGCCAAGTGTAAACCACCTTAAGTAGAATGCCAAGTCCGGCCGGGTTATAATTCCGGCCGGTTCATACCACGGGGTAATATCCCCGACAGTGGCCCAATCCTTTTTGTAGCAAAGGACAAGCCTGAACAAACTCTTATGCAAGGTAAAGCGCTCCCGAAGACATATGGGAATTATCGTCAAGCTAGTTTTCATCACGATCGTCTGATTCACATTCGGTACTTTGATAATTTGGTATGTGGGTGGACCGGTGCTTGGGTGCTTCCCTTACTTGGACAAGCCTCCCACTTATGATTAACCTCTAATGCAAGCATCCGCAACTACAAAAGAAGTATTAAGGTAAACCTAACCATAGCCTGAAACATATGGATCCAAATCAGCCCCTTACGAAGCAACACATAAACTAGGGTTTAAGCTTATGTCACTCTAGCAACCCAGCATCTACTTATTACTTCCCAATGCCTTCCTCTATGCCCAACTATTGGTGAAGTGTCATGTAGTCGACGTTCACATGACACCACTAGAGGAGGGACAACATACATCTCATAAAAATATCGAACGAAGACCAAATTGACATGACTACTAATAGCAAGACTTCTCCCATGTCCTCAGGAACAAAAGTAACTACTCACAAGACATAATATTGTTCATGATCAGAGGGGTATTAATATGCATAATGGATATGAACATATGATCTTCCACCAAATAAACCAACTAGCATCAACTACAAGGAGTAATCAACACTACTAGCAACCCACACGTACCAATCTGAGGTTTGGGTACAAAGATTGGATACAAGAGATGAACTAGGGTTTGAGAGGAGATGGTGCTGGTGAAGATGTTGATGAAGATAGCCCTCCCCAAGATGGGAGGGTTGTTGGTGATGACAGCGGTGACGATTTCCCCCTCCCGGAGAGAAGTATCCCCGGCAGAACAGCTCTGCCGGAGCCCTAGATTTGTTTCCGCCTCGGTTCCGCCTCGAGACGGCGGCGTCTGGTCCCGAAAGCCTCCTCCTGATTTTTCCAGGTCAAAACGCTTCATATAGGAGAAGATGGGCACCGGGGGCCACCGGCTGGCCCTCGAGGCAGGGGGGCGCGCCCTGGGAAGGGGGGGCGCGCCCCCCACCCTCGAGGCCAGCCAATGGCCCCTCTCGTGGGTTTCTTTCGCCAGATATTTTTTATATTTTCCGAAACAATGTTCTGTGGAGTTTCAGGGCTTTTGGAGTTGTGCAGAATAGGTTTCCAGAGTTTGCTCCTTTTCCAGCCTAGAATTCCAGCTGCCGGCATTCTCCCTCTTCATGTAAACCTTGTAAAATAAGAGAGAAAAGGCATAAGTATTGTGACAAAACATGTATGAACAACCCATAATGCAATAAATATCAATTTATAAGCATGATGCAAAATGGACGTATCAACTCCCCCAAGCTTAGACCTTGCTTGTCCTCAAGCGAAAGCCGAAATCGAAAAATATGTCCACAAGTTTAGAGATAGAGGTGTCGATAAAAACAGAATACAGACATGAGGGCATCATGATCATTCTTATAACAGCATCTTATATAAATATAGTCATATGATTCTTATGCTAAAGTAAAAATTCATCCACAATATCAAGTATGCATCATAAACTTCATTGGAAACTAACAAACTTTGATCTCGATCATTGAAGCAATTGCAATTTATCGTAATATCGGAAAGAGTCAATATAAGAGCTTTTCAGCAAGCCTTCATACTCAACCATCATATAGTCTTTCACAATTTCTCACACTCACGCAATACTTATGTTTATGGAGTTTTAATCGAACACAGAGAAAGATAGGGGCTTATGGTATTGCCTCCCAACCTTTTACCTCAAGGGTAATGTCAACAGTAATAGATCATGAAAACTTACATCCAAGTGGGTATATATGTCAGGATCTTTCCAACACAATGTGCTTACCAAAGGATAAAATGTAAAAAGGAAAGGTGGATTTCATCTTGACACTTATAAGACAAGAATAAAAGATAGGCCCTTCACAGAGGGAAGCAGAGGTTGTCATGTTTTTTTATGGTTGGATGCACAAAGTCTTAGCATAGAGGAACTTCGCTTTATATTGCCACTTGTGATAAGGACCTTTATTATGCAGTCCGTTGCTTTTATTACTTCCATATCACAAGCTCGTATAAAGCTAATTTCTCCGACACTAATAAATCATACATATTTTACGGATTTGCAACATGACAACTTACTTGGAAGGATCTTTCTCAATCCATAGGTAGGTATGGTGGACTCTCATGGCAAGACTGGGTTTAGGGATACATGGAAGCACAAGTAGTATCTCTACTTAGTGCGAGGAGTTTTGGCTAGCATGAGGGGGAAAGGCAAGCTCAACATGTTGGAAGATCCATGACAATATACTTTATTTCGGATATAAGAAGACATAACCCATTGTGTTGTCTTCCTTGTCCAACATCAACTCTTTAGCATGTCATACTTTAATGAGTGCTCGCAATCATAAAAGATGTCCAAGATAGTATATTTGTATGTGAGGCCTCTCTTCTTTTCTTACTTCCTATTAATTGCAACGATGACCAAAACTATGTTTGTCACCTCCCAACAACTTTTATTTATCATAGTCTTGTATGTGAAGTCATTACTTCCCATAAGATCGATATGATCTCTTTGATACTCCTTTTGTTTTCTTTCTTTTTATCATGACCCAAGTGAGGAAATCAAGCCCTTGACTCAACACTAATCTTTATTATATAGCTCACGGACTCGATTACAAAGGATAAAGCTCACAAAGCAAAAGCTTACAACTAGATCATGCTAACTTTATTCTAATATATCAAGATACTACCAAAAGGATCGAACTAAGTAAAACGGTAAAGATAGGAGTGATGGTGATATGATACCGGGGTCACTCCCCCAAGGTTGGCAGTTGCCAAGGGGAGTGCCCATACCCATATGATTATGTCTCCTTCTTCGGGGTTGGTGATGATGGAGTTGTTGCTGATGTAGGCTTGTTGTTCTTCCAAGGCATGGGCTCACGATCATAGAAGGATGATCGAGTCTCTGGGATACTCAAATCTGCAGCCAAACTCATGTTCTTGAATCTATATTCATACTCACAGTTTTGGTTTTGCAGGTCATAGATCTGGGCTTGGAGGTGATCGATCTTCTCTTGAAGATTGGAGATGACTTCCCCGAAGATCCTTGAGTCCATCTTGAGGTTGTTGGCAAGCTCCAAGATCATCATGTGGTTGGCATCGAGTGCTCGTTCCACCATACCTTGGCATTTGAAAACTTGTTGCTCGATTGCTTCGAGTCTTGTCTCCACGCTTCCGGTCCTTCTCGGCCCCTCAACATCACGGATGTGCAGCACCCCCTCATGCAACTCCATGGTTTTCGGGTGGTGCAGCACCTCCGCAAGGTAGGGGTTGATGACCTTCTCGAAGAGCTTGTCCTTGGGGGTGTTGGAGGACTCCATGGCAATCTAGATCTATCAAAAACAGCAGCCCGAAACGAAAACAGAGGAATTTTGCGTGATACGGAGGTCAAAACCTCCGGGAGTATATATAATGAATTTTTCCCGAACATAAGGAGTAACCCACAAGAAAACGGAGTCCGGGGGACACACGGGGTGCCCTCGAGGCAGGGGGCGCGCCCTAGGAAGGGGGGGCGCCCCCTACCGTCGAGGAGGCCCCCTGTCTCCTCCGGACTGCGGTTTATTTTTCTAGTTTTCTAAATATTCCAAAACGGAGAAAAAATTCCTTTAGAATTGTTTTGGAGTCGGTCTACTTACCGTATCACGTACCTCTTCCTTTTCGGAGGCTGAATCATTCTGGAAAGTGTCCCTTATGTATTCCTCCGGGGTTATGGTTTCAATAACAGTAGTTTCAACATTTATAGGATTACCTAAGATATAATGTTTGATCCTCTGACCATTCACCACCTTCGGATTTGTGCCTTCGAAGTTGTGGATTTTTATGGTACCGGAACGATAGACCTCCTCGATAACGTAAGGTCCTTCCCACTTGGAGAGAAGTTTTCTTGCAAAATATCTTAAACGAGAGTTGTATAGCAAAACATAATCACCTACGTTAAACTCACGCTTTTGTATCCTTTTGTCATGCCATCTTTTAACTTTTTCTTTAAATAACTTGGCATTCTCGTAGGCCTGGGTTCTCCATTCGTCGAGACAGCTAATGTCAAATAACCTCTTTTCATCGGCAAGTTTGAAATCATAATTGAGCTCTTTGATAGCCCAATATGCCTTATGTTCTAGCTCAAGAGGTAAGTGACAAGCTTTTCCATATACCATCTTATATGGAGACATACCCATAAGATTTTTGTATGAAGTTCTATAGGCCCATAATGCATCATCTAGTTTCTTGGACCAATTATTTCTAGACCTATTAACTGTCTTTTGCAAGATTAATTTCAACTCCCTATTACTTAGTTCAACTTGACCACTAGTCTGTGGGTGATATGGTGATGCTATTCTATGGTTGACATCATACTTAGCAAGCATCTTACGGAAAGCACCATGAATAAAGTGTGAACCACCATCAGTCATTAGATATCTAGGGACTCCAAACCTCGGAAATATAACTTCTTTAAGCATCTTAATAGAGGTGTTATGATCAGCACTACTAGTTGGAATAGCTTCTACCCACTTAGTAACGTAATCAACAGCAACTAGGATATGTGTGTACCCATTAGAGGAAGGAAAAGTTCCCATATAATCAAAGCCCCAAACATCAAATGGTTCAATAACAAGTGAATAATTCATAGACATTTCTTGACGTCTACTAATATTACCGATTCTTTGACATTCATCACAAGATAAGCCAAACTTACGGGCATCCTTGAAGAGAGTAGGCCAATAAAACCGGATTGCAATACCTTGTGTGTAGTTCTGTCTCCCGCATGGTGTCCTCCATAGGCTTCGGAGTGGCACTTGCATAGGATCTGTTCCTGTTCATGCTCAGGTACACAACGTCTAATAATACCATCTACTCCTTCTTTATAAAGATGTGGGTCATCCCAAAAGTAATGTCTCAAATCATAGAAGAACTTTTTCTTTTGCTGGTATGTGAAGCTAGGGGTATAAACTTAGCAACAATATAATTAGCATAATCAGCATACCATGGAGCAGTACGAGAAGTACTTATGACAGCTAATTGTTCATCAGGAAAGCTATCAGCAATAGGTTGTGGGTCATCAAGTATATTCTCTAACCTAGACAAGTTGTCTGCTACAGGGTTCTCAGCTCCCTTTCTATCAATAATATGCAAATCAAATTCTTGCAGCAAGAGAACCCATCTAATAAGTCTAGGTTTAGCATCTTTCTTTTCCATAAGGTATTTTATAGCAGCATGATCAGTGTGAAAGTTACTTTAGATTCAACGATGTAGGGTCTAAACTTATCACAAGCAAACACAACTGCTAACAATTCTTTCTTAGTGGTAGCATAATTTCTTTGGGCACTATCTAGAGTTTTACTAGCATACTGGATAACATTCAATTTCTTATCAACTCTTTGCCCCAAAACAGCTCCTACAGCATAATCGCTAGCATCACACATAATCTCAAAGGGTAAATTCCCGTCAGGGGGCTGGACGATAGGTGCAAAGATCAATGCTTTCTTCATCATCAAAGACAAAAGGAATATCTTTTTGTGAGAGGTTAGTCAGAGGCCGGGATATTTTGGAGAAATCCTTAATGAGCCTCCTATAAAACCCGGCATGACCAAGGAAACTTTGTATACCTTTGATATCCTTAGGGCATGGCATCTTTTCAATAGCATCAACTTTAGCTTTGTCAACTTCAATACCTCTTTCAGAAATTTTATGTCCCAGGACAATGCCTTCATTAACCATAAAGTGGCACTTCTCCCAATTAAAGACAAGGTTAGTGTCTTCACATCTCTGCAAAACTCGATCAAGGTTGTTTAAGTAATCATCAAAAGAAGTTCCGTAAACGGAGAAATCATCCATGAATACCTCAACAATCTTTTCACAAAAGTCAGAGAATATAGCCATCATGCATCTTTGAAAGGTAGCAAGTGCATTACATAAACCAAAAGTCATACGTCTATAAGCAAAGGTACCGAAAGGACAAGTAAAGGTGGTCTTTTCTTGATCCCCCTTTGACATAGGTATTTGAGAGAAACCGGAATAACCGTCTAGAAAGCAGAAATGAGTATGTTTGGATAACCTTTCTAGCATTTGATCAATAAATGGCAAGGGGTACTGATCTTTCTTAGTAGCTTTATTTAACTTACAGAAATCAATTACCATCCTATAACCTGTAACTATTCTTTGTGGGATCAATTCATCTTTATCATTAGGGAGGACAGTCATACCTCCTTTCTTAGGAACACAATGGACAGGACTTACCCACTGGCTATCAGCAATGGGATAGATAATACCTGCCTCTAGGAGCTTTAGAATTTCCTTCCTTACCACTTCTTTCATCTTAGGATTTAACCGTCGCTGATGATCAATAACTGGTTTAGCATTTTCTTCCAATTTTATCTTGTGTTGACATATAGTGGGACTAATGCCCTTAAGATCATCCAGAGTATATCCAATAGCAGCTCGGTGCTTCTTCAGAGTTTTCAATAACCTCTCTTCTTCATGCTCTGAAAGGTTAGCACTAATAATAACAGGATATATCTTCTTTTCATCAAGATAAACATACTTAAGATTATTAGGCAAAGGTTTAAGTTCAAATACGGGATCACCCTTGGGAGGAGGAGGATCCCCTAGGATTTCAACAGGAAAGTTGTTTTTCAATACGGGTCCCTGTGTAAGGAATATTTCATCTATCTCCCTTCTCTCATTCATATGCATATCATTTTCATGGTCTAGCAAGTATTGTTCTAAAGGATCATTAGGTGGCACGGCAATAGAAGCGAGACCAATAAGTTCATCCTTACTGGGTGGTGCCGTTTCAAGGGGTTGTCTACGGAATTTAGCAAAGTTAAAATCATGAGACATATCGCCTAATCCGACAGTGACAATGTCTTTCACGCAGTCTATCTTGGCATTAACGGTATTCAAGAAGGGTCTACCAAATATAATGGGATAGAAAGCATCTTGTGGGGAACTAAGAACAAGAAAATCAGCAGGTAATTTAACATTCCCACACAAGACTTCAATATCTCTAACGATCCCAGCTGGTGAAATAGTATCTCTATTAGCAAGCTTAATAGTAACATCAATCCCTTCTAACTCAACAGGTGCAATATCATGCATAATTTCATTATACAAATCAAGAGGGATAATACTCGCACTAGCACCTACGTCGCATAAACCATGATAGCAATGATCCCCTATCTTAACGGAGATAACAGGCAAGCCTACAACAGGTTTATGTCTATTCCTAGCATTGGGTTTGGCTATTCTAGCAGACTCTTCTTGGAAATAAATAACATGTCCATCTAAATCTTCTACTAAGAGATCTTTAACCATAGCAACACTAGGTTCAACTTTAATCTGCTCAGAGGGTGTAGGTGTTCTAGTATTACTCTTACGAACTACAGTTGAAGCTTGAGCATGATCCTTTATCCTAACTGGGAAAGGTGGTTTCTCAATATAAGCGGTAGGAATAACATGATCAACATTATAAGTGATAGTTTTTTTTTAACTTTAATAGGTTCAACTACTTTTACTTCAATAGGGGGATGGTATTTAAACCACTTCTCCTTGGGGAGATTAACATGAGTAGCAAAGGATTCACAGAAAGAAGCTACTATCTCAGAGTCAAGTCCATATTTAGTGCTAAACTCATGGAAAACATCGGTATCCATAAAGGCTTTAACACAATCAAACTTAGGGGTCATACCTGACTCCTTACCTTTGTCGAGATCCCAATCTTCGGAGTTGCGTTTAATTCTTTCCAATAAATCCCATTTGAATTCAATAGTCTTCATCATAAAAGAGCCAAAACACGAATTATTGAGCATGGTGCGATTATTGAGAGAAAGCCGAGCATAAAATTTTAGGATGATCATTTTTCTTGAAAGCTCATGATTGGGGCATGAATATAGCATTGACTTAAGCCTCCCCCAAGCTTGAGCGATGCTTTCTCCTTCACGGGGCTAGAAATTATAAATATAATTGCGATCACGATGAACCTGGTGCATAGGGTAGAAGTTCTGATGAAATTCCAACTTCAGACGATTATAGTTCCCAGATCCCATATCATCGCATAGCATAAACCATGTCAATGCATCTCCCTTCAAAGATAAAGGGAATACCTTCTTCTTTATAACATCCTCGGGCATACCTGCAAGCCTAAACAATCCACAAAATTCATCCACATAGATTAGGTGTAAATCGGGGTGAAGTGTTCCGTCTCCTGTATAGGGATTTTCAAGCAGTTTCTCTATCATACACGAAGGAATCTCAAAGAAAACATTTTCAATAGGTGCAGTAGGTTGAGGAGCAACTCTTTGCTCTTCTGCTCGGGGCGAAGATACCCCGAACAAGCCCCTCAAAGGATTTTGAGCCATAGTAACAAGTGACAATAAATTTCAGCACACTATATAAATTTTTCCTTACCAAATTCCACTTACCAAAGGCGGTTCACTCCCCGGCAACGGCGCCAGAAAACGGACTTGATGACCCACAAGTTTAGGGGATCTATCGTAGTCCTTTCGGCAAGTAAGAGTGTCGATCCCAACGAGGAGCAGAAGGAAATGATAGGCAGTTTTCAGTAAGGTATTTTCTGCAAGCACTGAAATTATAGGTAACAGATAGTTCTGTTATAAGATAATTGGTAGCAAGTGACAAACGGTAAAAGTAAATAAGGTGCAGAAAGGTGGACCAATCCTTTTTGTAGCAAAGGACAAGCCTGAACAATCTCTTATGCAAGGTAAAGTGCTCCCGAGGACATATGGGAATTATCGTCAAGCTAGTTTTCATCACGATCGTCTGATTCGCGTTCGGTACTTTGATAATTTGGTATGTGGGTGGACCGGTGCTTGGGTTCTGCCCTTACTTGGACAAGCCTCCCACTTATGATTAATCTCTAATGCAAGCATCCGCAACTACAAAAGAAGTATTAAGGTAAACCTAACCATAGCCTGAAACATATGGATCCAAATCAGCCCCTTACGAAGCAACACATAAACTAGGGTTTAAGCTTATGTCACTCTAGCAACCCAGCATCTACTTATTACTTCCCAATGCCTTCCTCTAGGCCAGAATAATGGTGAAGTGTCATGCAGTCGACGTTCACATGACACCACTAGAGGAGGGACAACATACATCTCATAAAAATATCGAACGAAGACCAAATTCACATGACTACTAATAGCAAGACTTCTCCCATGTCCTCAGGAACAAAAGTAACTACTCACAAGACATAATATTGTTCATGATCAAAGGAGTATTAATATGCATAATGGATATGAACATATGATCTTCCACCAAATAAACCAACTAGCATCAACTACAAGGAGTAATCAACACTACTAGCAACCGACAGGTACCAATCTGAGGTTTGGGTACAAAGATTGGATACAAGAGATGAACTAGGTTTGGGTGCTAGTGAAGATGTTGATGATGATAGCCCTCCCCGAGATGGGAGGGTTGTTGGTGATGACGGCGGTGACGATTTCCCGCTCCCGAAGGGAAGTATCCTCGGCAGAACACCTCTGCCGGAGCCCTAGATTGGTTTCCGCCTCGGTTCCGCCTCGAGACGGCGGCGTCTGGTCCCGAAAACCTCCTCCATATCTTTTCCAGGTCAAAACGCTTCATATAGGAGAAGATTGGCATTGGGGGCCCACCGGCTGGCCCTCGAGGCAGGGGGCGCACCCTGGGAAGGGGGGCGCCCCCCACCCTCAAGGCCAGCCCGTGGCCCCTCTCATGGGTTTCTTTCGCCAGATATTTTTTATATTTTCTGAAACAATGTTCTGTGGAGTTTCAGGGCTTTTGGAGTTGTGCAGAATAGGTTTCCAGAGTTTGCTCCTTTTCCAGCCCAGAATTCCAGTTGCCGGCATTCTCCCTCTTCATGTAAACCTTGTAAAATAAGAGAGAAAAGGCATAAGTATTGTGACAAAACATGTATAAATAGCCCATAATGCAATAAATATCAACTTATAAGCATGATGCAAAATGGACGTATCAAGGTGTTCCTCCGGTATTCGGGAGTTGCATAATCTCATAGTCATAGGAACATGTATAAGTCATGAAGAAATCAATAGTAGTAAAAACCAAACAATCAAGTTGATAAGCTAACGGATGGGTCAAGTCAATCACATCATTCACCAATGATGTGACCCCGTTAATCAAATGACAACTCATGTCTATGGCTAGGAAACATAACCATCTCTGATTCAACGAGCTAGTCAATTAGAGGCGTACTAGTGACACTTTGTTTGTCTATATATTCACACATGTATTATGTTTCCGGTTAATACAATTCTAGCATGAATAATAAACATTTATCATGATATAAGGAAATATAAATAACAACTTTATTATTGCCTCTAGGGCATATTTCCTTCAGTATGTCAATGAACACAAGAATATTCTGTGCTCCAAACACCCAGAGCAGTGTGACGACTGGATTACATGTGAACACATCAAGACTTTTGGCAGTTGGTTGCAAACACGTCTCATGGATGACGACACTATTTCTGATGAGCTGTACTCATTAGCCAGGGGACCATCTTCGACTGTATTGACTAACAAAGGGTACGAGATAAATGGGAATACATTTTACACGATCGCCCAATATCAAAACATCACCAACCAAAACATCGGTGTCCGCTTTGATGCAGCAACCAAGCCGGGAAAGGACACATATTATGCTTACATATTGGACATATGGGAACTTGACTATGGACATGATTTTAAGGTCGCTTTGTTTCAGTGCAAATGGGTCAATCTGCCAGGAGGCGGGGTACAGGTAGACCCACAGTATGGAATGAAAACAGCGGATCTAAACAATCTTGGCACTACAAGAAATATGTCAACTTATGACCTTCTGTCAGTGACCCTGGAAGAATTGGTCATAAATCTACGACCATTTGACACCAATTGGTCAAAAGCTGTTCGGGGGGCTCCAAACCCTAAACTATAACGACCATTTTGGTCAGAAAGTGTTGGAAATATGCCCTAGAGGCAATAATAAAAGAGTTATTATTATATTTCCTTGTTTATGATAATCGTTTATTATCCATGCTATAATTGTATTGATGGGAAACTCAAATACATGTGTGGATGAATAGACAGACTTTGTGTCCCTAGTGAGCCTCTACAGGACTAGCTCGTTGATCAAAGATGACCGCGGTTTCCAGGTCATAGACATGAGTTGTCATTTGATAACGGGATCACATCATTAGGAGAATGATGTGATGGACGAGACCCAAACGTTAAACATAGCTTTTGATCGTGTCAGTTATCGCTATAGTTTTCTGCATGTCAAGTATAAGTTCCTATGACTATGAGATCATGTAACTCACTGACACCGTAGGAGTGCTTTGTGAGTGCCAAACGTCACAACGTAACTGGGTGACTATAAAGGTACTCTACAGGTATCTCCGAGGGTGTCTGTTGAGTTGACATGGATCGAGACTGGGATTTTGTCACTCCGTGTGACGGAGAGGTATCTCCGGGCCCACTCGGTAATACGTCATCTCAATGAGCTCAAAGTGACTAAGTAGTTGGTCACGGGATTATGTATTACGGTAACGAGTAAAGAGACTTGCCGGTAACGAGATTGAACTAGGTATAGAGATACCGACGATCGAATCTCGGCCAAGTAACATACCGACGAGACAAAGGGAACTGTATACGGGATTGCTTGAATCCTTGACATCGTGGTTCATTCGATGAGATCATCGAGAAACGTGTGGGAACCAATATGGGTATCCAGATCCCGCTATTGGTTATTGACCTGGGAGTGTCTCGGTCATGTCTACATGGTTTCCGAACCCGCAGGGTCTACACACTTAAGGTTCGGTGACGTTAGGGTTGTTAGTGAGAACAGTGCATGGTTACCGAAGGTTGTTCGGAGTCCCGGATGAGATCCCGGACGTGACGAGGGTCTCCGGAATGGTCCGGGGACGAAGATTGATATATAGGATGAAAGGTTTCGGAGTCCGGAAGTGTTCCGGGGAGCATCGGGAAATCGGCGGATTACCGAAAAGGGTTTCGGGGGTCCCGGAAGTGGTTATGGGCCTAATGGGCCACAAGGGGGGACACCACAGCCCTCATAGGGCTGTGCGCCCCCCCTGGGCCCTCTCCTCATGCGCAAGGGGAGGTGGACCCTCCTAGGGCTGCCGCACCCCCCTGGCTTGGGGGGCAAGGCACCTAGGGGGGGAAACCCTGGGGCCTGGCCCTTGGCCGCCGCCCCCCCTGCCCTGGCCGCCGGCCCCCCTAGGGGAAACCCTAGGGCGCCCCCCTCTCCTCCTTCCCCCTATATATAGAGAGGTAGAGGGAGGGCAGCCAACACACGTTTGTGCCTCGGTGCTGCCCTCCCTCTCCCATAACATCTTCATCTCCCGCGGTGCTTAGGCGAAGCCCTGCTGGAATCCTTCTCCACCATCACCACCACGCCGTCGTGCTGCCGGTCTCTCCATCAACCTCTCCTCCACCCCTTGCTGGATCAAGAAGGAGGAGACGTCCCCGAGCCGTACGTGTGAAGAACGCGGAGGCACCGTTGCTTCGGTGCTAGGATCTTCGGCGATCTGAATCGCGGCGAGTACGACTCCATCAACCGCGTTCTTAACGCTTCCGCTTAGCGATCTACAAGGGTACGTAGATCCAACTCTCCTCTCGTAGTAGCATCTCCTAGATTGATCTTGGTGAACGTAGGAAAATTTTTTGTTTCCCATGCAACGTTCCCCAACAGTGGCATCAGAGCTAGGATCTTGCGTAGATGCTTTCTCGAGTAGAACACAAAAGGGTTTGTGGGCGTTGATGTTTAAATTGCTGCCCTCCTTAGTCTTTCTTGATTCAGCGGTATTATGGGATGAAGCGGCCCGGACCAACTTTACATGTCCACGTACATGAGACCGGTTCCATCGACAGACATGTGACTTTTGTTGCATAAGATGGCTGGCGGGTGTCTGTCTCTCCTATCTTAGTTGAATCGGAATAGAACAAGGCGGTCCTTGTAGAAGGTTAAATAGCAACTTGAATATCACCGTTGTGGCTTTGCGTAGGTAAGAAGCGTTCTTGCTAGATACCCATAGCAGCCACGTAAAACATGCAACAACAAATTAGAGGACGTCTAACTTGTTTTTGCAGGGTATGTATGTGATATGATATGGCCAATGACATGATGAGATATATTTGATGTATGAGATTATCATGTTGTAATAGTTAATATCGACTTGCATGTCGATGCATACGGCAACCGGCAGGAGCCATAGGGTTGTCTTTAATTTTTTGTATGACCTGCGTGTCAATCATTAAGCGCTATGTAATGCTTTACTTTATCGCTAAGCGGTAGCAATAGTAGTAAGAGCATGGTGGGCGCGCGACAACCCCGATGGCGACACGATGATGGAGATCATGATGATGGAGATCATGGTGTGGCGCCGGTGACGATGGAGATCATGCCGGTGCTTTGGAGATGGAGATCAAAAGCACGAGTTGATGGCCATATCATGTCACTTATGATTTGCATGTGATGTTAATCCTTTTATGCATCTTATTTTGCTTAGGACGACGGTAGCATTATAAGATGATCCTTCACTAAAATTTCAAGATAAAATTGTGTTCCCCCCGAGTGTGCGCCGTTGCGAAGGTTCGTCGTTTCGAAGCACCACGTGATGATCGGGTGTGATAGACTCTACGTTCGCATACAACGGGTGCAAGCCAGTTTTGCACATGCAGAACACTCGGGTTAGACTTGACGAGCCTAGAATGTACAGACATGGCCTCGGAACACGGAGGACCGAAAGGTCGAGCATGAGTCATATAGTAGATATGATCAACATGTTGATGTTCACCATTGACACCACCTCATCTCACGTGATGATCGGACTTGGGTTGGTGGATTTGGATCATGTCACGCTCGAATGACCGGAGGGATGTCAATTTGAGTGGGAGTTATAAATAATTTGATTAGGTAATAACTCACTTATCATGAACAATAGTCTAAAATGTCTTTGCAAATTTTTTGTTGTAGATGGCTCGCGCAGTAGCTCCCCTGAATTTTAATGCGTTCCTAGAGAAAGCTAAACTGAAAGATGATGGGAGCAACTTTGTGGACTGGCTCCGCAATCTGAGGATCATCCTCACAGCTGCCCAAAAGGTTTATGTCCTAAATGCACCGCTAGGTGACCCCCCCCCCCGCTCCTACAGCCCCTGCAGACGTTTTGAACGTCTGGCAGACGCGTTCGGATGACTATTCGATAGTGCAGTGTGCCATGTTGTACGGCTTGGAAGGAGGACTTCAAAGGCGTTTTGAACGTCATGGTGCATATGAGATGTACCAGGAGTTGAAGTTCATCTTTGAAAAGAATGCTAAGATCGAGAGGTATGAGACCACCGATAAATTCTTTGCTTACAAGATGGAGGAGAATTCGTCTGTCAGTGAGCACTTACTGAAGATGTCTGGGTACTATACCCGCATAGCTGATCTGGGACATGTGTTCCCGGATGAGGCTATCATTGACAGAATTCTCCAGTCACTCCCTCCTAGCTACAAGAGCTTCGTGCAGCAGTATAACATGCAAGGGATGAACAAAACCATCGCCGAGCTGTTTTCGATGCTGAAAGTCGCTGAGACAGACATCCAGAAGGAGTATCAAGTGTTGATGGTCAATAAAACCACCAGTTTCAAGAAGAATGGCAAGGGCAAGAAGGGTAACTCTAAGAAGGGTGGCAAAGCAGTTGCTAATCCAGTGAAGAAACCCAAGGCTGGGCCCAAGCCAGAGACTGAGTGTTTCTATTGCAAGGGGAACGGCCACTGGAAGCGGAACTGCCCCAAGTATCTGGCGGACAAGAAGGGGGCCAACAACAACAAAGGTATATGTGATATACATGTTATTGATGTGTACCTTACCAACTCTCGTTGTAGTGCCTGGGTATTTGATACCGGTTCGGTTGCTCACATTTGCAACTCTAAACAGGAACTGCGGAATAAACGGAGGCTGGCGAAGGACGAAGTGACGATGCGCGTGGGAAATGGTTCCAAGGTTGATGTGATCGCCGTCGGCACGCTCGCTCTTCGATTACCATCGGGATTAGTTATGAACCTGAATAATTGTTATTTAGTGCCTGCGTTAAGCATGAACATTATATCTGGATCTTGTTTATTGCGAGACGGTTACTCATTTAAATCAGAGAATAATGGTTGTTCTATTTATATGGGTAATATCTTTTATGGTCATGCACCCGAAGTTAGGGGTTTATTCTTATTAAATCTCGATAGTGATGATACACATGTTCATAACATTGATGCCAAAAGATGTAAAGTAGATAATGATAATACCACTTTCTTGTGGCACTGCCGTCTGGGTCATATCGGCGTAAAACGCATGAGGAAGCTCCATGCTGATGGACTTTTGGAGTCTCTTGATTTTGAATCACTTGACACGTGCGAGCCGTGCCTTATGGGCAAGATGACAAGGACCCCGTTTTCAGGGACAATGGAACGGGCAAGTGACTTATTGGAAATCATACATACTGATGTGTGCGGTCCGATGAGTGTAACGGCGCGCGGTGGATATCGTTATTTTCTCACCTTCACTGACGACTTAAGTAGATATGGGTATATTTACTTGATGAAGCATAAGTCTGAAACTTTTGAAAAGTTCAAGCAATTTCAGAGTGAAGTTGAAAATCATCGTAACAAGAAGATCAAGTTCCTACGATCTGATCGAGGGGGAGAATATCTGAGTTATGAGTTTGGTGATCACTTAAGAAAGTGTGGAATTGTTTCACAGTTGACGCCACCTGGAACACCACAGCGTAATGGTGTGTCTGAACGTCGTAATCGAACCCTATTAGATATGGTACGTTCTATGATGTCTCTTGCCGATTTGCCACTATCGTTTTGGGGATATGCGTTAGAGACAGCTGCATTCACTTTAAATAGGGCTCCATCTAAGTCCGTTGAGACAACACCGTATGAACTATGGTTTGGTAAGAAACCGAAGTTGTCTTTTCTCAAGATTTGGGGTTGCGATGCTTATGTCAAAAGGCTTCAGCCAGAAAAGCTCGAACCCAAAGCGGACAAATGTGTCTTCATAGGATACCCAAAAGAAACAGTTGGGTACACCTTCTATCTCAGATCCGAGGGCAAAGTGTTTGTCGCTAAGAACGGGTCCTTTCTCGAGAAAGAGTTTCTCTCGAAAGAATTGAGTGGGAGGAAGGTAGAACTTGATGAGGTTATAGAACCTCTGCTTCAACCAGAGAGTAGCACAGCACAAAAAGATGTTTTTGTGGAGCCTGCAGAGGTTGAAGAGGAAGCAAATGATGATGATCAAGAAGCTTCTGATCAAGTTACTACCGAACCTCGTAGGTCGACAAGGGTACGCACTGCACCTGAGTGGTACGGTAACCCTGTCTTGGAGGTCATGTTGTTAGACAACGGTGAACCTACGAGCTATGGAGAAGCGATGGTGGGCCCGGATTCCGACAAATGGTTAGAGGCCATGAAATCCGAGATGGGATCCATGTATGAAAACAAAGTATGGACTTTGGAAGTATTACCTGAAGGGCCGAAGGCCATTCAGAATAAATGGATTTTTAAGAGGAAGACGGACGCTGACGGTAATGTCACCGTGTATAAAGCTCGACTTGTGGCAAAGGGTTTTTCACAAGTTCAAGGGATTGACTACGATGAGACTTTCTCACCCGTAGCGATGCTTAAATCCGTCCGAATCATGTTAGCAATGTATGCAATGCTGTGCACGAGACCAGATGTCAGCCTTGCCATAAGTATGGCCGGAAGGTTTCAAAGTAATCCTGGTATGGATCACTGGACAGCGGTCAAGAATATCCTAAAGTACCTGAAAAGGACTAAGGATATGTTTCTCGTTTATGGAGGTGATCAAGAGCTCGTCGTAAAGGGTTACGTCGATGCAAGCTTTGACACTGATCCGGATGACTCTAAGTCTCAAACCGGATACGTATATATTCTCAACGGGGGAGCGGTAAGCTGGTGCAGTTCCAAGCAGAGCGTGGTAGCTGATTCTACATGTGAAGCGGAGTATATAGCTGCCTCGGAGGCGGCAAAGGAAGGTGTCTGGATGAAGGAGTTCATGACAGATCTTGGAGTTGTGCCTAGTGCACTGAACCCAATGACTCTGTTCTGTGACAACACTGGTGCCATTGCTCTAGCCAAGGAACCAAGGTTTCACAAAAGGACCAGACACATAAAGCGACGCTTCAATTCCATCCGCGATTCAGTCAAGGAGGAGGACATAAACATTTGCAAAGTACACACGGATTTGAATGTTGCAGATCCGTTGACTAAGCCTCTTCCACGGGCTAAGCACGATCAACACCAAGACTCTATGGGTGTTAGATTCATTACCTTGTAATGCTAGATTATTGACTCTAGTGCAAGTGGGAGACTGTTGGAAATATGCCCTAGAGGCAATAATAAAAGAGTTATTATTATATTTCCTTGTTTATGATAATCGTTTATTATCCATGCTATAATTGTATTGATTGGAAACTCAAATACATGTGTGGATGAATAGACAGACTTTGTGTCCCTAGTGAGCCTCTACAGGACTAGCTCGTTGATCAAAGATGACCGCGGTTTCCAGGTCATAGACATGAGTTGTCATTTGATAACGGGATCACATCATTAGGAGAATGATGTGATGGACGAGACCCAAACGTTAAACATAGCTTTTGATCGTGTCAGTTATCGCTATAGTTTTCTGCATGTCAAGTATAAGTTCCTATGACTATGAGATCATGTAACTCACTGACACCGTAGGAGTGCTTTGTGAGTGCCAAACGTCACAACGTAACTGGGTGACTACAAAGGTACTCTACAGGTATCTCCGAGGGTGTCTGTTGAGTTGACATGGATCGAGACTGGGATTTTGTCACTCCGTGTGACGGAGAGGTATCTCCGGGCCCACTCGGTAATACGTCATCTCAATGAGCTCAAAGTGACTAAGTAGTTGGTCACGGGATTATGTATTACGGTAACGAGTAAAGAGACTTGCCGGTAACGAGATTGAACTAGGTATAGAGATACCGACGATCGAATCTCGGGCAAGTAACATACCGACGAGACAAAGGGAACTGTATACGGGATTGCTTGAATCCTTGACATCGTGGTTCATTCGATGAGATCATCGAGAAACGTGTGGGAACCAATATGGGTATCCAGATCCCGCTATTGGTTATTGACCTGGGAGTGTCTCGATCATGTCTACATGGTTTCCGAACCCGCAGGGTCTACACACTTAAGGTTCGGTGACGCTAGGGTTGTTAGTGAGAACAGTGCATGGTTACCGAAGGTTGTTCGGAGTCCCGGATGAGATCCCGGACGTGACGATGGTCTCCGGAATGGTCCGGGGACGAAGATTGATATATAGGATGAAAGGTTTCGGAGTCCGGAAGTGTTCCGGGGAGCATCGGGAAATCGGCGGATTACCGAAAAGGGTTTCGGGGGTCCCGGAAGTGGTTCTGGGCCTAATGGGCCACAAGGGGGGACACCACAGCCCTCATAGGGCTGTGCGCCCCCCCCCCTGGGCCCTCTCCTCATGCGCAAGGGGAGGTGGACCCTCCTAGGGCTGCCGCACCCCCCCTGGCTTGGGGGGCAAGGCACCTAGGGGGGGAAACCCTGGGGCCTGGCCCTTGGCCGCCGCCCCCCCTGCCCTGGCCGCCGGCCCCCCTAGGGGAAACCCTAGGGCGCCCCCCTCTCCTCCTTCCCCCTATATATAGAGAGGTAGAGGGAGGGCAGCCAACACACGTTTGTGCCTCGGTGCTGCCCTCCCTCTCCCATAACATCTTCATCTCCCGCGGTGCTTAGGCGAAGCCCTGCTGGAATCCTTCTCCACCATCACCACCACGCCGTCGTGCTGCCGGTCTCTCCATCAACCTCTCCTCCACCCCTTGCTGGATCAAGAAGGAGGAGACGTCCCCGAGCCGTACGTGTGAAGAACACGGAGGCACCGTTGCTTCGGTGCTAGGATCTTCGGCGATCTGAATCGCGGCGAGTACGACTCCATCAACCGCGTTCTTAACGCTTCCGCTTAGCGATCTACAAGGGTACGTAGATCCAACTCTCCTCTCGTAGTAGCATCTCCTAGATTGATCTTGGTGAACGTAGGAAAATTTTTTGTTTCCCATGCAACGTTCCCCAACAGAAAGGTCATAATTTCCTTACACGGCATGGTCATAAAGCAGACAACACTGGTCCGCTGCCTTATTTATAACTTATCACGACCAATATAGATGGTCATAACCTTGTAAGTTGCGGTGGATTGCTATGACTAGGCGCCACCTCATCTGTTTTGCCTATGTGTCATGTACATGTGTCAATTTTTGCCCTAGGTTGTGAAGCAACCTATATTTTTGTCATTCCCAAAATTCCCAAAAAATCTCATAAATTCTTTGGGTCATATATTCGTGAAATATGTAGAAAACCTTCTTTGCATAGTTCAAAAATAATTCAACAATATTCATTTTCCTATTATGTTCGGAACAACACTTTGTGAAAGAAGTGCTATTTTTATATTCTTGATTGCCCTAAAAAAATTTGGGCAGTCTTCCCTATCCAAATCATTGCCTCATGACAGAATTCAGCTGCATTTGCGTAGTAAATGTTCCTCGGCAAATTTCCAAAGTTTTTGTTCAGCTGGAAGCTTTGTGAAGGAAGTACTAGCTATGCATATCCAAATGGCATGAAATTTATACAGTGCCTTCATATGCTCAAATTATCAGCCTCCTCCAAATTGTAGCTTAATCATCTATGTGAGCCCAACTTTTTTTTATTTTCTGTCCAGATTGGCACATTGCAACGCAAGTGCTATCTATACCACTCATATTGCCCTCAAACTTTTTGGTCAATCTTCCATATCCAAATCATTACCACATGCCAAAATTCAGCTCCATTTACCTATTAAATCTTCCTCACCAAATTTCCAAACTTTCTATCCAGAGAGAAGCTTTCTGAAGGAAGTACAAACTAGTATTATCCAAATGGTATAAATTTTTAAAGTGTTTTCCTATGCCCAAATGACCATACTCCAAAAAATTTCAGCTCAATACATTTATCCATTTGAGCCCAGCTTCAATATTCATATTTCTGCCCAATGTGGTACTTTGCAAAGCAAGTGCCATCTACGCTCCTCTATTTGAGCTGGAAATTTGCCAAGCCAGTCTCCCTACTATATGATCATCCTCAGCCAAAATTCAGGCCCATTGGCCATGTGCATTTCCCGTACCGCTAATCAAACACTTGGTTGCTAATTCATGTTTGAGCACAGTTCGGTTTCCTCGTGATAGTCTTCTATTTTCATTTTCTTCCTAGCACTTACCTGGGGAGTGCCCAACCCACTAGACATGTCTAGGCCACCCAGAACGCATGGCAAGGCCGCGGTCACGCGGTGACCACGCGGTGGGCATGTTAGTTTATGCGCTTTGGAGTTGGGGCCCTGGGCCACCGTCCAAACCTCGACATATTGCCACCAAAACATGTATTTATGCTTAAATAGATACTTATGTAACTATAAATGATTTTTGAAAAAAAGAAAGAGCAAACTACAAGGCAGCTGTAGTTCAAATTTGACCCGTTTCTAACTAGACCGGCGAAAATTTGTCTTTTTCATGAGAGGTGGATAAAAGCTTTGGACACCCAACCATTTTGTCAATTGTGCATTAAATATGGCCTAGTATTTTATGAAAAATGGTTTGTTCCAATTTTGCAACAATTATTTGGTAGATCCTTCACAAAAAAACCTCATTTGGGGCACTCAAAAAATAGAAAATGATTTTTTCGTCCAAAGAAAATGAAAACTTCCTTAGGCAACATTGTTTGCCATTCCAAGATGGACCCCCATGAAAAATATGAGATCATTTGAACAAAATATGCCATGAATGTGCCCATAAGATTGATCATCTAGCTTGAAAGCCCTGAATCTTCACCCATGATAGCTCATTTCTGAGAACACTTTTTAAAAGAATTGGCATATTACAAGTTTATTATTATTTTTGGTAACTTGGTAACATATAATGACACAATGCTAAGGTTTTCCAATGTTTTTTATTTTTTTGAATTTTTTATGCCCGTTCCAAAATGCGGTCAAAACGGCGGGAATGATCGTTCCTAGCTAGTGGTTGAATCTTGGATTTTTTTGGTGTTTCTCTGATTAAATAGATACTTGTGTACCTAGAAATGATTTTTTGAAAAAAATAAAGAGCAAACTACAAGGCAGCTGAAGTTCAAATTTGACCTGTTTCCAACTGGATCGGCGAAAATTTGTCTTTTTCACCAGAGGTGGATAAAAGCTTTGGACACCCAAACATTTTGTAAATTGTGCATTAAATAAGGCCTAGTATTTTATAAAAATTATTTGGTCCAATTTCACATCAAATATATGGTAGGTCCTTCACAAAAAACTCATTTTGGGCACTCGAAAAATGGGAAATTATTTTTTTGTCCAAAGAAAATGAAAACTCCCTTAGGTAACATTGTTTGCCATTACAAGATGCACCCTTGTGCATGATATGAGATCATTTGAACAAACTATGCCATGAATGTGGCCATAAGACTGATCTTTTGGCTTGAAGGCCATGAATCTTCACACGTGATAGCTCATTTATGAGAAAACTTCTTTAAAAGAATTACTATATTACAAGTTTATTATTTTTATGGTAACTTGGTCACATATAATGACACAATGCGAAGGCTTTCCAATTTTTTGATTTATTTTTGATTTTTTATGCCCGTTTCAAAATGCGGTCTAAACGGCGGGAATGACCGTTCCTAGCTAGTGGTTGAATCTTGGAAAACTTTGATGGTTCTCTGATTAAATAGATACTTATGTACCTAGAAATGATTTTTGGAAAAAATAAAGAGAAAACTATGAGGTAGCTGCAGTTCAAATTTGACCCGCTTCCAACTGAATCGGCAGAAATTTGTCTTTTTCGCCAGAGGTGGATCAAAACTTTTGACATCCAACCATTTGGTCAATTGTGCATTAAATAAGGCCTAGTATTTTAGAAAATTGATTTGGTCCAATTTTACAACAAATATATGGTAGGTCCTGAAAAAAAACTATTTTGAGCACTCAAAAAATGGAAAATTGATTTTAGTCAACTACGACCAATTTTTTAGTTAACTACGACCAATTTAGATGGTCATGACATCGTACACGTGTATTGCATTTTGATTGGTCTGTGGGCTTTTCACGCGGATCGTGGATGCAACACCGTCGGATACTCGCGGATCCAACGACAGTCCTCACCCCAAGCCCACCTAAGGCAAAACCCTACCTCTCTTGAGTCCTCGTGCACATTTTCCATCCACCCCCGCCTCCTTTCTTTCTCCCCTCGCTCTCTTCTCCTTCCTCACTCCCCTCCCCTGCGCCGCACGCCCCTCTACCGCCCGCTCGTGCCCCTCACCTCCTCCGAGACTGCCGGAGACCCCCACCCTCTCCTCTACCGCACCACCACCAGCGCCCCCACCTTTTCCTTCTTTCCCAAGCAACCGAAACTCTAGCCATCGGCGCAGCCATGGCGACCGAGCTCTGGATCCGCGGGCTGGAGGGTGCATCACCGGATGCGTCGTCGAAGAGACCCAAGGGATCCTCCCTTTATTCCCGTGTGTCATCCGCCTCCTGTCTCCCTTCCCCTACGCCGCCTCCCTCAGCCCTCGCGGTTCCATTCAAATTCGTCCTCGCGGGGGAGATCTGATCGGATCCGGTCCAGGGCACCGCAGCTCGCCCTCGCGTCTCAGCCCTCCGCGCTCGACTTCGACTCCCTCCTCGAGTCCGGGGCCCCGGTGCTCTTCGACGCGTTCTACGAGCTACCGCCGCCTGTAGGTGGCGCGGCATGTTCGTCTGGATCGACACGGCCGCGTGTGACCGCGCGACATCCGTGAGTACAACCTCTTCTCCTGCCACAAGGTACTGCCGCTGCTTCCTCGGTTATTACTTCAGTTAATCCTACATTCTATTGCTGCTACTTGAGGGATTTTCAATTGGATTCTATAGACACCAAGTATGTAACGCCCCGGACACACCCGCCGGTGGTCGTTACTCCTGGCGGGATCTTGACTTGCCCCACATATCAATACTAGTCTTTTCTGCGCACTTTGTCCTCACTCGTACGCACCCGGGAGCAACTTCCCGGTCGGTCACCCATCCTGATACTACTCCAAGCTGAGCACGCTTACCTTTGGAGTTCTACCCGAATGGGCTCCCGGAAAAGAAGGAATTCCTTATTGATATGAGTAGTCTATCATCCCTAATAATCCAGGTCATCACATACACCCTCACTTAGAGGAACCGACGTCCTCGTCGGGCCACAGGAACGTTCCCTCTTGGCACAACTGTCTGTGCTTCCAGGACAGCACATGTGCCATGCCGTGTGCCACGACGGGTCACAAACATCATGCACAACATGACTGCAAACTGTCCGCAAACATCCGTGTAACCGCGAGGGTCGGCTCTGATACCAACTTGTAACGCCCCGGACACACCCGCCGGTGGTCGTTACTCCTGGCGGGATCTTGACTAGCCCCACATATCAATACTAGTCTTTTCTGCGCACTTTGTCCTCACTCGTGCGCACCCGGGAGCAACTTCCCGGTCGGTCACCCATCCTGATACTACTCCAAGCTGAGCACGCTTAACTTTGGAGTTCTATCCGAATGGGCTCCCGGAAAAGAAGGAATTCCTTATTGATATGAGTAGTCTATCATCCCTAATAAGCCAGGCCATCACAAAGTACCAGTCCTTCCGGTTGTTTTCAAGGCCCAAAATGTGCCTTCCTTGAAATTCGTAGTACTACAACTGGTTCTATTGTACCTTAACAAATCAACTTAATTATATTCTAATGGTACTGATCTTAAATTAATCGGTGGGAAGCACTGAACTGGAAACGATGAATTGGATTGGTTGGGTATATGGATCCATGTGTACTTGCTGGATCTTTGACTAGCCGGTGCCAGTCATGTTCATTCAGCTATGACAAGTGATTGCCATGCTCTGCACCCGCAACTCTGAATAGAACTGCTTGATTGATCCATTGTTGTTACTCTACTCCTAATTGCACTACTGTTACTCTACTCCTAATTTTTTACTGTATCACATTTTCACTGTCTGAATCCTACTACCCATTTATGTACAATATCAATAGTGCGTTTGGTTTGCATTGATCCACAGCAGTTTGTGTCAAATGCAGGTGCTCTGCCACTAAAAGTATTTTTCTTTATCTGAAGACGTCGTGTTCAGTTGTTAGGTGCCTTTTGGCTGGTCAGTCATTGAGAATATTTCACCCGAAGCAAGAAAAGGTATGCGACCATTGAGGAAGCTTAAATTATGTACCTACTATATTCTGGTTTGAGCCTCAGTTACATCCCGATGATAGTCTTACACATTCAGTTTTACATTATAAACATAAGCAACATTACTAAATCGCATGCTAAGTTGTTGATTGCAAAGATCACAAGGCAGGATTAATTGTTCATCATAGCCGAATAGTGTAGTTGATCATCACTATTGCTAAATGCTATTTGGGTTGAGTTGAGTCGATGACCTAGTGATTGATTGCTTGCAGATTATCACATCGTACCACCCGTACCTGAATCCCAAGCTGGCGGTGCAGCACTACGAGATCTTGTGTTGATGCCTGATAGTGATGCCCAGCCGTGGTTGCTGCCTCCCCTCCTTCCCTTATATAACACTTCCTCATTTTGCCCTTGATACACTAAACTTGCAGAGATGTTTCTTTGTTCCATTTCTTGGTTGTGTACATACAACAACACTGAACTAGCATTCAGTTTAGGCTACAAATGTTTGAAGAAAACATTCAGTTGCATATAGTACATGCCCCTCTTTGTTCCTAGCATTGTTTTATCTTATATCATGCTGAAATCACTGATGACTATGTAAAGAAAATCATTGTTTGATTGCTCCCTAGATTTGTGTTATAGTTTTATCATGCCCGATTCTGTTATAGTTTTATTGGTTGAACGACACCCTGGTTGTTATAAGTTTAATATATTTTATCCATGCTTAATTTGCATCTGATTCCACTATTTGATTCCTCCCTAGATTTGTGTCTAGTCTAAACATTACATGGAATATTTATCAGTAGTCTGATGGGAAACGATGATATCCATATAAAAGGTTATCTTAGCTTGTTAATGTGTGCTCAATGAACTATATGAGCTCTCGTTACTGCATCTTGTATGCTCATACATTAGCATGAAATAGTATATAGTATCGCTCATACACTACATAGAATATTTATGAGCATGTCTTTTGTGCCATATCCATCTCATACCTGGCATCTGCCATTGTAACTTCATACTCATGTAACATGTGAATCTGTTGGTCCTGCTTATTGTCTTTAAAGAAGTCAATGTAACTCTATTTTTGTTCTCTGTTATTATCTTTGATCAATATCAGTTGTGTCTCTTAGAGAGACACTCCTACCTTTTTTGACACGAGTTGTTAACTATTGTTCCATACTTTTGTTAGCTACAACAAAAAATCTTTAAATTTGGTACTGCATGAGTTTTTACTACTTCTAAAACAGAGAGTATTTGCTACTACAGATTATTTGCTATTACTAAAATAGGGATTTTGTATGCACTGCTACCCGACGAGTGCTTTCTTTGTAATATTTCACCTTGGCATGCATATGTTTATTTGGTTTGAACTTTGCATGACATGATATAATTATTTCCAGTGTGTTTCTCAACTTATTTTCATTGCCACTTGATATATACTTAGCTTGTACTTGAAGCCGTGGGTTAATGTGGTGATTTTTTTCTACTTGGATGCATTGGTACCCCCATAATCGAGCGCATGGATGCAATGGCAAGAAGATCATGGTAGTGCGCATCATCAAGCACACCATGGAGATAATCAACCTCCTCGTGGATGGTATCTCAATCCGAATCATCACTTTATACTCTCCTACCATTGTGATGTTAGTATGCTTCTGCTGACTAGTATTATTAGATCTTGCCAGTTGAATGTATCTTCATGGTAGTAGTAGAATGATATTGTGTTTTAGGCACAATGTGTTGCAGTGAAGGCTATGTTTGATAGCAAAGTATTGTAAAACTAAAGTATTTAAAAACTGTAGTATTTTCTTTATAGGCGTGCGATACCACAGTAATAATATACTATAGTATTTTGGAGTATTTGGAATACTGTAGACTTGTTTGGCCAAAACTTATATGTAATGTAAATTTGCAGTTAGCTGTTAGTTAACAAGTCGCAAACATGCGCGTAGGCAACTCGCTGATCGTTGCATACAACATGCTCAGTTTTTAAAAAAGAGGCCCGGGGTTCTTTTTTTTAAACAGAGAAAAATTAAGGTTTTGCAAATACTACAGTATTGAAATCATAGTTTTTAGAGCCGGGCAAACAGCTCGTTGTAATTAATACTGTGGTAATCTAGAAAACTGTAGTATTCACAAAATACATAGAAAATATTTTGCTATCAAACAGGGCCGAAGTCTTTTGCACGATCAGCACTTGCGCAATGCATATTTTTCTCTGTTTTCTTGTCTGAATGAGCATCTCATTTTAACTAGCTAGAGAACAAAAAACATGGTACTAACTGAATTTGTGTTGTCATTCTAAATAACTGTCCTTTTTTGAATGGTCAATTCATAGTATATTGCCTTCTGTTTTCTGATTATTCTCTGCTGATTCATGTAACAGGGAGACGGTGGAAGGCATGTCAACATTCTGTTAGCCCAGTCCATTGAGTTCGTCATGTTGTTCATGATAGGAGCAGCTGCTAGTTTTTTATCGCTATCGAAGGCGCTCCATGTAGTACAGTTTTTGATGGCTATCTAGTATTACACTTTTTGAGCTTGTAACTATGATTGGTAGACTTGTAGAGCTTGCAACTTGAGATTCGTACTATATATGTTATGTTAAGAGCTTGCATCACATGAGCTTCGTACTGAATCATGGCTAATATTATTTGAAGTATTACATGGTATGTGCCAATTTAAATTCTGGTTATTTATTTAGTGTTAAATTGAAATATGAAGATTATGAATCCGACATCTAGGACCCATTGATCAAAACCAACTGTGGCCCATCTAACTAGTGGACCCCTTAATAAAAGAAAAACTGAGTATTAAGAAATAAGGCCATGGCCCAAAAATTAAAAAGGCCGAATAGTTGGGCCTGGCCCATACAGATGACCAAAATTAATAAGAAAAAATACATTAAAAGGATGAATTGTTGACCTCGGCCCATGTAGACACCTAATCGGACCGGGCTGATTCTTGTCAAAGACCTTTTCATTTGGTCGTAATTTTTCCACGTCAGCTTGCCACGTCGGATCCGACGTGGCCTGGGCAGACAACTAGGGACCAAAACAGAAGATCATAGAATCAATGACCTTTTGTTTTGTTCGTTTCCTTCCACGACCTTCTCACAAAGAAGGTTTTTAATTTCAGTTTACGACCGTCAGCTTTTGACCATCTGATTTTGGTCACAAAAACGTCACGAATGGAAAATAATGACCATCCAGTGACCAATAGTCAAGGTCACAAGTTGACATATTTCTTGTAGCGTGGGTACACAGACGAACCATTTGTCCTAGCCAATGATGTGGCGCAGGTTTTCTATGTGAAGGACATGTCTACCAAACCGAGAAAAAGAAAAGATAAGGAAGCGAATACATCATACGATGAGCCAAAGCGCCACATAGTTCTTTCAGGATAAAGAGACATCATGGGATTGGAGGACAAGACAGACATGTCTGAAGATTATGAAAAGTTTCATGAAATTCCTCCCTTCAAAGTCAAGGCTGACCCAACCACCCTGTTAAACGATGAAGATTATCCTGGTTTACGGCGCAATAAGCAAATGACACAAGCAAAGAAAAAGTGAAGACTTAATCTCCACAACTATTATGATGATGCCTTTGATCTAGAATATCAGTGCATTTACACGTGAATAAATGAAATGCCTTTTGTAAAAGACGAGTTTCCGTATGAAGCCCCGATACTTCGAAATATATTGTCCATTTTGTACACGAAGTGCATCCAGTCTTTATCGTAACCCTCTCAACTTTTTATAACATGCTATGTGGGTGAAATGATGATACCATGTCAACTTTCAACCTCTTCAGAATTCATTTGAAGTGCTTTTCAATTTCAGGGTCATTTAGCTAAAAAAATCAGTAAATACATGAAATATACCAAATGAAGTCAGAAAGGGTTGAAAATTGATGATGTGGCTTGGAATGGTGCATTATGAACACACAAAAAGTCTGGAGTTCAAATAAGTTAAAAAAATGAAATTCTTTTGTAAAAGACGAGTTTCCGTATGAAGCCCTGATACTTCGAAATATATTGTCCGTTTTGTACACGAAGTGCATCCATTTTTTGCCGTAACCCTCTCAACTTTTTATAACATGCTATGTGGGTGAAATGATGATACCATGCCAACTTTCAACCTCTTCGGAGTTCATTTGAAGTGTTTTTCAATTTCAGGGTCATTTAGCTAAAAAAGAATCAGTAAACGCATGTAAAATACCAAATTAAGTCAAAAAGGGTTGAAAACTGATTATGTGGCTTTGAATGGTGCATTTTGAACAAACAAAAAGTCTGGAGTTGAAATAACATCACAAAAATGTAATCCCTTTGTAACAGATGAGTTTTCGTCTGCAACCTTGATACTTGGAAAGAGACTGGCCATTTTGTAGACGAAGTGCGTCCAGTTTTTGCCGTAACCCTCTCAACTTTTCATAACATGATATGTGGGTCAAATGATGATACCATGCCAAATTTCAATCTCTTCAGAGTTCATTTGAAGTGCTTTTCAATTTCCGGGTCATTTAGCTCAAAAAAATCAGTAAATGCATGAAAAATACCAAATGAAGTCAGAAAGGGTTGAAAATTGATGATGTGGCTTTTCATGGTGCATTTTGAACACACAAAAAGTATGGAGTTCAAATAATTCAAAAACATGAATACCTTTCTAACAGATGAGTTTTCGTCCGAAACCCTGATACTTCGAAAGAGACTGTCCATTTTGTACCGGTTCAAGCCATGAAACGTTACTAAAGGCCTTTTCCAGGCGGTGGCTAAAATTTAGTCCCACCTTGCCAACCGAGAGGGACTCGCAGCGGTTTATAAGCCCTGAGTGCAGAGACGAGGAACGATGAAGGAGGCGCAATGCTCACCTGCACGTTGCTTAGCTTCAGGCCTTGAGGAAATGGTGTAGACTGCACGGAGCTATGTGTACTTTCTCAAGGCCTGAAGCTAAACAACATGCAGGTGAGCATTGCGCCTCTGCTTCATTTTTCATAACTTATTACAACGTCATCAACTTTCAACCCTTTGTGACATCATTTGCTATTTTTCATGCATTTGAAAAGCACTACAAATGAACTCTGAAAAGTTGGCATGGTATCATCATTTCACCCACATAGCATGTGCAAAAAAGTAGAGAGGGTTACGGCAAAAACTGGATGCACTTCGTGTACAAACTGGACAATCTCGTTCAAAGTATCACGGTTTCGGACGAAAACTAATCTGTTACAAAGGCAACTCATTTTTTTTAACTTATTACAACTCCAGAAAAATATTTAAATTAACCTAAAAATTACCAAATTGAATATAATGATAAAAACAGTAATATTAAATAGCAGGAAAAAGAATCGCTAAAGAATCATTTTTATAGTGATGTTATTCACAAACTAGTGATTCACACTAATTTCAAAGAATTGAAATTTAAACTATTCAAATTTGAAAACTAAAGGCACTAACAAAAAGTTTATAATTTTTGTGACCTAAAAGCAAAAAGAATTAAAAAATAAAGCAAAAAACAAAAGAAAATAAATAATGCGAAAACCAAACAAAAATACTGGAAAAAAATAAAAGAAAATGCCACCTACATGGCCACACGGCCTGCATACGAATAGAAACTCGTCTGTACATGGGCCAGGATGCAGGCCCGCAGGCCCAACAGGCCCAACATGGCAGTGACAAGGGTAGGCAAGTACTGCCTGCAAATTAGAGAGGAGCTCGAAAGCTTTGCCGCAACGCAGCTTATAAACAGGTGCTGAGCTCTCTCAGCTAGCGATGTGGGACTAAACTCCCACCACACCACCGCTGTGCCAGTCTATTGGTCCCGGTTTGTGCCACCATCCGGGACCAATGCCTACCTTTGGTCCCGGTTCGTGGCACAAACCGAGATGCATACCCACCTTTGGTCCCGGTTCGTGCCACCAACTGGGACCAAAGGTCTCTGCTTCCCGCCCTTTGGGCTACTGAAAATTGATAATTGGTCCTGGTTAGTGGCACGAACCGGTACCAAAGGTGGGTATTCGTCCCGGTTTGTGCCGCGAACCGGGACCAATACTCTTTGTATATAAGCACACACTTGTGAAAATTTCATTCTCACCTCGTAGTTGCCTCTGACGACGTAGATGACATCGATGTTGCCAGGCTGCCCCAACGCCGTCCGCCGCCCCTATCGTCATCGTCGCCGTCGCTTGTGCCCTGTCGTCGCGGCCGCCGAGCCCACAAGCCCCTGCCCCCGCCCTCGAGCTCGTCGCTCGTGCCCCGTCATCGTTGTCACCGTCGCCGCCGCCGTCCTCGAGCCCGCGCGCCCCTGCCCCGCTGCCGCCCGGGCTCTCTGTAATTTTTTTCTTTAATATGTCTATTTTTTATATGATGGTACTTTTGTTCATCTATATAGTGTATATATGTATGTGGCTATATGTATGTATGGATGTTTCATAGGATTTTTTTGTTCATATAGGTTTCTTTTTCATATATGTATTGATTTTTTTATTTAGGTTGTTAGTAGATATCAATTTTAGGTTAGTTGATAATTAGTGCATTTTAGGTTAGTTGTACTGTTAGTGCATTTTAGGTTAGTAGATTTTAGGTTAGTGCAGAGGAAAAGGGAAAATAAGTAAAAATAAGAAAAGAGGAAGAAGGAAGAAGAAGAAAATGAAGGAGAGGAAAAAGGAAAAGGATCAGGAGAAGAAGAGGAGAAAAAAATAAGAAGAGGAAGAAGAAGAAAGAAAAGAGGAGAAGAAGAAAAAATAGAATAATATTATTCGACTTTTCCTTCTTCTCCTCCATTCCTTCTTCTTCACCTCTTTCTTTTTCTTCTTGTTCATCTTCTTATTTTTATCCTGAACGAGGGGGTGTCGAGGATCGCCGAGCGGTTGAGGGTCGAGAACTAGGGTAGAGGGTTGAGGGTCGCTGAGGGGTCGAGGGTCACCGAGGGGTCAAGGTTCATGGATCGCTGAGGGGTCGAGGGTCGAGGTTCAAGGATCGCCGAGGGGTTGAGGGTCGAGGGTCGTCGAGGGATCAAGGGTCGAGGGGCGGTCCGGACGTCGGACATTCATGAGAGAATCGAGGCCACCCCGAGCCCTAGAAGCGTTGCCGAGGCCACCCGAAACCCTAGAAGCATAGAGGCCACTACTACCTCTTGAGCTTGCGTTATTTTTCCCTTGAAGAGGAAAGGGTGATGCAGCAGAGTAGCGTAAGTATTTCCCTTAGTTTTTGAGAACCAAGGTATCAATCCAGTAGGAGACCACGTGCGAGTCCCTCGTACCTACACAAACAAATAAGAACCTTACAACCAACGCGAAAAAGGGGTTGTCAATCCCTTCTCGACCACTTGCAAAAGTGAGATATGATAAAGATAATAAGATAATATTTTTGGTATTTTGTTTTATAGAATTAAAGTAAAGATTACAAAGTAAAAGTAACGTAAAGTTAAATAGTTGATGGAAGATTAATATGATACAAGATAGACCCGGGGCCCATAGGTTTCACTAGTGGCTTCTCTCATGATATCAAATTTCTACGGTGGGTGAACAAATTACTGTCGAGCAATTGATAGAAGAGCGCATAGTTATGAGAATATCTAGGCATGATCATTGTATATAGGCATCACGTCCGTGACAAGTAGACCGAAATGATTCTGCATCTACTACTATTACTCCACACATCGACCGCTATCCAGCATGCATCTAGAGTATTAAGTTCATAAGAACAGAGTAACACCTTAAGCAAGATGACATGATGTAGAGGGATAAACTCATGCAATATGATGTAAACCCCATCTTTTTATCCTCGATGGCAACAATACAATACGTGCCTTGCAGCCCCTGCTGTCACTGGGTAAGGACACCACAAGATTAAACCCAAAGCTAAACACTTCTGCCATTGCAAGAACTACCAATCTAGTAGGCCAAACCAAACTGATAATTTGAAGAGACTTGCAAATATATTTAAATCATGCATAAAATATTTCAGAGAAGAATCAAATATTGTTCATAGATAATCTTGTTCCTAAACCCACCATTCATCGGATCTGGACAAACACACCGCAAAAAGAATTACATCGAATAGATCTCCAAGAAGATCGAGGAGAACTTTGTATTGAGACCCAAAGAGAGAAAAGAAGCCATCTAGCTAATAAATATGGACCCGAAGGTCTGTGGTAAACTACTCACAACTCATCGGAGAGGCTATGTTGTTGATGTAGAAGCCCTCCGTGATCGATGCCCCCTCCGATGGAGCTCCGGAACAGGCCCCAAGATGGGATCTCACTGGTACAAAAGGTTGCGGCGGTGGAATTAGGGTTTTGTGGTGCTCTCGGATGTTTTCAGGGTACGTAGGTATATATAGGAGGAAGAGGGACGTCAGGGGAACAACAGGGAGCCCACGAGGGTGGGGGGCGCGCCCCCTGCCCTCGTGGCCTCCTCGTTTCTTCCCTGGTGTGTACTCCAAGTCTTATGTGTTGTATTTGTTCCAAAAACGACTCTCCCGAAGGTTTCATTCCGTTTGGACTCCGTTTGATATTCCTTTTCTGCGAAACACTAAAATAGGCAAAAATACAGCAATTTGCACTTGGCCTTGGGTTAGAAGGTTAGTCCAAAAAATAATATAAAAGTGTATAATAAAGCCCATTAAACATCCAAAACAGATAATATAATGGCATGGAACAATCAAAAATTATAGATACGTTGGAGACTTATTAGCCACCACAAACCCTAGAAGCATTGCCGAGGCCACCCCAAACCCTTTAAGCATTGCCGAGGCCACCCCAAACCCTAGAAGCGCCGAGGCCACCCCAAAACCTAGAAGCATCGAGGCCACCCAAATTTACCAAGTTAAAAGAGCATTGTCGAGGCCACCCCTAACCGTTGAAGCGTTCTCGAGGCCACCCCAAACCGTAGAAGCGTCGAGGCCACTAATTAATTAATATTCCTTGTTGTGATTAGCTAGCTAAGTCTATGTTTGCCACTAATATATTAATTGCCATGTTGTAATATTTGAAAAAACTATGGAGGCAAGAAACGAAGAACAAGAACTGTTGTTGGGGGATATAATCTACGACAGAGGTAATGTCTTGTCGTTTCTCAACGACACCAATGGTCTGGAAGGAGAGGATGATGAAGGCTCTGGTGATCAAACAATGGAGGTGGAAGAAGGAGACCGTTATGGCTCCGGTGACTGAATGCCGGTGGAAGAAGGAGACCATGATGACGGCTCTGGCGAGGTATATATATTAATTAAGCCTGTGCTGACTAGCTAATTGATGCATTAATTGATTTGCATTGGTATGTACATATATTAACTCCTCTTTCTTCTTTCAGAGCCCTCTGGATCAAGCCAAACTTCGGTAAAGAGATGAGGCCCGAAGAAAAGGTTGGGCCAGGATGAAAAGTTCACGATCACAGCAATCGCGGACGATGGCCTACCAATTCAACCCAGCCAGACGAAGCTAGAATTTTCTGGTCAGTGCGGAGCTATTGTCTGGGACAGCATCCAGATCAGCATCCAGATCAGCATCCAGCTAAGCAATAAGCCTAAGAAGGAAGACCCTCAAGTTTCTTATGTCACCGATAGACAGAAAGATGATCTTTGGACCTCGCTGAAAGCAAATTTCACCCTACCGGCAGAGGAGGGTCTGAATAACCTAGTTATTGAGCCACTGATCAAGGCGTGTGCTCTTAAAAAGATGGCATGCCTATTCAGGAGGTGGAAGAATGAGTTGAAATCAAAGTTTGTCGACAAAGGGGAGACTCCATAATTCAGAGGCCGATATGAGAAAATAAGAGATCACTGACCCGCATTTGTCGCCTACAAGACATCGGACAAGAGTAAGAAGATGTCAAAGACAAACAAGATAAATGCTGCAAAGAAGCAGTATCACCATCGCACGGGGTCAACCGGCTACCTCAAAGCCCAGCCGTTGTGGAACAAAGCTGAGAATGACCTGATCGCTAAAGGGGTTGAACCAGAGACATTTAACTGGCCTGGCCGTTCAAGGACTTGGTTCTTCAGGGTTGGGGTAACTTTGGACCCTGAAACAGGGAAGTGCGTTTGGACGAACGAGCAACTTACAATACCCGTCAAGAAGCTTCAGAAGTATATCACCGTACCGCAGTATGGGATGTTCATTCCCGACAGAGAGAACGATGAGATGGCTGTGGCCCTCGGGAATCCTGAGCACCCTGGACGAACACGAGGCACGTCAGGCTCCGTTTCATGGAAGGTTGGGTTTCCCGGCGCAGGCGGTTAGAAAACCCGGGAGAGGAAGAAGAAACATGATCTGAGCGTAGTGGAGAAGCTCCATGCAAGAGTACTAAAGCTAGAGGAAGAAGCTGAGAGCCAACAAGCTGCCGACCAACCATCTTAGCGGCACGAAGCTACCCCTCCATCTCGGCGGAGAAGCAGCGTGGCTTCCACGCAGCTCGTTCAGCAGCCAGCTGACTTCACGGCTCCTAGCTACGCCGTGGATGCTATCACGAAGGCTCAACATTGCGAGCTTATGACGAATTGGATGAAGCTTACCGTTAAGGCGGCTGTCGGCTCTATTTTACCTCTTGAAGCTAACGGAACTTCTCACTGTCGTCCTCTTCCTAATGGCTATACTAAAGTGATGGTGGATGAAATAACGGACGGATTCGAGGAGCTGGTGCTTGACCACCATACAGGTGAAGGGGAGAATCATCTCATTAATGCTTTGTGCGGTACAAGTCTATGGAGGAAGGAGCACATCAAGCCTCCAAACTGGATGCCTCCTCCTCCTCCGGCGCATCAGGGCACTATGCCTCCTCCTCCCCGTCTAGAGATCAGGACACTCAGCCTCCTTCTCCGCCTGCTCCGGCGCGTGAGGGCACTCCGACTCCTCCTTCGCCTCCTCCGGCGCGTCGGAGCACTTCGCCTCCTCCAGCATGTCGGAGCACTCCGCCTCCTCCGGCACTTCGGAGAACTCTGCCTCCTTCTCCGCCTCATGACCAACGGCGGAAGATAGCCGCCGCCGCTCCGGCTCCTCCGGCACATCGGAGAACTCCGCCTCCTAGGCAACGACGGACGAAGAGAGAAGCCACCGCTCGGACAGCTAGCAGTACAACCAGAGGCGGTAGGCAACTCAGATACGGTCCATCTCTCAAGCCTGTGGAAAAGTTAGCATATCTGTGCTGCCGAAGGAAGGGAATTTTTGCAAAGAAACCTCAACCTCCGAAGGAGACGATAGATCCGTTGAAAGTGAAGCGCACTATCAATGCCCTGAAGCGACCACCACCGCCTCCTCCAGTTACCATCTATAAACGAAATATTAAAATGACATATACAGATGCGGTGCACTCGGGAACTACTTCGAGTGATAAAAGGTTAGAAGAACAAAAAAGTGGGAAAAAATTCCCCAGTTCGGCTAACAAGCGAACCAATCGTACCCCCGCTCAAGGTGTCGAGCGATATCTTCGCTATTCTGCCGGGGATGGTGCCCGGTACCAATCTTAGTGATTACATGGCCGATAATGATATTTTACAGATTGAAACATTGGAGGCGGATGAATTCAAATACAAGTACGGGCAGCCTCTCGTCAAAGAAGGAAGTCCTCCTCTAACAACGATGATGCAAAAATTCCATCAATGGTACATGAATACCTGCAGCGAGTCTGGGAAGGATGCTTTGACGATGAGAATTAAAGATGACCACGACTTCATTGGACAAGAGTTGTTATGTGTTGAATTTGAAGAGTTTTTCCAGTTCTACAATCTAATGGCCCTAGACAAATCACTCGTGGCTTGTTGCTGTCTGTAAGTACTAATTTCTGTAATTAAGTCTCTATATATAGCTCATCTCTTTCATTGCATGTATATATAGTTATCCTCACTATATTATGCAGATTGAAGATCGTCGAATGCAGAAAAGCACAGATCTATGACATTGGGTTCATTAACCCAAATATCATACATGAATGGATGGTTCAAAAGAATGTCACAGAAACCGAGGACAACTTGCTACAATCATTGCTCAAAAATCAATACAAAACTAAAATACTCTTTCCTTACAACTTCCTGTGAGTGTTACTGTCTTGTGCAAATTTGGTTTCCCTTACTCCAGGTGATATATAGTAATGTAATATATGAGTTATTCATGCGTGCACAGGTTCCACTTTATTCTGCTAGAGATTAAGCTTGGTCAGGGAGTAGTAATCGTCTTAGACTCGAGACGAAAAGATCCCAAGGACTATGCATACATGACTGCAATGATCGAGAAGTAAGTTTAATCGATCATTATCGCACCATATCGGCAACTTTGTTCATTTCCTGATATCAAGTAATTATTTTCTTTGTCTGCCAGGGTTTGGAAAGAGTTCACCGCAATTGTTCCGGGACTGCCGAAGGAGCTACGATTTACACACACGAAAGTAAGTACAACTACCTAGTTCCGCGCATCTCCCATTGATTCTAGCTAGTTCCATCAAAACCATTTAGCATGCTTGCTTATCAGTTTGATTGACCTCTATTTCTCGTCAAGTGTTTGTGGCAGGAATCCGGGAATGATTTTTTTGGATACTACATATGCGATTTCATGTACAACGCGACGGTCTCTAGTCCGGGATACACTGAAAAACAAATTTAAGTGCGTAAGCAAAAATATTCACAATTTTAGTTTATTACCATCATTTGTGTTGAGCTCATTCATATACATGTATTGACCCTATTGTTCAAATTAGATTTGGAAGCTGCGGGATGAACTCCTACCACATGATCGCATAAAAGCAATTCAAGAGGAATTGGCGGGATTATTTCTTGACCACGTCATCAATCCTGCCTGAGAATACCATGTGGCACTTAATTTCAGATGTTAGGGATTGTAAGAGATCTTATATTGTATATATGTAGCAAGTAGCGTCGGATAGATATACAAAAACTTGTTGTTCGACCAATCTCTCGGAGAAGGAGGAGGTCGATCAATTCTCTCTGTATATGCTCATGACGATCTTGTGTACTTAATAGTTTCCTTCATTTGCTTACTAGCTAGCGTACGTGTCGAGTCCTCTCTATACGTATAGTGCGTAGCGTCGACCAAGCACGGAGATAAGGGAGGTCACTTCTTTCTATTAGCTAGCTAACACAATATATGAATCCCCTAAATTAACCCTCCAAAACTCCACACCCCCCCCCTTTAGAAAACAAAAACACCAGCTCCCGAGCTACTGACACATGGATGCTTTTTGATCCCGGTTGGTGTTACCAACCGGGACCAAAGTCCCTCCTGCTTGGGCTCGCGGAGCGGCCACGTGGAGCCCCACCTGTCCCAGTTCATAAGCGAACCGGGACTAACGGTCATGGGCTTTAGTCCCGACCCTTTAGTCCCGGTTGCAGAACCGGGACAAATGGGCCTTTTTCTACTATTGATGTTTGCCTAACGAGTGGCACCAATTGGTCAGTTTTGGTGTCAACAAGTGCAAGTGATCAATGCTTTCTGAAAACCTTCAATACAATCCTGGATGTTAAAAAACAAAAGGTGATGATTTTTTGAATTAGCGTCCTTAATTGTGGTGTTTTTGTTTTCAAATTTACTCCTTTTTGAGAGTCTCTGGATAGGAAGTGGTAATTTGGAAGAATTATACTAGTTCAAAAATGATAGGTATAAGTATGGTACTCCCTCCATTTTTTTATACAAAGCCACAAACCCATTTACATGTACCAAAGCAAAAGTAAATGTGTGCTTAAGCCAATATTGCAAACTAGCTTGTCTCCTTGTTTGTCGTGTTAATTAATGCATATTTCTCTGTCTCACCTACTACAACAAGCCAATGCTCTCACTCCTTTTGATTAATTAATGAGTCGCATTCAAGCCAACTTCTGACACACACATGCATGCATGGGATAATTAATGTCCTCCTTTACTAGTACGAGTCAAACTCCATCATTTTTGTGTCGATTGATGTTTGTGGCCTTGTATAGTTGCAAATTGTAATTTTGATTTTGTCCTTGTATATAAAAATGGAGGTAGTATAATAAAAACTTTCATGTAGATCACTAAATAAGAAACATATGGTTTAATGATATCGATGTCGTAATATGAAAGGGTCTTAGTCCATAATCATTGGATTGTATAATTATTGATATTACAACTTGTTATGCACTACTCATTTAAGTGTTGGTCATGGCATGACGTGGATGTTCGAGCATTTTTATTCCTCATTAAATCCTTTGTGTTGATTGAATCGGGGTCGCATGAAGATTAACTCCTCTCAACCTCCTCCCTATGGGAATGCAAGTAGTACTTTACTTCGAGGGCTAATAGGCTTCACAATAAGTATTAGAGTTCTTTATGACTAATGTGAGTTTATGGACGAAAGCTCTTCCACATATCCATACTGTGCAACTATGACCTTCAACACTTTTTTGCATGATCTCGGTGCAAATGTTTTTTACCGATTGGTCGAGCTTTTCAATCGCTAGAGGAGCTAGCGCTAAGAAGTCTCAAACTGATGGTTTGCTCAGATCCATAGTGACCTATATATCTACCCGTCTGATAGGATGAACATACATGTCCGTAGCTAGTTTTTTGAATGCATTTAATGGATGGTTGGTCTTGATCATCATGGTTATATGCATGGATGTTTCATGTTTGGTGGGCATGTCTTCTTTACATGAATGCAATTTATTTACTTCCTTGATTGGTTAGCTAGCTCTGCGCCAAGATTTGCTTGTTCGAAATCAATTCAAACTTCCACGTTGGATAGAGCTTATCTACACATTATGAGTATGATCTTTGTAATAAGTATTTTTTTCTCTTCAGTACAAAACATATATTCACTATGCATGCATGCAATTTACTCTACTATGCATGTGGATGTATGTGCCTAATTACTGCATATATATGGGAGCCTTGCTCGTGTGTACTTTATTTTTTAATGTTATAGCACTCTCAACAGATGATGGTGCCATGTTGGTATTGGTAGAATTTCCTAGCTAGGTAACATGCTGTTTTTTTGGATAATGGAAATGTTTATTATCTTAAAGTGCTATATCAAAGTGATACAACCAATAAGATTCACTCCGTCTCTCCACGACAAGATTCATAGAATCCACAAAGAAAAAGCCAAAGAGTATCATTAAGACAAACCTTTGAGGAAATTAAAATGATGACATCTTAGAGATCACAACTAAATTAATTAAGTAAATACTTCAGACTGCCGACTGAGTGTGTAGACTTATTTCATGTTTGTGAGGTGCTATAGCAGAGAATTGTTCAGCTACCTACAATTCGTATGTAGAGACGGTTGTGTTGTTCTTTCCTCCCATGTAGATAGATATATTTGCCTCCCTACCAAGCAAAGGATAGTAAAGGTGTCCCTAACCCGCAAAATGAATGTATAGATACACACTAATAAATCGCACATGAATCCTCACTGCATCGTCGGTGCTTCTGCAAAAGCAAGTGCATGGATCAATATTGTTAGCTTCTTAAACCACTTTCTTGGTTGATTAGCTGTAATGAGGTAGAAATACGTAGTTAGGGACTTTTAGTACCCTAAGGACTGACCTCCCAACAACAAAAAAGACGAACCTGCCTTTTAGTGATGCTTGTGCGTCGATAAAAACATCATGAGTAAGAGCAAGAAATAGTTCCATTCACGACACCTCCTAATCTTAGTATGAACCAACCACATCAATGAATCCATGGACACGGATGATCACTGCCACCCAATGGTCATTACAAAACAAGACCAGTTGTCGAAACCACATTTGTTATTTCTGAGGGGTACATGCATGGCTTATATGATGATATACATGGGGAGTTTGGCATAGTTGTTTTCTATGGCAGGTAGTATTAAATGCTTTATCTTCATCTTTTTGCCATATCAACAGTTTATGTATGGCAGGTCGTTGTGAGTTCTGTGGTCATTTCACTTACTATCCCAGTGTGAATTATTTCGGCCAAAAAGAAGTGTAGGAAACTTGATCCAAATAGCTTCCATACATAATATTTCCACATCTTTTCTATGAAATGTTTCAGCTCAAATGTCCATAAATCTTTGTCCTTATCCTAAATTTTATTAGCGCATAATGTTAATATTATTATATTTGCGAAAAATCTTCAATTTATCATCAATCATGGGAGTACAACAAACACCACAAATAATAAAAATCTTTGTCCTTATCCTAAATACCTTTCATTTTCTCTCTATCTTCTGAAGTGGTCGGGCATTGAGTCTTACTCAACTTCACACCTTGTAACACAGGCAAGAACCCTTTCTTTGACTGATCCATTTTGAACTTCTTCAAAACTATATCAAGGTATGTGCTTTGTGAAAGTCCAATTAAACGTCTTGATGTATCTCTATAGATCTTGATGACTAATATATAGGCAGCTGCACCGAGGTCTTTCGTTGAAAAACACTTATTCAAGTATCCTTTTATGCTATCCAAAAAATTATATATCATTTCCAATCAATAATATGTCATCCACATATAATATCAGAAGTGCTACATAGCTCCCACTCACTTTCTTGTAAATACAGGCTTCTCCAAAAGTCAGTATAAAACCATATGCTTTGATCACCTCATCAAAGCGTATATTCCAACTCCGAGATGCTTGCACCAGTCCATATATGGATCGCTGGAGCTTGCACACTTTGTTAGCACCTTTAGGATCGACAAAACCTTCTGGTTGCATCATATACAACTCCTCTTTGAGGTATCCATTAAGGAATGCATTTTTTACATCCATTTGCCAAATTTCATAATCATAAAATGCAGCAATTGCTAACATGATTCGGACATACTTAAGCATCGCTACGGGTGAGAAAGTCTCATCGTAGTCAACTCCTTGAACTTGTCGAAAACCTTTCGCAACAAGTCGAGCTTTGTAGACAGTAACATTACCGTGAGCGTTGGTCTTCCTCTTGAAGATCCATTTATTTTCAATGGCTTGCCGATCATTGGGCGAGTGAACCAAAGTCCATACTTTGTTCTCATACATGGATCCCATCTCATATTTCATGGCCTCAAGCCATTTTGTGGAATCTGGGCTCATCATCACTTCCTCATAGTTCGTAGGTTCATCATGGTCTAGTAGCATGACTTCCAGAACCGGGTTGCCGTACCACTCTGGTGCGGAACATACTCTGGTTGATCTACGAAGTTCAGCAGTAAATTGATCCGAAGTTTCATGATCATCATCATTAGCTTCCTCACTAATTGGTGCAGGAATCACTTGAACTAGTTTCTGTGATGCGCTACTTTCCAATTCGGGAGAAGGTACAATTACGTCATCAAGTTCTACTTTCCTCCCACTCACTTCTTTCGAGAGAAACTCCTTTTCTAGAAAGGATCCATTCTTAGGAATGAAAATCTTGTCTTCGGATCTGTGATAGAAGGTGTACCCAACAGTCTCTTGTGGGTATCGTATGAAGACACATTTCTCTGACTTGGGTTCAAGCTTATCAGGTTGAAGCTTTTTCACACAAGCATCGCAGCCCCAAACTTTAAGAAATGACAACTTTGGTTTCTTGCCAAACCATAGTTCATAAGGCGTCGTCTCAACGGATTTAGATGGTGCCCTATTTAACGTGAATGCAGCTGTCTCTAAAGCATAACCCCAAAAAAGATAATGGTAAATTGGTAAGAGACATCATAGATCGCACCATATCTAATAAAGTGCGGTTACGACGTTCGGACACACCATTACTCTCTGGTGTTCTAGGTGGCGTGAGTTGTGAAACTATTCCCCATTTTTTCAAATGAAGACCAAACTCGTAACTCAAATATTCGCCTCCACGATCGAATCATAGAAACTTTATTTTCTTGTTACGATGATTCTCTACTTCACTCTGAATTTCTTTGAACTTTTCAAATGTTTCAGACTTGTGTTTCCTTAAGTAGATATACCCATATCTGCTCAAATCATCAGTGAAGGTCAGAAAATAACGATGCCCGCCGCGAGCCTCAACACTCATCGATCCACATACATCGGTATGTATGATTTCCAACAAATCAGTTGCTCGCTCCATTGTTCTGTAGAACAGAGTTTTAGTCATCTTGCCCATGAGGCATGGTTCGCAAGCACCATGTGGTTCATAATCAAGTGATTCAAAAAGTCCATCAGTATGGAGTTTCTTCGTGCACTTTACACCAATATGACCTAAACGGCAATGCCACAAATAAGTTGCACTATCATTATTAACCTTGCATCTTTTGGCTTCAATATTATGAATATGTGTATCACTACGATTGAGATCCAACAAGAATATACCACTCTTCAAGGGTGCATGACCATAAAAGATATTACATATATAAATAGAACAACCATCATTCTCAGATTATGAATAACCGTCTCGCAATAAACAAGATCCAGATATAATGTTCATGCTTAACGCTGGCACCAAATAACAATTATTCAGGTCTAAAACTAATCCTGAAGGTAGATGTAGAGGTAGCGTGCCGATGGTGATCACATCGACTTTGGAACCATTTCCCACACGCATAGTCACCTTGTCCTTAGCTAAACTTCGTTTAATATGTAGCCCCTGTTTCGAGTTACAAATATTAGCAACCGAACCAGTATCTAATACCCAGGTGTTACTATGAGCATTAGTAAGGTACACATCAATAACATGTATATCATATATACCTTTGTTCACTTTGCCGTCCTTCTTATCCACCAAATACTTGGGGCAGTTCCTCTTCCAGTGTGCAGTCCCTTTGCAGTAGAAGCACTCAGTTTCAGGCTTGGCTCCAGACTTGGGTTTCTTCGTGGGAGTACCAACTGTCTTGCTATTCTTCTTGAAGTTCCCCTTCTTTCCCTTGCCCTTTTTCTTGAAACTAGTGGTCTTGTTAACCATCAACACTTGATGTTCCTTTTTGATTTCTACCTCTGCAGCTTTGAGCATAGCAAAGAGCTCGGGAATTGTCTTCTGCATCCCTTGCATGCTATAGTTCATCACGAAGCCTTTATAGCTTGGTGGCAGTGATTGAAGAACTCTATCAATAACACTATCTTCGTCAAGTTTGCAACCAAGTTGAGTCATATGATTGTTGTACTTAGACATTCTGAGCAAGTGTTCACTGATAGAACTATTCTCCTCCATCTTGCAGTTGTAGAACTTATTGGAAATCTCATATTTCTCAATCTCGGCATTTGCTTGAAATATTAACTTCAACTCCTAAAACATCTCATATGCTCCATGACGTTCAAAACTCCATTGAAGTCCCGGTTCTAAGCCGTAAAGCATGGCACACTGAAGTATCGTGTAGTCATCAGAACAAGCTTGCCAGACGTTCATAACGTCCAGAGTTGCTCCTGCAGCAGGTTTGTCACCTAGCAGTGCTTAAAGTACATAATTCTTCTGTGCATCAATGAGGATAATCCACAAGTTACGGACCCAGTCTGTGTAGTTGCTACCATCATCTTTCAACTTAGCCTTCTCTCGGAACACATTAAAATTCGATGGAACAACAACACGGGCCATATATCTACAACAACATAGGCATGCACAATACTATCAGGTACTAAGTTCATGATAAATTAAAGTTCAATTAATCAAATTACTTAAGAACTCCCACTTGGACAGACATCTCTCTAATCATCTAAGTGATCACGTGATCCATATCAACTAAACCATGTCCGATCATCACGTGAGATGGAGTAGTTTTGAATGGTTAACATCTTATGTTGATCATATCTACTATATGATTCACGCTCGACCTTTCGGTCTCCAGTGTTCCGAGGCCATATCTGCATATGCTAGGCTTGTCAAGTTTAACCCGAGTATTCAGCGTGTGCAAAACTGGCTTGCACCCGTTGTATGTGAACGTAGAGCTTATCACACCCGATCATCACGTGGTGTCTCGGCACGACGAACTTCCGCAACGGTGCATACTCAGGGAGAACACTTATACCTTGAAATTTAGTGAGAGATCATCTTATAATGCTACCGTCGATGCATAAAAGATAAACATCACATGCAATCAATATAAGTGATATGATATGGCCGTCATCATCTTGTGCCTTTGATCTTCATCTCCAAGGCACCGTCATGATCACCATCGTCACCGGCGCGACACCTTGATCTCCATCGTAGCATCGTTGTCCTCTCGCCAACTATTGCTTCTACGACTATCGCTACCGCTTAGTGATAAAGTAAAGCAATTACATGGCGATTGCATTTCATACAATAAAGCAACAACCATATGGCTCCTGCTAGTTGCCGATAACTTTGTTACAAGACATGATCATCTCATACAATAAAATTTAGCATCATGTTGACCATATCACATCACAACATGCCCTGCAAAAACAAGTTAGACGTCCTCTACTTTGTTGTTGCAAGTTTTACGTGGCAGCTAAGGGCTTAGCAAGAACCGTTCTTACCTACGCATCAAAACCAAAACGATATTTCGTCAAGTATGCGCTGTTTGAACCTTCACAAGGACCGGGCATAGCCACACTTGATTCAACTAAAGTTGGAGAAACTAACACCCGCCAGCCACCTGTGTGCGAAGCACGTCGGTAGAACCAGTCTCGCGTAAGCGTATGCGTAATGTCGGTCCGGGCCGCTTCATCCAACAATACCGCTGAATCAAAGTATGACATGCTGGTAAGTAGTATGACTAGTATCGTCCACAACTCACTTGTGTTCTACTCATGCATATAACATCTACACATAACCTGGCTCATGATGCCACTGTTGGGGAACGTAGTAATTTCAAAAAAAATCTTACGCACATGCAAGATCATGGTGATGCATAGCAAAGAGAGGGGAGAGTGTGTCCACGTACCCTTGTAGACCGAAAGCGGAAGCGTTTATCAACGCAGTTGATGTAGTCGTACACCTTCACGATCCGTCCTGATCTAGCACCGAATGTACGACACCTCCGTGTTCAGCACACGTTCAGCTCGATGACGTTCTCGCCTTCTTCATCCAGCAAGACAGGCGAAGTAGTAGATGAGTTCCGGCATCACGACGGCATGGTGACGGTTGTTGATGAAGAACAAACTCTGCAGGGCTTCGCCAAGCACTACAGAAACTAGACGGAGGATAAACTAGAGGGTCGGGGTTGCCGGCACACGGCTTGGTGTATCTTGATGTGTCTTGGATGCTAGCCCTGGCCCTCTATTTATATGTTGAGCCTTGGGGTCGAAACTTGGAGTAAAAGCCTCCACAAAGTCGGTTTCACCCGAAAGGCAAGAGTCCTTCTCGGACTCCAGGGCCAGACACCAGGGTTCCCGGCGTCTCGGCCCAGATGCCAGGGACCCTAGCGTCTAGCCCCTGGACTCCGCAAAACTTCCTTTGCGCTTTCCAAAAACCTTGTGGGCTTTCCCCTTTGGCCCAAATAAAGTGTTCTCGTACCCAAACATTTCGGGAAACATCTGAAACCCCTTCCGGTAAATTCTGGAACCCTTCCGAAGGCCAAACACTATTATCCCATATATCAATACTTATCTCCGGACCATTCCGAAGTTCCTCGTCATGCCAGTGATCACATCCGGGACTCCAAATAACATTCGGTTACCAACATACATAACTCATTCAATACTATATCGTCAACGAACATTAAGTGTGCGGACCCTACGGGTTCAAGAACTATGTAGACATGACCAAGACATCTCTCCGGTCAATAACCAATAGCGGAACCTGGATTCCCATGTTAGCTCCTACATATTCTACGAAGATCTTTATCGGTCGAACCGCATAACAACATACATTGTTCCCTTTGTCATCGGTATGTTACTTGCCCGAGATTCGATCGTCGGTATCATCGTACCGAGTTCAATCTCGTTACCGGCAAGTCTTTTTACTCGTTCGGTAATACATCATCTCGTGACTAACTCATTAGTCATTTGCTTACAAGGCTTATTATGATGTGCATTACCGAGAGGGCCCAGAGATACCTCTCCGACACTCGGAGTGACAAATCCTATTCTTGATCTATGCCAACACCACAAACACCTTCGGAGACACCTGTAGAGCATCTTTATAATCACCCAGTTACGTTGTGACTTTTGATAGCACATAAGGTGTGATGACCCACAAGTGTAGGGGATCTATCGTAGTCCTTTCGGTAAGTAAGCGTGTCGAACCCAACGAGGAGCAGAAGGAAATGATAGGCAGTTTTCAGTAAGGTATTTTCTGCAAGCACTGAAATTATAGGTAACATATAGTATTGTGATAAGATAATTGGTAGCAAGTGACAAACGGTAAAAGTAAATAAGGTGCAGCAAGGTGGCCCAATCCTTTTTGTAGCAAAGGACAAGCCTGAACAAACTCTTATGCAAGGTAAAGCGCTCCCGAGGACATATGGGAATTATCGTCAAGCTAGTTTTCATCACGATCGTCTGATTCGCATTCGGTACTTTGATAATTTGGTATGTGGGTGGACCGGTGCTTGGGTGCTTCCCTTACTTGGATAAGGCTCCCACTTATGATTAACCTCTAATGCAAGCATCCGCAACTACAAAAGAAGTATTAAGGTAAACCTAACCATAGCCTGAAACATATGGATCCAAATCAGCCCCTTACGAAGCAACACATAAACTAGGGTTTAAGCTTATGTCACTCTAGCAACCCAACATCTACTTATTACTTCCCAATGCCTTCCTCTATGCCCAAATAATGGTGCAGTGTCATGTAGTGGACGTTCACATGACACCACTAGAGGAGGGACAACATACGTCTCATAAAAATATCGAACGAAGACCAAATTCCCATGACTACTAATAGCAAGACTTCTCCCATGTCCTCAGGAACAAAAGTAACTACTCACAAGACATAATATTGTTCTTGATCAGAGGGGTATTAATATGCGTAATGGATATGAACATATGATCTTCCACCAAATAAACCAACTAGCATCAACTACAAGGAGTAATCAACACTACTAGCAACCCACATGTACCAATCTGAGGTTTGGGTACAAAGATTGGATACAAGAGATGAACTAGGGTTTGAGAGGAGATGGTGCTGGTGAAGATGTTGATGAAGATAGCCCTCCCCAAGATGGGAGGGTTGTTGGTGATGACGGCGGTGACGATTTCCCCCTCCCGGAGAGAAGTATCCCCGGCAGAACAGCTCTGCCGGAGCCCTAGATTTTTTTCCACCTCGGTTCCGCCTCGAGACGCCGGCGTCTGGTCCCGAAAGCCTCCTCCTGATTTTTTCCAGGTCAAAACGCTTCATATAGGAGAAGATGGGCACCGGGGGCCCACCGGCTGGCCCTCGAGGCAGGGGGCGCGCCCTGGGAAGGGGGGCGCGCCCCCCACCCTCGAGGCCAGCCAATGGCCCCTCTCATGGGTTTCTTTCGCCAGATATTTTTTATATTTTCCGAAACAATGTTCTGTGGAGTTTCAGGGCTTTTGGAGTTGTGCAGAATAGGTTTCCAGAGTTTGCTCCTTTTCCAGCCCAGAATTCCAGCTACCGGCATTCTCCCTCTTCATGTAAACCTTGTAAAATAAGAGAGAAAAGGCATAAGTATTGTGACAAAACATGTATGAACAACCCATAATGCAATAAATATCAACTTATAAGCATGATGCAAAATTGACGTATCAACTCCCCCAAGCTTAGACCTTGCTTGTCCTCAAGCGAAAGCTGAAATCAAAAAATATGTCCACATGTTTAGAGATAGAGGTGTCGATAAAAACAGAATACGGACATGAGGGCATCATGATCATTTTTATAATAGCAACTTATATAAATATAGTCATATGATTCTTATGCTAAAGTAAAAATTCATCCACAATATCAAGTATGCATCATAAACTTCATTGGAAACTAACAAACTTTGATCTCGATCATTGAAGCAATTGCAATTTATTGTAATATCGGAAAGAGTCAATATAAGAGCTTTTCAGCAAGCCTTCATACTCAACCATCATATAGTCTTTCACAATTTCTCACACTCACGCAATACTTATGTTTATGGAGTTTTAATCGGACACAGAGAAAGATAGGGGCTTATGGTATTGCCTCCCAACCTTTTACCTCAAGGGTAATGTCAACAGTAATAGATCATGAAAACTTACATCCAAGTGGGTATATATGTCAGGATCTTTCCAACACAATGTGCTTACCAAAGGATTAAATGTAAAAAGGACAGGTGGATTTCATCTTGACACTTATAAGACAAGAATAAAAGATAGGCCCTTCGCAGAGGGAAGCAGAGGTTGTCATGTGTTTTTATGGTTGGATGCACAAAGTCTTAGCATAGAAGAACTTCGCTTTATATTGCCACATGTGATAAGGACCTTTATTATGCAGTCCGTCGCTTTTATTACTTCCATATCACAAGCTCGTATAAAGATAATTTCTCCGACACTAATAAATCATACATATTTTACGGATTTGCAACATGACAACTTACTTGGAAGGATCTTTCTCAATCCATAGGTAGGTATGGTGGACTCTCATGGCAAGACTGGGTTTAGGGATACATGGAAGCGCAAGTAGTATCTCTACTTAGTGCGAGGAGTTTTGGCTAGCATGAGGGGCAAAGGCAAGCTCAACATGTTGGAAGATCCATGACAATATACTTTATTTCGGATATAAGAAGATATAACCCATTATGTTGTCTTCCTTGTCCAACATCAACTCTTTAGCATGTCATACTTTAATGAGTGCTCGCAATCATAAAAGATGTCCAAGATAGTATATTTGTATGTGAGGCCTCTCTTCTTTTATTACGTCCTATTAATTGCAACGATGACCAAAACTATGTTTGTCACCTCCCAGCAACTTTTATTTATCATACTCTTGTATGTGAAGTCATTACTTCCCATAAGATCGATATGATCTCTTTGATACTCTTTTTGTTTTCTTTCTTTTTATCATGACCCAAGTGAGGAAATCAAGCCCTTGACTCAACACTAATCTTTATTATATAGCTCACGGACTCGATTACAAAGGATAAAGCTCACAAAGCAAAAGCTCACAACTAGATCATGCTAACTTTATTCTAATAGATCAAGATACTACCAAAAGGATCGAACTAAGTAAAACGGTAAAGATAGGAGTGATGGTGATACGATACCGGGGTCACTCCGCCAAGCTTGGCAGTTGCCAAGGGGAGTGCCCATACCCATATGATTATGTCTCCTTCTTCGGGGTTGGTGATGATGGAGTTGTTGCTGATGTAGGCTTGTTGTTTTTCCAAGGCATGGGCTCACCATCATAGAAGGATGATCGAGTCTCCGGGATACTCAAATCTGCAGCCAAACACATGTTCTTGAATCTATATTCATACTCACAGTTTTGGTTTTGCAGGTCATAGATCTGGGCTTGGAGGTGATCGATCTTCTCTTGAAGATTGGAGATGGCTTCCCCGAAGATCCTTGAGTCCATCGTGAGGTTGTTGGCAAGCTCCAAGATCATCATGTGGTTGGCATTGAGTCCTCGTTCCACCATACCTTGGCATTTGAAAACTTGTTGCTCCATTGCTTCGAGTCTTGTCTCCACGCTTCCGGTCCTTCTCGGCCCCTCAACATCATGGATGTGCAGCACCCCCTCATGCAACTCCATGGTTTTGGGGTGGTGCAGCACCTCCGCAAGGTAGGGGTTGATGACCTTCTCGAAGAGCTTGTCCTTGGGGGTGTTGGAGGACTCCATGACGATCTAGATCTATCAAAAACAGCAGCCCGAAACGAAAACAGAGGAATTTTGCGTGATACGGAGGTCAAAACCTTCGGTAGTATATATAATGAATTTTTCCGAACATAAGGAGTAACCCACAAGAAAACGGAGTCCGAGGGACACACGGGGTGCCCTCGAGGCAGGGGGGCGCGCCCAGGGAAGGGGGGGCGCCCCCTACCCTCGAGGAGGCCCCCTGTCTCCTCCGGACTGCGGTTTATTTTTGTATTTTTCTAAATATTCCAAAACGGAGAAAAATTTCCTTTAGAACTGTTTTGGAGTCGGTCTACTTACCGTATCACGTACCTCTTCCTTTTCGGAGGCTGAATCATTCTGGAAAGTGTCCCTTATGTATTCCTCCGGGGTTATGGTTTCAATAACAGTAGTTTCAACATTTATAGGATTACCTGAGATATAATGTTTGATCCTCTGACCATTCACCACCTTCGGATTTGTGCCTTCGAAGTTGGGGATTTTTATGGTACCGGAACGATAGACCTCCTCGATAACGTAAGGTCCTTCCCACTTGGAGAGAAGTTTTCCTACAAAATATCTTAAACGAGAGTTGTATAGCAAAACATAATCACCTACGTTAAACTCACTCTTTTGTATCCTTTTGTCATGCCATCTTTTAACTTTTTCTTTAAATAACTTGGCATTCTCGTAGGCCTGGGTTCTCCATTCATGGAGACAGCTAATGTCAAATAACCTCTTTTCATTGGCAAGTTTGAAATCATAATTGAGCTCTTTGATAGCCCAATATGCCTTATGTTCTAGCTCATGAGGTAAGTGACAAGCTTTTCCATATACCATCTTATATGGAGACATACCCATAAGATTTTTGTATGCAGTTCTATAGGCCCATAATGCATCATCTAGTTTCTTGGACCAATTATTACTAGACCTATTAACTGTCTTTTGCAAGATTAATTTCAACTCCCTATTACTTAGTTCAACTTGACCACTAGTCTGTGGGTGATATGGTGATGCTATTCTATGGTTGACATCATACTTAGCAAGCATCTTACGGAAAGCACCATGAATAAAGTGTGAACCACCATCAGTCATTAGATATCTAGGGACTCCAAACCTCGGAAATATAACTTCTTTAAGCATCTTAATAGAGGTGTTATGATCAGCACTACTAGTTGGAATAGCTTCTACCCACTTAGTAACGTAATCAACAGCAACTAGGATATGTGTGTACCCATTAGAGGAAGGAAAAGTTCCCATATAATCAAAGCCCCAAACATCAAATGGTTCAATAACAAGTGAATAATTCATAGACATTTCTTGACGTCTACTAATATTACAGATTCTTTACCATTCATCACAAGATAAGACAAACTTACGGGCATCCTTGAAGAGAGTAGGCCAATAAAACCGGATTGCAATACCTTGTGTGCAGTTATGTCTCCCGCATGGTGTCCTCCATAGGCTTTGGAGTGGCACTTGCATAGGATATGTTCCTGTTCATGCTCAGGTACACAACGTCTAATAATACCATCTACTCCTTCTTTATAAAGATGTGGGTCATCCCAAAAGTAATGTCTCAAATCATAGAAGAACTTTTCTTTTGCTGGTATGTGAAGCTAGGGGTATAAACTTATCAACAATATAATTAGCATAATCAGCATACCATGGAGCAGTACGAGAAGTACTTACGACAGCTAATTGTTCATCAGGAAAGCTATCATCAATAGGTTGTGGGTCATCAAGTATATTCTCTAACCTAGACAAGTTGTCTGCTACGGGGTTCTCAGCTCCCTTTCTATCAATAATATGCAAATCAAATTCTTGCAGCAAGAGAACCCATCTAATAAGTCTAGGTTTAGCATCTTTCTTTTCCATAAGGTATTTTATAGCAGCATGATCAGTGTGAATAGTTACTTTAGAGTCAACGATGTAGGGTCTAAACTTATCACAAGCAAACACAACTGCTAACAATTCTTTCTTAGTGGTAGCATAATTTCTTTGGGCACTATCTAGAGTTTTACTAGCATACTGGATAACATTCAATTTCTTATCAACTCTTTGCCCCAAAACAGCTCCTACAGCATAATCGCTAGCATCACACATAATCTCAAAGGGTAAATTCCAGTCAGGGGGCTGTACGATAGGTGCAGAGATCAATGCTTTCTTAAGTGTTTCGAATGCTTTTAGACAATCATCATCAAAGACAAAAGGAATATCTTTTTGTGAGAGGTTAGTCAGAGGCCGGGATATTTTGGAGAAATCCTTAATGAGCCACCTATAAAACCCGGCATGACCAAGGAAACTTTGTATACTTTGATATCCTTAGGGCATGGCATCTTTTCAACAGCATCAACTTTAGCTTTGTCAACTTCAATACCTCTTTCAGAAATTTTATGTCCCAGGACAATGCCTTCATTAACCATAAAGTGGCACTTCTCCCAATTCAAGACAAGGTTAGTGTCTTCACATCTCTGCAAAACTCGATCAAGGTTGTTTAAGCAATCATCAAAAGAAGTTCCGTAAACGGAGAAATCATCCATGAATACCTCAACAATCTTTTCACAAAAGTCAGAGAATATAGCCATCATGCATCTTTGAAAGGTAGCAAGTGCATTACATAAACCAAAAGTCATACGTCTATAAGCAAAGGTACCGAAAGGACAAGTAAAGGTGGTCTTTTCTTGATCCCCCTTTGACATAGGTATTTGAGAGAAACCGGAATAACCGTCTAGAAGCAGAAATGAGTATGTTTGGATAACCTTTCTAGCATTTGATCAATAAATGGCAAGGGGTAATGATCTTTCTTAGTAGCTTTATTTAACTTACGGAAATCAATTACCATCCTATAACCTGTAACTATTCTTTATGGGATCAATTCATCTTTATCATTAGGGACGACAGTCATACCTCCTTTCTTAGGAACACAATGGACATGACTTACCCACTGGCTATCAACAATGGGATAGATAATACCTGCCTCTAGGAGCTTTAGAATTTCCTTCCTTACCACTTCTTTCATCTTAGGATTTAACCGTCGCTGATGATCAATAACTGGTTTAGCATTTTCTTCCAATTTTATCTTGTGTTGACATATAGTGGGACTAATGCCCTTAAGATCATCCAAAGTATATCCAATAGCAGCTCGATGCTTCTTCAGAGTTTTCAATAACCTCACTTCTTCATGCTCTGAAAGGTTAGCACTAATAATAACAGGATATATCTTCTTTTCATCAAGATAAACATACTTAAGATTATCAGGCAAAGGTTTAAGTTCAAATACGGGATCACCCTTGGGAGGAGGAGGATCCCCTAGGATTTCAACAGGAAAGTTGTTTTTCAATACGGGTCCCTGTGTAAGGAATATTTCATCTATCTCCCTTCTCTCATTCATATGCATATCATTTTCATGGTCTAGCAAGTATTGTTCTAAAGGATCATTAGGTGGCACTGCAATAGAAGCGAGACCAATAAGTTCATCCTTACTGGGTGGTGCCGTTTCAAGGGGTTGTCTACGGAATTTAGCAAAGTTAAAATCATGAGACATATCCCCTAATCCGACAGTGACAATGTCTTTCACGCAGTCTATCTTGGCATTAACGGTATTCAAGAAGGGTCTACCAAATATAATGGGATAGAAAGCATCTTGTGGGGAACTAAGAACAAGAAAATCAGCAGGGAATTTAACCTTCCCACACAAGACTTCAATATCTCTAACGATCCCAGCTGGTGAAATAGTATCTCTATTAGCAAGCTTAATAGTAACATCAATCCCTTCTAACTCAACAGGTGCAATATCATGCATAATTTCATTATACAAATCAAGAGGGATAATACTCGCACTAGCACCTACGTCGCATAAACCATGATAGCAATGATCCCCTATCTTAACGGAGATAACAAGCAAGCCTACAACAGGTTTATGTCTATTCCTAGCATTGGATTTGGCTATTCTAGCAGACTCTTCTTGGAGATAAATAACATGTCCATCTAAATCTTCTACCAAGAGATCTTTAACCATAGCAACACTAGGTTCAACTTTAATCTGCTCAGAGGGTGTAGGTGTTCTAGTATTACTCTTACGAACTACAGTTGAAGCTTGAGCATGATCCTTTATCCTAACTGGGAAAGGTGGTTTCTCAATATAAGCGGTAGGAATAATAGGATCAACATTATAAGTGATAGTTTTTTCTTCAACTTTAATAGGTTCAACTACTTTTACTTCAATAGGGGGGTGGTATTTAAACCACTTCTCCTTGGGGAGATTAACATGAGTAGCAAAGGATTCACAGAAAGAAGCTACTATCTCAGAGTCAAGTCCATATTTAGTGCTAAACTCACGGAAAACATCGGTATCCATAAAGGCTTTAACACAATCAAACTTAGGGGTCATACCTGACTCCTTACCTTTGTCGAGATCCCAATCTTCGGAGTTGCGTTTAATTCTTTCCAATAAATCCCATTTGAATTCAATAGTCTTCATCATAAAAGAGCCAAAACACGAATTATTGAGCATGGTGCGATTATTGAGAGAAAGCCGAGCATAAAAATTTTGGATGATCATTTTTCTTGAAAGCTCATGATTGGGGCATGAATATAGCATTTACTTAAGCCTCCCCCAAGCTTGAGCGATGCTTTCTCCTTCGCGAGGCCAGAAATTATAAATATAATTGCGATCACGATGAACCTGGTGCATAGGGTAGAAGTTCTGATGAAATTCCAACTTCAGACGATTATAGTTCCAAGATCCCATATCATCGCATAGCATAAACCATGTCAATGCATCTCCCTTCAAAGATAAAGGGAAGACCTTCTTCTTGATAACATCCTCGGGCATACCTGCAAGCTTAAGCAATCCACAAAATTCATCCACATAGATTAGGTGTAAATCGGGGTGAAGTGTTCCGTCTCCTGTATAGGGATTTTCAAGCAGTTTCTCTATCATACACGAAGGAATCTCAAAGAAAACATTTTCAATAGGTGCAGTAGGTTGAGGAGCAACTCTTTGCTCTTCTGCTCGGGGCGAAGATACCCCGAACAAGCCACTCAAAGGATTTTGAGCCATAGTAACAAGTGACAATAAATTCCAGCACACTATATAAATTTTTCCTTACCAAATTCCACTTACCAAAGGCGGTTCACTCCCCGGCAACGGCGCCAGAAAAGGGACTTGATGACCCACAAGTTTAGGGGATCAATCGTAGTCCTTTCGATAAGTAAGAGTGTCGATCCCAATGAGGAGCAGAAGGAAATGATAGGCAGTTTTCAGTAAGGTATGTTCTGCAAGCACTGAAATTATAGGTAACAGATAGTTCTGTTATAAGATAATTGGTAGCAAGTGACAAACGGTAAAAGTAAATAAGGTGCAGAAAGGTGGACCAATCCTTTTTGTAGCAAAGGACAAGCCTGAACAAACTCTTATGCAAGGTAAAGTGCTCCCGAGGACAAATGGGAATTATCGTCAAGCTAGTTTTCATCACGATCGTCTGATTTGCGTTCGGTACTTTGATAATTTGGTATGTGGGTGGACTGGTGCTTGGGTGCTGCCCTTACTTGGACAAGCCTCCCACTTATGATTAACCTCTAATGCAAGCATCCGCAACTACAAAAGAAGTATTAAGGTAAACCTAACCATAGCCTGAAACATATGGATCCAAATCAGCCCCTTACGAAGCAACACATAAACTAGGGTTTAAGCTTATGTCACTCTAGCAACCCAGCATCTACTTATTACTTCCCAACGCCTTCCTCTCGGCCCAAATAATGGTGAAGTGTCATGTAGTCGACGTTCACATGACACCACTAGAGGAGGGACAACATACATCTCATCAACATATCGAACGAAGACCAAATTCACATCTTTACCTAATAATAAAGAAAGTTGGGTTTCAGCCCGTCCGTCATGCCACTTTACAGAAAAGCCCCACTGTTTTCTATAAATTAACCCGCACTACACGTTTAAGTCATACCGAACCGTTATTTGGCATTTTCGCATAAAAACCCCTCAGGTTTCATGTAATCAACCCGCCATCCATATTTAAGTCAGCCGAATCGTTTTTTTGTGTTTTAACAGAAAAACCCCTAACCTTTTGGTTAATTAATCTGCAGTTTATCTAAAACAAAAATATCCTTATCTTTTAAACCACAACTCCGATTTTAACATATTATATATGAAATTTGATTAGAAAAATGTGTAGAATCTAAATAAACTGTTACTTTTAGCTGTTAAATATTACTAAACTATTAATTTGGGTGCAAACTTAATCTATAGTGCACGGTCCATTTTTCTTTCGCACTGGTGGCGATCCAAATTGCAAATAAACACACATTAAAACCAGATTGAGAGGAAAAAAACATTGATAACCACGCACGCACAACTCTCAAAAACCTCACGGGAAAAAATAACATTTTTCTCATCTTATTCTGAGCGATTGTGTGCGTGCGAGCGCGCGTACGTGTGTGTGAGAGAGAGACGCCTTAGGACTGACCATATTCAAATACGTTTGAGACCACCATCGGAAACACAAATGTGATGCCAATTTAAAATAAAGAACATCTACCTACCAGGGTCTCGAGTCGTGGTTATTGGGTTAAGAACGTGTGTTTTTTTCTATCCCGTTGCAACGCACGGGCTCTTTTGCTAGTGACTACTAATAGCAAGACTTCTCCCATGTCCTCAGGAACAAAAGTAACTACTCACAAGACATAATATTGTTCATGATCAGAGGGGTATTAATATGCATAATGGATATGAACATATGATCTTCCACCAAATAAACCAACTAGCATCAACTACAAGGAGTAATCAACACTACTAGCAACCCACAGGTACCAATCTGAGGTTTGGGTACAAAGATTAGATACAAGAGATGAACTAGGGTTTGAGAGGAGATGGTGCTGGTGAAGATGTTGATGATGATAGCCCTCCCCGAGATGGGAGGGTTGTTGGTGATGACGGCGGTGACGATTTCCCCCTCCCGAAGGGAAGTATCCCCGGCAGAACAGCTCTGCCGGAGCCCTAGATTGGTTTCCGCCTCGAGATGGCGGCGTCTGGTCCCGAAAGCCTCCTCCATATTTTTCCAGGTCAAAACGCTTCATATAGGAGAAGATTGGCATCGGGGGCCCACCGACTGGCCCTCGAGGCAGGGGGCGCACCCTGGGAAGGGGGTGCCCCCCCACCCTCGAGGCCAGCCCGTGGCCCCTCTCATGGGTTTCTTTCGCCAGATATTTTTTATATTTTCTGAAACAATGTTCTGTGGAGTTTCAGGGCTTTTGGAGTTGTGCAGAATAGGTTTCCAGAATTTGCTCCTTTTCCAGCCCAGAATTCCATCTGCCAGCATTCTCCCTCTTCATGTAAACCTTGTAAAATAAGAGAGAAAAGGCATAAGTATTGTGACAAAACATGTATGAATAGCCCATAATACAATAAATATCAACTTATAAGCATGATGCAAAATGGACGTATCAAGGTGTTCCTCCGGTATTCGGGAGTTGCATAATCTCATAGTCATAGGAACATGTATAAGTCATGAAGAAATCAATAGTAGTAAAAACCAAACAATCAAGTTGCTAAGCTAACGGATGGGTCAAGTCAATCACATCATTCACCAATGATGTGATCCCGTTAATCAAATGACAACTCATGTCTATGGCTAGGAAACATAACCATCTCTGATTCAACGAGCTAGTCAATTAGAGGCATACTAGTGACACTTTGTTTGTCTATATATTCACACATGTATTATGTTTCCGGTTAATACAATTCTAGCATGAATAATAAACATTTATCATGATATAAGGAAATATAAATAACAACTTTATTATTGCCTCTAGGGCATATTTCCTTCAGTATGTCAATGAACACAAGAATATTCTGTGCTCCAAACACCCAGAGCAGTGTGACGACTGGATTACATGTGAACACATCAAGACTTTTGGTAGTTGGTTGCAAACACGTCTCATGGATGACGACACTATTTCTGATGAGCTGTAGTCGTTAGCCAGGGGACCATCTTCGACTGTATTGACTTACAAAGGGTACGAGATAAATGGGAATACATTTTACACGATCGTCCAATATCAAAAGATCACCAACCAAAACATCGGTGTCCGCTTTGATGCAGCAACCAAGACGGGAAAGGACACATATTATGGTTACATATTGGACATATGGGTACTTGACTATGGACATGATTTTAAGGTCGCTTTGTTTCAATGCAAATGGGTCAATCTGTCAGGAGGCGGGGTACAGGTAGACTCACAGTATGGAATGAAAACAGGGGATCTAAACAATCTTGGCACTACAAGAAATATGTCAACTTATGACCTTCTATCAGTGACCCTGGAAGAATTGGTCATAAATCTATGACCATTTGACACCAATTGGTCAAAAGCTGTTCGGGGGGCTCCAAACCCTAAACTATAACGACCATTTTGGTCAGAAAGGTCATAATTTCCTTACACGGAATGGTCATAAAGCACACAACACTGGTCCGCTGCCTTATTTCTAGCTTATCACGACCAATATAGATGGTCATAACCTTGTAAGTTGCGGTGGATTGCTATGACTAGGCGCCACCTCATCTGTTTTGCCTATGTGTCATGTACATGTGTCAATTTTTGCCCTAGGTTGTGAAGCAACCTATATATTTGTCATTCCCAAAATTCCCAAAAAATCTCATAAATTCTTTGGGTCATATATTCGTCAAATATGTAGAAAACCTTCCTTGCATAGTTCAAAACTAATTCAACAATATTCATTGTCCTATTATGTTCAGAACAACACTTTGTGAAGGAAGTGCTATTTTTATATTCTTGATTGCCCTAAAAAAATTTGGGCAGTCTTCCCTATCCAAATCATTGCATCATGACAAAATTCAGCTCCATTTGCGTAGTAAATGTTCCTCGGCAAATTTCCAAAGTTTTTGTTCAGCTAGAAGCTTTGTGAAGGAAGTACTAGCTATGCATATCCAAATGGCATGAAATTTATACAGTGCCTTCATATGCTCAAATTATCAGCCTCCTCCAAATTGTAGCTTAATCATCTATGTGAGCCCAAATTTTCCGTATGAAGCCCTGATACTTCGAAATATATTGTCTGTTTTGTACACGAAGTGCATCCATTTTTTGCCGTAACCCTCTCAACTTTTTATAACATGCTATGTGGGTGAAATGATGATACCATGCCAACTTTCAACCTCTTCAGAGTTCATTTCAAGTGTTTTTCAATTTCAGGGTCATTTAGCTAAAAAAGAATCAGTAAACGCATGTAAAATACCAAATTAAGTCAAAAGGGTTGAAAACTGATTATGTGGCTTTGAATGGTGCATTTTGAACAAACAAAAAGTCTGGAGTTGAAATAACATCACAAAACTGTAATCCCTTTGTAACAGATGAGTTTTCGTCTGCAACCTTGATACTTGGAAAGAGACTGACCATTTTGTAGACGAAGTGCGTCCAGTTTTTGCCGTAACCCTCTCAACTTTTCATAACATGATATGTGGGTCAAATGATGATACCATGCCAAATTTTAATCTCTTCAGAGTTCATTTGAAGTGCTTTTCAATTTCCGGGTCATTTAGCTCAAAAAAATCAGTAAATGCATGAAAAATACCAAATGAAGTCAGAAAGGGTTGAAAATTGATGATGTGGCTTTCATGGTGCATTTTGAACACACAAAAAGTATGGAGTTCAAATAAGTTCAAAAACATGAATACCTTTCTAACAGATGAGTTTTCGTCCGAAACCCTGATACTTCGAAACAGACTGTCCATTTTGTACCGGTTCAAGCCACGAAACGTTACTAAAGGCCTTTTCCAGGCGGTGGCTAAAATTTAGTCCCACCTTGCCAACCGAGAGGGACTCGCAGCGGTTTATAAGCCCTGAGTGCAGAGACGAGGAACGATGAAGGAGGCGCAATGCTCACCTGCACGTTTCTTAGCTTCAGGCCTTGAGGAAATGGTGTAGACTGCACGGAGCTATGTGTACTTCCTCAAGGCCTGAAGCTAAACAACATGCAGGTGAGCATTGCACCACTGCTTCATTTTTCATAACTTATTACAACGTCATCAACTTTCAACCCTTTGTGACATCATTTGCTATTTTTCATGCATTTGAAAAGCATTACAAATGAACTCTGAAAAGTTGGCATGGTATCATCATTTCACCCACATAGCATGTGCAAAAAAGTAGAGAGGGTTACGGCAAAAACTGGATTCACTTCGTGTACAAACTGGACAATCTCTTTCGAAGTATCACGGTTTCGGATGAAAACTAATCTGTTACAAAGGCAATTCATTTTTTTTTTACTTATTACAACTCCAGAAAAATATTTAAATTAACCTAAAAATTACCAAATTGAATATAATGATAAAAACAGTAATATTAAATAGCAGGAAAAACAATCGCTAAAGAATCATTTTTATAGTGATGTTATTCACAAACTAGTGATTCACACTAATTTCAAAGAATTGAAATTTAAACTATTCAAATTTGAAAACTAATGGCACTAACAAAAAGTTTATAATTTTTGTGACCTAAAAGCAAAAAGAATTAAAAAATAAAGCAAAAAACAAAAGAAAATAAATAATGCGAAAACCAAACAAAAATACTGGAAAAAATTAAAAGAAAATGCCACCTACATGGCCACACGGCCTGCATACGAATAGAAACTCGTCTGTACATGGGCCAGGATGCAGGCCCGCAGGCCCAACAGGCCCAACATGGCAGTGACAAGGGTAGGCAAGTACTGCCTGCAAATTAGAGAGGAGCTCGAAAGCTTTGCCGCAACGCAGCTTATAAACAGGTGCTGAGCTCTCTCAGCTAGCGATGTGGGACTAAACTCCCACCACACCACCGCTGTGCCAGTCTATTGGTCCCGGTTTGTGCCACCAGCCGGGACCAATGCCTACCTTTGGTCCCGGTTCGTGGCACAAACCGAGATGCATACCCACCTTTGGTCCCGGTTCGTGCCACCAACTGGGACCAAAGGTCTCTGCTTCCCGCCCTTTGGGCTGCTGAAAATTGATAATTGGTCCCGGTTAGTGGCACGAACCGGTACCAAAGGTGGGTATTCGTCCCGGTTTGTGCCGCGAACCGGGACCAATACTCTTTGTATATAAGCACACACTTGTGAAAATTTCATTCTGACCTCGCAGTTGCCTCTGACGACGTAGATGACATCGATGTTGCCAGGCTGCCCCAACGCCGTCCGCCGCCCCTATCGTCGTCGTCGCCGTCGCCTGTGCCCCGTCGTCGCGGCCGCCGAGCCCACAAGCCCCTACCCCTGCCCTCGAGCTCGTCGCTTGTGCCCCGTCATCGTCGTCACCGTCGCCGCCGCCGTCCTCGAGCCCGCGCGCCCCTGCCCCGCTGCCGCCTGGGCTCTCTGTAATTTTTTTCTTTAATATGTCTATTTTTTATATGATGGTACTTTTGTTCATCTATAGAGTGTATATATGTATGTGGCTATATGTATGTATGGATGTTTCATAGGATTTTTTTGTTCATATATGTTTTTTTTCATATATGTATTGATTTTTTTATTTAGGTTGTTAGTAGATATCAATTTTAGGTTAGTTGATAATTAGTGCATTTTAGGTTAGTTATACTGTTACTGCATTTTAGGTTAGTAGATTTTAGGTTAGTGCAGAGGAAAATGGAAAATAAGTAAAAATAAGAAAAGAGGAAGAAGGAAGAAGAAGAAAAAGAAGGAGAGGAAAAAGGAAAAGGATCAGGAGAAGAAGAGGAGAAAAAAATAAGAAGAGGAAGAAGAAGAAAGAAAAGAGGAGAAGAAGAAAAAATAGAATAATATTATTCGACTTTTTCTTCTTCTCCTCCATTCCTTCTTCTTCACCTCTTTCTTTTTCTTCTTGTTCATCTTCTTATTTTTTATCCTGAACGAGGGGGTGTCGAGGATCACCGAGCGGTTGAGGGTCGAGAACTAGGGTAGAGGGTTGAGGGTCGCTGAGGGGTCGAGGGTCACCGAGGGGTCAAGGTTCAAGGATCGCTGAGGGGTCGAGGGTCGAGGTTCAAGGATCGCCGAGGGGTTGAGGGTCGAGGGTCGTCGAGGGATCAAGGGTCGAGGGGCGGTCCGGACGTCGGACATTCATGAGAGAATCGAGGCCACCCCGAGCCCTAGAAGCGTTGCCGAGGCCACCCGAAACCCTAGAAGCATAGAGGCCACTACTACCTCTTGAGCTTGCGTTATTTTTCCCTTGAAGAGGAAAGGGTGATGCAGCACAGTAGCGTAAATATTTCCCTTAGTTTTTGAGAACCAAGGTATCAATCCAGTAGGAGACCACGTGTGAGTCCCTCGTACCTACACAAACAAATAAGAACCTTGCAACCAACGCGAAAAAGGGGTTGTCAATCCCTTCTCGGCCACTTGCAAAAGTGAGATATGATAAAGATAATAAGATAATATTTTGGTATTTTGTTTTATAGAATGAAAGTAAAGATTACAAAGTAAAAGTAAAGTAAAGTTAAATAGTTGATGGAAGATTAATATGATAGAAGATAGACCCGGGGGCCATAGGTTTCACTAGTGGCTTCTCTCATGATAGCAAATTTCTACGGTGGGTGAACAAATTACTGTCGAGCAATTGATAGAAGAGCGCATAGTTATGAGAATATCTAGGCATGATCATTGTATATAGGCATCACGTCCGTGACAAGTAGACCGAAATGATTCTGCATCTACTACTATTACTCCACACATCGACCGCTATCCAGCATGCATCTAGAGTATTAAGTTCATAAGAACAGAGTAACACCTTAAGCAAGATGACATGATGTAGAGGGATAAACTCATGCAATATGATGTAAACCCCATCTTTTTATCCTCGATGGCAACAATACAATACGTGCCTTGCAGCCCCTGCTGTCACTGGGTAAGGACACCACAAGATTAAACCCAAAGCTAAACACTTCTCCCATTGCAAGAACTACCAATCTAGTAGGCCAAACCAAACTGATAATTTGAAGAGACTTGCAAATATATTTAATTCATGCATAAAATATTTCAGAGAAGAATCAAATATTGTTCATAGATAATCTTGTTCCTAAACCCACCATTCATCGGATCTGGACAAACACACCGCAAAAAGAATTACATCGAATAGATCTCCAAGAAGATCGAGGAGAACTTTGTATTGAGATCCAAAGAGAGAAAAGAAGCCATCTACCTAATAAATATGGACCCGAAGGTCTGTGGTAAACTACTCACAACTCATCGGAGAGGCTATGTTGTTGATGTAGAAGCCCTCCGTGATCGATGCCCCCTCCGATGGAGCTCCAGAACATGCCCCAAGATGGGATCTCACTGGTACAAAAGGTTGCGGCGGTGGAATTAGGGTTTTGTGGTGCTCTCGGATGTTTTCAGGGTACGTAGGTATATATAGGAGGAAGAGGGACGTCAGGGGAACAACAGGGGGCCCACGAGGGTGGGGGGCGCGCCCCCTGCCCTCGTGGCCTCCTCGTTTCTACCCTGGTGTGTACTCCAAGTCTTATGTGTTGTATTTGTTCCAAAAACGACTCTCCCGAAGGTTTCATTCCGTTTGGACTCCGTTTGATATTCTTTTTCTGCGAAACACTAAAATAGGCAAAAAAAAATAGCAATTTGCACTTGGCCTTGGGTTAGAAGGTTAGTCCAAAAAATAATATTAAAGTGTATAATAAAGCCCATTAAACATCCAAAACAGATAATATAATGGCATGGGACAATCAAAAATTATAGATACGTTGGAGACTTATCAGCCACCACAAACCCTAGAAGCATTGCCGAGGCCACCCCAAACCCTTTAAGCATTGCCGAGGCCACCCCAAACCCTAGAAGCGCCGAGGCCACCCCAAACCCTAGAAGCGTCGAGGCCACCCAAATTTACCAAGTTAAAAGAGCATTGTCGAGGCCACCCCAAACCGTTGAAGCGTTCTCGAGGCCACCCCAAACCGTAGAAGCGTCGAGGCCACTAATTAATTAATATTTCTTGTTGTGATTAGCTAGCTAAGTCTATGTTTGCCACTAATATATTAATTGCCATGTTGTAATATTTGAAGAAACTATGGAGGCAAGAAACGAAGAACAAGAACTGTTGTTGGGGGATATAATCTACGGCAGAGGTAATGTCTTGTCGTTTCTCAACGACACCAATGGTCTGGAAGGAGAGGATGATGAAGGCTCTGGTGATCAAACAATGGAGGTGGAAGAAGGAGACCGTTATGGCTCCGGTGACTGAATGCCGGTGGAAGAAGGAGACCATGATGACGGCTCCGGCGAGGTATATATATTAATTAAGCCTGTGCTGACTAGCTAATTGATGCATTAATTGATTTGCATTGGTATGTATATATATTAACTCCTCTTTCTTCTTTCAGAGCCCTCTGGATCAAGCCAAACTTCGGTAAAGAGATGAGGCCCGAAGAAAAGGTTGGGCCAGGATGAAAAGTTCACGATCACAGCAATCGCGGACGATGGCCTACCAATTCAACCCAGCCAGACGAATCTAGAATTTTCTGGTCAGTGCGAAGCTATTGTCTGGGACAGCATCTAGATCAGCATCCAGCTAAGCAATAAGCCTAAGAAGGAAGACACTCAAGTTTCTTATGTCACCGATAGACAGAAAGATGATCTTTGGACCTCGCTGAAAGCAAATTTCACCCTACCGGCAGAGGAGGGTTTGAATAACCCAGTTATTGAGCCACTGATCAAGGCGTGTGCTCTTAAGAAGATGGCATGCCTATTCAGGAGGTGGAAGAATGAGTTGAAATCAAAGTTTGTCGACAAAGGGGAGACTCCATAATTCAGAGGCCGATATGAGAAAATAAGAGATCACTGACCCGCATTTGTGGCCTACAAGACATCGGACAAGAGTAAGAAGATGTCAAAGACAAACAAGATAAATGCTGCAAAGAAGCAGTATCACCATCGCACGGGGTCAACCGGCTACCTCAAAGCCCAACCGTTGTGGGACAAAGCTGAGAATGACCTGATCGCTAAAGGGGTTGAACCAGAGACATTTAACTGGCCTGGCCGTTCAAGGACTTGGTTCTTCAGGGTTGGGGTAACTTTGGACCCTGAAACAGGGAAGTGCGTTTGGACGAACGAGCAACTTACAATACCCGTCAAGAAGCTTCAGAAGTATATCACCGTAGCGCAGTATGGGATGTTCATTCCCGACAGAGAGAACGATGAGATGGCTGCGGCCCTCGGGAATCCTGAGCACCCTGGACGAACACGAGGCACGTCAGGCTCCGTTTCGTGGAAGGTTGGGTTTCCCGGCGCAGGCGGTTAGAAAACCCGGGAGAGGAAGAAGAAACATGATCTGAGCGCAGTGGAGAAGCTCCATGCAAGAGTACTAAAGCTAGAGGAAGAAGCTGAGAGCCAACAAGCTGCCGACCAACCATCTTAGTGGCACGAAGCTACCCCTCCATCTCGGCGGAGAAGCAGCGTGGCTTCCACGCAGCTCGTTCAGCAGCCAGCTGGCTTCACAGCTCCTAGCTACGCCGTGGATGCTATCACGAAGGCTCAACATTGCGAGCTTATGACGAATTGGATGAAGCTCACCGTTAAGGTGGCTGTCGGCTCTATTTTACCTCTTGAAGCTAACGGAACTTTTCACTGCCGTCCTCTTCGTAATGGCTATACTAAAGTGATGGTGGATGAAATAACGGACGGATTCGAGGAGCTGGTGCTTGACCACCCTACAGGTGAAGGGGAGAATCATCTCATTAATGCTTTGTGCGGTACAAGTCTATGGAGGAAGGAGCACATCAAGCCTCCAAACTGGGTGCCTCCTCCTCCTCCGGCGCGTCAGGGCACTGTGCCTCCTCCTCCCCGTCTAGAGATCAGGACACTCAGCCTCCTTCTCCGCCTGCTCCGGCGCGTGAGGGCACTCCGACTCCTCCTTCGCCTCCTCCGGCGCGTCGGAGCACTTTGCCTCCTCCAGCATGTCGGAGCACTCCGCCTCCTCCGGCACTTCGGAGAACTCTGCCTCCTTCTCCGCCTCATGACCAACAGCGAAAGATAGCCGCCGCCGCTCCGGCTCCTCCGGCGCATCGGAGAACTCCGCCTCCTAGGCAACGACGGACGAAGAGAGAATCCGCCGCTCGGACGGCTAGCAGTACAGCCAGAGGCGGTAGGCAACTCAGATACGGTCCATCTCTCAAGCCTGTGGAAAAGTTAGCATATCTGTGCTGCCGAAGGAAGGGAATTTTTGCAAAGAAACCTCAACCTCCGAAGGAGACGATAGATCCGTTGAAAGTGAAGCGCACTATCAATGCCCTGAAGCGACCACCACCGCCTCCTCCAGTTACCATCTATAAACGCAATATTAAAAAGACATATACAGATGCGGTGCACTCGGGAACTACTTCGAGTGATAAAAGGATAGAAGAACAAAAAAGTGGGAAAAAATTCCCCAGTTCGGCTAACAAGCGAACCAATCGTACCCCCCGCTCAAGGTGTCTAGCGATATCTTCGCTATTCTGCCGGGGATGGTGCCCGGTACCAATCTTAGTGATTACATGGCCGATAATGATATTTTACAGATTGAAACATTGGAGGCGGATGAATTCAAATACAAGTACGGGCAGCCTCTCGTCAAAGAAGGAAGTCCTCCTCTAACAACGATGATGCAAAATTCCATCAATGGTACATGAAAACCTGCAGCGAGTCTGGGAAGGATGCTTTGACGATGAGAATTAAAGATGACCATGACTTCATTGGACAAGAGTTGTTATGTGTTGAATTTGAAGAGTTTTTCCAGTTCTACAATCTAATGGCCCTAGACAAATCACTCGTGGCTTGTTGCTGTCTGTAAGTACTAATTTCTGTAATTAAGTCTCTATATGTAGCTCATCTCTTTCATTGCATGTATATATAGTTATCCTCACTATATTATGCAGATTGAAGATCGCCGAATGCAGAAAAGCACAGATCTATGGCATTGGGTTCATTAACCCAAATATCATACATGAATGGATGGTTCAAAAGAATGTCACAGAAACCGAGGACAACTTGCTACAATCATTGCTCAAAAATCAATACAAAACTAAAATACTCTTTCCTTACAACTTCCTGTGAGTGTTACTGTCTTGTGCAAATTTGGATTCCCTTACTCCAGGTGATATATAGTAATGTAATATATGAGTTATTCATGCGTGCACAGGTTCCACATTATTCTGCTAGAGATTAAGCTTGGTCAGGGAGTAGTAATCGTCTTAGACTCGAGACGAAAAGATCCCAAGGACTATGCATACATGACTGCAATGATCGAGAAGTAAGTTTAATCGATCATTATCACACCATATCGGCAACTTTGTTCATTTCCTGATATCAAGTAATTATTTTCTTTGTCTGCCAGGGTTTGGAAAGAGTTCACCGCAATTGTTCCGGGACTGCCGAAGGAGCTACGATTTACACACACGAAAGTAAGTACAACTACCTAGTTCCGCGCATCTCCCATTGATTCTAGCTAGTTCCATCAAAACCATTTAGCATGCTTGCTTATCAGTTTGATTGACCTCTATTTCTCGTAAAGTGTTTGTGGCAGGAATCTGGGAATGATTTTTTTGGATACTACATTTGTGATTTCATGTACAACGCGACGGTGTCTAGTCCGGGATACACTGAAAAACAATTTGAAGTGCGTAAGCAAAAATATTCACAATTTTAGTTTATTACCATCATTTGTGTTGAGCTCATTCATATACATGTATTGACCCTATTCTTCAAATTAGATTTGGAAGCTGCGGGATGAACTCCTACCACATGATCGCATAAAAGCAATTCAAGAGGAATTGGCGGGATTATTTCTTGACCACGTCATCAATCCTGCCTGAGAATACCATGTGGCACTTGATTTCAGATGTTAGGGATTGTAGGAGATCTTATATTGTATATATGTAGCAAGTAGCGTCGGATAGATATACAAAAACTTGTTGTTCGACCAATCTCTCGGAGAAGGAGGAGGTCGATCAATTCTCTCTGTATATGCTCATGACGATCTTGTGTACTTAATAGTTTCCTTCATTTGCTTACTAGCTAGCGTACGTGTCGAGTCCTCTCTATACGTATAGTGCGTAGCGTCGACCAAGCACGGAGATAAGAGAGGTCACTTCTTTCTATTAGCTAGCTAACACAATATATGAAACACCTAAATTAACCCTCCAAAACCCCACACCCCCCCCCCCTTACAAAACAAAAACACCAGCTCCCGAGCTACTGACACATGGATGCTTTTTGGTCCCGGTTGGTGTTACCAACCGGGACCAAAGTCCCTCCTGCTTGGGCTCGCGGAGCGGCCACGTGGAGCCCCACCTGTCCCAGTTCATAAGTGAACCGGGACTAACGGTCATGGGCTTTAGTCCCGACCCTTTAGTCCCGGTTGCAGAACCGGGACAAATGGGCCTTTTTCTACTATTGATGTCTGCCTAACGAGTGGCACCAATTGGTCAGTTTTGGTGTCAACAAGTGCAAGTGATCAATGCTTTCTGAAAACCTTCAATACAATCCTGGATGTTAAAAAACAAAAGGTGATGATTTTTTGAATTAGCGTCCTTAATTGTGGTGTTTTTTTTTCAAATTTACTCCTTTTTGAGAGTCTCTGGATAGGAAGTGGTAATTTGGAAGAATTATACTAGTTCAAAAATGATAGGTATAAGTATAGTACTCCCTCCATTTTTGTATACAAAGCCACAAACCCATTTACATGTACCAAAGCAAAAGTAAATGTGTGCTTAAGCCAATATTGCAAACTAGCTTGTCTCCTTGTTTGTCGTGTTAATTAATGCATATTTCTCTGTCTCACCTACTACAACAAGCCAATGCTCTCACTCCTTTTGATTAATTAATGAGTCGCATTCAAGCCAACTTCTGACACACACATGCATGCACGGGATAATTAATGTCCTCCTTTACTAGTACGAGTCAAACTCCATCATTTTTGTGTCGATTGATGTTTGTGGCCTTGTATAGTTGCAAATTATAATTTTGATTTTGTCCTTGTATATAAAAATGGAGGTAGTATAATAAAAACTTTCATGTAGATCACTAAATAAGAAACATATGGTTTAATGATATCGATGTCGTAATATGAAAGGGTCTTAGTCCATAATCATTGGATTGTATAATTATCGATATTACAACTTGTTATGCACTACTCATTGAAGTGTTGGTCATGGCATGACGTGGATGTTGGAGCATTTTTATTCCTCATTAAATCCTTTGTGTTGATTGAATCGGGGTCGCATGATGATTAACTCCTCTCAACCTCCTCCCTATGGGAATGCGAGTAGTACTTTACTTCGAGGGCTAATAGGCTTCACAATAAGTATTAGATTTCTTTATGACTAATGTGAGTTTATGGACGAAAGCTCTTCCACATATCCATACTGTGCAACTATGACCTTCAACACTTTTTTGCATGATCTCGGTGCAAATGTTTTTTACCGATTGGTCGAGCTTTTCAATCGCTAGAGGAGCTAGAGCTAAGAAGTCTCAAACTGATGGTTTGCTCAGATCCATAGTGACCTATATATCTACCCGTCTGATAGGATGAACATACATGTTCGTAGCTAGTTTTTTGAATGCATTTAATGGATGGTTGGTCTCTTGATCATCATGGTTATATGCATGGATGTTTCATGTTTGGTGGGCATGTCTTCTTTACATGAATGCAATTTATTTACTTCCTTGATTGGTTAGCTAGCTCTGCGCCAAGATTTTCTTGTTCGAAATCAATTCAAACTTCCACGTTGGATAGAGCTTATCTACACATTATGAGTATGATCTTTGTAATAAGTATTTTTTTTCTCTTCAGTACAAAACATATATTCACTATGCATGCATGCAATTTACTCTACTATGCATGTGGATGTATGTGCCTAATTACTGCATATATATGGGAGCCTTGCTCGTGTGTACTTTATTTTTTAATGTTATAGCACTCTCAACAGATGATGGTGCCATGTTGGTATTGGTAGAATTTCCTAGCTAGGTAACATGCTGTTTTTTTTTGGATAATGGAAATGTTTATTATCTTAAAGTGCTATATCAAAGTGATACAACCAATAAGATTCACTCCGTCTCTCCACGACAAGATTCATAGAATCCACAAAGAAAAAGCCAAAGAGTATCATTAAGACAAACCTTTGAGGAAATTAAAATGATGACATCTTAGAGATCACAACTAAATTAATTAAGTAAATACTTCAGACTGCCGACTGAGTGTGTAGACTTATTTCATGTTTGTGAGGTGCTATAGCAGAGAATTGTTCAGCTACCTACAATTCGTATGTAGATACGGTTGTGTTGTTCTTTCCTCCCATGTAGATAGATATATTTTCCTCCCTACCAAGCAAAGGATAGTAAAGGTGTCCCTAACCCGCAAAATGAATGTATAGATACACACTAATAAATCCCACATGAATCCTCACTGCATCGTCGGTGCTTCTGCAAAAGCAAGTGCATGGATCAATATTGTTAGCTTCTTAAACCACTTTCTTGGTTGATTAGCTGTAATGAGGTAGAAATACGTAGTTAGGGACTTTTAGTACCGTAAGGACTGACCTCCCAACAACAAAAAAGACGAACCTGCCTTTTAGTGATGCTTGTGCGTCGATAAAAACATCATGAGTAAGAGCAAGAAATAGTTCCATTCACGACACCTCCTAATCTTAGTATGAACCAACCACATCAATGAATCCATGGACACAGATGATCACTGCCACCCAATGGTCATTACAAAACAAGACCAGTTGTCGAAACCACATTTGTTATTTCTGAGGGGTACATGCATGGCTTATATGATGATATACATGGGGAGTTTGGCATAGTTGTTTTCTATGGCAGGTAGTATTAAATGCTTTATCTTCATCTTTTTGCCATCTCAACAGTTTATGTATGGCAGGTCGTTGTGAGTTCTGTGGTCATTTCACTTACTATCCCAGTGTGAATTATTTCGGCCAAAAAGAAGTGTAGGAAACTTGATCCAAATAGCTTCCATACATAATATTTCCACATCTTTTCTATGAAATGTTTCAGCTCAAATGTCCATAAATCTTTGTCCTTATCCTAAATTTTATTAGCACATAATGTTAATATTATTATTTTTGCGAAAAATCTTCAATTTATCATCAATCATGGGAGTACAACAAACACCACAAATAATAAAAATCTTTGTCCTTATCCTAAATACCTTTCATTCTCTCTCTATCTTCTGAAGTGGTCGGGCATTGAGTCTTACTCAACTTCACACCTTGTAACACAGGCAAGAACCCTTTCTTTGACTGATCCATTTTGAACTTCTTCAAAATTTTATCAAGGTATGTGCTTTGTGAAAGTCCAATTAAACGTCTTGATCTATCTCTATAGATCTTGATGACTAATATATAGGCAGCTGCACCGAGGTCTTTCGTTGAAAAACACTTATTCAAGTATCCTTTTATGCTATCCAAAAATTCTATATCATTTCCAATCAATAATATGTCATCCACATATAATATCAGAAGTGCTACATAGCTCCCACTCACTTTCTTGTAAATACAGGCTTCTCCAAAAGTCAGTATAAAACCATATGCTTTGATCACCTCATCAAAGCGTATATTCCAACTCCGAGATGCTTGCACCAGTCCATATATGGATTGCTGGAGCTTGCACACTTTGTTAGCACCTTTAGGATCGACAAAACCTTCTGGTTGCATCATATATAACTCCTCTTTGAGGTATCCATTAAGGAATGCATTTTTTACATCCATTTGCCAAATTTCATAATCATAAAATGCAGCAATTGCTAACATGATTCGGACATACTTAAGCATCGCTACGGGTGAGAAAGTCTCATCGTAGTCAACTCCTTGAACTTGTCGAAAACCTTTCGCAACAAGTCGAGCTTTGTAGACAGTAACATTACCGTCAGCGTTGGTCTTCCTCTTGAAGATCCATTTATTTTCAATGGCTTGCCGATCATTGGGCGAGTGAACCAAAGTCCATACTTTGTTCTCATACATGGATCCCATCTCATATTTCATGGCCTCAAGCCATTTTGCGGAATCTGGGCTCATCATCACTTCCTCATAGTTCGTAGGTTCATCATGGTCTAGTAGCATGACTTCCAGAACCGGGTTGCCGTACCACTCTGGTGCGGAACATACTCTGGTTGATCTATGAAGTTCAGCAGTAACTTGATCTGAAGTTTCATGATCATCATCATTAGCTTCCTCACTAATTGGTGCAGGAATCACTTGAACTAGTTTATGTGATGCGCTACTTTCCAATTCGGGAGAAGGTACAATTACGTCATCAAGTTCTACTTTCCTCCCACTCACTTCTTTCGAGAGAAACTCCTTCTCTAGAAAGGATCCATTCTTAGGAATGAAAATCTTGTCTTCGGATCTGTGATAGAAGGTGTACCCAACAGTCTCTTGTGGGTATCGTGTGAAGACACATTTCTCTGACTTGGGTTCAAGCTTATCAGGTTGAAGCTTTTTCACAGAAGCATCGCAGCCCCAAACTTTAAGAAATGACAACTTTGGTTTCTTGCCAAACCATAGTTCATAAGGCGTCGTCTCAACGGATTTAGATGGTGCCCTATTTAACGTGAATGTAGCTGTCTCTAAAGCATAACCCCAAAAAAGATAGTGGTAAATTGGTAAGAGACATCATAGATCGCACTATATCTAATAAAGTGCGGTTACGACGTTCGGACACACCATTACTCTGTGGTGTTCTATGTGGCGTGAGTTGTGAAACTATTCCCCATTTTTTCAAATGAAGACCAAACTCGTAACTCAAATATTCGCCTCCACGATCAAATCGTAGAAACTTTATTTTCTTGTTACGATGATTCTCTACTTCACTCTGAATTTCTTTTAACTTTTCAAATGTTTCAGACTTGTGTTTCCTTAAGTAGATATACCCATATCTGCTCAAATCATCAGTGAAGGTCAGAAAATAACGATGCCCGCCGCGAGCCTCAACACTCATCGATCCACATACATCGGTATGTATGATTTCCAACAAATCAGTTGCTTGCTCCATTGTTCCGTAGAACAGAGTTTTAGTCATCTTGCCCATGAGGCATGGTTCGCAAGCACCATGTGGTTCATAATCAAGTGATTCAAAAAGTCCATCAGTATGGAGTTTCTTCGTGTACTTTACACCAATATGACCTAAACGGCAATGCCACAAATAAGTTGCACTATCATTATTAACCTTGCATCTTTTGGCTTCAATATTATGAATATGTGTATCACTACGATTGAGATCCAACAAGAATATACCACTCTTCAAGGGTGCATGACCATAAAAGATATTACATATATAAATAGAACAACCATCATTCTCAGATTCAAATGAATAACCGTCTCGCAATAAACAAGATCCAGATATAATGTTCATGCTTAACGCTGGCACCAAATAACGATTATTCAGGTCTAAAACTAATCCTGAAGGTAGATGTAGAGGTAGCGTGCCGATGGTGATCACATCAACTTTGGAACCATTTCCCACATGCATAGTCACCTTGTCCTTAGCTAAACTTCATTTAATATGTAGCCCCTGTTTCGAGTTACAAATATTAGCAACCGAACCAGTATCTAATACCCAGGTGTTACTATGAGCATTAGTAAGGTACACATCAATAACATGTATATCATATATACCTTTGTTCACTTTACCGTCCTTCTTATCCACCAAATACTTGGGGCAGTTCCTCTTCCAGTGTGCAGTCCCTTTGCAGTAGAAGCACTCAGTGTCAGGCTTGGCTCCAGACTTGGGTTTCTTCGTGGAAATAGCAACTGTCTTGCTATTCTTCTTGAAGTTCCCCTTCTTTCCCTTGCCCTTTCTCTTGAAACTAGTGGTCTTGTTAACCATCAACACTTGAAGTTCCTTTTTGATTTCTACCTCCGCAGCTTTGAGCATAGCGAAGAGCTCGGGAATTGTCTTCTGCATCCCTTGCATGCTATAGTTCATCACGAAGCCTTTATAGCTTGGTGGCAGTGATTGAAGAACTCTATCAATAACACTATCTTCGTCAAGTTTGCAACCAAGTTGAGTCATAAGATTGTAGTACTTAGACATTCTGAGCAAGTGTTCACTGATAGAACTATTCTCCTCCATCTTGCAGCTGTAGAACTTATTGGAAATCTCATATTTCTCAATCTGGGCATTTGCTTGAAATATTAACTTCAACTCCTAAAACATCTCATATGCTCCATGACGTTCAAACCTCCATTGAAGTCCCGGTTCTAAGCCGTAAAGCATGGCACACTGAAGTATCGTGTAGTCATCAGAACAAGCTTGCCAGACGTTCATAACGTCCGGAGTTGCTCCTGCAGCAGGTTTGTCACCTAGCAGTCCTTCAAGTACATAATTCTTCTGTGCATCAATGAGGATAATCCACAAGTTACGGACCCAGTCTGTGTAGTTGCTACCATCATCTTTCAACTTAGCCTTCTCTCGGAACACATTAAAATTTGATGGAACAACAACACGGGCCATATATCTACAACAACATAGGCATGCACAATACTATCAGGTACTAAGTTCATGATAAATTAAAGTTCAATTAATCAAATTACTTAAGAACTCCCACTTAGACAGACATCTCTCTAATCATCTAAGTGATCACGTGATCCATATCAACTAAACCATGTCCGATCATCACGTGAGATGGAGTAGTTTTGAATGGTTAACATCTTATGTTGATCATATCTACTATATGATTCACGCTCGACCTTTCGGTCTCCAGTGTTCCGAGGCCATATCTGCATATGCTAGGCTTGTCAAGTTTAACCCGAGTATTCAGCGTGTGCAAAACTGGCTTGCACCCGTTGTATGTGAACGTAGAGCTTATCACACCCGATCATCACGTGGTGTCTCGACACGACGAACTTCCGCAACGGTGCATACTCAGGGAGAACACTTATACCTTGAAATTAGTGAGAGATCATCTTATAATGCTACCGTCGACGCATAAAAGATAAACATCACATGCAATCAATATAAGTGATATGATATGCCCGTCATCATCTTGTGCCTTTGATCTTCATCTCCAAGGCACCGTCATGATCACCATCGTCACCGGCGCGACACCTTGATCTCCATCGTAGCATCGTTGTCCTCTCGCCAACTATTGCTTCTACGACTATCGCTACCGCTTAGTGATAAAGTAAAGCAATTACATGGCGATTGCATTTCATACAATAAAGCAACAACCATATGGCTCCTGCTAGTTGCCGATAACTTTGTTACAAAACATGATCATCTCATACAATAAAATTTAGCATCATGTTGACCATATCACATCACAACATGCCCTGCAAAGACAAGTTAGACGTCCTCTACTTTGTTGTTGCAAGTTTTACGTGGCTGCTAAGGGCTTAGCAAGAACCGTTCTTACCTACGCATCAAAACCAAAACGATATTTCGTCAAGTATGTGCTGTTTGAACCTTCACAAGGACCAGGCATAGCCACACTTGATTCAACTAAAGTTGGAGAAACTAACACCCGCCAGCCACCTGTGAGCGAAGCACGTCGGTAGAACCAGTCTCGCGTAAGCGTATGCGTAATGTCGGTCCGGGCCGCTTCATCCAACAATACCGCCGAATCAAAGTATGACATGCTGGTAAGCAGTATGACTAGTATCGTCCACAACTCACTTGTGTTCTACTCGTGCATATAACATCTACACATAACCTAGCTCATGATGCCACTGTTGGGGAACGTAGTAATTTCAAAAAAAATCTTACGCACATGCAAGATCATGGTGATGCATAGCAAAGAGAGGGGAGAGTGTGTCTACGTACCCTTGTAGACCGAAAGCGGAAGCGTTTATCAACGCAGTTGATGTAGTCGTACACCTTCACGATCCGTCTCGATCTAGCACCGAATGTACGGCACCTCCGTGTTCAGCACACGTTCAGCTCGATGACGTCCTCGCCTTCTTCATCCAGCAAGATAGGCGAAGTAGTAGATGAGTTCCGGCAGCACGACGGCGTGGTGACGGTTGTTGATGAAGAACAAACTCTGCAGGGCTTCGCCAAGCACTACAGAAACTAGACGGAGGATAAACTAGAGGGTCGGGGTTGCCGGCACACGGCTTGGTGTATCTTGATGTGTCTTGGGTGCTAGCCCTGCCCCTCTATTTATATGTTGAGCCTTGGGGTCGAAACTTGGAGTAAAAGCCTCCACAAAGTCGGTTTCACCCGAAAGGCAAGAGTCCTTCTCGGACTCCAGGGCCAGACACCAGGGTTCCCGGCGTCTGGGCCCAGATGCCAGGGACCCTAGCGTCTAGCCCCTGGACTCCGCAAAACTTCCTTTGCGCTTTCCAAAAACCTTGTGGGCTTTCCCCTTTGGCCCAAATAAAGTGTTCTCGTACCCAAACATTTCGGGAAACATCTGAAACCCCTTCCGGTAAATTCTGGAACCCTTCCGGAGGCCAAACACTATTATCCCATATATCAATATTTATCTCCGGACCATTCCGAAGTTCCTCGTCATGCCAGTGATCACATCCGGGACTCCGAATAACACTCGGTTACCAACATACATAACTCATTCAATACTATATCGTCAACGAACATTAAGTGTGCGGACCCTACGGGTTCAAGAACTATGTAGACATGACCAAGACATCTCTCCGGTCAATAACCAATAGTGGAACCTGGATTCCCATATTAGCTCCTACATATTCTATGAAGATCTTTATCGGTCGAACCGCATAACAACATACATTGTTCCCTTTGTCATCGGTATGTTACTTGCCCGAGATTCGATCGTTGGTATCATCATACCGAGTTCAATCTCGTTACCGGCAAGTATTTTGACTCGTTCGGTAATACATCATCTCGTGACTAACTCATTAGTCATTTGCTTGCAAGGCTTATTATGATGTGCATTACCGAGAGGGCCCAGAGATACCTCTCCGACACTCGGAGTGACAAATCCTATTCTTGATCTATGCCAACACCACAAACACCTTCGGAGACAGCTGTAGAGCATCTTTATAATCACCCAGTTACGTTGTGACTTTTGATAGCACATAAGGTGTGATGACCCACAAGTGTAGGGGATCTATCGTAGTCCTTCCGGTAAGTAAGAGTGTCGAACCCAACGAGGAGCAGAAGGAAATGATAGGCAGTTTTCAGTAAGGTATTTTCTGCAAGCACTGAAATTATAGGTAACATATAGTATTGTGATAAGATAATTGGTAGCAAGTGACAAACGGTAAAAGTAAATAAGGTGTAGCAAGGTGGCCCAATCCTTTTTGTAGCAAAGGACAAGCCTGAACAAACTCTTATGCAAGGTAAAGCGCTCCCGAGGACATATGGGAATTATCGTCAAGCTAGTTTTCATCACGATCGTCTGATTCGCATTCGGTACTTTGATAATTTGGTATGTGGGAGGACCGGTGCTTGGGTGCTTCCATTACTTGGATAAGGCTCCCACTTATGATTAACCTCTAATGCAAGCATCCGCAACTACAAAAGAAGTATTAAGGTAAACCTAACCATAGCCTCAAACATATGGATCCAAATCAGCCCCTTACGAAGCAACACATAAACTAGGGTTTAAGCTTATGTCACTCTAGCAACCCAACATCTACTTATTACTTCCCAATGCCTTCCTCTATGCCCAAATAATGGTGCAGTGTCATGTAGTCGACGTTCACATGACACCACTAGAGGAGGGACAACATAAGTCTCATAAAAATATCGAACGAAGACCAAATTCACATGACTACTAATAGCAAGACTTCTCCCATGTCCTCAGGAACAAAAGTAACTACTCACAAGACATAATATTGTTCATGATCAGAGGGTTATTAATATGCATAATGGATATGAACATATGATCTTCCACCAAATAAACCAACTAGCATCAACTACAAGGAGTAATCAACACTACTAGCAACCCACATGTACCAATCTGAGGTTTGGGTACAAAGATTGGATACAAGAGATGAACTAGGGTTTGAGAGGAGATGGTGCTGGTGAAGATGTTGATGAAGATAGCCCTCCCCAAGATGGGAGGGTTGTTGGTGATGATGGCGGTGACGATTTCCCTCTCCCGGAGAGAAGTATCCCCGGCAGAACAGCTCTGCCGAAGCCCTAGATTTTTTTCCACCTCGGTTCCGCCTCGAGACGCCGGCGTCTGGTCCCAAAAGCCTCCTCCTGATTTTTTTTCCAGGTCAAAACGCTTCATATAGGTGAAGATGGGCACCGGGGGCCCACCGGCTGGCCCTCGAGGCAGGGGGGCGCGCCTTGGGAAAGGGGGCGCGCCCCCCACCCTCGAGGCCAGCCAATGGCCCCTCTCGTGGGTTTCTTTCGCCAGATATTTTTTATATTTTCCAAAACAATGTTCTGTGGAGTTTCAGGGCTTTTGGAGTTGTGCAGAATAGGTTTCCAGAGTTTGCTCCTTTTCCAGCCCAGAATTCCAGGTGCCGGCATTCTCCCTCTTCATGTAAACCTTGTAAAATAAGAGAGAAAAGGCATAAGTATTGTGACAAAACATGTATGAACAACCCATAATGCAATAAATATCAACTTATAAGCATGATGCAAAATTGACGTATCAACTCCCCCAAGCTTAGACCTTGCTTGTCCTCAAGCGAAAGCTGAAATCGAAAAATATGTCCACATGTTTAGAGATAGAGGTGTCGATAAAAACGGAATACGGACATGAGGGCATCATGATCATTCTTATAATAGCAACTTATATAAATATAGTCATATGATTCTTATGCTAAAGTAAAAATTCATCCACAATATCAAGTATGCATCATAAACTTCATTGGAAACTAACAAACTTTGATCTCGATCATTGAAGCAATTGCAATTTATCGTAATATCGGAAAGAGTCAATATAAGAGCTTTTCAGCAAGCCTTCATACTCAACCATCATATAGTCTTTCACAATTTCTCACACTCACGCAATACTTATGTTTATGGAGTTTTAATCGGACACAGAGAAAGATAGGGGCTTATGGTATTGCCTCCCAACCTTTTACCTCAAGGGTAATGTCAACAGTAATAGATCATGAAAACTTACATCCAAGTGGGTATATATGTCAGGATCTTTCCAACACAATGTGCTTACCAAAGGATAAAATGTAAAAAGGACAGGTGGATTTCATCTTGACACTTATAAGACAAGAATAAAAGATAGGCCCTTCGCAGAGGGAAGCAGAGGTTGTCATGTGTTTTTATGGTTGGATGCACAAAGTCTTAGCATAGAGGAACTTCGCTTTATATTGCCACTTGTGATAAGGACCTTTATTATGCAGTCCGTCGCTTTTATTACTTCCATATCACAAGCTCGTATAAAGATAATTTCTCCGACACTAATAAATCATACATATTTTACGGATTTGCAACATGACAACTTACTTGGAAGGATCTTTCTCAATCCATAGGTAGGTATGGTGGACTCTCATGGCAAGACTGGGTTTAGGGATACATGGAAGCACAAGTAGTATCTCTACTTAGTGCGAGGAGTTTTGGCTAGCATGAGGGGCAAAGGCAAGCTCAACATGTTGGAAGATCCTTGACAATATACTTTATTTCGGATATAAAAAGACATAACCCATTATGTTGTCTTCCTTGTCCAACATCAACTCTTTAGCATGTCATACTTTAATGAGTGCTCGCAATCATAAAAGATGTCCAAGATAGTATATTTGTATGTGAGGCCTCTCTTCTTTTATTACTTCCTATTAATTGCAACGATGACCAAAACTATGTTTGTCACCTCCCAACAACTTTTATTTATCATACTCTTGTAGGTGAAGTCATTACTTCCCATAAGATCGATATGATCTCTTTGATACTCTTTTTGTTTTCTTTCTTTTTATCATGACCCAAGTGAGGAAATCAAGCCCTTGACTCAACACTAATCTTTATTATATAGCTCATGGACTCGATTACAAAGGATAAAGCTCACAAAGCAAAAGCTCACAACTAGATCATGCTAACTTTATTCTAATAGATCAAGATACTACCAAAAGGATCGAACTAAGTAAAACGGTAAAGATAGGAGTGATGGTGATACGATACCGGGGTCACTCCCCCAAGCTTGGCAGTTGCCAAGGGGAGTGCCCATACCCATATGATTATGTCTCCTTCTTCGGGGTTGGTGATGATGGAGTTGTTGCTGATGTAGGCTTGTTGTTCTTCCAAGGCATGGGCTCACCATCATAGAAGGATGATCGAGTCTCCGGGATACTCAAATCTGCAGCCAAACACATGTTCTTGAATCTATATTCATACTCATAGTTTTGGTTTTGCAGGTCATAGATCTGGGCTTGGAGGTGATCGATCTTCTCTTGAAGATTGGAGATGGCTTCCCCGAAGATCCTTGAGTCCATCGTGAGGTTGTTGGCAAGCTCCAAGATCATCATGTGGTTGGCATTGAGTCCTCGTTCCACCATACCTTGGCATTTGAAAACTTGTTGCTCCATTGCTTCGAGTCTTGTCTCCACGCTTCCGGTCCTTCTCGGCCCCTCAACATCATGGATGTGCAGCACCCCCTCATGCAACTCCATGGTTTTGGGGTGGTGCAGCACCTCCGCAAGGTAGGGGTTGATGACCTTCTCGAAGAGCTTGTCCTTGGGGGTGTTGGAGGACTCCATGACGATCTAGATCTATCAAAAACAGCAGCCCGAAACAAAAACAGAGGAATTTTGCGTGATACGGAGGTCAAAACCTTCGGTAGTATATATAATGAATTTTTCCGAACATAAGGAGTAACCCACAAGAAAACGGAGTCCGAGGGACACACGGGGTGCCCTCGAGGCAGGGGGGCGCGCCCAGGGAAGGGGGGGCGCCCCCTACCCTCGAGGAGGCCCCCTGTCTCCTCCGGACTGCGGTTTATTTTTGTATTTTTCTAAATATTCCAAAACGGAGAAAAATTTCCTTTAGAACTGTTTTGGAGTCGGTCTACTTACCGTATCACGTACCTCTTCCTTTTCGGAGGCTGAATCATTCTGGAAAGTGTCCCTTATGTATTCCTCCGGGGTTATGGTTTCAATAACAGAAGTTTCAACATTTATAGGATTACCTGAGATATAATGTTTGATCCTCTGACCATTCACCACCTTCGGATTTGTGCCTTCGAAGTTGTGGATTTTTATGGTACCGGAACGATAGACCTCCTCGATAACGTAAGGTCCTTCCCACTTGGAGAGAAGTTTTCCTGCAAAATATCTTAAACGAGAGTTGTATAGCAAAACATAATCACGTACGTTAAACTCACGCTTTTGTATCCTTTTGTCATGCCATCTTTTAACTTTTTCTTTAAATAACTTGGCATTCTCGTAGGCCTGGGTTCTCCATTCATCGAGACAGCTAATGTCAAATAACCTCTTTTCATTGGCAAGTTTGAAATCATAATTGAGCTCTTTGATAGCCCAATATGCCTTATGTTCTAGCTCAAGAGGTAAGTGACAAGCTTTTCCATATACCATCTTATATGGAGACATACCCATAAGATTTTTGTATGCAGTTCTATAGGCCCATAATGCATCATCTAGTTTCTTGGACCAATTATTACTAGACCTATTAACTGTCTTTTGCAAGATTAATTTCAACTCCCTATTACTTAGTTCAACTTGACCACTAGTGTGTGGGTGATATGGTGATGCTATTCTATGGTTGACATCATACTTAACCAGCATCTTACGGAAAGCACCATGAATAAAGTGTGAACCACCATCAGTCATTAGATATCTAGGGACTCCAAACCTCGGAAATATAACTTCTTTAAGCATCTTAATAGAGGTGTTATGATCAGCACTACTAGTTGGAATAGCTTCTACCCACTTAGTAACGTAATCAACAGCAACTAGGATATGTGTGTACCCATTAGAGGAAGGAAAAGTTCCCATATAATCAAAGCCCCAAACATCAAATGGTTCAATAACAAGTGAATAATTCATAGACATTTCTTGACGTCTACTAATATTACAGATTCTTTACCATTCATCACAAGATAAGACAAACTTACGGGCATCCTTGAAGAGAGTAGGCCAATAAAACCGGATTGCCATACCTTGTGTGCAGTTCTGTCTCCCGCATGGTGTCCTCCATAGGCTTTGGAGTGGCACTTGCATAGGATATGTTCCTGTTCATGCTCAGGTACACAATGTCTAATAATACCATCTACTCCTTCTTTATAAAGATGGTGGGTCCTCCCAAAAGTAATGTCTCAAATCATAGAAGAACTTTTTCTTTTGCTGGTATGTGAAGCTAGGGGTATAAACTTAGCAACAATATAATTAGCATAATCAGCATACCATGGAGCACTGCGAGAAGTACTTACGACAGCTAATTGTTCATCAGGAAAGCTATCATCAATAGGTTGTGGGTCATCAAGTATATTCTCTAACCTAGACAAGTCGTCTGCTACGGGGTTCTCAGCTCCCTTTCTATCAATAATATGCAAATCAAATTCTTGCAGCTAGAGAACCCATCTAACAAGTCTAGGTTTAGCATCTTTCTTTTCCATAAGGTATTTTATAGCAGCATGATCAGTGTGAATAGTTACTTTAGATTCAACGATGTAGGGTCTAAACTTATCACAAGCAAACACAACTGCTAACAATTCTTTCTTAGTGGTAGCATAATTTCTTTGGGCACTATCTAGAGTTTTACTAGCATACTGGATAACATTCAATTTCTTACCAACTCTTTGCCCCAAAACAGCTCCTACGGCATAATCGCTAGCATCACACATAATCTCAAAGGGTAAATTCCAGTCAGGGGGCTGGACGATAGGTGCAGAGATCAATGCTTTCTTAAGTATTTCGAATGCTTTTAGACAATCATCATCAAAGACAAAAGGAATATCTATTTGTGAGAGGTTAGTCAGAGGCCGGGATATTTTGGAGAAATCCTTAATGAGCCACCTATAAAACCCGGCATGACCAAGGAAACTTTGTATACCTTTGATATCCTTAGGGCATGGCATCTTTTCAATAGCATCAACTTTAGCTTTGTCAACTTCAATACCTCTTTCAGAAATTTTATGTCCCAGGACAATGCCTTCATTAACCATAAAGTGGCACTTCTCCCAATTCAAGACAAGGTTAGTGTCTTCACATCTCTGCAAAACTCGATCAAGGTTGTTTAAGCAATCATCAAAAGAAGTTCCGTAAATGGAGAAATCATCCATGAATACCTCAACAATCTTTTCACAAAAGTCAGAGAATATAGCCATCATGCATCTTTGAAAGGTAGCAAGTTCATTACATAAACCAAAAGTCATACGTCTATAAGCAAAGGTACCGAAAGGACAAGTAAAGGTGGTCTTTTCTTGATCCCCCTTTGACATAGGTATTTGAGAGAAACCGGAATAACCGTCTAGAAAGCAGAAATGAGTATGTTTGGATAACCTTTCTAGCATTTGATCAATAAATGGCAAGGGGTAATGATCTTTCTTAGTAGCTTTATTTAACTTACAGAAATCAATTACCATCCTATAACCTGTAACTATTCTTTGTGGGATCAATTCATCTTTATCATTAGGGACGACAGTCATACCTCCTTTCTTAGGAACACAATGGACATGACTTACCCACTGGCTATCAGCAATGGGATAGATAATACCTGCCTCTAGGAGCTTTAGAATTTCCTTCCTTACCACTTCTTTCATCTTAGGATTTAACCGTCGCTGATGATCAATAACTGGTTTAGCATTTTCTTCCAATTTTATCTTGTGTTGACATATAGTGGGACTAATGCCCTTAAGATCATCCAGAGTATATCCAATAGCAGCTCGGTGCTTCTTCAGAGTTTTCAATAACCTCTCTTCTTCATGCTCTGAAAGGTTAGCACTAATAATAACAGGATATATCTTCTTTTCATCAAGATAAACATACTTAAGATTATTAGGCAAAGGTTTAAGTTCAAATACGGGATCACCCTTGGGAGGAGGAGGATCCCCTAGGATTTCAACAGGAAAGTTGTTTTTCAATACGGGTCCCTGTGTAAGGAATATTTCATCTATCTCCCTTCTCTCATTCATATGCATATCATTTTCATGGTCTAGCAAGTATTGTTCTAAAGGATCATTAGGTGGCACGGCAATTGAAGCGAGACCAATAAGTTCATCCTTACTGGGTGGTGCCGTTTCAAGGGGTTGTCTACGGAATTTAGCAAAGTTAAAATCATGAGACATATCCCCTAATCCGACAGTGACAATGTCTTTCACGCAGTCTATCTTGGCATTAACGGTATTCAAGAAGGGTCTACCAAATATAATGGGATAGAAAGCATCTTGTGGGGAACTAAGAACAAGAAAATCAGCAGGGAATTTAACCTTCCCACACAAGACTTCAATATCTCTAACGATCCCAGCTGGTGAAATAGTATCTCTATTAGCAAGCTTAATAGTAACATCAATCCCTTCTAACTAAACAGGTGCAATATCATGCATAATTTCATTATACAAATCAAGAGGGATAATACTCGCACTAGCACCTACGTCGCATAAACCATGATAGCAATGATCCCCTATCTTAACGGAGATAACAGGCAAGCCTACAACAGGTTTATGTCTATTCCTAGCATTGGATTTAGCTATTCTAGCAGACTCTTCTTGGAGATAAATAACATGTCCATCTAAATCTTCTACCAAGAGATCTTTAACCATAGCAACACTAGGTTCAACTTTAATCTGCTCAGAGGGTGTAGGTGTTCTAGTATTACTCTTACGAACTACAGTTGAAGCTTGAGCATGATCCTTTATCCTAACTGGGAAAGGTGGTTTCTCAATATAAGCGGTAGGAATAACAGGATCAACATTATAAGTGATAGTTTTTTCTTCAACTTTAATAGGTTCAACTACTTTTACTTCAATAGGGGGATGGTATTTAAACCACTTCTCCTTGGGGAGATTAACATGAGTAGCAAAGGATTCACAGAAAGAAGCTACTATCTCAGAGTCAAGTCCATATTTAGTGCTAAGCTCACGGAAAACATCGGTATCCATAAAGGCTTTAACACAATCAAACTTAGGGGTCATACCTGACTCCTTACCTTTGTCGAGATCCCAATCTTCGGAGTTGCGTTTAATTCTTTCCAATAAATCCCATTTGAATTCAATAGTCTTCATCATAAAAGAGCCAAAACACGAATTATTGAGCATGGTGCGATTATTGAGAGAAAGCCGAGCATTAAATTTTTGGATGATCATTTTTCTTGAAAGCTCATGATTGGGGCATGAATATAGCATTGACTTAAGCCTCCCCCAAGCTTGAGCGATGCTTTCTCCTTCGCGAGGCCAGAAATTATAAATATAATTGCGATCACGATGAACCTGGGGCATAGGGTAGAAGTTCTGATGAAATTCCAACTTCAGACGATTATAGTTCCAAGATCCCATATCATCGCATAGCATAAACCATGTCAATGCATCTCCCTTCAAAGATAAAGGGAAGACCTTCTTCTTGATAACATCCTCGGGCATACCTGCAAGCTTAAACAATCCACAAAATTCATCCACATAGATTAGGTGTAAATCAGGGTGAAGTGTTCCGTCTCCTGTATAGGGATTTTCAAGCAGTTTCTCTATCATACACGAAGGAATCTCAAAGAAAACATTTTCAATAGGTGCAGTAGGTTGAGGAGCAACTATTTGCTCTTCTTCTCGGGGTGAAGATACCCCGAACATGCCACTCAAAGGATTTTGAGCCATAGTAACAAGTGACAATAAATTTCAGCACACTATATAAATTTTTCCTTACCAAATTCCACTTACCAAAGGCGGTTCACTCCCCGGCAACGGCGCCAGAAAAGGGACTTGATGACCCACAAGTTTAGGGGATCTACCGTAGTCCTTTCGATAAGTAAGAGTGTCGATCCCAATGAGGAGCAGAAGGAAATGATAGGCAGTTTTCAGTAAGGTATTTTCTGCAAGCACTGAAATTATAGGTAACAGATAGTTCTGTTATAAGATAATTGGTAGCAAGTGACAAACGGTAAAAGTAAATAAGGGGCAGAAAGGTGGACCAATCCTTTTTGTAGCAAAGGACAAGCCTGAACAAACTCTTACGCAAGGTAAAGTGCTCCCGAGGACAAATGGGAATTATCGTCAAGCTAATTTTCATCACGATCGTCTGATTCGCGTTCGGTACTTTGATAATTTGGTATGTGGGTGGACCGGTGCTTGGGTGCTTCCCTTACTTGGACAAGCCTCCCACTTATGATTAACCTCTAATGCAAGCATCCGCAACTACAAAAGAAGTATTAACGTAAACCTAACCATAGCCTGAAACATATGGATCCAAATCAGCCCCTTACGAAGCAACACATAAACTAGGGTTTAAGCTTATGTCACTCTAGCAACCCAGCATCTACTTATTACTTCCCAATGCCTTCCTCTAGGCCCAAATAATGGTGAAGTGTCATGTAATCGACGTTCACATGACACCACTAGAGGAGGGACAACATACATCTCATCAAAATATCGAACGAAGACCAAATTCACATGACTGCTAATAGCAAGACTTCTCCCATGTCCTCAGGAACAAAAGTAACTACTCACAAGACATAATATTGTTCATGATCAGGGGGGTATTAATATGCATAATGGATATGAACATATGATCTTCCACCAAATAAACCAACTAGCATCAACTACAAGGAGTAATCAACACTACTAGCAACCCACAGGTACCAATCTGAGGTTTGGGTACAAAGATTGGATACAAGAGATGAACTAGGGTTTGAGAGGAGATGGTGCTGGTGAAGATGTTGATGATGATAGCCCTCCCCGAGATGGGAGGGTTGTTGGTGATGACGGCGGTGACGATTTCCCCCTCCCGAAGGGAAGTATCCCCGGCAGAACAGCTCTGCCGGAGCCCTAGATTGGTTTCCGCCTCGGTCCCACCGGCTGGCCCTCGAGGCAGGGGGGCGCACCCTGGGAAGGGGGGTGCCCCCCACCCTCGAGGCCAGCCCGTGGCCCCTCTCATGGGTTTCTTTCGCCAGATATTTTTTATATTTTCTGAAACAATGTTCTGTGGAGTTTCAGGGCTTTTGGAGTTGTGCAGAATAGGTTTCCAGAATTTGCTCCTTTTCCAGCCCAGAATTCCATCTGCCAGCATTCTCCCTCTTCATGTAAACCTTGTAAAATAAGAGAGAAAAGGCATAAGTATTGTGACAAAACATGTATGAATAGCCCATAATACAATAAATATCAACTTATAAGCATGATGCAAAATGGACGTATCAAGGTGTTCCTCTGGTATTCGGGAGTTGCATAATCTCATAGTCATAGGAACATGTATAAGTCATGAAGAAATCAATAGTAGTAAAAACCAAACAATCAAGTTGCTAAGCTAACGGATGGGTCAAGTCAATCACATCATTCACCAATGATGTGATCCCGTTAATCAAATGACAACTCATGTCTATGGCTAGGAAACATAACCATCTCTGATTCAACGAGCTAGTCAATTAGAGGCATACTAGTGACACTTTGTTTGTCTATATATTCACACATGTATTATGTTTCCGGTTAATACAATTCTAGCATGAATAATAAACATTTATCATGATATAAGGAAATATAAATAACAACTTTATTATTGCCTCTAGGGCATATTTCCTTCAGTATGTCAATGAACACAAGAATATTCTGTGCTCCAAACACCCAGAGCAGTGTGACGACTGGATTACATGTGAACACATCAAGACTTTTGGCAGTTGGTTGCAAACACGTCTCATGGATGACGACACTATTTCTGATGAGCTGTACTCGTTAGCCAGGGGACCATCTTCGACTGTATTGACTTACAAAGGGTACGAGATAAATGGGAATACATTTTACACGATCGCCCAATATCAAAAGATCACCAACCAAAACATCGGTGTCCGCTTTGATGCAGCAACCAAGACGGGAAAGGACACATATTATGGTTACATATTGGACATATGGGAACTTGACTATGGACATGATTTTAAGGTCGCTTTGTTTCAGTGCAAATGGGTCAATCTGTCAGGAGGCGGGGTACAGGTAGACCCACAGTATGGAATGAAAACAGCGGATCTAAACAATCTTGGCACTACAAGAAATATGTCAACTTATGACCTTCTATCAGTGACCCTGGAAGAATTGGTCATAAATCTACGACCATTTGACACCAATTGGTCAAAAGCTGTTCGGGGGGCTCCAAACTCTAAACTATAACGACCATTTTGGTTAGAAAGGTCATAATTTCCTTAAACGGAATGGTCATAAAGCAGACAACACTGGTCCGCTGCCTTATTTCTAGCTTATCACGACCAATATAGATGGTCATAACCTTGTAAGTTGCGGTGGATTGCTATGACTAGGCGCCACCTCATCTGTTTTGCCTATGTGTCATGTACATGTGTCAATATTTGCCCTAGGTTGTGAAGCAACCTATATTTTTGTCATTCCCAAAATTCCCAAAAAATCTCATAAATTCTTTGGGTCATATATTCGTCAAATATGTAGAAAACCTTCCTTGCATAGTTCAAAACTAATTCAACAATATTCATTGTCCTATTATGTTCAGAACAACACTTTGTGAAGGAAGTGCTATTTTTATATTCTTGATTGCCCTAAAAAAATTTGGGCAGTCTTCCCTATCCAAATCATTGCATCATGACAAAATTCAGCTCCATTTGCGTAGTAAATGTTCCTCGGCAAATTTCCAAAGTTTTTGTTCAGCTAGAAGCTTTGTGAAGGAAGTACTAGCTATGCATATCCAAATGGCATGAAATTTATACAGTGCCTTCATATGCTCAAATTATCAGCCTCCTCCAAATTGTAGCTTAATCATCTATGTGAGCCCAACTTTTTTTTATTTTCTGTCCAGATTGGCACATTGCAACGCAAGTGCTATCTATACCACTCATATTGCCCTCAAACTTTTTGGTCAATCTTCCATATCCAAATCATTACCGCATGTCAATATTCAGCTCCATTTGTCTATTAAATCTTCCTCACCAAATTTCCAAACTTTCTATCCAGAGAGAAGCTTTGTGAAGGAAGTACAAGCTAGTATTATCCAAATGGTATAAATTTTTAAAGTGTTTTCCTATGCCCAAATGACCATACTCCAAAAAGTTTCAGCTCAATACATTTATTCATTTGAGCCCAGCTTCAATATTCATATTTCTGCCCAATGTGGTACTTTGCAAAGCAAGTGCCATCTACGCTCCTCTATTTGAGCTGGAAATTTGCCAAGCCAGTCTCCCTACTATATGATCATCCTCAGCCAAAATTCAGGCCCATTGGCCATGTGCATTTCCCGTACCGCTAATCAAACACTTGGTTGCTAATTCATGTTTGAGCACAGTTCGGTTTCCTCGTGATAGTCTTCTATTTTCATTTTCTTCCTAGCACTTACCTGGGGAGTGCCCAAGCCACTAGACATGTCTAGGCCACCCAGAACGCATGGCAAGGCCACGGTCACACGGTGACCACGCGGTGGGCATGTCAGTTTACGCGCTTTGAAGTTGGGGCCCTGGGCCACCGTCCAAACCTCGAAATATTGCCACCAAAACATGTATTTATGCTTAAATAGATACTTATGTAACTATAAATGATTTTTGAAAAAAAAGAAAGAGCAAACTACAAGGCAGCTGCAGTTCAAATTTGACCCGTTTCTAACTAGACCGGCGAAAATTTTTCTTTTTCATGAGAGGTGGATAAAAGCTTTGGACACCCAACCATTTTGTTAATTGTGCATTAAATATGGCCTAGTATTTTATGAAAAATGGTTTGTTCCAATTTTGCAACAATTATTTGGAAGATCCTTCACAAAAAAACCTCATTTGGGGCACTCAAAAAATGGAAAATGATTTTTTCGTCCAAAGAAAATGAAAACTTCCTTAGGCAACATTGTTTGCCATTCCAAGATGGACCCCCATGAAAAATATGAGATCATTTGAACAAAATATGCCATGAATGTGCCCATAAGATTGATCATCTAGCTTGAAAGCCCTGAATCTTCACCCATGATAGCTCATTTCTGAGAACACTTTTTAAAAGAATTGGCATATTACAAGTTTATTATTATTTTTGGTAACTTGGTAACATATAATGACACAATGCGAAGGTTTTCCTATGTTTTTTATTTTTTTGAATTTTTTATGCCCGTTCCAAAATGCGGTCAAAACGGCGGGAATGACCGTTCCTAGCTAGTGGTTGAATCTTGGATTTTTTTGGTGTTTCTCTGATTAAATAGATACTTGTGTACCTAGAAATGATTTTTGGAAAAAACATAAAGAGCAAACTACAAGGCAGCTGCAGTTCAAATTTGACCTGTTTCCAACTGGATCGGCGAAAATTTGTCTTTTTCACCAGAGGTGGATAAAAGCTTTGGACACCCAAACATTTTGTAAATTGTGCATTAAATATGGCCTAGTATTTTATAAAAATTATTCGGTCCAATTTCACAACAAATATATGGTAGGTCCTTCACAAAAAACTCATTTTGGGCACTCGGAAAATGGGAAATTATTTTTTTGTCCAAAGAAGATGAAAACTCCCTTAGATAACATTGTTTGCCATTACAAGATGCACCCTTGTGCATGATATGAGATCATTTGAACAAACTATGCCATGAATGTGGCCATAAGACTGATCTTTTGGCTTGAAGGCCATGAATCTTCACACGTGATAGCTCATTTATGAGAACACTTCTTTAAAAGAATTACTATATTATAAGTTTATTATTTTTATGGTAACTTGGTCACATATAATGACACAATGCGAAGGCTTTCCAATTTTTTGATTTATTTTTGATTTTTTATGCCCGTTTCAAAATGCGGTCAAAACGGCGGGAATGACCGTTCCTAGCTAGTGGTTGAATCTTGGAAAACTTTGATGTTTCTCTGATTAAATAGATACTTATGTACCTAGAAATGATTTTTGAAAAAAATAAAGAGAAAACTATGAGGCAGCTGCAGTTCAAATTTGACCCGCTTCCAACTGAATCTGCAGAAATTTTTCTTTTTCGCCAGAGGTGGATCAAAACTTTTGACATCCAACCATTTGGTCAATTGTGCATTAAATAAGGCCTAGTATTTTAGAAAATTGATTTGGTCCAATTTTACAACAAATATATGGTAGGTCCTGAAAAAAACCATTTTGAGCACTCAAAAAATGGAAAATTGATTTTAGTCAACTACGACCAATTTTTCAGTTAACTACGACCAATTTAGATGGTCATGACATCGTACACGTGTATTGCATTTTGATTGGTCTGTGGGCTTTTCACGCGGATCGTGGATGCAACACCGTCGGATACTCGCGGATCCAACGACAGTCCTCACCCCAAGCCTACCTAAGCCAAAACCCTACCTCTCTTGAGTCCTCGTGCACATTTTCCATCCACCCCCGCCTCCTTTCTTTCTCCCCTCGCTCTCTTCTCCTTCCTCTCTCCCCTCCCCTGCGCCGCACGCCCCTCTGCCGCCCGCTCGTGCCCCTCACCTCCTCCGAGACTGCCGGAGACCCCCACCCTCTCCTCTACCGCACCACCACCAGCGCCCCCACCTTTTCCTTCTTTCCCAAGCGCCCGAAACTCTAGCCATCGGCGCAGCCATGGCGACCGAGCTCTGGATCCGCAGGCTGGAGGGTGCATCACCGGATGCGTCGTCGAAGAGACCCAAGCGATCCTTCCTTTCTTCCCGTGCGTCGTCCGCCTCCTCCCTCCCTTCCCCTACGCCGCCTCCCTCCGCCCTCGCGGTTCCATTCAAATTCATCCTCGCGGGGGAGATCTGATCAGATCCGCTCCAGGGCGCCGCAGCTCGCCCTCGCGTCTCAGCCCTCCGCGCTCGACTTTGACTCCCTCCTCGAGTCCAGTGCCCCGGTGCTCTTCGACGCGTTCTACGAGCTACCGCCGCCCGCAGGTGGCGCGGCCATGTTCGTCTGGATCTACACGGCCGCGTGTGACTGTGCGATGTCTGCGAGTACAACCTCTTCTCCTGCCACAAGGTACTGACGCTGCTTCCTCGATTATTACTTCAGTTAATCCTACATTATATTGCTGCTACTTGAGGGATTTTCAATTGGATTCTATAGACACCAAGTACCAGTCCTTCCGGATGTTTTCAAGGCCCAAAATGTGCCTTCCTTGAAATTTGTAGTACTACAACTGGTTCTGTTGTACCTTAACAAATAACCTTAATTATATTCTAATGGTACTGATCTTAAATTAATCGGTGGGAAGCACTGAACTGGCAACGATGAATTGGATTGGTTGGGTATATGGATCCATGTGTACTTGCTGGATCTTTGACTAGCCGGTGCCAGTCATGTTCCTTCAGCTATGACAAGTGATTGCCATGCTCTGCACACGCAACTCTGAATAGAACTGCTTGATTGATCCATTGTTGTTACTCTACTCCTAATTGCACTACTGTCACTCTACTCCTAATTTTTTACCGTATCACATTTTCACTGTCTGAATCCTACTACCCATTTCTGTACAATATCAATAGTGCGTTTGGTTTGCATTGATCCATAGCAGTTTGTGTCAAATGCAGGTGCTCTGCCACTAAAAGTATGTTTCTTTATCTGAAGACGTCGTGTTCAGTTGTTAGGTGCCTTTTGGCTGGTCGGTCATTGAGAATATTGCACCCGAAGCAAGAAAAGGTATGCGACCATTGAGGAAGCTTAAATTATGTACCTACTATATTCTGGTTTGAGCCTCAGTTACATCCCGATGACAGTCTTACACATTCAGTTTTACATTATAAACATAAGCAACATTACTAAATCGCATGCTAAGTTGTTGATTGCAAAGATCACAAGGCAGGATTAATTGTTCATGATAGCCGAATAGTGTAGTTGATCATCACTATTGCTAAATGCTATTTGGGTTGAGTTGAGTCGATGACCTAGTGATTGATTGCTTGTAGATTATCACATCATACCACCTGTACCTGAATCCCAAGCTGGCGGTGCAGCACTACGAGATCTTGTGTTGATGCCTGATAGTGATGCCCAGCCGTGGTTGCTGCCTCCCCTCCTTCCCTTATATAACACTTCCTTATTTTGCCCTTGATACACTGAACTTGCAGAGATGTTTCTTTGTTCCATTTCTTGGTTGTGTACATACAACAACACTGAACTAGCATTCAGTTTAGGCTACAAATGTTTGAAGAAAACATTCAGTTGCATATAGTACATGCCCCTCTTTGTTCCTAGCATTGTTTTATCTTATATCATGCTGAAATCACTGATGACTATGTAAAGAAAATCATTGTTTGATTCCTCCCTAGATTTGTGTTATAGTTTTATCATGCCCGATTATGTTATAGTTTTATTGGTTGAACGACACCCTGGTTGTTATAAGTTTAATATAATTTATCCGTGCTTAATTTGCATCTGATTCCACTGTTTGATTCCTCCCTAGATTTGTGTCTAGTTTAAACATTACATGGAATATTTATCAGTAGTTTGATGGGAAACGATGATATCCATATAAAAGGTTATCTTAGCTTGTTAATGTGTGCTCAATGAACTATATGAGCTCTCGTTACTGCATCTTGTATGCTCATACATTAGCATGAAATAGTATATAGTATCGCTCATACACTACATAGAATATTTATGAGCATGTATTTTGTGCCATATCCATTTCATACCTGGCATCTGCCATTGTAACTTCATACTCATGTAACATGTGAATCTGTTGGTCCTGCTTATTGTCTTTAAAGAAGTCAATGTAACTCCATTTTTGTTCTCTGTTATTATCTTTGATCAGTATCAGTTGTGTCTCTTAGAGAGACACTCCTACCTTTTCTGACACGAGTTGTTAACTATTGTTCCATACTTTTGTTAGCTACAACAAACAATCTTTAAATTTGGTACTGCATGAGTTTTTACTACTTCTAAAATAGAGAGTATTTGCTACTACAGAGTATTTGCTATTACTAAAATAGGGATTTTGTATGCACTGCTACCCGACGAGTGCTTTCTTTGTAATATTTCACCTTGGCATGCATATGTTTATTTGGTTTGAACTTTGCATGACATGATATAATTATTTCCAGTGTGTTTCTCAACTTATTTTCATTGCCACTTGATATATACTTAGCTTGTACTTGAAGCTGTGGGTTAATGTGGTGATTTTTTTCTACTTGGATGCATTGGTACCCCCATAATCGAGCGCATGGATGCAATGGCAAGAAGATCATGGTAGTGCGCATCATCAAGCACACCATGGAGATAATCAACCTCCTCGTCGATGGTATCTCAATCCGAATCATCACTTTATACTCTCCTACCTTTGTGATGTTAGTATGCTTCTGCTGACTAGTATTATTAGATCTTGCCAGTTGAATGTATCTTCATGGTAGTAGTAGAATGATATTTTGTTTTAGGCACAATGTGTTGCAGTGAAGGCTATGTTTGATAGCAAAGTATTGTAAAACTAAAGTATTTAAAAACTGTAGTATTTTTCTATAGGCGTGCGATACCACAGTAATAATATACTATAGTATTTTGGAATATTTGGAATACTGTAGACCTGTTTGGCTAAAACTTATATGTAATGTAAATTTGCAGTTAGCTGTTAGTTAACAAGTCGCAAACATGCGCGTAGGCAACTCACTGATCGTTGCATACAACATGCTCAGTTTTTAAAAAAGAGGCCCGGGGTTCTTTTTTTTAACAGAGAAAAATTACGGTTTTGCAAATACTACAGTATTGAAATCATAGTTTTTAGAGACGGGCAAACAGCTCATTGTAATTAATACTGTGGTAATCTAGAAAACTGTAGTATTCACAAAATACATAGAAAATATTTTGCTATCAAACAGGGCCGAACTCTTTTGCACGATCAGCACTTGCGCAATGCATATTTCTCTCTGTTTTCTTGTCTGAATGAGCATCTCATTTTAACTAGCTCGAGAACAAAAAACATGGTACTAACTGAATTTGTGTTGTCATTCTAAATAACTGTCCTTTTTTGAATGGTCAATTCATAGTGTATTGCCTTCTGTTTTCTGATTATTCTCTGCTGATTCATGTAACAGGGAGACGGTGGAAGGCATGTCAACGTTCTGTTAGCCCAGTCCATTGAGTTCGTCATGTTGTTCATGATAGGAGCAGCTGCTAGTTTCTGATCGCTATCGAAGGCGCTCCATGTTGTACAGTTTTTGATGGCTATCTAGTATCACTGTTCGAGAAATCTTCCGATTCAGCGATTTATCATCCGATTTATCGCTACTCTTGGGGTGACTGATAAGATTATGCCTTATCTTCACCATTTATCATTTGGGACAATTTATCGCTATGACAAGCGATTTATCGGGAATCTACCGATAAATCGGGCCTGTTCATAGGGCTATGTTTGCAAAAAAAGTATGTTCATTCGTGTTTTGTGGATCTTGTTATGTGATATGTATTGTTTTCCTATTTTGTTCGTCATTATAAAAGGATTCAAAGGCTAGGTATCAATGTAACACTTATGTCCAATATTTTTTGGTGTTGAATATAGCATATTTTAGTGTTGGGAACCTGAGATTTGCAAAAAATGGCCGATTAATAGTCGAACGATAAAATCAATTAATCGGCCGATATCCGATTAATCTCTAATCCATAGCTGACCGAGACGATAACGATAAGCGATATCCTCAACATTGTCTAGTATTACACTTTTTGAGCTTGTAACTGTGATTGGCAGACTTGTAGAGCTTGCAACTTGAGATTCGTACTGTATATGTTATGTTAAGAGCTTGCATCACATGAGCTCCGTACTGAATCATGGCTAATATTATTTGAAGTATTACATGGTATGTGCCAATTTAAATTCTGGTTATTTATTTAGTGTTAAATTGAAATATGAAGAATATGAATCCGACATCTAGGACCCATTGATCAAAACCAACTGTGGCCCATCTAACTAGTGGACCCCTTAAAAAAAGAAAAACTGAGTATTAAGAAATAAGGCCATGGCCCAGAAATTTAAAAGGCCGAATAGTTGGGTCTGGCCCATACAGATGACCAAAATTAATAAGAAAAAAATACATTAAAAGGATGAATTGTTGAGCACGGCCCATATAGACACCTAATCGGACCGGGCTGATTCTTGTCAACGACCTTTTCATTTGGTCATATTTTTTTCACGTCAGCTTACCACGTCGGATCCGACGTGGCCTGGGCAGACAGCTAGGGACCAAAACAGAAGATCATAGAATCAATGACCTTTTGTTTTGTTCGTTTCCTTCCACGACCTTCTCACAGAGAAGGTTGTTAATTTCAGTTTACGACCGTCAGCTTTTGACCATCTGATTTTGGTCACAAAAACGTCACGAATGGAAAATAATGACCATCCAGTGACCAATAGTCAAGGTCACAAGTTGACATATTTCTTGTAGCGTGGGTACATAGACGAACCATTTGTCCTAGCCAATGATGTGGCGCAGGTTTTCTATGTGAAGGACATGTCTACCAAACAGAGAAAAAGAAAAGATAAGGAAGCGAATACATCATACGATGAGCCAAAGCGCCACATAGTTCTTTCAGGAAAAAGAGACATCGTGGGATTGGAGGACAATACAGACATGTCTAAAGATTATGAAAAGTTTCATGAAATTCCTCCCTTCAAAGTCAAGGCTGACCGAAGCACCCTGTTAAACGATGAAGATTATCCATGTTTATGGCGCAATAAGCAAATGACACAAGCAAAGAAAAAGTGAAGACTTGATCTCCACAACTATTATGATGATGCCTTTGATCTAGAATATTAGTGCATTTACATGTGAATAAATGAAATGCCTTTTGTAAAAGACGAGTTTCCGTATGAAGCCCCGATACTTCGAAATATATTGTCCATTTTGTACACGAAGTGCATCCAGTCTTTATTGTAACCCTCTCAACTTTTTATAACATGCTATGTGGGTGAAATGATGATACCATGTCAACTTTCAACCTCTTCAGAATTTATTTGAAGTGCTTTTCAATTTCTGGGTCATTTAGCTAAAAAAATCAGTAGATGCATGAAATATACCAAATGAAGTCAGAAAGGGTTGAAAATTGATGATGTGGCTTGGAATGGTGCATTATGAACACACAAAAAGTCTGGAGTTCAAATAAGTTTAAAAAATGAAATTCTTTTGTAAAAGATGAGTTTCCGTATGAAGCTCTGATACTTCGAAATATATTACCCGTTTTGTACACGAAGTGCATCCATTTTTTGCCGTAACCCTTTCAACTTTTTATAACATGCTATGTGGGTGAAATGATGATACCATGCCAACATTCAACCTCTTCAGAGTTCATTTGAAGTGTTTTTCAATTTCAGGGTAATTTAGCTAAAAAAGAATCAGTAAACGCATGTAAAATACCAAATTAAGTCAAAAAGGGTTGAAAATTGATTATGTGGCTTTGAATGGTGCATTTTGAACAAACAAAAAGTCTGGAGTTGAAATAAGTTCACAAAAATGTAATCCCTTTGTAACAGATGAGTTTTCGTCTGCAACCTTGATACTTGGAAAGAGACTGACCATTTTGTAGACGAAGTGCGTCCAGTTTTTGCCGTAACCCTCTCAACTTTTCATAACATGATATGTGGGTCAAATGATGATACCATGCCAAATTTCAATCTCTTCAGAGTTCATTTGAAGTGCTTTTCAATTTCCGGGTCATTTAGCTCAAAAAAATCAGTAAATGCATGAAAAATACCAAATGAAGTGAGAAAGGGTTGAAAATTGATGATGTGGCTTTGCATGGTGCATTTTGAACACACAAAAAGTATGGAGTTCAAATAAGTTCAAAAACATGAATCCCTTTCTAACAGATGAGTTTTCGTCCGAAACCCTGATACTTCAAAAGAGACTGTCCATTTTGTACCGGTTCAAGCCACGAAACGTTACTAAAGGCCTTTTCCAGGCGGTGGCTAAAATTTAGTCCCACCTTGCCAACCGAGAGGGACTCGCAGCGGTTTATAAGCCCTGAGTGCAGAGACGAGGAACGATGAAGGAGGCGCAATGCTCACTTGCACGTTGCTTAGCTTCAGGCCTTGAGGAAATGGTGTAGACTGCACGGAGCTATGTGTACTTTCTCAAGGCCTGAAGCTAAACAACATGCAGGCGAGCATTGCGCCTCTGCTTCATTTTTCATAACTTATTACAACGTCATCAACTTTCAACCCTTTGTGACATCATTTGCTATTTTTCATGCATTTGAAAAGCACTACAAATAAACTTTGAAAAGTTGGCATGGTATCATCATTTCACCCACATAGCATGTGCAAAAAAGTAGAGAGGGTTACAGCAAAAACTGGATACACTTCGTGTACAAACTGGACTATCTCTTTCGAAGTATCACGGTTTCGGACGAAAACTAATCTGTTACAAAGGCAATTCATTTTTTTAACTTATTACAACTCCAGAAAAATATTTAAATTAACCTAAAAATTACCAAATTGAATATAATGATAAAAACAGTAATATTAAATAGCAGGAAAAAGAATCGCTAAAGAATCATTTTTATAGTGATGTTATTCACAAACTAGTGATTCACACTAATTTCAAAGAATTGAAATTTAAACTATTCAAATTTGAAAACTAATGGCACTAACAAAAAGTTTATAATTTTTGTGACCTAAAAGCAAAAAGAATTAAAAAATAAAGCAAAAAACAAAAGAAAATAAATAATGCGAAAACAAAACAAAAATACTGGAAAAAATTAAAAGAAAATGCCACCTACATGGCCACACGGCCTGCATACGAATAGAAACTCGTCTGTACATGGGCCAGGATGCAGGCCCGCAGGCCCAATAGGCCCAACATGGCAGTGACAAGGGTAGGCAAGTACTGCCTGCAAATTAGAGAGGAGCTCGAAAGCTTTGCCGCAACGCAGCTTATAAACAGGTGCTGAGCTCTCTCAGCTAGCGATGTGGGACTAAACTCCCACCACACCACCGCTGTGCCAGTCTATTGGTCCCGGTTTGTGCCACCAGCTGGGACCAATGCCTACCTTTGGTCCCGGTTCGTGGCACAAACCGAGATGCATACCCACCTTTGGTCCCGGTTCGTGCCACCAACTGGGACCAAAGGTCTCTGCTTCCCGCCCTTTGGGCTGCTGAAAACTGATAATTGGTCCCGGTTAGTGGCACGAACCGGTACCAAAGGTGGGTATTCGTCCCGGTTTGTGCCGCGAACCGGGACCAATACTCTTTGTATATAAGCACACACTTGTGAAAATTTCATTCTCACCTCGCAGTTGCCCCCCGACGACGTAGATGACATCGATGTGCCAGGCTGCCCCAAGCCGTCCGCCGCCCCTATCGTCGTCGTCGCCGTCGCCTGTGCCCCGTCGTCGCCGCCGCCAAGCCCGCAAGCCCCTGCTCCCGCCCCTCCCCGCCCTCGAGCTCGTCGCTCGTGCCCCGTCATCGTCGTCACTGTCACCGCCGCCGTCATCGAGGCCGCGCGCCCCTGCCCCCGCTGCCGCCCAGGCTCTCAATAATTTTTTTCTTTAATATGTCTATTTTTTATATGATGGTACTTTTGTTCATCTATATAATGTATACTAGATGATGCCCCGCGCGTTGCTGCGGATACATGTAGGTGTATCTTTGTAGAATTACAAAAATAATAGTAAGAGTAAAAGTTGAGTGATGGAGAATAAGGGCAGAAAATGTATTTTCTTACTCCCCGTGCTTTGCCCCCAGTGAATCCTGTGTATTTATTTGAGGAGGGTTTCAACATCAAATACACAAATATCTTACCAAATGTAGTGAATAGATTGGAGAATTATCGCAACATTTGATGAAATGTTACAAATTGACAAATTTTCAGTAAATACCAAAAACATTTTTTTTTCTGTTTACACACGATATATAGGATAGATTTCTGGACACATTTATTGAAATGATTCATATATATCAGCGATGGATAATTCTATTATTTATAAGATAATAGAACGTCTATTAAATTTGTATCCAATGATTAACTTGGAATGTTACTAAGCAGAATGTAACGATTTCTCAAGAGGAGCCGTAAATTTAATCTGCACATAATAAACGCTGGGACCTTATTCTTTTCTATTTTTTTCTTCGGGAAAGGGTTGTCATCTATCTCTTGTTTGGAACGATGGATCTATATCTCAAAAAATGTCGAAATACCTGGAACAAAAGATACATATTTGAAAGATAAAATGAATTGCTCTAAATCAAGAAAGAGGAGCAATTGTCCAATTTAGCAAGCAAGAAGTGGATAAAATAGGAGCGGAGAAACATAAAACACGGTTACAAATATTAGATCCTAATGTTGAGCTTTATGCCTGCTAGTTGGAATCTCTTGCCCATAAACTACAGCCACATAACGACCTATTGATGCAAAAACAAAGACGGAAAAAATAGAATGCGTTAGATGGCAAAAAGCTAAACTGACCAACATACTAATGTGAATCTTGGAATCCAAACAAAATCATGAATGAAATGAATAAAATATGTAAGAGTGAGATGGAAGAAAAATACCATGGTTGGTACCTCAGTGGTCACAAATGTTGCAATGGATAGCCATCCTTCCAGCTGGTGCTGGCTGATGCCGTCCTGCCGGTTGCATGGTGATGGACCTCACCCTTCGTATCTACAGGAAGATGGTGATTTCACTGATTGAGTATTCAAAGAAGGATGACATGGATGTATATACTGCTGCGCATGGTCATGGTAAACCACGGGATCCTCTTGGTGGTAAATCAACTTGAGGTACCCTATGAGCAGAACTCACAGCGGCCATGAGAGCAGCCAAATGGTCGGGGAGATGGTTGTTCAAGACACAGATTCATGGCATATAGGAGAATAAATAGGTAGCCAGTCGCTCGTTTCGCCTGCCTCGCCTTTTCCTTGTGTGCATGCACCTAGTGCATGTTGTGAGAAGAAGAAGCGACAAACCTACATGCTGGAGAGGGTGGCCCGTTGCCCGCTACCGAGGTAAGCGACTGGTCGTCTTTACTCACGGGTATTGTGTACATGCACCTAGTTATGTGATGAGGAGATAAAAGGTCAAATATGCATGCTGGAGGCCAAGTAACTGATGGGTTGTGAGGAAGTAGTACGAAGCAACTACAGCAGCAGTAACTACAACGCTGGTAATAGATTTCAATGACAACAACTAATGACGTGGTTCATCATATGTGCGGTGCATGTGAAAACAAATGCCATGACGTGGTTGGCTGGAAAAGCTTAGTTGGCATGTGTTGTGATGTGGCATGGCTGCATGTCAAGAGAAATAACATAGTGGGGATGAACTATTTAGGTATTATAGATATGTATGTGGCTATATGTATGTATGGTTGTTTCATAGGATTTTTTTGTTCATATATGTTTTTTTTCATATATGTATTGATTTTTTTATTTAGGTTGTTAGTAGATATCAATTTTAGGTTAGTTGATAATTAGTGCATTTTAGGTTAGTTGTACTGTTAGTGCATTTTAGGTTAGTATATTTTAGGTTAGTGCAGAGGAAAAGGGAAAATAAGTAAAAATAAGAAAAGAGGAAGAAGGAAGAAGAAGAAAAAGAAGGAGAGGAAAAAGGAAAAGGATCAGGAGAAGAAGAGGAGAAAAAAATAAGAAGAGGAAGAAGAAGAAAGAAAAGAGGAGAAGAAGAAAAAATAGAATAATATTATTCTACTTTTTCTTCTTCTCCTCCATTCCTTCTTCTTCACCTCTTTCTTTTTCTTCTGGTTCATCTTCTTATTTTTTATCCTGAACGAGGGGGTGTCGAGGATCGCCGAGCGGTTGAGGGTCGAGAACTAGGGTAGAGGGTTGAGGGTCGCCGAGGGGTCGAGGGTCACCGAGGGGTCAAGGTTCAAGGATCGCTGATGGGTCGAGGGTCGAGGTTCAAGGATCGCCGAGGGGTTGAGGGTCGAGGGTCGTCGAGGGATCAAGGGTCGAGGGGCGGTCCGGCGTCGGACATTCATGAGAGAATCGAGGCCACCCCGAGCCCTAGAAGCGTTGCCGAGGCCACCCGAAACCCTAAAAGCATAGAGGCCACTACTACCTCTTGAGCTTGCGTTATTTTTCCCTTGAAGAGGAAAGGGTGATGCAGCACAGTAGCGTAAGTATTTCCCTTAGTTTTTGAGAACCAAGGTATCAATCCAGTAGGAGACCACGTGCGAGTCCCTCGTACCTACACAAACAAATAAGAACCTTGCAACCAACGCGAAAAAGGGGTTGTCAATCCCTTCTCGGCCACTTGCAAAAGTGAGATCTGATAAAGATAATAAGATAATATTTTTGGTATTTTGTTTTATAGAATGAAAGTAAAGATTACAAAGAAAAAGTAAAGTAAAGTTAAATAGTTGATGGAAGATTAATATGATAGAAGATAGACCCGGGGGCCATAGGTTTCACTAGTGGCTTCTCTCATGATAGCAGATTTCTACGGTGGGTGAACAAATTACTGTCGAGCAATTGATAGAAGAGCGCATAGTTATGAGAATATCTAGGCATGATCATTGTATATAGGCATCACGTCCGTGCCAAGTAGACCGAAATGATTCTGCATCTACTACTATTACTCCACACATCGACCGCTATCCAGCATGCATCTAGAGTATTAAGTTCATAAGAACAGAGTAACACCTTAAGCAAGATGACATGATGTAGAGGGATAAACTCATGCAATATGATGTAAACCCCATCTTTTTATCCTCGATGGCAACAATACAATACGTGCCTTGCAGCCCCTGCTGTCACTGGGTAAGGACACCACAAGATTGAACCCAAAGCTAAACACTTCTCCCATTGCAAGAACTACCAATCTAGTAGGCCAAACCAAACTGATAATTCGAAGAGACTTTCAAATATATTTAAATCATGCATAAAATATTTTAGAGAAGAATCAAATATTGTTCATAGATAATCTTGTTCCTAAACCCACCATTCATCGGATCTGGACAAACACACCGCAAAAAGAATTACATCGAATAGATCTCCAAGAAGATCAAGGAGAACTTTGTATTGAGATCCAAAGAGAGAAAAGAAGCCATCTAGCTAATAAATATGGACCCGAAGGTCTGTGGTAAACTACTCACATCTCATCGGAGAGGCTATGTTGTTGATGTAGAAGCCCTCCGTGATCGATGCCCCCTCCGATGGAGCTCCAGAACAGGCCCCAAGATGGGATCTCACTGGTACAAAAGTTTGCGGCGGTGGAATTAGGGTTTTGTGGTGCTCTCGGATGTTTTCAGGGTACGTAGGTATATATAGGAGGAAGAGGGACGTCAGGGGAACAACAGGGGGCCCACGAGGGTGGGGGCGCGCCCCCTGCCCTCGTGGCCTCCTCGTTTCTTCCCTGTTGTGTACTCCAAGTCTTATGTGTTGTATTTGTTCCAAAAACGACTCTCCCGAAGGTTTCATTCCGTTTGGACTCCGTTTGATATTCCTTTTCTGCGAAACACTAAAATAGGCAAAAAAAACAGCAATTTGCACTTGGCCTTGGGTTAGAAGGTTAGTCCAAAAAACAATATAAAAGTGTATAATAAAGCCCATTAAACATCCAAAACAGATAATATAATGGCATGGAACAATCAAAAATTATAGATACGTTGGAGACTTATCAGCCACCACAAACCCTAGAAGCATTGCCGAGGCCACCCCAAACCCTTGAAGCATTGCTGAGGCCACCCCAAACCCTAGAAGCGCCGAGGCCACCCCAAACCCTAGAAGCGTCGAGGCCACCCAAATTTACCAAGTTAAAAGAGCATTGTCGAGGCCACCCCAAACCGTTGAAGCGTTCTCGAGGCCACCCCAAACCGTAGAAGCGTCGAGGCCACTAATTAATTAATATTCCTTGTTGTGATTAGCTAGCTAAGTCTATGTTTGCCACTAATATATTAATTGCCATGTTGTAATATTTGAAGAAACTATGGAGGCAAGAAACGAAGAACAAGAACTGTTGTTGGGGGATATAATCTACGGCAGAGGTAATGTCTTGTCGTTTCTCAACGACACCAATGGTCTGGAAGGAGAGGATGATGAAGGCTCTGGTGATCAAACAATGGAGGTGGAAGAAGGAGACCATTATGGCTCCGGTGACTGAATGCCGGTGGAAGAAGGAGACCATGATGACGGCTCCGGCGAGGTATATATATTAATTAAGCCTATGCTGACTAACTAATTGATGCATTAATTGATTTGCATTGGTATGTACATATATTAACTCCTCTTTCTTCTTTCAGAGCCCTCTGGATCAAGCCAAACTTCGGTAAAGAGATGAGGCCCGAAGAAAAGGTTGGGCCAGGATGAAAAGTTCACGATCACAGCAATCGCGGACGATGGCCTACCAATTCAACCCCGCCAGACGAAGCTAGAATTTTGTGGTCAGTGCGGAGCTATTGTCTGGGACAGCATCCAGATCAGCATCCAGCTAAGCAATAAGCCTAATAAGGAAGACCCTCAAGTTTCTTATGTCACCGATAGACAGAAAGATGATCTTTGGACCTCGCTGAAAGCAAATTTCACCCTACCGGCAGAGGAGGGTCTGAATAACCCAGTTATTGAGCCACTGATCAAGGTGTGTGCTCTTAAGAAGATGGCATGCCTATTCAGGAGGTGGAAGAATGAGTTGAAATCAAAGTTTGTCGACAACGGGGAGACTCCATAATTCAGAGGCCGATATGAGAAAATAAGAGATCACTGACCCGCATTTGTGGCCTACAAGACATCGGACAAGAGTAAGAAGATGTCAAAGACAAACAAGATAAATGCTGCAAAGAAGCAGTATCACCATCGCACGGGGTCAACCGGCTACCTCACAGCCCAGCCGTTGTGGGACAAAGCTGAGAATGACCTGATCGCTAAAGGGGTTGAACCAGAGACATTTAACTGGCCTCGCCGTTCAAGGACTTGGTTCTTCGGGGTTGGGGGAACTTTGGACCCTGAAATAGGGAAGTGCGTTTGGACGAACGAGCAACTTACAATACCCGTCAAGAAGCTTCAGAAGTATATCACCGTAGCGCAGTATGGGACGTTCATTCCCGACAGAGAGAACGATGAGATGGCTGCGGCCCTCGGGAATCCTCAGCACCCTGGACGAACACGAGGCACGCCAGGCTACGTTTCGTGGAAGGTTGGGTTTCCCGGCGCAGGCGGTTAGAAAACCCGGGAGAGGAAGAAGAAACATGATCTGAGCGCAGTGGAGAAGCTCCATGCAAGAGTACTAAAGCTAGAGGAAGAAGCTGAGAGCCAACAAGCTGCCGACCAACCATCTTAGCGGCACGAAGCTACCCCTCCATCTCGGCGGAGAAGCAGCGTGGCTTCCACGCAGCTCGTTCAACAGCCAGCTGACTTCACGGCTCCTAGCTACGCCGTGGATGCTATCACGGAGGCTCAACAATGCGAGCTTATGACGAATTGGATGAAGCTCACCGTTAAGGCGGCTGTCGGCTCTATTTTACCTCTTGAAGCTAACGGAACTTTTCACTGCCGTCTGATTCCTAATGGCTATACTAAAGTGATGGTGGATGAAATAACGGACGGATTCGAGGAGCTGGTGCTTGACCACCCTACAGGTGAAGGGGAGAATCATCTCATTAATGCTTTGTGCGGTACAAGTCTATGGAGGAAGGAGCACATCAAGCCTCCAAACTGGATGCCTCCTCCTCCTCCGGCGTGTCAGGGCACTGTGCCTCCTCCTCCCCATCTAGAGATCAGGACACTTAGCCTCCTTCTCCGCCTGCTCCGGCGCGTGAGGGCACTCCGACTCCTCCTTCGCCTCCTCCGGCGCGTCGGAGCACTTCGCCTCCTCCGGCATGTCGGAGCACTCCGCCTCCTCCGGCACTTCGGAGCACTCCGCCTCCTTCTCCGCCTCATCACCAACGGTGGAAGACAGCCGCCGCCGCTCCGGCTCCTCCGGTGCATCGGAGAACTCCGCCTCCTAGGCAACGACGGACGAAGAGAGAAGCCGCCGCTCGGACGGCTAGCAGTACAGCCAGAGGCGGTAGGCAACTCAGATACGATCCATCTCTCAAGCCTGTGGAAAAGTTAGCATATCTGTGCTGCAGAAGGAAGGGAATTTTTTGCAAAGAAACCTCCACCTCCGAAGGAGACGATAGATCCGTTGAAAGTGAAACGCACTATCAATGCCCTGAAGCGACCACCACCGCCTCCTCCAGTTACCATCTATGAACGCAATATTAAAAAGACATATACAGATGCGGTGCACTCGGGAACTACTTCGAGTGATAAAAGGTTAGAAGAACAAAAAAGTGGGAAAAAATTCCCCAGTTCGGCTAACAAGCGAACCAATCGTACCCCCCGCTCAAGGTGTCTAGCGATATCTTCGCTATTCTGCCGGGGATGGTGCCCGGTACCAATCTTAGTGATTACATGGCCGATAACGATATTTTACAGATTGAAACATTGGAGGCGGATGAATATTTCAAATACAAGTACGGGCAGCCTCTCGTCAAAGAAGGAAGTCCTCCTCTAACAACGATGATGCAAAAATTCCATCAATGGTACATGAAAACCTGTAGCGAGTCTGGGAAGGATGCTTTGACGATGAGAATTAAAGATGACCACGACTTCATTGGACAAGAGTTGTTATGTGTTGAATTTGAAGAGTTTTTCCAGTTCTACAATCTAATGGCCCTAGACAAATCACTCGTGGCTTGTTGTTGTCTGTAAGTACTAATTTCTGTAATTAAGTCTCTATATATAGCTCATCTCTTTCATTGCATGTATATATAGTTATCCTCACTATATTATGCAGATTGAAGATCGCCGAATGCAGAAAAGCACAGATCTATGACATTGGGTTCATTAACCCAAATATCATACATGAATGGATGGTTCAAAAGAATGTCACAGAAACCGAGGACAACTTGCTACAATCATTGCTCAAAAATCAATACAAAACTAAAATACTCTTTCCTTACAACTTCCTGTGAGTGTTACTGTTTTGTGCAAATTTGGTTTCCCTTACTCCAGGTGATATATAGTAATGTAATATATGAGTTATTCATGCGTGCACAGGTTCCACTTTATTCTGCTAGAGATTAAGCTTGGTCAGGGAGTAGTAATCGTCTTAGACTCGAGACGAAAAGATCCCAAGGACTATGCGGACATGGCTGCAATGATCGAGAAGTAAGTTTAATCGATCATTATCGCACCATATCGGCAACTTTGTTCATTTCCTGATATCAAGTAATTATTTTCTTTGTCTGGCAGGGTTTGGAAAGAGTTCACCGCAATTGTTCCGGGACTGCCGAAGGAGCTATGATTTACACACACGAAAGTAAGTACAACTACCTAGTTCCGCGCATCTCCCATTGATTCTAGCTAGTTCCATCAAAACCATTTAGCATGCTTGCTTATCAGTTTGATTGACCTCTATTTCTCGTAAAGTGTTTGTGGCAGGAATCCGGGAATGATTTTTTTGGATACTACATTTGCGATTTCATGTACAACGCGACGGTCTCTAGTACGGGATACACTGAAAAACAATTTGAAGTGCGTAAGCAAAAATATTCACAATTTTAGTTTATTACCATCATTTGTGTTGAGCTCATTCATATACATGTATTGACCCTATTCTTCAAATTAGATTTGGAAGCTGCGGGATGAACTCCTACCACATGATCGCATAAAAGCAATTCAAGAGGAATTGGCGGGATTCTTTCTTGACCACGTCATCAATCCTGCCTGAGAATACCATGTGGCACTTGATTTCAGATGTTAGGGATTGTAAGAGATCTTATATTGTATATATGTAGCAAGTAGCGTCGGATAGATATACAAAAACTTGTTGTTCGACCAATCTCTCGGAGAAGGAGGAGGTCGATCAATTCTCTCTGTATATGCTCATGACGATCTTGTGTACTTAATAGTTTCCTTCATTTGCTTACTAGCTAGCGTATGTGTCGAGTCCTCTCTATACGTATAGTGCGTAGCGTCGACCAAGCACGGAGATAAGGGAGGTCACTTCTTTCTATTAGCTAGCTAACACAATATATGAAACCCCTAAATTAACCCTCCAAAACTCCACAACCCCCCCCCCCTTTAGAAAACAAAAACACCAGCTCCCGAGCTACTGACACATGGATGCTTTTTGGTCCCGGTTGGTGTTACCAACCGGGACCAAAGTCCCTCCTGCTTGGGCTCGCCGGAGCGGCCACGTGGAGCCCCACCTGTCCCAGTTCATAAGCGAACCGGGACTAATGGTCATGGGCTTTAGTCCCGACCCTTTAGTCCCGGTTGCAGAACCGGGACAAATGGGCCTTTTTCTACTATTGATGTCTGCCTAACGAGTGGCACCAATTGGTCAGTTTTGGTGTCAACAAGTGCAAGTGATCAATGCTTTCTGAAAACCTTCAATACAATCCTGGATGTTAAAAAACAAAAGGTGATGATTTTTTGAATTAGGGTCCTTAATTGTGGTGTTTTTTTAAAAAAATTTACTCCTTTTTGAGAGTCTCTGGATAGGAAGTGGTAATTTGGAAGAATTATACTAGTTCAAAAATGATAGGTATAAGTATGGTACTCCCTCCATTTTTGTATACAAAGCCACAAACCCATATTACAGGTACTAAAGCAAAAGTAAATGTGTGCTTAAGCCAATATTGCAAACTAGCTTGTCTCCTTGTTTGTCGTGTTAATTAATGCATATTTCTCTGTCTCGCCTACTACAACAAGCCAATGCTCTCACTCCTTCTGATTAATTAATGAGTCGCATTCAAGCCAACTTCTGACACACACATGCATGCACGGGATAATTAATGTCCTCCTTTACTAGTACGAGTCAAACTCCATCATTTTTGTGTCGATTGATGTTTGTGGCCTTGTATAGTTGCAAATTGTAATTTTGATTTTGGCCTTGTATATAAAAATGGAGGTAGTATAATAAAAACTTTCGTGTAGATCACTAAATAAGAAACATATGGTTTAATGATATCGATGTCGTAATATGAAAGGGTCTTAGTCCATAATCATTGGATTGTATAAATATCGATATTACAACTTGTTATGCACTACTCATTTAAGTGTTGGTCATGGCATGACGTGGATGTTGGAGCATTTTTATTCCTCATTAAATCCTTTGTGTTGATTGAATCGGGGTCGCATGATGATTAACTCCTCTCAACCTCCTCCCTATGGGAATGCGAGTAGTACTTTACTTCGAGGGCTAATAGGCTTCACAATAAGTATTAGAGTTCTTTATGACTAATGTGAGTTTATGGACGAAAGCTCTTCCACATATCCATACTGTGCAACTATGACCTTCAACACTTTGTTGCATGATCTCGGTGCAAATGTTGTTTACCGATTGGTCGAGCTTTTCAATCGCTAGAGGAGCTAGAGATAAGAAGTCTCAAACTGATGGTTTGCTCAGATCCATAGTGACCTATATATCTACCCGTCTGATAGGATGAACATACATGTTCATAGCTAGTTTTTTGAATGCATTTAATGGATGGTTGGTCTCTTGATCATCATGGTTATATGCATGGATGTTTCATGTTTGGTGGGCATGTCTTCTTTACATGAATGCAATTTATTTACTTCCTTGATTGGTTAGCTAGCTCTGCGCCAAGATTTGCTTGTTCGAAATCAATTCAAACTTCCACGTTGGATAGAGCTTATCTACACATTATGAGTATGATCTTTGTAATAAGTATTTTTTTCTATTCAGTACAAAACATATATTCACTATGCATGCATGCAATTTACGCTACTATGCATGTGGATGTATGTGCCTAATTACTGCATATATATGGGAGCCTTGCTCGTGTGTACTTTATTTTTTAATGTTATAGCACTCTCAACAGATGATGGTGCCATGTTGGTATTGGTAGAATTTCCTAGCTAGTTAACATGCTGTTTTTTTGGATAATGGAAATGTTTATTATCTTAAAGTGCTATATCAAAGTGATACAACCAATAAGATTCACTCCGTCTCTCCACGACAAGATTCATAGAATCCACAAAGAAAAAGCCAAAGAGTATCATTAAGACAAACCTTTGAGGAAATTAAAATGATGACATCTTAGAGATCACAACTAAATTAATTAAGTAAATACTTCAGACTGCCGACTGAGTGTGTAGACTTATTTCATGTTTGTGAGGTGCTATAGCAGAGAATTGTTCAGCTACCTACAATTCGTATGTAGAGACGGTTGTGTTGTTCTTTCCTCCCATGTAGATAGATATATTTGCCTCCCTACCAAGCAAAGGAGAGTAAAGGTGTCCCTAACCCGCAAAATGAATGTATAGATACACACTAATAAATCCCACATGAATCCTCACTGCATCGTCGGTGCTTCTGCAAAAGCAAGTGCATGGATCAATATTGTTAGCTTCTTAAACCACTTTCTTGGTTGATTAGCTGTAATGAGGTAGAAATACGTAGTTAGGGACTTTTAGTACCCTAAGGACCGACCTCCCAACAACAAAAAAGACGAACCTGCCTTTTAGTGATGCTTGTGCGTCGATAAAAACATCATGAGTAAGAGCAAGAAATAGTTCCATTCATGACACCTCCTAATCTTAGTATGAACCAACCACATCAATGAATCCATGGACACGGATGATCACTGCCACCCAATGGTCATTACAAAACAAGACCAGTTGTCGAAACCACATTTGTTATTTCTGAGGGGTACATGCATGGCTTATATGATGATATACATGGGGAGTTTGGCATAGTTGTTTTCTATGGCAGGTAGTATTAAATGCTTTATCTTCATCTTTTTGCCATCTCAACAGTTTATGTATGGCAGGTCGTTGTGAGTTCTGTGGTCATTTCACTTACTATCCCAGTGTGAATTATTTCGGCCAAAAAGAAGTGTAGGAAACTTGATCCAAATAGCTTCCATACATAATATTTCCACATCTTTTCTATGAAATGTTTCAGCTCAAATGTCCATAAATCTTTGTCCTTATCCTAAATTTTATTAGCGCATAATGTTAATATTATTATTTTTGCGAAAAATCTTCAATTTATCATCAATCATGGGAGTACAACAAACACCACAAATAATAAAAATTACTCCCTCCATTTTTATTTAGTCTGCATTTTAGAGTTGACTGAAGTCAAAATTTATAAAGTTTGACAAAATTTATAGGAAATAATATAAATATTTACCATACAAATCTATATGATGTGGAAGTACATTCAACAATGAATCTAATGGTGTTGATTGTTATTGTATATTTTAATATTTTTGTCAACTTACTCAAATTTGCAAAGCTTGATTTTGACCAAAGCTAATATGGGGAGTAAATAAAAAGGGAGGGAGCACGTCCAGATTCATAGACCGCCTAGACACGGCTACAAGCACTCAAGTGGTCAAGCAAGCCAAAGGTTGCCGCCATCTTGGCCCCTCCCTCACTGTAGCAGTGTAAAACTTGTTGTAGCAGACAGTCAGGAAGTTGTCATGCCAAGGCCCCACGGGACTAGCACACTAGAATAGCAATCGTCATCGATAAAGAGATACATAGATTGAAAGGATCCAACGTGTAGACACATGAACACAGACGAACAAAGACTGGATCCGAGCAACTCCGCCAAAGACAACAACCGACCGGATCCTGTTAGATCCACCAGAGACACCTCCATACGCTCTCCGATGATTCTAGATGTATCAGGATGGGAGCATCAGGATGGGAGCATCTTATTCCATCTCCAGGGAGCCGCGGCTGTCTTCCCTTCCCGAGCAAGACACCAAGCATTAACCACACTCACAAAAACATCTAAAAAGCAAGGCCTCCCTGCGACAAGGGTGAGGTTCCACCGCACCTATGGCCCGAAGACCACTGGAGCTGAGGCAGATCGATGGAGCGGCCGACGGGAGGAAGGAACCCTAATCACTTGTTCGTTCACTCGTTGGCGTATCGATCAGTGCAAAAACAAGATGGCAAAAGAGTCCTCCGCATTATGCTAATTCATGTTGACGGTGTTTCTTTTGGAAGTACTTGTAGCTGTTGATATTTTCTCGTGCCTAGATATGGGCTATATTCTTAAATATTCCTCCTAATTATATATTTTATCATGGAATTGGAAGAGGAGATGAACATGGAATTGTATGTGATAGTCACACGTAGTAATCACTTCTCGAGTGCAGAAGGCAAATTGTATGGAGCAATTATGCATATGCATACAATTACTCGAGTGCATGCGCAATTATGCTAGGTTGTATACGAGTCGTGCTACTGGCCGGATGCCAAAGGAGCCGGCACCAGGCCAGGCGCTCTTGCAGTGTTTAGATCCGATCGGAACAAGGTTCACCACGCAGAAACATTAGCCGGCGATCGATCGAGCTCAGCGGCTTGCAAGCTACTCCCTCCGTCCCATAATATAAGAACGTTTTTGACACTAGTGTAGTGCCAAAAACGTTCTTATATTATGGGACAGAGGGAGTAGCAAAGTCCACCATCAAAGTGTAGTTCCCTGTATGAGCAGCAACAATTAACGACGCACCAAACCGCGCGCTAGCTATTTGACGCCTCCAGCCGGCTAGAAAAGTTCAGAACAATGAGAAGCTGAAGTCAGACGACGGTGTACCTACGACGTCGCGCAAGAGGCTGGCTTTGTGTTAATGGGCAAGATGCAACTGGGACTTTGAATATTGGCTAGCCAATGTCCAACTGGGCCTTAGCAATTTGGCTAGCCAGTGTGTGTTGGTTGGGGTAGACTATGCAACCAGGTTAATTATGTACCGCTAAAAAATACAGGGTAATTACGTTTGCTTTAGTCCCACACGGAAATATTATCAAGATTCGCTGGGTAAAGATGAGTATATAACTAGAGGATAGTTCGGCCTTTGAACATATATATATATACTTACCTGGACGGGTCTATGGGCGATTAAGAAGGCTCATGGCCTAGATGAATTGTTCACATTGCACATAGTGAATGTGTTGATCTACCATCTCCCTTGGAAAAGTGGACGTAAATTTTTTTGTTAGAGAGGGTACATGTTCGCGCGTCCCCTTCCAAGTTATAAAATTAATCTTTGTGTGATAATCCACTTTAGAAAAAACATGATGGATATGTTTTTTTCTTTGAAAAGAGAATACCTATTAATTCATTTTTATTGATGATAGAAGGAGTCCACATGTCTGTTAAAATATGCTGCGAGATTAGGCTTGATGCTTGTGCAAAAAAAAATCAAAAAATCTGACATAGTGTGCATGGTATAGCCTCTGGATTAGTAGTTCTCATCCATGCAAATAGCAATTTTAGTTTTTTTTAAGAAAGAGCAGCAATTTTAGTGAGAGAAAGATAACGCACGGTGGCCCAATGTATGAAAATATCAGCCTGTTTGGTTCCCGAAAGTCCACGAAACAATTGGATAGGTCAGAAACAATTTGTGATCCTAGACTGCTAGGATTTCATGGTAGTCTCTGTTAGTAGTAATCTTGATTAGTTAGTTGCATGCATGTAGTTAGCTGGTTCGTGGCCGGCCGTTGAGAAAAGTTAGCACGCGCTCTGGTATGGTGCATGCAGGTCCTTGGTTAGCTAGCTAGATGGACGGCCGGGTTGTTTGGGCGTTGTGGTGAAGCTGGATTGTGAGCATGAGAATAGGGGTAGTTAGTGGCGTGAGTGGTGCATGGTTGTTGTGGCCGCATGTACCATGGAGTGTCAAGTCCCTGTATAAATGGTTTCCTTTGAGTGAATGGAAAAATGGTTGAGAGGCCAAAAACACAATGTAGCCACCGTGGTCATCAAGGAAGTGCTCCAGGCAAAGGCCCTATGTTCTTCTTCCTTGGTATATGGGTGCGTTGGTGTGTGTCCAGGTCTAGTGTGTTCTTGAGAGTAACCATGAGAGAAACAGGTAGAAGAGGAGCGGTGCCATGGAGAGGTGGCGCCAACAGTCTCTGGAAAAAGAACCGCCACCATGTTTTCAGTGTTTCCTCGGTGATGGCTGTCGACAGAATTCCATGTACCCACCAACATCTTGGGCTCCCTTACATTGGAAACTAGATGACACCCCGCGCGTTGCAGCGAGGATTAATAGTAGTAATGTGTAGGATCAACGTTTATGCAGTGAATAATAATAGTTAGAATCATATTTTGATAGCTCCACCGTAAAATGTGTATATTTTAACTATATAAAGTTTATTATGTTTGTATAAATAACTCATCGTTCAATTTTAAAAATAGTAACATGTAAGAAAACTATTTATTGTATTTGTGGATTGTGCCTCTTTTGTAAAATGTCTGGAGATGCATCATTCCATTTCTTATGCAATCTGCTACAATCAGGTGAGCATATGGTTGGTGTTCTTTCATAGTATTCTCGAATTTGAAATTTCACTTAGCGAACAACCTTTAGTAGAGGTATCGCGTGCTTTTGACTTCATTGTTAATGCTTTGATCAGGTGCAAAAACTTTCAGTCATATATGTCAAGCATATTTCAGATCTGAAAAATGTAGTAATATAAGTAGCAATAGCTAACTTAATATTCTAGGAACAGAAGGGAGTAAAAAATTTGGGTTCTGGAATTATGATTATGTCAGAGAGTTGTGACATCTCTCCAGTACTTGAGAGGAACTCAAGCAGACTTGAATAAATGGCGTTCAGATAAATTTGTATACAACAGAATATAGGCCAATGGCTACATTATCAAAACTGAAAGCACATAGGTCGGCAGTATAAGCATCGATTGTCGATGGCCTTGTCTGGTTTGCATAATTACGTGGCGTGCTCACATATGAAATAACTGGAGTAAAGAAAACTCGCATATAATACACACTGATGGAAAGATTTCAAGTAAGGCCGGTAAGTAGTGTGCATGGTTACATCAACTGTAATTCAGTAAAGTAGTGCGGGCACTTGAGAGTGTCAGTCCATAGAGGTGTCTTCGTGAGGGTGAGCCTGCCGCTTCACACGCAACAGCAGCAGCCATTGAGGGCTGGGACATACTGCATTAACGCGAACTGAGCAAAAAAGAACAACATATCCTCCACCTCCATCCACATTAGCTTGAACACTAAACTGCAAGTTAGTAGGTTAAAATTTTGGAAAGTTGCCCAGCAGGTCGTTCTCTTCCCTGCCAAAAAATTTGTCAGTATTAACAGTCAAGTCGTTCTCTTCCCTACCGAAAAGAGATCCAACTTTGGAATCGGGGGGAACTAACCTTCCCAGCCGCGCTGGAACGGAGACAGTAGGGGGGAGGACGAAACTCAAAACAGCGCCATAGGCGACGGCGACCAGAAACGGAGGACCCCATCAACAATCGGACCGCAGCCCAAGAGAAACCCGGGGAGCCCGCAGGGCGAGGCCGACAGGCAGTCGTGTCGAAGGATGAAAGTCGTCGGAGGTGAGGCGGATCAGTGGTTGTGCTGGAGCTGGTAGTCAGAGGCGAGGCGGATTGGCGTTCCTGCCGGAGCCGGAGAGTCACCGGATGCAAGAAGAAAGACGCCGCCCAGCCGTCAGAACCTCAGGGAAAGGATGGGTTTTCATTTTTCTCGATGGAGAGAGGGCTCGATGGGATACTTGAGAGAGAGGGTCGAGATCACGTCCGTTATATGGAGCACAGGGCCCAGGTGAGAGACGAATGGGCCTATGGATAGTGGATGGGAATATGGAAAGGCCTTCGGTTCATCTTCGACTTACAGTTCGTGCGACGCAGCATGGTAGAAATTACTAATGGAAGGTTACAGGTTACTCACAAAAAAGTAATGGAAGGTTACAGAGAGGAGGAAAACACTTGTACATGTGGGGCCTACTGGATGACATGGATTGGCTGCATGTTTAGATAAATAGGTTAGTGGGGATAGATCTTTTAGGTATATAGGATGAATGGTGTCTCCAAGACCCAACTGATGGCCCTATACAAGTGTAAGTAAGCAAGTTGCTAGTGAATTATTGGCATGACGTAGAATAGTGAATCCTGATGCCTTCCAAGCCTAGGCAACAAATCTAGATGTGGTGCCCTCTCCACCCCCTGAACGTATGAATCTTGTATGGTCATGGTCCCTAGAGGAATCAAAACTCAGAGACTATGAAATTACATATGTACGTGTACATGTGTAGTCTGGGCATAGTAAGTGCGGGGGCACTTCACTGCTTGCCATTTTATCGGTTTATGAGTCTACACATTTCTTCAATTTCTCTTTTATTGGCTTGCATGTATTTCTACGTCTTTATGAGTACATGTGATTCTTCAGTTTGAGCACATGTGCTCATTGTGTTCAACCAGGAGTGGCCCACATAAGAGTATTACTTTCTAAGGTACTCCCTCCGTCTGAAAATATTTGTCGAAAAAATGAATAAAAATAAATATATTTAAGACTAAAATACATCTAAATAATCTATTTTCCCGACAAGTATTTTCGGACGGAGGGAGTGTGTTTAGGTGCAAAAGAAAATTGTTTTATAAAAAGAGGATGTGAATGGATTATATTTTTTTTTGAAACGGAGGAATCATCCCCGGCCTCTGCATCTGGGTGATGCATGCGGCCATATTATTTATTATTCACAAAGACCTTACAGAGTAATACAACAGTAAGCCCGAGGCCACCATCTAGACGGCACATGTCGCTACTCCTATCCTCTTGATAAAGGGGTGCCGAATGTCCGGGCCAAATACCAAACAGACATCGCACGAAAGCCTAACATCTAACGCCGGATGCCTCATCCAAGCCACATAGGCGGGACTGGGTAACACTCCGGTCCGACGCACTCTCAGTGAGTACCACACGCACACGCTACAAAGGGTTGTCACCTCCGTCTTCCCTCGATCCATCCTTAAAGCATGTACTGACGCATCGACCTTGTGAGGCCTCTCTGCCATGGACGCCACCACGACGCCAGACAACGTTGACCTTCTGCGTGTGTCCATCGCCACACATCTGACGCCAAGCCTCCACTGCTCCATGCCGCCGAGAACCGCTGCCATGAATATGTAGAAATAAACGCCGCTCCACCGAAGAAGCCATCCGCTGGTCCCACGAGCCCGAGTGCATCTCCAAGAATGCCGCCCCCAAGGGGGTGACGGCACGTGAATGCCGCCGTCATCCGGTCAGCTGATCTAGGGTTTCCCCCGGAGGTATTTGGTGGGTTGGGAGCTTCACCTCGATGATGCCTTCACGAAGGAAACAATGATAAGGGCATCATCATCACCGGCTCCGGCCAACGACCGAAGACCAAGAAATCCACCTGACAACCTATGCACTGTCTCGATCGCCTTCAAATCCCCAGATCTAACCGCCTAGACGGCGACCAACCGCGACATCACTGCCACCGTAGGATCCCTGGCGCACCGGCCACCGCCTGAATGCGCCACCACTGGAGCCCGGAAGGAGGGCTCCCACCCCACCTCGCCAAACCGCGAGAGCCGCCGAGATGGATCCTGCACGCTCATCACCATCTCTGATCTGAACCAATCCACGGAAAACCACGAGATCGCCGATGTATATCCGCCTTGGATAGGGACAGCACCACGCCATGCCGCCGCGGGAAGCCCGAGCTCCACCCGCCGCCACCTTCCAGGGCCGCCGTCCCGGGATCTAGCCACTGCCGACAGGCCGAGTCATCGGCCACCGCGACCAAGGCCGCCATGACCCCGCGAGCCCATCGAACGGCTGGAGCCACCAGATCTTCCTCGAAGCCTAGCAGCTCCGCCTCCTCCGCCCAGCACCACGTCGCCACCTTGCGCCGTCGCCCAAGACGAACAGCCGCGCCGCCGTGACGCAGACCGGGGGAGAGAGAGCCCCGGCGCCATGGGTGACCCGCCTCACATGATCTGGCGCGGGAGGGAAGAGGGCCTCCGCCGCCGCCATTAGCCGCGTGGGGCTTCGCTCGGCGACCTACTCTAGCGGCGGCGGAGGGCAGGGGGAGGATGGACGTGCCCGGCGGCGGGGGCTAGGGTTTCCACCCGAGCCGCCCTAGCGGAAGGGCGACGCGGGGCCGGGGGGGTGAATAGATTATATATCAAAAACTTATTTAAAAATAAATCCATGAAGTTAATGTTGTATCAATTTTACTAAACTTGAGCTGAGTCTTCACCAGCAAAAGGACACGAACATTAGGGGATGGCGTCAAATATTTTTTTTTTTTGAAATGGAACACATCGATTCCATACTTCACATCGGCTCAGCCACAACGCTGGCCAAACGTACGGCTACATCATGAGCGAGATCCTCTGACCAGGTTTCTGCAGTTGCCTCATGGCAAGCACCATAGGCAGCCAACGCATGAGCTAGCTTATTACATGCCCTCGGGGCGAAAGAAAAGGAAACTGTGCTAAAATTTAGTCTAGCAAATTGACGAATCTCCCTGAAAAGGAGGCCCTCAGCAGCCCGGTCCATCTCAGTTCCTTTCAGCGCTTTGACAAGAACCTGGCAGTCTAGTTCAACATGAATATTTGTCATACCCCAGTTCGATGCCGCTACCAGGGCTGCCGCACAGGCTTCAGCTTCTGCTTGAGTCGCTGAAGCAACATAGCGCAGTCGTCCAGCTCCAGAGCCGCAGATGTCACCCTGGTGGTCACGCACCACAAAGCCCCAGCCACCGGTCATATGTTCTGCGGAGAAAGCTCCATCACAGTTGATCTTCAGGCAATCCTCCGCAGGTTTACTCCACTCATGGTTTTGTCGTGGCTGCTTGTCGGGGCAAGGTGGTTTGCACAGCGCGAGGGAGCCCGTTGCCCAATGGTTGATCTCCGTCGGCAGCCGCTCCGCAGACCCCGCCCTGTCTCCCGCATTCAATTTGTTTCGCCAGGTCCACCACCGCCACAAAAGACATGTAATCAGTACTTTCTTATGTTCCGGTAGTCGAAGTGTTTCATGCATAAATTCAGAGGCATTCCTGCATGTACACATTCTCTGCCGCTCTGGTTCAAGCTGCAACGCTCTCCATACCTTCCTGACCTGCTTGCAGTGTAAGAATAAGTGTGCCCCATCTTCATCTCGCCGTTGGATGGCGTCGTTTTAGAAGAAGTACATACATGCCAGATCACAAAAAGAGAGAAAACATTCATGGTCATGCCTAAAAAGAAATTGAAAATAAAATCAAAACCTATATATAGAAACAAGAGTATATGTGCTAGTATAATTTACTGTTCACAACATCTGATTAGTTTGTGCGATTTTTTAAAATTTATTAAATCCTCCTCTCTGCGATGGACAATCACCAAGTCAAGCATCCAGTGCTGCAAAACGCGGCGAGGGGCTTGAACGCGTTCTCAGAGTGACTCCACACGACGGACACGAGCCTGCACCTGGTACGTGTATGTGTTCTTGCAAGGTTTTGATCAGATCGGGGACACAAGGGTAGCGATCGATCAAGTTGAGCAGCAATAGTTAACCAGGCAGCCAATACCGCTGGCAAATAAAATCGATGCCTCCGGCCGGCTAGCAGCTCTTGAGTTGAGAGAAATCACAGGGTGTGCCTCCTACGTACTCCCTCCATCCAGAAATACTTGTCATCAAAATGTATAAAAGGGGATGTATTTAGATGTATTTTAGTTCTAGATACATCCCTTTTTGTTCATTTTGATGACAAGTATTTTCGGACGGAGCGAGTACGTCGTCGTGCAAGAGACTGCTTTTTTCTTGTTTTTTTTTTTGAGATCGTGCAAGAGGCTGGTGACGAAGTTACAGACTTAGGGTAGGGTCACATGCCTGATCAAGGTACCCCACCCGAGATCACTACCCCAGAAGATCAAAAGACAAAACCTACGTTGGTAAAGACAATCGATTGAGACGGTCCAAGAGGACATCCCACTCAACTGGACATCACCAGCAAGGCGACTCAACTCCACTCGACCAATCCAAGGCACTCGACCCCGAAGGTCGAAGGTCCCTCGGGACAATAACAGTCTGGTATTTACTCACCGTAGTGAATGCCTTTATAGCTCTTTACTGCGGACGTTATCAGTAACATCCGCCTTAATGTACATTGAACCCTTAGTAACGTGGAGCATGGCAGGGGTCCTGGCGCACTATATAAGCCACCCCCTCCTCAAGTACAAGGGTTCGCATCCTTGTAACTCACGCATATACACATATCAGTCGACCGCCTCCGAGCACCGAGGCGTAGGGCTATTACTTCTTCCGAGAAGGGTCTGAACTCGTAAAACACCTCGTGTACAACTCCACCATAGCTAGGGCCTTGTGTACACCACCATAGCTAGGGCCTTGCCTCCTCATTCGTACCCCCTACTCGTACTGTCAGGCTTAGAACCACGACAGTTGGCGCCCATCTTGGGGCAAGGCGTCTTAGCGACTTCTGGTGAGGTTGCAATCTTTTCTCCGACCTCCTTCATCATGGTTTCCGGCGGTGGTATGGCGTTGGGCCGCGAGATCCGACTCGGCGCGCTCGTCTTCGTCGCCGCCGACTCCGCATGGCTCTAGGAGGCCCCCCTGGACGTCGAGGCTCTGCCCGTCCGCGGGGTTGCGCACTTCCGTGCCAGCGCCTGCGGCGTCCTCCTTCGGCAGCCGTCGACTCAGTACCTGTCGATCCCTACATCATCCCCCATCCCCGCCGGACGCCGTCGCAAGCGATCCGGTCGCTCACGGCTCCAGCGGTGGGTGAAACACGCGGTGGCCCGCCAGACGGCCACCCCTCAGGTCGCGGCCATCGAGCCCGACGGTTACCTCTACGGGCCGTTCGATCCGTCGGTCGAGCTCATAGATTCAGTTTCCGAGTGCGGGAGCAGCGATTTCGCAGTGGAGGTCCTCATGGTCGACTCACGCCGCAGCCTGCCGGGTTTTCCTCGTGGTGGCAACGGCGGCAGCGGTGGCGGCCGTTAATACGACAACGACGGATACATTCCTCAACCCCTCACTGCCGAGCAGAGGGACGAGCTCTGTCGCCGCAACGAAGACGCGCTCTTCACTCCCATCGTGGGAGATTCTCCGGAGGATCTGGCCCTGGAAGCCACGCGCTTGGCCACCGTGGCTGAGGCCGCGCGCCTGGAAAATATCCAGCACGCACTCGACGAACAGGCCCGCCGACTGGTCCCCGAGTCCAGTCGACGACCGCGGCAATCGCACCCGCGCGAGACTCAGGTGTTCCGCGCACCAGTCCAGAACCTCGAAGCCGCGGCTCGCATCGCGGAGTCAATTCAACCATCTCAGTCGGAAGCTGGGAGGGGCCTTCAGCAGATCCGAGCTTTGCTCCGAACGGCTGAAGAGCAAAACGCGGCTGTTTCTCAGTCGCGCAACCGGATTCACAGCAGATCGGTGGCTGCAGACACCGTTTGGTCAGCCCACAGTCCTAGATCGTCCCCAAGGCGTGAGGAACGTGGCCCGCGGCAAGACCGGCATCTGGGTCGGAATGACGAGCAATACGACCATCGACCCGGCCATCATGACCGCCGTCGAGTGACTACACCTCCTCCGGGAAGCGGATCGTTCTCGCCCCGACAGCACGAGGGCAGGCCCCTGCGCGACGATGAGCGAAGGGTTCCCCCACATCCCCGGAGGCCGCGCTTCGACGCAAGCTCTATCCTTGGGCAGGGGCGGGTCGACCGGAACAGGGCATTCAGAGAAGAGCAAGGCAGAGACCGTCCGAGTGGAAGCCGAGCACCTGTCTCTGGACCCGAGTGTTTCTGCAGTGCCATCAGGGCCGCTGAGATCCCCCCGAACTTCAGGTTGGCGGCGGGGGTAAATAAGTTCACCGGTGAGTCAAAACCAGACACCTGACTGAAAGACTACCGAGTGGCTGTGCAGATCGGAGGCGGCAACGATGACGTAGCCATGAAGCATCTTCCTCTGATGCTGGGCGGTTCGGCTCGGGCGTGGCTCAATCAGTTGGCCCCCGGGAGTATTTACAGCTGGGAGGAGCTGGCTTGAGTGTTCATTCGGACCTTCGAAGGCACCTGCAAGCAACCCGCTGGCCTCGCGGAGCTTCAGCATTGCGCGCAGAAGTCGAATGGAACCTTGAGGGAGTACATCCAGTGATGGACCACCTTGCATCACACGGTGGAAAATGTGTCTGAGCACCAGGTAGTTTGCGCCTTCAAGGAGGGCATGCGTAACCGAGAGCTGAATCTAAAGTTTGGCCGAGCAGGCGATATGTCCCTGTCTCGGATGATGGAGATTGCCAGTCGGTATGCTAACGGCGAAGAGGCCGATCGGCTCCACAGCGGTAAGAAACCAGTCGGGCAGGATGATTAGAATTCCAATCGGAAGAACAAGGGCAAGGCCGAGCCAGCTGCTCAGGGCGAAGCTCCAGTGGTCAACCAAGGGAAAGGCAAAGGAAAGCCGAAGGGTCCCCGGGCACCTAAGAAAGTGAAGGATCAAGATGGTTATGATGTACTCGACCAGCCATGTCCCATTCACACGAAGAAAGATGAAGAGGGAAACTTGGTATATCCCAAGCACACCACTCGACAGTGCCGGCTCCTGATCTAGAGCTTCCAGAAAGATCAGTCGACTGAGAAGGGAAAGGAATCAGAGGAGTCCGAAGTCAAGAAGGGGATGGAGGATACCCCCAGATCAACTCCACTTTGGTGATCTTCGCAGACGTCGAGAGCAAAAGTCGACTGAAAGTCATCAACAGAGAAGTCAACATGGTTGCCCCGACGACCACCACGTTTCTGAAGTGGTCCAAGATCCCCGTCACGTTCGACCAGTCTGATCATCCTGCGCACATTGCCACCCCCGGGCGGCAGGCACTGGTGGTCGACCCAGTGGTCGCGGGCACACGTCTGACCAGAGTCCTGATGGATGGAGGCAGTGGTTTGAATATTCTGTATGCAGCAACCCTCAGGGATATGGGCATCCCAATGTCCAAGCTGAGTGAAAGCAACATGAGGTTCCACGGGGTCATCCCGGGGAAGAAGGCCGACTCACTTGGCCAAATCACACTCGACGTAGTCTTTGGCGACTCGAAGAATTATTGCAAAGAGAAGCTGGCGTTTGAAGTGGTGGACTTCAACAGCGCTTATCATGCCATTCTGGGTAGGCCCGCCTACGCCAGGTTTATGGCTCGACCGTGTTATGTATACCTCAAGCTGAAGATGCTGGGGCCCAACGGCGTTATAACCGTCACTGGGAACCGCCAGAAAGCGGAAGAGTGCTTCCAGAAAGGCTCGAAGATAGCTGATGAGCAGATGGCAGCAGTAGAGATGGAGGAGTACCAAAAAAGCGTGGATCCGAGTGATCTGCTGAGGGCAAAGAAACCGGCTTCCGAGTCAGCTTTCCAGTCGGCCGGGGAGACGAAGCCCGTACACATCCACCCCACCGACCCCAATGCAGCACCGACCCACATTTCCACTACACTCGACAGCAAATAGACACCCAACCGGTGCTTGCTGCCCCAGTCAGCAAAGAGCCTCTCCTACTATACATTGCAGCCACCGGACAAGTCGTCAGCACTGTACTCACGGTCGAGCGGGAAGAAGAGGGCAAGGCCTACAAGGTCTAGCGCCCAATCTATTACATATCCGAAGTTTTGACTCCCTCCAAGCAAAGGTACCCGCATTACCAGAAGCTCGTGTACGGGATTTACTTGACTGCAAAAAAGATTGCCCATTACTTCTCGGACCATACAATCTCAGTCGTCAGCGACGCCCCGCTGTCAGAGATCCTAAACAACCGAGACGCGACCGGTCGAGTGGCGAAATGGGCGATTGAACTTCTTCCGTTAGATATCAAGTTTGAAGCGAAGAAAGCCATCAAGTCTCAGGCTATAGCAGATTTTGTGGCCGAGTGGATAGAACAAGAGTTGCCGACTCAAGTTCAGTCGGATCACTGGACTATGTTCTTTGATGGATCCACGATGTTGAACGGATCCGGCGCAGGCGTGGTCCTGGTATCTCCCGGGGGAGACAAGCTCACTTACGTCCTTCAGATCCACTTTGACTCATCAAACAACGAAGCTGAGTACGAAGCACTTTTGTACGGGTTGCGCATGGCCATCTCACTCGGCGTCCGTCGCCTGATGGTCTACGACGACTCAGACTTAGTGGTGAACCAAGTGATGAAGGAATGGGACGTCAGGAGCCCGGCAATGACCAGTTATTGCAGTGCAGTGCGGAAGCTTGAAAAGAAGTTTGAAGGTTTAGAGCTCCATCACGTGTCCAGAGTCAAGAATCAGCTTGCCGATGACCTCGCGAAAATTGGGTCGGCTCGGAAGCCTATACCCAAGAATGTGTTTCTGGAGCATCTGCACACCCCTTCTGTCAAAGAAGACCCCTTCACGGAAGAACCCCTGTAGCAAGTCAGTGCGTCAGATCCGACTGAAGTCGAAGTGCCTGCAGTGGTCTACCTGATCATGGAGGTTCTAGTGATTACGCCCGACTGGACTGTGCCATACATATCATATCTGCTCAGGCAAGAACTCCCGAAAGATGAAGAAGAAGTGCGCTAGATCGTCCGTCGATCCAAGGCGTTCACCGTCAATCAGGGTCAACTCTACAGGGAAAGCGTCACCAGAGTCGCTCAGCGCTGCATCGCCCCAGAGGGAGGTCGACTGATCCTAAATGAGATTCACTCGGGAACTTGTGGCCACCACGCTTCCTCTCGGACTATAGTGGCCAAAGCGTACCGAGCCGGGTTTTATTGGCGCCGAGCCAACGAGATGGCCAAAGATATTGTGGACAAGTGCGCATGTCTACTCCAACATGTCCCACAAGCTAGCATCTGCTCTAAAGACCATTCCACTAGTCTGCCCCTTCGCCGTTTGGGGCTTGGATATGGTCGGCCCCTTCAAAACAGGCAGAAGCGGATTCACTCACCTGCTCGTGGCAGTCGACAAGTTCACCAAATGGATTGAGGCCAAGCCCATCAACAACCTCGAGTCGAGCACCGCCATCAGCTTCATCAGGGAATTGATATTCAGATACGGAGTCCCCCACAGCATCATCACGGACAACGGCTCCAACTTTGACTCGGATGAATTCAGAGCTTTCTGTGCTTCTCAAGGAACACGAGTCGACTATGCCTCCGTGGCGCATCGGAGTCGAATGGACAGGCAGAAAGGGCAAACGGTTTGATTCTCCAAGGCCTGAAGCCACGGCTCATGCGTGACCTTAAGCATGCCGCTAGGGCTTGGGTAACCGAACTACCGTCTGTCTTATGGGGTCTGAGGACAACTCCAAACCAGTCGACTGACCGTACCCCTTTCTTCATGGTCTATGGAGCTGAAGCCGTGCTGCCAAGTGATTTGCTACATAACGCCCCCCGAGTGGAACTCTTCTCCGAAGCCGAAGCAGAGCAAGCTTGTCAGGATGCAGTCGACCTCTTGGAGGAGGAACGAGAGATGGCCCTGATCCGGTCGACCATCTATCAGCAAGACCTGCGTTGATTCCATGCTCGCAACTTCCGAAGCCGAGCATTTTAGGAAGGAGTCCTGGTTCTTCGAGTGCATCAGAAACGACCACACTAGCTCGCCCCGGCCTAGGAAGGCCCCATTCATCATCACCAAGGTACTGCACAACGGAGCATATCACCTTTACAACGTCGCCAAGAAGAAGGACGAACCTCGTTCGTGGAACGCGGACCTGCTCCACCGCTTCTACACATGAGCCACTCGAACAGTCGAGTTGTAATAAAGATTTTCCGGTTTATTTCAAAGACAAATTTGCGGCGATCCCTTAATGATTGTTGTTTTCTAACATGCTGGTCTTCAAAATCCCCCAGTGGATGCTTAGCCGCGAACATGATTCGCCTAAGTTTCAAAAACCACTCCGAGTAAAGAGCAACCCTCTCACTCGGGGGCTTAGTCGCGGACCCGATTCGCCTAAGTTACAAAAACCACTCCGAGTGAAGAGCAACCCTCTCACTCGGGGGCTTAGCTGCAATCCTCCGAGCTGCGTCAGAAGTATAATGTGGCTCTACCTTCCGAGCTCCACCACAAATACAACGTAGCTTGGAATCTCCTAAGTTACAAAAACCACTCCGAGTGAAGAGCGATCCTCTCACTCGGGGGCTTAGCTGCGACCCCGTGATTCGCCTAAGTTACAAACAGCCACTCCGAGTGAAGAGCAACGCTCTCACTTGGGGGTTTAGCTGCGGTCCTCCGAGCTGCGTCATAAGTACAATGTGGCTCTGTCTTCCGAGCTCCGCCACAAATACGACGTAGCTTGGAATCGCCTAAGTTGCAAAAACCACTTCGAGTGAAGAGTGATCCTCTCACT
>LR738714.1:739308766-739338873 GCA_902687465.1 Secale cereale | reverse complement strand
AGCTGCGACCCCGTGATTCGCCTAAGTTACAAACAGCCACTCCGAGTGAAGAGCGATCCTCTCACCCGGGGGCTTAGCTATGACCCCGTGATTCGCGTAAGTTACAAACAGCCACTCCGGGTAAGCGCAACCCTCTCACTCGGGGGCTTAGCTGCGGTCCTCCGAGCTGCGTCATAAGTATAAAGCGGCTCTGTCTTCCGAGCTCCGCCACAAATACACAGTAGCTTGGAATCGCCTAAGTTACAAACATCCACTCCGAGTGAAGAGCGATCTTCTCACTCGAGGGCTTAGCTGCGGTTCTCCGAGCTCTGCCTCAAGAACGACGTTGCCGTTAAGACGTCGACTCAAAATCCAAGCGATCAAAAAGAGTCAGAAGCAAAGGAATCAAATCCAGATAAAGTCCCGCAAGATTCTGGCAAGAGTACCTGGGCCACGGGCCCACAAGAGTTTAGCGATTACAAGATCACTCGGCATTCCGAGGCAAATTGAATCAATGTATCAAAGTTCACTCACTCCTTAGGAGGAGGTGGGCTCGCGGGTGCAACAAACTGATCCAGGTCGATCCCATCGGCGATGCGGGTGGCGGCTTCCAACAAAGTGTCGGGGGAAACTGTCCGCCACGAACACCTATGGGACCGGAGCCCCTTGTCTGTGCGGTACGAGGGCGGAGGGAGCACAAAGAGCAGATCGAAGCAGACGCGCGGGCAGTTTTACCCAGGTTCGGGCCGCACGGATGCGTAAAACCCTACTCCTGCTTGGTTGTGTATTGAGTTGAGCGCTCGGGAGCTTGAAGAAGCAGCTACACCGTGCGTGAGAGTAATCTAGGTTTCGAACCCTTTCCACGTTGTGCATGGGCCTCCTTTTATAGTGCAAGGGGTCACCGACAGGTGTCAACGTAGGAGTAAGGGGTAAAAATGTAAAAGAGGTGGTAGTTGTAACAGTGCGGGAACAGTGGAGCTACAGTACAGAACAGTGGTCTATACCTACTTTAACAGTGGGGGACAAGGGCATTCAATGCCCGTCGCCGTCGACCCCAAAAGCTCCCGCCTTAGCGTCTCCGTCCGCCACGGCGACGGATTTATCGCCGTGGTGTGCCACCGTGTACCCCAGGCTGCACAGCCATCCGCCACGCGTCCCTGGTTAGGCCCCAGGGCGACGCGTGGGCCGATGAGCTGGAGCGCGGGCACACAGCGTAGCCTCCCCGGCAAGCGCCTTGCCGGGGCCTTGATCTTGCCGGGCCCGGGAACTTGCCGCTCCCCGGGCCCCTTGCCGGGGCGCGCATAGCGCCGAGGCAATATCTTCTAATCTTCCTGGCAAGCTCCTCTTGCCAGGGTCTTGTGCTAGTGGAACAGCCTTGAGCCTGGTACGGCCTTCCCGGCAAGCTCCTCTTGCCGGGGTCTCGATCTTCTGTCTTGTATACTTTGTTTTTGAATGGTTTAATAGGAGGCAGGAAGGTCTCCGGCGAGCACGCAGTAAACCTTGCCGCGGGAAGCTGCAACTGCCCGTGCACAAGTTGGGGTACTGGGGTACCCCTACCTTAGTACACCGACAGGAGCCCCCGGGCCTGGGCCACACACGGTGCCGAGCGCTGTTGGGCCAGGCCCAAAACAGTGCACGGGCACCCGCGGCCCGCGGCGCGCCGAATCCACTTCCATATCCGCCGCACCCCACGGTAACGGTACGCGTCGATTGCGGCGCCGTGGGATGGGACGTGCCCACGATCTCTTAATGGAAAGGGGGAAACGCCCCCCCACTCCCCCATAAAAGCAGAGGCAGCGGGCGCGGTTCCCCTCCCTGTGCTCTCATTACGTCGTCTTCCTCCTGCAAAAGATTCCTCCTTGCGCTCCGCCTCCACAGCTCCGCCGCCGCATAGCTCTTCGTCCCCTTCCTTCCGCCGCGTCCGCCATGGCCCCAAAGGCCGACAAGGGGAAAGCGGAGAAGTCCAAGAAGGAGAAATCCGAGCAAGCAGCCAAGCTCATTGCTTACCGGAAGCGGAACGTCGTCTTCTCGCCGAGGCTCGGCGTGCAAGAACTCTGGAACAAGTACTACTTGTTCTGGTCCAAGGGCACCGACGCGCATCCCCGCACCCGAGCATACCCGGCCGCCGCCAAGGACAACTATCCCGGCGGGTATTACTTCTTCGCTGCCTTTTTCCACTGTGGCCTCTGCCCTCCTTTTTCGAACTTCTTCTGTGATATCATGAACACGTATGGCTTCCATCTGCTTGATTTCACCCCCAACGCCATCCTCACCATGGCCGTTTTCGCACATATGTGCGAAAACTTCATAGGAGTCCACCCCAACGTAGCCCTCTTTAGACACTTTTTCACCCCTAGAGCCGAGGCCGATGCCCCTCTCTCCGGATGTATTTCTTGGGTCTTCCGTCTCGGGAAGAAGGGGTCGTACTTGCCGGGGGAGCTCCGCGGCAAGTGGGAGGAATGGCGAGCGGAGTGGTGCTGGGTTGTAGAGGACCAGCCGCAAGCCTTCACTGCGCCGCGCACAACGCCTATTGCGCGCGGCAGAGATTGGAGCGATCTAGACTCCGACGACGCCAAGCTCGACATCGCCCTCGTCCGGATCCTCCGTCTTCGGCTGGCCCGGTTGTCAGTTGCCGAGGTGGGCGCAGATTTCCTCCGCCGGCGCATCGCCCCTCTCCAAGACCGGAAGAGGCCGGCCTGGTTGTACGGCGGCCCGGCAGACATCATGAGGCTGCGCCCCGGGCTTAATTTTAATTTCACCACTCTGGAGCTGCGCGGGATGGTACGAGAACTCTTCAAGTACGACCCGGCGCACCCCGAGTGGTTCAGGACTCCCCGGGAAGTGGTGCCGCTCTGCAACAACGCCGCGAGGGACCGAATCCTTGCCATGATGCCGATGTGCGACTCGCATGGCTTGGACCGCTCGTGGATCGCCCCGAAGCCAATCGACGTCCTCAACTTCTACGACAACCTCGTCGAGGTGGCGAGCAACAAGGAGGACCTCAAGCTGCATACGCGGGACACCACCAAGCAGGAAATCGCCTACATAGCTTCCCGGGCTGAGGAGGCCGCCGCAGCCGCGGCGGCAGGAGTCTTCGGGTTCTCGCCGGAGGAGGCGGAGGCCGAAGAGGCGTCCGCCCAGGCGGAAGAGGCGGAGATCCGCCGATTGCTGAACCTCCCACCCGACGCGCTCACCGGGGTCCCCTCGTTGAGGCACTCCGGGATCCATGGGATCGCGACGGAGGCCGCGGCAAGGGAGGGAACCGCCGGAGGAAGCAGAGGCGCCGCGAGGGGCGGAGGCGCCAAGGGGAAGAGGGCCGCAGCGCTGGATGCTGGGCCCAGCGAGCCGGCCGAGGCAGAGGAGGAGGAGGAGGAGGAGGCCGAAGACTCCGGCGGATCTACGGAGTTATACGCCGACGACCTCTCCTCGTCGGAGAGCTCCCCGCCTCCGGCAAGCCCGAAGGAGTCCCCGGCAAAGCGTCTCCGCAAGGCGGCGACGGGGGAAAGGGCACAGGCGCCCCGGCAACAGCCACCTCGGCGGGCGGCTCCCCGGGGGAGTCAAGCCGCGCCAAGGCCGTCCGGCGCACCAGCCGCAGCAGAGGCGGGCCGGGCGCGGACCACGACGGAGGCGCCCCGCAGGCCGGCAGCGAGCCGGCAGGGGTCTTCTCGGAGCGGAACAGCGGCTCCGCCCGCCCCCCGGGCGTCGGCAGCCACAGGGGCTGGGTCTTCGCAGCCCCCAGCCCCGGTGAGTACCAAGCGCGCGAGGGAGTCTTCACCTCCCGCTCCTCGCGCCGACGCGCCCACGGTGGAGTACGACTTCTCCGCCCTGAGCGAGGACGACGAGGAAGACCAGGAGTAAGGATCCGTAATTCTTCATCTTCTTAATTTTTATCTTGATCTTCTGTTGATGCTAATTCTGTCTTCTGTTCTGGTTTCAGGACCCTGGCCCATCGCGCCGCGAAGAAGGCCAAGGCGCCCGAGGTCGAGGTCGCGGAGGACTCGGCAGTGGCGGCAACAGAGGGCGCGCCGGAGCCGAGCCTGCCGGACTCTGGCACTGCTCCGATGAGCAGCCCCCAGCGCAGCCCGCAGCGCAGCCCCCAGCGTAAGTCTGGGGTTCTTCCTTTTCGCTTGTCGGGGTACGTCTGAGGCTTTTGACTTTATCTTCATGTTTTGACATTTCTTGTCTTGTCCCGTGCAGAGGAGGAGCCGCAGCGGGAAGAGCGCCCGGAGACCACCGCCGAGGAGCTGCAGGCACCGCCCTCCCCGCCAAGGCAGGACTCTCCGGCAAGGGAGAGTGCTCCGTCAAGGGCGGGTACTCCGCCAAGGCAGAGCACCCCGCCAAGGACGAGCAGCCCGGCAAGGGCGGCCACCCCGCCAAGGCCAAGTTCCCCGGCGAGGGCGACTACCCCGACGAGGCCGAGCTCCCCGGCGAGGGAGCCCGCCGCCGAGGACGCCCGCCAAGGTAACCTTTGTAACTTGTCTTCTTGGCTTGTCTTTTTTTTGGATATTTGCTTGGGTCTTGAATTTCTTCGTCTTCTTCTTCTTCCTAGATCTTCCTCCTCCTGTGCCTATGGAGACAGAGGTAATTATCCTCGAGGAGGAGGACGCGCAGGGCGGCGGCGGCGACGCTCCGGTCGTCGAGGAGGTGGGCGAGGCCGCCGAGCCGGCCGCGCAAGAGACTGCTCCGGCCGCGGACGCAGCGGCCGGGGAGGGGGACGGTGGCCGCACCGCCGACCCGGAGGTGGCGGGAGCATCGGATGCTGCGCCGGCCACCGGTCCCTCCGCCGGCGAGGAGCAAAGGTTTTATCTCGAGGCCCCCAATGGCGTCTTCATCCAGATGCCGTGGGGGTCTTCGTCGCGAGCTCCTGCGGAGGGCGAGGCGTTCGACGGAGAGGTCCTCGCCTCCGCAGGCCTGAAGATAGTCCAGGCGCCTGGTGGAGGTGAGGGGCCCGAGGAGGAGCGATTGCTTCATCAACTCCTGGCCCTTTATCGGGCCAGGCAAGCAAAGCTCGCTTCCCGGGAGGCTCTTGCCGCCAAGGCTGCGGCAGAGATGGAGAAGCGCGCGGCGGAGCTCAGCGCCGCCAACCAGGCTGCCCTCCGCCAGGTGGCAGAGGAGCGAGAGCGTCTCGCCGGCGAGTACCAAGAGTGGGTACTTGAGAGGGCCGAAGCCGATGAACAGCAGCGCCTCGCCGGGGTGGAGATGTCCCGGCGAGAGGGAGAGCTCGCGCAGCGGAAGGTGGATCTGGATTCTCATGAAGAAGATCTTGCCGCTCGCGAGGCTGCCCTTGGCGGGGAGCTGAAAGAGGCGAAGGCCGCCGCGGCTGCCGCGGAGGACGCCAAGAAAGAGCTCGCCGCCAAGGTTGAACAACTGGAGAAGGCGATGAAGGTGAGCGCCGAGAAGGTTGCCGCGCTCATCCTGGAGCGCGAGAAGGATGCTCACACAAACTCAGAGCTCCAGGTGAGTTTGTCCCAGAGGGGTGACGAGCTGAAGGCCGCCAAGGATTCCATTGAAGACTTGGAGCTGAAGGTCACCACCCTGAAGGAATCGCTTGATGCTGCCCGGGCCCAGGAGACCAAGCTGAAGGATGAGCTCCGCAAGGAGCGAACCTTGATGGAGAGCGTCAACAAGGCCTCCGAGCTCTTCCGGCAGACTATTGAGGTGTGGACCGAAGAGCTGGTTTCTTCTGCGTCCAACATTGACCAGGAGTTGCTTGCTTTGAAGGTTGAACATCTTATCTACTCGCCGGATCCAGATCTCCCGCACAGCGCCAAGCTCAGCCTCTTCTTCAGAGGCGTCGCTCCAGCCCTTGCAGGTCTCCGGAACCGCATCCCCGCGCAGCTGGCCGAGGAGTCGCGCCGTCTCTGCGCGGGAACTCTGGAGCGGGTCTTGACGAAGATCGTGTACCGCAACCCGGGGATTAATCTCACGAACGTTCTTCGCACCCTACCGGCAGATGCGGACACGGAGGCCCTGAAGGAGCAGGTCGGCCACATCATCGCCAAGGTGGCAAAGCTTGGCAGGAAGGAAGGCGACCGCGTAGACTAGGGCCCCATTTATCTTTATCTTTTCGTTGCTGCATATTATGATATGAACTCATTAGTCCATTGCGACAAGTTATCCTTGTAAGATATTTGCTTTACTTCAATCAGTCAGTGCAATGTTATCTTCCTTGTTCCAATCTTTGACTTTGTATGTTTTTCGCCCCACGCTCCCGGGGAGCTTGCCGGCAAGGGGCCCTTGCCGCGAGCGCTGAGTGCTGGACTCTGAGCAGCCTGCTGGCCAAGGTCCTCGCCGGCAAGCAACCTTGCCGCAGCTGGTCGCAACGCACTTAGCTTGTTGAGTGTACTCGGAAACGAGGCAAGGGCGCGACACTTGTCGCAGCTCACTTAAATCGCTGAGTGGACTCGAAAACAAGATAAGGGTGCGGCAAGCTACGGGTAGGTTCCTCCGCGCACAGGTTTTCCATACAAGGTGTGATCGTTCAAGGAAGACAACCAAAATTTAAAATTTGAACTGGTCAAATTCTAACAACTTATCTTTCATATGCTGCTTGCTCATGTTGTTTGCTTTCCGGTAAGGCTCTTCTTACTTGAACAGCACTTAGTCCCTCTTCCACCTCCTTCCCTCCCGGCAAACTTGTGCGCGAGGAACGTTCCTTCTGCTTAAGAGAAAAGTAAAAGGAGAGGGAAACAAGTATATTGTCTTTCGACGTAATGGTGCTTACCGTATGTCTGAGTGTTGCATCAAATGCCAAACAAAACATGCAAATAGCAAAGAGAAGCATGCAAAAGGCAATCGATGCGAAAACACGAAATCTTTACTGATGCACGGGGTCTGCGCCCGGCTTTGTACAAAGGGTTACATGCAACAGCGGCAAGGCTTGTACAAAAGGTGGTTGCCGGAGCGGATCACGGCAACCGCGCCTTAGGGGTGAAACTTGCGAAGATGCTCTATGTTCCAGGAATTGCTCACCGGTAAGCCTTCTTCGGTTTCGAGGCGGACAGCGCCGGGCCTCGTAACTTGTATCACCCGATAAGGGCCTTCCCACTTCGGCGTCAACTTGTTGGAATTCTTGGCGGACTGAACGCGCCGAAGAACAAGGTCGCCTTCCTCGAGACTCCTGGCCTTGACTTTGCGGCTATGGTAGCGGCGCAAAGCTTGCTGGTATCGAGCAGCTCGTACAGCAGCCTGGAGACGTCCCTCCTCAAGGAGCAATGCGTCATCTTGCCGCAGTTGCTCTTGCTCGAGCTTATCATAAGCGAGTACTCGAGGAGATCCGTATACGAGTTCCGTGGGGAGAACTGCCTCTGCTCCATAGACTAGAGCAAAGGGTGTCTGTCCGGTGGCTCGACTTGGTGTCGTTCTGATTGACCAAAGAGCCGCCGGGAGCTCCTCTATCCAATTTCTTCCGCACTTGCGCAGCCTGTCAAAGGTCCTTGTTTTGAGTCCGCGCAGCACTTCAGCATTTGCCCTCTCCGCTTGACCGTTGCTCCTCGGGTGAGCAACAGAAGCGAAGCAGACCTTGGCGCCAAGGTCTTGGACGTACTGCATGAAGGTGCGACTAGTGAATTGCGTACCGTTGTCGGTGATGATCCTGTTAGGGATCCCGAAACGGCAAACAATCGACTTGAAGAACCTGACTGCTGACTGTGCTGTCACCTTTCTCACTGGCTCCACTTCTGGCCACTTTGTGAACTTGTCGATTGCAACGTACAAGTACTCAAAGCCCCCGACAGCGCGAGGGAAAGGGCCGAGGATATCGAGCCCCCAGACCGAGAAGGGCCATGACAAAGGGATTGTTTGGAGAGCTTGAGCTGGCTGATGAATTTGCTTTGCATGGAACTGGCACGCTTCACACTTGGTTACTAGTGCAGTTGCATCTTGGAGGGCTTCTTGCCAAAAGAACCCTTGCCGGAAAGCTTTCCCGGCAAGTGCCCTTGCGCCAACGTGGTGGCCGCATATGCCTCCGTGTATTTCTGCCAACAGCTTCTGTCCATCTTCTCTGGAGATGCATTTCAACCTGACACCGTTGAGTCTTCTTCTGTACAGCTCGTTATCCACAAACTGATACATACTTGACTGCCTGGTTATCTTCTCTATCTCTTGAGGGTCGTCGGGAAGTTCTCCAGTTTGCAGAAAACGGACGATCTGCTGTGCCCATGCCGGAGCCCGGGGCTCGACGGCAAGGACTAAAGGCTCGAGGGCCGTTGCGGGAACCTCAGCTTCTACGGCAAAGATCTCTGGTCCTGTCGGAGCTGACGGTCCCCCGGCAAGCTCGCCGGGGCGAGGCTTGTCGGGAACACTTGCTTCATCTGCACAAGCCCGAGGGCTCGCAGGAGCAAACTGTTCCTCAGCGTTGTTGTTGATCTTGGGAACTTTGGCGGCGGGTTCAGGAAGATCCGCCGGCAAGTAGTCGCCGGAGACCAACTTTCTCTTCTTGGACTGCCCAATTGATGGTGTAACTGATGGTTGAGTCAGCTTGAGCAAAAAGGTCCCTGGTTCCACAGGTAACTTCATCGCGGCGCACTTTGAAAGGCCATCTGCAATCTCATTTTGAGCTCTTGGGACGTGCTCCATCTGCAAACCTTCAAAGTGCTCTTCAAGCTTTCTCACTTCATCGACATATGCTTCCATCAAAGGACTCTGGTAGCTTTTGTTAACTTGTCGGACCACCAACTGAGAATCTCCCCGAACAATCAGCTTCCTGATCCTAAGTTCGGCCGCAATCCTGAGGCCGGCAAGCAAGCCTTCATATTCTGCAGTGTTGTTTGTCGCTTGCTCCCTGGGAAAGTGCATCTGGATAACATATTTGAGGTGCTCTCCGGTGGGCGCAATGAGTACCACGCCGGCACCGGCGCCCTGCAGCGAGAAGGCACCGTCAAAATACATTACCCATTCACTTGTCGCTTCTTGCACGGGTACACTCGTTTCTTGAACTTCTTCTTCTGGTGTTGGGGTCCACTCAGCGATGAATTCTGCCAAGGCTCGGCTCTGTATGGTTGAAGTACTTTCAAACTTGAGTCCAAAGCTTGACAGCTCCAGTGCCCACTCGACAATCCTGCCTGTTGCCTCTGGATTGTGCAATATCCTTTTCAACGGAAAGCGAGTGACCACTGTTATTTCATGGGCTTGGAAGTAGTGGCGCAGCTTCCTCGAGGCCATGAGGAGGCCGAAAAGCAATTTTTGCACACCAGAGTACCTTGATCTTGCTCCCTGGAGAAGGGAACTTACAAAATACACTGGGCGCTGCACCATCTTCTTCCGCACCTCTCCTTGTTCCTGCGCAGAGTCTTCTTTGTCGGGGCCAGAGCTTGTCGGGACAGCCCCCTGCTTGTCGCTAGATTCGCTTGCCGGTGATGCTGACTCCTCGTCGGACTCCCTCTCCGCTACTAACGCAGCACTAACCACCTGGTTGGTTGCCGCTAAGTATAGCAACAACTTTTCCTGTGGTTTAGGTGCGACAAGTGTAGGAGTGGAGGACAGGTACCGTTTCAAATCCTGCAACGCCGCCTCCGCTTCCGGAGTCCACTTCATGGGACCTGCCTTCTTCAAGATTTTGAAGAAAGGTAGGGCGCGTTCTGCGGATTTTGAAATGAACCTACTGAGGGCAGCAACGCAACCTGCAAGCCTTCTGACATCCTTGACGCGCTTCGGGGCTTCTATCTGCTCGATGGCTTTGATCTTGTCGGGGTTGGCTTCAATCCCCCTCTGTGATACAAAGAACCCGAGAAGCTTGCCGGAGGGAACTCCAAAGACGCATTTCTCGGGGTTCAGCTTGAGCTGTATCCTGCGCAGGTTCTGAAACGTTTCTTCCAAGTCTTGAATCAGTGTTTCTTTGCTCTTGCTCTTCACCACGATGTCATCCATGTAGGCTTCTACATTCCTGTGGATCTGTGGCTCAAAAGCAGTGTACACTACCCTTGCAAAAGTTGAGCCTGCATTCTTCAGTCCAAATGGCATGCGGATAAAGCAATAGGTGCCACATGGAGTGATAAATGCAGTCTTTTCTTCATCTTCCTTGGCCATGAAAATCTGATGATAGCCTGAGTATGCATCAAGAAAACAGAGTAGCTCACATCCGGCGGTGGAGTCAACGATCTGGTCAATGCGCGGCAAAGGGAAGGGATCCTTGGGACATGCTTTATTGACATCAGTGAAGTCTATACACAGTCTCCACTTCCCGTTGGCCTTGCGCACGACGACTGGGTTTGCCAACCACGTCGGATGGATCACACCTCTAACTAGGCCTGCTGCCTCTAGTTTCTTGATCTCCTCATTGATGAACTCTTGGCGCTCCACGGCTTGCTTCCTCACTTTTTGCTTGATGGGCCGCGCATGAGGACAGACAGCAAGCTTGTGCTCAATCACCTTCCTGGGAACGCCGGGGATGTCAGATGGTTGCCAAGCAAACACATCGACATTCGCCCGCAGGAAGGCGACGAGCGCGCTTTCCTATTTGCTGTCAAGGGTGGCACTGATGGTAAAGGTACCACCAGTGCCATCCTCCTTTGCGGACACTTTCTTGGTTGCCGGAGGAGCGGCCATTCCTTTCTTGCTCTTGCCGGTGGAGCTCGATGGAACGTCCTCGACGGCAGCGCAGCACTCCGAAGAGGTGCGGTTGCCGGAGTGGGTCCCAGAGCATTTGCCGGACTTGGTCTTCGTCTTCTTCGCTCCGGGAGCTTCAGCGACAAGAGTATCCTTCTCGGCCGCAGCTGCCGCGTCCCGGTAAATCTTGTCGGCGCAGATAAGCGCATCCTTCTTGTCGCTGTGGACAGTGATGACGCTTATCGGCCCCGGCATCTTCAACACGTTGTAGGCATAGTGGGAAGCTGCCATGAACTTGGCGAGGGCGGGACGGCCGAGTATTCCATTGTAGGGCAATGGAATATCGGCAACGTCAAAAGTGATACGCTCAGTTCTGAAGTTGAGCTCCCCGCCAAAGGTCACCGGCAGAGTAATCTTTCCCTTGGGCTTGCTCCTTCCCGGGTTGATTCCTTGGAATGAACCGGTCTCTTCGAGCTCGCCGTCTTGAATCTGGAGTTTCTTGATCACAGCAGAGGAGATCAAGTTCAGCCCGGCCCCGCCGTCAACCAACATTTTGGTGACCTTGAGGTTGCGGATGGTGGGGGAAACCAGCATCGGCAAGCACCCGACCGCCGTGGTGCGGTCAGGGTGATCCTCAAGGTCAAAAACGATGGGCGTGCTGGACCATTTGAGGAGCCTGCGCGACTCCACGGGCGGCTCCGCTGCATTCACCTCACGCACCCACTGTTTCAGTTGGCGGTGGGAGGTGTGCAGGGAGGCGCCACCGTCGACGCACAGGATCTCCGTGGCCTTCTGGAACTCCTGCTCGCTGTTCTCGTCGTCCTCCATGTCTTCATCGTCGTCTTCGTCGTTGTCGCGGCCCCGGGGAGGTTGATCTCCTTGCCGCTGCTTGGCCTTGCCGCGGCGTCCTCCCCGGCCATTGAATGGCCGCTTCTTGCTGGGCTCTTCCCCGCCACCTTGGGCCTTCTCCTTGTCGCGCCTCTCGTACTCAGCTTTTTGCTGCTCGACGAGGTACTCGACGCGCTTGCAGTTGGAGAGATCGTGACCCTTGGTGCGGTGAATCTTACAGTATTGCTTGTCGGAGCTACCCGGCTTGTCGGCCGCCGCCGCAGGGGCAGGCTCCTTGCCGGAGCCGCCGGCCTGCGCTTGCTTGGCGGGGGCCTCCTTGCCGGACTTCTCGACGGCAAGCACTTCCTTCTTGCCCTTCTTCCTGTTGTTCCGCCGCCGGCTCTTCTTTGCCGGGGCGGCGTCGTCGCTGTCGCTTCCCCCTGCGCCAGCATCCTCCCCGGGGAGTTTCCTCCCCTCTTCCGCACGGGCGCACTTGTCGGCAAGAGCGTAAAGCTCGCTGACGTCCCTGATCTTGGTCATCGCCATCTCCTCACGCATGCGGCGGTTACGCACGTTCTGATGGAACGCGCTGATAACCGCGGCAGGGTGAACGTCTGGGATGTTGTGTTGCACCCGGCTGAAGCGTTGGATATATTTGCGCAGGGGCTCGCCTTCCTTCTGGGCCAAGATATGGAGATCGCTCTCCTGGCCATGGGGTTTGTGGCCGCCGGTGAAGGCGCCAACAAACTGATGGCAGAGGTCGGCCCAAGAAGAGATAGAGCCTTCCGGCAAGTGCATGAGCCACGAACGGACGTTCGGCTTCAGCACGAGCGGGAAGTAGTTGGCTAGGATCTTCTCGTCGCGCCCCCCGGCAGCTTGCACTGCGATAGTGTAGACGCTGAGAAACTCCGAGGGGTGCGTCTTGCCGTCGTACTTCTCCGGTACGTCGGGCTTAAAGTTCTTCATGCTGGGCCACTGGACGCGCCGCAGCTCGCGGGTGAACGCAGGGCAGCCTGCCGCGTACGGCAGGTCACCTGGTTCACCGGGCGCGGGTGCGTCGACAGTGTTCCCAGCTCTCTTGTCGGATTGTCGCCGAGCTTCTCGGCGGCGCTCGATCGTGGTCCGAGCGTCTTCATCTCGCCGGTCGTCGAGGACCTGGCGCCGGTCCCGACGGGCCCGCGGGTCCGACGAGGCTGTGGAGCCGTCGTCGGGGTTGTTCCGGCGGGGCGGCGTCTTCTGCTTCTGCGGCGGGGAGTGCACGCTTGTCGCACCCCCGGCAGTCTTGTCGCCGATAGCCTTCGTCTTCTCAACCTGCCGCGGCCGTGAGGCCGACGGCTGCTGCGGGGAGTCGTTGTTGGCGAAGTCTATCAGGCTCCGGATAGTGGCCCTCCATTCTTCGGCCTTGTCGGCCGCTGGAGGAAAATCGAGGAGCAGCTGCGCCCTTGCGATCGCTTCTGCCGGAGTAGTGGGGAACGCGGGCGAGCGGTGCGAGGAGCGGGACACGCTCGGACTTCTAACGACGTTAGAAGGAGCGGGGTCCCGCGCCGGCGCCTTCGCTTTGCTCGTGCCCGGACGGGGGTCCGGGGCGTCCCGCGAACCTCCAGTTTGGCCTTGTCCCAGCAAGCGGATACCACCTCCCGTGGTATGGCGCTGCGGGGTCGTCGTGTGCTGTGATGGACGCGGCGCGTCCACGGAGACCGAGGTCCGGTCATCCGTCTTGTTCTTGGATCTGGTGGCACCGTGAGTGTCCTCGCCGGCGACCACCCTTCCGACGGCGTCTCCCCCGCCCACCGTCGGCTCTGGTGGCGGCGGGTGAGACGCAGACGGGCCTCCGACCTCCGAAGGCTTCTTCTTCGGGGCCATGGAGTTGTCGCTGATGAAGTTGTTGATGAAGCTGGAGAGGTTGATGAAGAATGCGCCCGCGCGAACGCCGGATCAGATTCGCACAACCTCGACGCCCCCTACCTGGCGCGCCAAAGATGTCGGGGGAAACTGTCCGCCACGAACACCTATGGGACCGGAGCCCCTTGTCTGTGCGGTACGAGGGCGGAGGGAGCACAAAGAGCAGATCGAAGCAGACGCGCGGGCAGTTTTACCCAGGTTCGGGCCGCACGGATGCGTAAAACCCTACTCCTGCTTGGTTGTGTATTGAGTTGAGCGCTCGGGAGCTTGAAGAAGCAGCTACACCGTGCGTGAGAGTAATCTAGGTTTCGAACCCTTTCCACGTTGTGCATGGGCCTCCTTTTATAGTGCAAGGGGTCACCGACAGGTGTCAACGTAGGAGTAAGGGGTAAAAATGTAAAAGAGGTGGTAGTTGTAACAGTGCGGGAACAGTGGAGCTACAGTACAGAACAGTGGTCTATACCTACTTTAACAGTGGGGGACAAGGGCATTCAATGCCCGTCGCCGTCGACCCCAAAAGCTCCCGCCTTAGCGTCTCCGTCCGCCACGGCGACGGATTTATCGCCGTGGTGTGCCACCGTGTACCCCAGGCTGCACAGCCATCCGCCACGCGTCCCTGGTTAGGCCCCAGGGCGACGCGTGGGCCGATGAGCTGGAGCGCGGGCACACAGCGTAGCCTCCCCGGCAAGCGCCTTGCCGGGGCCTTGATCTTGCCGGGCCCGGGAACTTGCCGCTCCCCGGGCCCCTTACCGGGGCGCGCATAGCGCCGAGGCAATATCTTCTAATCTTCCTGGCAAGCTCCTCTTGCCAGGGTCTTGTGCTAGTGGAACAGCCTTGAGCCTGGTACGGCCTTCCCGGCAAGCTCCTCTTGCCGGGGTCTCGATCTTCTGTCTTGTATACTTTGTTTTTGAATGGTTTAATAGGAGGCAGGAAGGTCTCCGGCGAGCACGCAGTAAACCTTGCCGCGGGAAGCTGCAACTGCCCGTGCACAAGTTGGGGTACTGGGGTACCCCTACCTTAGTACACTGACAAGGTCCTTGGCGCCCCACCCATGTATGGATACAATAGGGTGTTAGGCTAACTCTCATGAAGAAACGGTGATCAAAGAAAATACAAAAATCAACCTAGAGTCCGAATTGATCGAGACTCTCAAAGCAAGTGAGAACAAGCACCGATTTCGTCGTTTTCATAGGCGTTGGAAAGCTATTGGGGAATTGAGGTGATAGGACTTCTAGTTTTTACGATCTGGAGGATTTTACATACGTGCACACACAGGATCACGTGCGTGGAAAATTCTAAGCCCAAAAAGGGTCGTCTAGGCCCTCAAAAATGGCCTGCAGGATTGGAAAAAATGAAAGTTATCGCAATTACAGCTCAAATTTTGATGAGCCGGCATATCACTTTGGTGTTCAGGTCCTGGGTGCCCCACCCATCTATGGATACAATAGGGTGTTAGGCCAACTCTCGCGAAGAAACGGTGATCAAAGAAAATACAAAAATCAACCTAGAGTCCGAATTGATCGAGACTCTCAAAGCAAGTGAGAACAAGCTCCGATTTCGTCGTTTTCATAGGCGTTGGAAAGCTATTGGGGAATTGAGGTGATAGGACTTCTAGTTTTTACGATCTGAAGGATTTTACATACGTGCACACACAGGATCACGTGCGTGGAAAATTCTGAGCCCAAAAAGGGTCGTCTTGGCCCTCAAAAATGGCCTGCAGGATTGGAAAAATGAAAGTTATCGCAATTACAGCTCAAATTTTGATGAGTCGGCATATCACTTTGGTGTTCAGGTCCTTGGCGCCCCATCCATGTATGGATACAATAGGGTGTTAGGCCAACTCTCGCGAAGAAACGGTGATCAAAGAAAATACAAAAATCAACCTAGAGTCCGAATTGATCGAGACTCTCAAAGCAAGTGAGAACAAGCACCGATTTCGTGGTTTTCATAGGCATTGGAAAGCTATTGGGGAATTGAGGTGATAGGACTTCTAGTTTTTATGATCTGGAGGATTTTACATACGTGCACACACAGGATCACGTGCGTGGAAAATTCTGAGCCCAAAAAGGGTCGTCTTGGCCCTCAAAAATGGCCTGCAGGATTGGAAAAAATGAAAGTTATCGCAATTACAGCTCAAATTTTGATGAGCCGGCATATCACTTTGGTGTTCAAGTCTGTCGGGGGAAACTGTCCGCCACGAACACCTATGGGACCGGAGCCCCTTGTCTGTGCGGTACGAGGGCGGAGGGAGCACAAAGAGCAGATCGAAGCAGACGCGCGGGCAGTTTTACCCAGGTTCGGGCCGCACGGATGCGTAAAACCCTACTCCTGCTTGGTTGTGTATTGAGTTGAGCGCTCGGGAGCTTGAAGAAGCAGCTACACCGTGCCTGAGAGTAATCTAGGTTTCCCACCTTCTCCACGTTGTGCATGGGCCTCCTTTTATAGTGTAAAGGGGTCACCGACAGGTGTCAACGTAGGAGAAAGGGGTAAAAATGTAAAAGAGGTGGTAGTTGTAACAGTGCGGGAACAGTGGAGCTACAGTACAGAACAGTGGTCTATACCTACTTTAACAGTGGGGGACAAGGGCATTTAATGCCCGTCGCCGTCGACCCCAAAAGCTCCCGCCTTAGCGTCTCCGTCCGCCACGGCGACGGATTTATCGCCGTGGTGTGCCACCGTGTACCCCAGGCTGCACAGCCATCCGCCACGCGTCCCTGGTTAGGCCCCAGGGCGACGCGTGGGCCGATGAGCTGGAGCGCGGGCACACAGCGTAGCCTCCCCGGCAAGCGCCTTGCCGGGGCCTTGATCTTGCCGGGCCCGGGAACTTGCCGCTCCCCGGGCCCCTTACCGGGGCGCGCATAGCGCCGAGGCAATATCTTCTAATCTTCCTGGCAAGCTCCTCTTGCCAGGGTCTTGTGCTAGTGGAACAGCCTTGAGCCTGGTACGGCCTTCCCGGCAAGCTCCTCTTGCCGGGGTCTCGATCTTCTGTCTTGTATACTTTGTTTTTGAATGGTTTAATAGGAGGCAGGAAGGTCTCCGGCGAGCACGCAGTAAACCTTGCCGCGGGAAGCTGCAACTGCCCGTGCACAAGTTGGGGTACTGGGGTACCCCTACCTTAGTACACCGACACAAAGTCTCCATGAACGACTGGAACTGGAGCTCCTTCGTATTGGCGACCTTGAGCGCCACGAGCCTTCTCTCCTTCACTTCCTTGCAGTGCACACGGACCAAAGATAGCGCCACATCGGCTCCGCAGCTGGCAGATGACTTCTTCCACTCTTGCACTCGACCGGGGATTTCATTGAGTCGAGTCATCAGGGACTCGAGGTCGTTCTCCTGCACGGCTCCCCTCCAGAGTGCGGCGTCAATCCGAGCCATCACTGCCTTCAACCGACCCAGATAGCCCGTGGCAGCAGTAAGGCAGGATTCCAGCCTCAAGATATTCATGATCGTCCTTTGACAATAGAATTGGCTGGGTCCAGACCGGGCTCGACCCGCCCAGTCTCTTCGTCGAAGTTGCGGCAGAATTCTACACCACAAGAAACACGTCGAGTCAGCACGCAAGATATGAGTTGACCAAGCCAACTTAGTCTGAGCCAAAGAGACATACCTTCGAGCACGAGATACCACTTCTTAGTGAGGTCGCTCAGATAAGCTTCCAGATCATTCCTCTTCTAGAAGAGAGACTCGTATTTGTCGTTCAGAACACTCTTGGCATTCTTCAGTCGAGTCACTTCTTGGTTAGCCGCGTCGAGAGAACCCTTCAGCCTGGTGATCTCCGCCTCAAGCGCGCCTACGGAAGCCAGCTTCTGCTCTGCCAGTTCTGTTTTCTCTTGAGCCTACTGCTGCGCCGCCGCCAAGTCGAGGTCTTTCTGCTACAAGGCCGCTTTCAGTTGGCCTACAAAAGACATCACTGGACAGATGAACATGAGGGAACACAGAGCATATTTATCAAAGGCCAGTCAACGAATTGCTCGCATCAGTTACCAGCTGCGTCGTCCTGCGTCTTCTTCAGGTGGTCCCGAGCCAGCTGCAAGTCGAGATTGAGTTGAATCTGCTTCTTCTCAAGATCCGCAAATTTAGCTCCAAACTCGCAAGATTTCTGCATCAACACAACAAATCAGAGTTCTAAGACTACAGTCGAGTCAATCACTCAACCGCAGTCTCGGCAACTACACCCAGTGGGTGCACTGAGCGTGCCCCCACTGGTTCTTGCTCAGCCAAGATCAGTTTGGCCCGAGCTAAAAAAACAACAATGAGGAAAGTTCCATTATCAGACCATGCCCGACTTCCAGCAGTCGACCACGGTCTCGGGGACTACACCAAGTGGGAGCACTGAGATTGCCCCCACTGGTTCTCGCTCGGCCAAGATCAGTCTGGCACGAGCTCAAGTCAAGTTCAAAGCAAACAAGTACTTCTAAAGACCACAGTCGACCGAAGACTTCAGTCGACCGTGGCCTATCGAACGACCTTGAAACGCTAAAGGCTACAAGACAACACAACACCTAGTGGGTGTGGCAACATCTTACGAACAAAGTAGTAGATTTTCCAAACTGAAGATTATTCCAACACAGCAAGCCAATCAGTTGGAGGAAACAAACCTGGACATTGGTCCGAAGGGCAGAACTAGCGTCGTAAGCAGCCATGCTGGCCTCGTACGCCGCCTTTGTCTTCTCCATCATCAGCCCCGCCTGGCGACCGGCTTCTTGAGCCGCGCTCACGGGAACTCCGGGAGGCGATAGGTGGAGAAGAGAACGGACGACGGAGCAGGCGCTTGGTCGACGGTTGGAGCAGGCGCTGGGTCGACGGCCCCTCCAGCCGATGAAGCTGGGCGTTCGGTCGACACGGGGACGACGAAGGAGACCGTGGTCCGGACCACGTCTTCTTGTCGTTGGACCTCTGGGCCAGAAGGCACCTTCCGGCCCTTCTTCCCCGTGCGTCGTCGAGCCTCTCCCAAGCGCTCCTCGTCATCATCATCATCGTCTGGGAGCTCTATGACGTGGCGCGGCACTTCAAAATGAACAATTGTGAGGTTCGGTCGACTGCCAGCTCTAACCGACGAAAAGCAATGCATGATCTACAACTCGCACCTGCGCGGGACGTAGCAGCGTCCGCGGTCTCCTCATCGTCCCGGCCCTTGTCGATGTCCATCGAGGTCGCGGAAGCAGCAGCACTGGAGAATTTCCTTGAAGATGAGTCGACGAAGACAGAGTCGACCTCCAAAAGGCAGAAAGGGACAAAGCTGAATAGCACTTACGTGGAGGTGATGGGAACATCCACCTTGATCTTGGGCGAAGCCTTCCGAGGCTTGGCGGTGGTGACCTTGGGTTGCTTGGGCGCGTTCTCAGATGGATAAGGAGTGGCCATACGAGCTGGCTTAGGCGCTCGGGACCTGGAGGGACCCGTCCGAAGGCGCGCAGCCCCTGGGTCGTGCTTCCCCTTGGATCGCTTCTCGTCACGGGGAGGTGACTCGACCTCCTCCCCGCTGCTGTAGTCGCCGCTCTCCTCTTCGGTCTCTTCGTCAGACTTCCACTCAGAGACGTCGCCAACGCCCTCTTCGCCCTCTTGGACCTGATCCCCGTTGGGCAGGGAGTACATTTCAGTATAGATCTGCGGAAAAGAAAGATCAGCCAAATGTCAGTCGGACTCATCAAGACAACCGCAAGCCAATAACAAGAAAACTACTCGGAAGCCAAGGACATACCTTATCGGGAAGGTGATCGGCGTCGAACGGGAGAACCCTCCCAGACCCCCTGGGGTTGTCTTTGTTCCCCATGAAGCACTTCAAGCACTGCGCCATGTACTTCACATCCGCTGCCACTGGGTGGACTCGTGACGAGTCGTCGGTGCCGGAGTACAACCACATCGGGTGGTCCTGAGCCTGGAGAGGTTGGATCCTCCGCATGAGGTATACCTCAAGCAGGTCCAACCCTGTGACTCCCTCGCGGACCAATTGGACGACCCATTCCACCAACATGTTCACTTCCGCCCTCTCGGCCCGACCCACGATCATTGACGGAGGCTGGCTGGCTCGACCAAGAGAGAAAAGGGGGAGTCCGGTCGACTGACCAGGAGTCGGACTGTCCTTATAATAGAACCAAGCCGACTGCCAACCCTGAATCGACTCCAGAAGAATCATATGGGGAAAAGCGATCCTATTCCTAAGTTGAATGCCGAGCCCGTCGCACGCCCGGAGGACGTGCGTCTTCTTGTCACTCGGGTTTGCCTTTTTGACGGTTTGCGAGCGACAAGTAAAGATGTGTTTGAACAAACCCCAATGCGGCCGACAGCCGAGGAAGTTCTCGCACATAGAGACAAACGCGCCAAGGAAGGAAATGGAATTGGGCGTGAAGTAATGCAGTTGGGCGCCGAAGAATATCAGGAAAGCGCGAAAGAGAGGGTGCGGAGGCATGGAGAAACCTCGGTCGACGTGGGTCGCCAGAAGGACGCAATCGCCCTCCCGTGGCCTGGGCTCGAGCTCACCCTCCGGCACCCGCCAGGAGCCGCGGGCGACCAGCCCCTCCTCCTCCAGCTCCTCCAAATCCTCTACCGTGATGGTAGACCTGATCCAATCCCCCTGGATCCAACCAAGAGGGATCCCGGACCTCGACGATGATCCTCTACGGCCAGACCGCTTCCCCTTCCCCGTCGCCGCCTTCTTCGAATGCTACATCGCCGCGGTCTTGTCCTTACCCATGGCACGCGAGCCGGCGATGGCTGTGGAGAAAGAGGGAAGGAGCAGAGGCACGACGGAGAGGCAGTGCCCTCGCTTCGGGCTCGGCGCACCTTTATAGCACCGCGGTCGAGTGACTAACTGGTGGCCCCGAGCGATCTTATCAAATCCCGCAACAGGCGCGGACGCGATACGTGGCGAAAAAGGCGGCACAAGAATCGAGGCGACCCTAGCATATCCGTCTGATTGCCGCGGCACGACCCGTCCCGCGCGCTTCCCCAAATTTCGAAAAATCCCACAAAATCCCGTGACCAGAGAACAACCAATCCCGTCGAAAACTGCGAACGCTAACGGCGCCCAACGCCTAGCGCAAAGTTCAGTCAACGGATGACACCACAAACGCACTCGACGGTTCCAGAATCGATCAAGGCGACCAAGACAATATTGAGAAAGACAGCCTAGTCCACCAGCTTAGAGAAGACTATCCCAAGGGCGTCGAGCCAGGACCAAAGCTCTCTTCAACACTCTCTCCTGCACAAGCCTCAATACATTCGGGGGCTACTGACGAAGTTACAGACCTAGGGTAGGGTCACAGGCCTGACCAAGGTACCCCACCCAAGGTCACTACCCTAGAAGATCAAAAGACAAAACCTACGATGGTAAAGACAGCCGACTGAGACGGCCCAAGAGGACATTGACGAGGTTACAGACCTAGGGTAGGGTCACGGGCCCGATCCAGGTACCCCACCCAAGGTCACAACCCTAAAAGATCAAAAGAAAAGACCTATGACAGTGGAGGCAGTCGACTGAGAAAGTCCGAGAAGACACTCCACTCGACTGAACCTCCTACGCAAGGCGACTCTACCCCACTCGACCGATCCAAGGCACTGCACCTCCGAAGGTCAAACGTCACTTGAGACGGCAACGGACCTATATTTACTCGCTATAGTAAACACCTTAATTATCCTGTACTGCAGGCGTTACCAGTAATGCCTACCTTGATGTACATTTAACCCTTGGTAACGTGGAGCATGGCTGGGGTCCTGGCACACTATATAAGCCACCCCCCTCCTCCAGATCAAGGGTTCACACCCCTGTAACACACATATACACATATCAGTCGGCCAAGCCCCCGGGCACCGAGATGTAGGGCTATTACTTCCTCCGAGAAGGGCCTGAACTCGCTAACACCCTGTGTACAACATCACCATAGCTAGGGCCTTGCCTCTCCATTCGTACCCCCTACCCTTGCTGTCAGACTTAGAACCACGACAGTTGGCGTCCACCGTGGGGCAAGGCGTCTTAGCGACATCTGGTGAAGTTGCAATCCCTTCTCCGACCACTTTCATCATGGTGTCAGGCGGCGGTTTGGCGTTGGGCCACGAAATCCGGCTCGGCGCGCTGGTCTTCATCGCCGACGACTCCGCGTGGCTCCAGGAAGCCCCTCTCGACGTCGAGGCTCTGCCCGCCCGCGGAACTGCGCACTTTCGCACCGGCGTCCTCCTGCTGCAGCCATCGACTCGGTACTCATCGTCCCCCATCCCCGCTAGACGCCGCCGCAAGCGATCCGTTCGTTCGCGGCTCCAGCGGTGGGTGAAACATGCGGTGGCCCGTCAAACGGCCACCCCACAAGTCGCGGACATTGAGCCCGACGGCTACCTCTACGGACCGGCCGACCAGTCGACCGGGCCCGAAGATTCCATTTCCGAATGCGGGAGCAGCGACCCCGCGGCGGAATCCTTATGGTCGATTCGCGCCGCAGCCCGCCGGGTTTTCCTCGTGATGGGAACGGCGGCAGCGGCGGCGGCCGATCGCACGACAAGGACGGTTACATCCCTCAGCCCCTCACCTCCGAGCAAAGGGCCGAGCTTTGTCGCCGCAACGGAGATGCACTCTTCACTCCCATCGTGGGAGATTCCCCAGAAGCTTTGGCTCTCGAAGCCACGCGCGTGGCCACCTTGGCCGAGCGCGCGCGCTTGGAAAACATCCAACGCTCACTCGACGAACAGGCCGGCCGACTGGTCCCCGAGTCCAGTCGACGGCCGCGGCAATCGCGTCAGCGCGAGACTCGGGTGTTCCGCACACCAGTCCAAAACCTCGAAGCCGCGGCTCATATCGCGGAGTCGATTCAACCCTCCCGGTCGGAAGCTGGGAGAGGTCTTCAGCAGATCCGAGCTTTGCTCCGAATGGCTGAAGAACAAAACGCGGATGTTTCTCAGTCGCGCAACAGGATTCACAGCAGATCGGTGGCTGCAGACACCGTGTGGTCGGCCCACAGTCCAAGATCGCCCCCGAGGCGTGAGGAACGTGGCCCGCGGCAAGACCGGCACCTGGGTCGGAACGACGATCCACTCGACCGTCGACACGGACGCTACGACCGCCGTCAAGCGCCTACCCCTCCTCCGGTAAGTGGGTCACACTCGCCCCAGCGGCACGTAGGCAGGCGCCTGCGAGATGACGAGCGGAGGATTCCCCCTGATCCCCGGCGGCCAGGTTTCGATGCGAGGACCATCCTTGTGCAAGGTCGAGTCGATCGTAATAGAGCATCCAGAGACGAGCGAGGCGGAGACCAACCAAGTGGCAGCCGAGCGCCGGCTTCTGGGCCTGAATGTTTCTGTAGTGCTATCAGAGCCGCGGAGATCCCCCCCCCAAACTTCAGGCTGGCGGCAGGAGTAAGCAAGTTCACCGGTGAGTCGAAGCCGGACACTTGGCTGGAAGACTACCGAGTGGCCGTACAAATCGGAGGCGGTAACGACGACGTGGCCATGAAGCACCTCCCCCTGATGCTGGGAGGCTCCGCTCGGGCGTGGCTCAATCAGTTGGCCCCCAGGAGTATTTACAGTTGGGAATAGCTCGCTTGGGTTTTCGTTCGGACCTTCGAAGGCACCTGCAAGTGACCTGCTGGACTCGTAGAGCTTCAGCACTGCACGCAGAAGCCGAGTGAAACTTTGAGAGACTACATCCAGCGATGGACCACTTTGCATCACACGTTTGAAAACGTGTCTGAGCACCAGGCGGTGTGCGCTTTCAAGGAAGGCGTACGTAACCGAGAGTTAAATCAGAAGTTTGGTCGGACAGGTGACATGTCCCTGTCACGGATGATGGAGATTGCCAGTCGGTATGCTAACGGTGAGGAGGCCGATCGGCTCCGCAGCGGCAAGAAACCAGTCGGGCAGGATGAACAGAATTTCAATCGGAAGAACAAGCGCAAGGCCGACCCAGCCGCTCAGGGAGAGGCTGCGGTGGTTAATCAAGGAAAGGGCAAAGGGAAGCCAAAAGGCTCCTGGGCCCCCAATAAAGGAAAGGGTCAGGCTGGAGATGATATGCTCGACCAGCCGTGCCCCATACACACGAAGAAAGATGAAGAGGGAAACTTGGTATATCCCAAGCACACCACTCGACAGTGTCGGCTCTTGATCCAGAGTTTCCAGAAAGATCAGTCGACTGAGAAAGAGAAGGAATCAGAAGAGTCCGAAGATAAGGAAGGGGACGGAGGATACCCCCGTATCAACTCCACTTTGGTGATTTTCGCGGACGTCGAGAGCAAAAGTCGACTGAAAATCATCAACAGAGAAGTAAACATGGTTGCCCCGGCGACCCCCACGTTCTTGAAATGGCAAAGACCCCCATCACATTTGACTAGTCCAATCACCCAGCGCACATTGCCACCCCTGGGCGGCAGGCACTGGTGGTCGACCCAGTTATCGAAGGCACGCGCCTGACCAGAGTTCTGATGGATGGGGGTAGTGGCTTGAATATCCTGTATGCAGCAACCCTCTGGGATATGGGCATTCCGATGTCCAAGCTGAGGGAAAGTAACATGAGATTCCACGAGGTAATCCCCGGGAAGAAAGCCGACTCACTTGGCCAGATCTCACTCGACGTAGTCTTTGGTGAGTCCAAGAACTACCGAAAGGAGAAGCTGACGTTCGAAGTGGTGGACTTCCACAGCGCCTATCACGCCATCCTGGGTAGGCCCGCCTACGCCAGGTTCATGGCTCGACCATGTTACGTCTACCTCAAGCTGAAGATGCCGGGACCCAATGATACGTCCAAAACGTATCTATAATTTATGCTTGCTCCATGCCACTTTTGGGTGATATTGCTATGATATTCATACACTTCCATACACTTTTGATCATATTTGGACTAACTTACTAATCCAGTGCACCCCAGTGCCAGTTTCTGTTTTCGGCTGTTTTTGTATTTCAGGTTTTCACGTTACGAGAACTGCCAGGAAAAATCCAGAAAAATTATATAAAAAATCAGCATTTCGGAAACTACCGTGCGTCCGAAGGGCAGCTGGGGGGGCCACAAGGGCTCCAGGCGCCCTGGCGGCGCCCCCCCCCCTGGGCCACGCCGGGGGGGCGCCTGGGCCCCCCGAAGCTTCCCCGATGCCCCCCTTTGGCATATATTTAAAGCGTCCTCCTAAACCCTCAGAAGAAGAACTCTTTTCGCGATCCCATCTCTATTCCGCCGCCGCCGCCGCTTCAAGATGGCAATATTCCCCGTGGGGATGGGTACCCGCGGGGATTTACCCGTCATGGAGCGGGGATGGGGAGCAAATTATCCCCATGGATATTGTTTGGTGGGTACCCGTTAGTCTCGCGGGGCGGGGATGGGTATAAAATCCTCCCCGTGGGGACTCCATGGATACCCGAAAACTATGCCATTCGTACTATAAATGCAGAATATATAGATTAATATCTAGATATTTCACACAATTATATTTCTCCACCTCTCCCAACAACCATGTCTTCTCTAATCTCATCTATCCTAGTTAGCTTTGAAATCCCCATGGATACCCGACGGGTACCGGGTACCCGCTATTAACGGGGATGGGGGGCATTTTGTCCCCGCGAAGCTTCATGGGGATCGCGGGTATGGGGATTGGCGGGGATCGGGGCGGGGATGGTGGAGTCATCCCCGGTCATCCCCGTCCCCGTTGCCACCTTGACCGCCGCTTCCAAGATCGGGAGCACCAGGAGAACTCTTCCTGGCACCCTGCCGGAGGGGAGGATCACCACCGGGAGCTTCTCCACCACCATGGACGCCTCCCGGATGACTCGTGGGTAGTCTCCCTTGGACCATGAGTCCATGACCAGTAGCTATGAGATGTTCTCCTCCCGTTCTTGTGCTTCACTAATTAGTCCTCGTGAGCTGCCCTACATGATCGTGGCACATATGTAATCCTTATGTTGTTGCTATGTTGAGTTTGCTGGGATCCGATGGATTATGAGATTATGTTCAGATTGATCTTGAGTAATATATTTGATCTACCTCTTTTATATTTATGTTCATAAGTAATTCTTGCATGTTCTCCGTTGTTATTTATTGCTTTGGCCAAGTAGTAGGTAGTGACTCCAAGAGGGAACGTTATGCTCGATTGTGGGTTCATGCCCCTCGATGACTAGCTTGAGTGACAAAAACATGAGTCTAGGGGATGTGTTGTTGCCACAAGGGGGAAAACAACGGTGCTTGTGCCCGCGGGTGCAAGGATTGTTTACTTTACGCAAAGTTCTTTTAATGCAGTTGTCTGTTGCTTTGAGTTTACACTATGGGTGGGGCTCGCAACTTAATACCAGCGAGATGTTCTGGATAGATATCTCAAGGTGGATGATTAGTAGTAGATATTGATGGATTTCGGTCTACTTACTTTGGCGTACCGCCCATGCTTTGAACCTCAACCTTTCTTGCAATGTAATCAGCATTGGTTTGCGTTCGTGGTCCTGTCAATTGCCCAGCTGTAATTTGTTACCTCACATAGCTGTTTTATCGTCTTTTGGGAGAGAGACATCACTAGTGAACATCATGAGACTCCGGTCCATATTACCATCATTGATCACATCCGCTATTATTTACTATTGCAAAACACTATCTATCACTACTATCATTGCTTTTAATCCTTTGTGAACTACAAGGCCGGAGGGATTGACAACCTCTCTGTACTCGTTGGGAGCAAAGTTATTTGTATCTGTGTGCAGGTCCACGTTGATTGCTAACACGCGCTGTTTGACACATACTTGTTGAACCTAGGAGTCTCTGGGGATTCGATCCTTGGCATCTTTGCTAAGGGAAAACACTTCTACATACTGCATCTTACACCTTCCACTTGGGGTAACCAACGAGGGGTTCGAGGCCCATCACCCAACAGCGTCATAACCGTCACTGGGAACCGGCAGAAAGCGGAAGAATGCTTCCAGAAAGGCTCGAAGATCGCCGACGAGCAAATGGCAGCAGTAGAGATGGAGGAGTACCAAAAGAGAGTGGATCTGAGTGACCTGCTAAGGGCAAAGAAGCCGTCTTCCGAGTCAGCTTTCCAGTCGGCCGGAGACACGAAACCCGTGCACATCCACCCCACCGACCCCAACGCAGCGCCGACCCCCACATCTCCAGCACACTCGACAGCAAATAGGAAGAAGCGCTCATCCAGTTCCTCCGTGAGAATTGGGACATCTTTGCATGGAAACCATCAGACATGCCGGGTGTGCCCAGGGGGCTGGCTGAGCACCATTTGCGAGTCGACCCTAAAGTGTAACCCGTGAAGGAACATCTCCGTCGATCCGCTGCGGAGAAGAGAAAGGCGATTGGCGAAGAGGTGGCTCGACTCCTAGCAGCAGAGTTTATCCGCGAGATATACCACTCCGAGTGGCTCGCCAACGTCGTCATGGTCCCCAAGAAGGACAAGTCTCTCTGCATGTGCATCGATTTCAAGCACATCAGTCGGGCCTGCCCGAAAGATCATTTTCCTCTTCCCCGCATCGATCAGATAGTCGACTCGACTGCGGGATGTGAACGCTTGTCATTTCTGGACGCATATTCCGGGTACCATCAGATCCGTCTGTATGGGCCCGACGAGATAAAGACAGCTTTCATCACCCCCTTCGGGTGTTTTTGTTATGTCACCATGCCTTTCGGCCTCAAAAATGTCGGCGCTACCTTCATGCGCATGATCCAGAAGTGCTTGATAAAGCAAATTAGTCGGAACGTCGAGGCATACATGGATGACATTGTGGTCAAGTCACGGAAAGGTTCCGACCTACTGACTGACCTCGCTGAGACATTCGCAAGCCTCAGGAGCTACGATATCAAGCTCAACCCGTCAAAGTGTACATTTGGAGTTCCTGGCGGCAAGTTGCTCGGTTTTCTCGTTTCCGAACGGGGAATCGACGCCAACCCAGAGAAGGTCAGCACCGTCCTCCGAATGAAACGCCCCGAGCGTATACACGACGTCCAGAAGCTTACTGGTTGCTTGGCCGCATTGAGTCGATTCATTTCTCGTCTTGGTGAGAAGGCACTGCCTCTCTACCGACTCATGAAGAAATCCGACAAGTTCGAGTGGAATCCCGAAGCCGAAGCAGCGTTTGAAGAACTCAAAGCCCTGCTGTCCACCCAGCCGGTGCTAGCTGCCCCAGTCAGCGGAGAGCCTCTTCTGCTGTATATTGCTGCCACCGGACAAGTCGTCGGTATTGTACTCACGGTCGAGCGGGAAGAAGAGGGCAAGGCATACAAGGTCCAATGCCCGGTCTATTATATATCCGAAGTTTTGACTCCCTCCAAGCAAAGGTATCCACATTACCAAAAGCTTGTGTACGGGATTTACTTGACTGCAAAAAAGGTTGCCCATTACTTCTCGGACCATTCAATCCGAGTCGCCAGCGACGCCCCACTATCAGAGATACTAAACAACCGAGATGCAACCGGTCGAGTGGAAAAATGGGCGATTGAACTTCTTCCGTTAGATATCAAGTTTGAAGCGAAGAAAGCCATCAAGTCTCAGGCCATAGCGGATTTTGTGGCTGAGTGGATAGAACAAGAGCTGCCGACTCAAGTCCAGTCGGACCATTGGACTATGTTCTTCGATGGGTCCAAGATGCTGAACGGATCCGGCGCAGGCGTGGTCCTGGTTTCTCCCAGGGGCGACAAGCTCAGCTACGTACTTCATATCCATTTCGATTCATCAAACAACGAGGCCGAATATGAAGCACTTTTGTATGGGTTGCCTATGGCCATCTCACTCGGCGTCCGTCACCTGATGGTCTAAGGCGATTCCGACCTGGTGGTGAACCAAGTGGTGAAAGAATGGGACATCAGGAGCCCAGCAATGACCAGTTATTGCAGTGCATGCGGAAGCTTGAAAAGAAGTTTGAAGGCTTAGTGCTCCATCATGTGCCTAGAGCAAAGAATCAGCTAGCCGATGACCTCACAAAAATTGGGTCGACTTGGAGGTCTATACCCAAGAATGTGTTCCTGGAGCATCTGCACACCCCTCTGTCAAAGAAGACCCCTTCACGGAAGAGCTCCCGCAGCCAGTCAGCGCGACGGATCCGATTGAGGTCGAAGTGCCTGCCGTGGTCGACTTGATCATGGAGGTCTTAGTGATTACGCCAGACTGGACTTTGCCATATATATCATATCTACTCAGGCAAGAACTCCCAGAAGACGAAGAAGCGCGCCAGATCGTCCGCCGATCCAAAGCGTTCACAGTCATCCAAGGTCAGCTCTACAGAGAAAGCGTCACCGGAGTCGCCCAGCACTACGTCGATCTAGAGGAAGGTCGACTGATCTTGGATGAAATCCACTCGGGAACTTGCGGCCACCATGCCTCCTCTCGGACTATCGTGGCCAAAGCATACCGAGCCGGGTTTTACTGGCCCCGCGCCAACGAGATGGCCAAGGATATTGTGGACAAATGCGCAGGTTGCCAGTTCTACTCCAACATGTCACACAAGCCGGCGTCCGCCCTGAAGACCATTCCGCTAGTCTGGCCCTTCCCTGTTTGGGGCCTAGACATGGTCGGCCCCTTCAGGACAGGCAGAAGCGGATTCACCCACCTTCTGGTGGCAGTCGACAAGTTCACCAAGTGGATCGAGGCCAAGCCCATCAAGAACCTCGAGTCGAGCACCGCCATCAGCTTCATCAGGGAGCTAATATTCAGATATGGGGTCCCCCACAGCATCATCACAGACAACGGCTCCAACTTTGACTCAGATGAATTCAGAGCTTTCTATGCTTCCCAAGGAACACGAGTCGACTACGCCTCCATAGCACATCTGTAGTCGAATGGATAGGCAGAAAGAGCAAATGGTTTGATTCTCCAAGGCCTAAAGCCACAGCTCATGCGTGACCTTAAGCATGCCGCCGGAGCTTGGGTAACTGAGCTGCCATCTATCCTACGGGGTCTGAGGACGACTCCGAACCGGTCGACTGGCCGTACCCCTTTCTTCTTGGTCTATGGAGCCGAAGCTGTGTTGCCGAGCGACTTATTACACAATGCCCCCAGAGTGGAACTCTTCTCCGAAGCCGAGGCATAGCAGGCTCGTCAAAATGCAGTCGACCTTTTGGAAGAGGAAAGAGAGATGGCCCTGATCCAGTCGACCATCTATCAACAGGACCTGCGTCGATTCCATGCTCGCAACGTAAGAAGCCGAGCATTCCAGGAAGGAGACCTGGTCCTTCGAGTGCATCAGGAACGTCCGCACAAGCTCGCCCCGGCCTGGGAAGGCCCATTCATCATCACCAAGGTGCTGCACAACGGAGCGTACCACCTCTACAATGTAGCCCGGAAGAAAGATGAACCTCATTCGTGGAACGCGGACCTGCTCCGCCGCTTTTACACGTGAGACACTCGACGGTCGAGTTGTAATAAAGATTTCCCAATTTGTTTCAAATACAAGTTAGCAACGATCCCTTTTAAACGACGGATGTCCTCTAAAAACATTGGCCTTCAAAATCCCCCAATGGGTGCTTAGCTGCGGCCCCAGAGCCGCCTAAGTTACAATCATTTACTCCGAGTGAAGAGCAACCCTCTCACTCGGGGGCTTAGCTGCGAGCCTGCGGTCCTCGGAGCTACGCTACAAGTATAAAGCGACTCGGTCCTCCAAGCTCTGCCACAAATACAATTTATCTTGGAATCGCCTAAGTTATAAACATCCACTCCGAGTGAAGAGCGACCCTCTCACTCGGGGGCTTAGCTGCGACCCCGTGACTCGCCTAAGTTACAATCATTTACTCCGAGTGAAGAGCAACCCTCTCACTCGGGGGCTTAGCTGCGGTCCTCCGAGCTACGCTACAAGTATAAAGCGACTCGGTCCTCCGAGCTCTGCCACAAATACAACGTAGCTTGGAATCGCCTAAGTTATAAACATTTACTCCGAGTGAAGAGGGACCCTCTCACTCG
>LR738714.1:739205246-739284451 GCA_902687465.1 Secale cereale | reverse complement strand
AAAAAAACAGAAAACAACAACAAGAAGAAAGAAGGGAGGTGCTAGGAAAGGAGTCAGGGCAAGGGGTAAAATTCCCTGGACCCGCAAAAATGTCAGGAATTAAAATAAAATAGACGGAGGGTTTTTGGAGGAACCTCGAGCAACGAGAAAAGAATTACCGGCAAGATTTTGGAGGTGAAACTAGAAGTGAAAGACATGGGGAAAAACATGCAAGTGTGTTATGGTGATTCCGGAGCAATGGAATAATTATTATATAGCTCCCTAAAATACTGAGAGACTTTTATATGTTATAAAGAGAAGACATCTTCCCTCGATTTAAATGGACCGAAGGCCCACACGAATTATTTAGGTTGAGATGCAAAAAATTAAAATGACATGATGGCATGATGACATGATGCAATGCAAAAATAAATAACACAAGCACAAAGAACCACACGGGCAACCCTGAACATCCGGAATCTTCTGGAAGCTTCTGGAATCTTCTGGGACGTCGGTCTCGGGCGTCACACATCTTTATCATAGACATATCAACCAATGCAACGGAAGCAAACTCTCTTAATAAGGTGAGCATGGTAATTAAAGAGAGTTCAAGCAACCAACTAAACAAAAGCTCTTGAAAAGATAAGCATGAAAGCTAAGAGCTGAACATGATAGTAGCTATTAAAAGACAAAGAACACACACAGCAAGGATAGACATGAAAATTCTATGTTATGTTCTAGGTAGAAGTGGAGCGTGTTTCTCTCCCACATAAAGAAAGCTGAGTTCCGACTCGTTATGAAAAACTAAAGAAAACTAAAAGCAAGACACTCCAAGCATAGCACATAACACATGAAGTGATTAAAATATAGTGGAACGAAAGACGAACTGATAATGTTGATGGAGAAGGGGATGCACGGGGGCATCCCCAAGCTTAGACGCTTGAGTCTCCTTGAATATTTCTTGGGGGTGCATGGGGGCATCCCCAAGCTTGAGCGCTTGACACTCCTGAATCTTTTTATTATCTTCCCTCGCACACTTCAAAACTCCCTTCATACATAACTCATCATAATCTGATTAGCGAGGTTAGTACCTATAATAAAAATAATTATACCTTGCTGGAAATAAAGATATTCTTGAAGGTCTACTGTTTCTCAAGATTGCCAAAAGGTTTTTGCAAAGAAAAAGCAAGCTCTTGGTTTGCAAAATGAAGGAAAAGCAAAACAGGACAGAATCTGTGAAAAACAGAACAGCAGGTAGTAATTGATTTGTTCGGGGCACTTCTGCAACTCTAATCACAAAACTCAGAACAGATGCACAAAAGACAATTATATAGAGCACGCTGTCGAAAAACTTCAGACCAAAAAGATGATCTGGTGATTTTATACGAATTTTTCTATCCAAGGACAGAATCTGTTTCCTGGACAGCACCTCACAACTTTTGAACTTTCTAGCAATCAGAGGCTACACTTGGCACAAAATTGAAAAGCAAAGATACAATGATGATGCTACTGTAGTAAAAACATCAAGACACAACAAAAGAAAAATAAATTTATTCATGTGGGCTGCCTCCCAAAAGTGCTTTCTTTTATGCCTTTAAGCTAGGCATAAGACTTTAATGATGCTCTCGTAGGAATAAGAGTTGAAGAACAAAAGAGAGCATCAAGAAGCAAGCACCAAACACATTTTAAGCCTAACACCCTTCCTATGCATAGGAACATTGCAATAGAATAATTCATTGAAGCACAAAGCAATAAGCATAGGAAGACAAAACAAGTGCAGCTTCAAAACCTTCAACATAAAGAGAGAGAACTTAATATTATTGAAATATCTATAAGCATATGTTCCCTTCTCATAATAATTTTCAGTGGGATCACGAATAAACTCAACAATATAAGCATCACATAAAGCATTGTTACCATGATCCACATGCAAAAAGGTACTCTTACTCCCCACATAAGCATCATGAAGAGGATAAAACTTAGTATAAAAGAGAGACATAAGCTCTTGCCAATCAAGCAAGTGCGAGTTATCGAGAAGCTTATACCAATCTGAAGCTTTATCTATAAGTGATACGGCGAACAATGTCCTCATGACAAACTCCCTTGATACACCTGCAAGCTTAAATAATGAACATAATTGTGACAGATATAGCAAGTGTTCACCGGGATGTCTGTCTCCTGCATAACGATTAGCCAGAACGTAATTGATAATACCAGCTAGTATTTTATAGGGCACAATTTCAGTAGGGGGAGGAGCAACCACCACAGGTGTGGGGCGTCTTCCCGCAAGCAACGATCCAATAGCAAGGTTGTCCATAAGCATAACTAGTGAAAAGACATAAAGAAAACTGAAAGGTAAACTAACAAGACTAAAAGCAAAGGTAAAAGATAGCGTGCAACTCCCCTATCCTGAAGAGTGGGGTCCCCGGCAACGGCACCAGAAAAACTCTTGCTAGGCTTCTCGCCCCTCGTTGGTTACCCCAAGTGGAAGGTGTGAGATGTAGTGTTGCGGAAGTTTTTCCCTTGGCAAAGATACCAAGGATCGAATCCCCAGAGACTCTTAGGTTCAACAAGAAGGTGTCAACTGCTACGGCGCCAGATATTAGCAATCAACGTGGACCTGCACACAGATACAAATAACTTTGCTCCCAACGAGTACAGAGAGATTGTCAATCCCTCCGGCCTTGTAGTTCACAAAGGATTAAACGCAAGTGATAGTAGTGACAGATATAATTGCAATAGTAAATAAAAGCAAAAAGTAGATAGCGGATGTGATCAATGATGGTAATATGGACCGGAGTCTCATGATGTTCACTAGTGATGTCTCTCTCCCAAAAGACGATAAAACAGCTATGTGAGGTAAACGAATTACAGCTGGGCAATTGACAGGACCATGTGCGCAAACCAATGATGACTACATTGCAAGAAAGGTTGAGGTTCAAAGCATGGGCGGTACTCCAAAGTAAGTAGACCGAAATCCATCAATATCTACTACTAATCATCCACCTTGAGATATCTATCCAGAACATCTCGCTGGTATTAAGTTGCGAGTCCCACCCATAGTGTAAACTCAAAGCAACAGACAACTGCATTAAAAGAACTTTGCGTAAAGTAAACAATCCTTGCACCCGCGGGCACAAGCACCGTTGTTTTCCCCCTTGTGGCAACAGCACATCCCCTAGACTCATGTTTCTATCACTCAAACTAGTCATCGAGGGGCATGAACCCACAATCAAGCATAACGTTCCCTCTTGGAGTCACTACCTATTATTTGGCCAAAGCAATAAATAACAACGGAGAACATGCAAGAATTACTTACGAACATAAATATAAAATAGGTAGATCAAATATATTACTCAAGCACAATCTGAACATAATCTCATAATCCATAGGATCCCAGCAAACTCATCATAGCAACAGCATAAGGATTACATATGTGCCTCGATCATGTAGGGCAGCTCACGAGGACTAATTAGTGAAGCACAAGAACGGGAGGAGAACATCACATAGCTACTGGTCATGGACCCATGGTCCAAGGGAGACTACTCACAACTCATCCGGGAGGAGTCCATGGTGGTGGAGAGGCTCTCGGTGGTGATCCTCCCCTCCGGCAGGGTGCCGGGAAGAGTTCTCCTGGTGCTCCCGATCTTAGAAGCGGCGGCGGCGGCGGAGCAGAGATGAGATCGCGAAAAAAGTTCCTCTCTCGAGGGTTTCGAGAGACGCTTTAAATATATGCCAAAGGGGGGCATCGGAGGAGCCTCGGGGGGCCCAGGCGCCCCCCGGCGCAGCCCAGGGGGGGCGCGCCGCCAGGGCGCCTGGAGCCCTGGTGCCCCCCCCCCGGCTGTCCTTCGGGCGCACGGTAGTTTCTGGAACGCTGATTTTTTATATAATTTTTCTGGATTTTTCCTGGCAGTTCTCGTAACGTGAAAACCTGAAATACAAAAACAGCCGAAAACAGAAACTGGCACTGGGGTGCACTGAGTTAATAGGTTAGTCCAAATATGATCAAAAGTGTATGGAAGTGTATAAATATTATAGCAATATCACCCAAAAGATGCATGGAGCAAGCAGAAATTATAGATACGTTTTGGACGTATCACCGCCCCAGGGACGTCGAACCAGAATCAGAATTTTCCTCAGCATCCGCTTGCTCAAGCCTCAATCCATTCGGGGGCTACTTATGAGGTTACGGACGGAGGGTAGGGTCACGGGCCCGATTCAGGTACCCCACCCAAGGTCACTACCCTAAAAGATCAAAAGACAAGACCTATGACAGTGGAGGCAGTCGACTGAGAAAGTCCGAGAAGACACTCCACTCGACTAAACCTCCTACGCAAGGCGACTCTACCCCACTCGACCGATCCAAGGCACTCGACCTCCGAAGGTCAAACGTCACTTGAGACGGCAACAGACCTATATTTACTCGCTATAGTAAACACCTTAATTATCCTTTACTGCAGGCGTTACCAGTAACGCCTGCCTTAATGTACATTTAACCCTTGGTAACGTGGAGCATGGCTGGGGTCCTGGCACACTATATAAGCCACCCCCCTCCTCCAGATCAAGGGTTCGCACCCCTGTAACACACATATACACATATCAGTCGACCAAGCCCCCGGGCACCGAGACGTAGGGCTATTACTTCCTCCGAGAAGGGCCTGAACTCGCTAACACCCTGTGTACAACATCACCATAGCTAGGGCCTTGCCTCTCCATTCGTACCCCCTACCCTTGCTGTCAGACATAGAACCATGACAGACATCCCACTCGACTTGACATCACCAGCAAGACGACTCAACTCCACTCGACCAATCCAAGGCACTTGACCCCCGAAGGTCAAAGGTCCCTCAGGACAATAACAGTCTGGTATTTACTCACCGTAGTGAATGCCTATATAGCTCTTTACTGTGGACGTTATCAGTAACATCTGCCTTAATGTACATTGAACCCTTAGTAACGTGGAGCATGGCAGGGGTCCTGGCGCACTATATAAGCCACCCCCTCCTCCAGTACAAGGGTTCGCATCCTTGTAACTCACGCATATACACATATCTATCGACCGCCTCCTGGCACCGAGACGTAGGGCTATTACTTCCTCTGAGAAGGGCCTGAACTCGTAAAACACGTCGTGTACAACTCTACCATAGCTAGGGCCTTGCCTCCTCATTCGTACCCCCTACTCGTATTGTTAGGCTTAGAACCACGACAGCTGGCTCTGTGTTAATGGGCTAGAAGCAATTGGGCCCTTGAATCCTTCGGCCTTTTTGTTAAATCGTGGGTAAGGACATACTGGTAGCCAGTGTGTGTTTAGTTGGGGTAGACTATGCCACCAGGGTACGTCCCCTCTCGTTAGGGTTTTAGGTCCTCTGGGCGGCGGCGATAGCATCCCATAGAGAACTTCTCTCCTGCTTTCCCCCGCCGCACCTCATTGCCGCCGAAGCCTTGGGTTCTGGTCGGTGCATCGGGTGCTGTGGAACGGCTAGGGTCCCTACCGCCCGTGCAACATCGAATCTCAGGCAAGAGATATGATGGAGGATGTGGCTTCGGGCTTGGGTACGGCGACAGACGAGCTGGAGGACATGATGGAAGAATTAGGTTTAAAGAAGGATGACTTGCAGGATGTGATCGTTGATGACGTTGAATTGGCAACAGAAGAAACGCGGTGGATGGCGGTTGCCCGGGTTCATACAGATAAGTCATACAGCTAGTACTGGTTCTATCGCAACATGAGGGTAGCTTGGGATCTAGCTCAGGAAGTGAAAATACGTCCGCTTGAAGATAATCTGTACATGCTAAAGTTCTCATGTCTTGGAGATTGGGAACGGGTCATGGAGGAGGGACCATGGACGTCCAAGGGCAAGGCAGTGGTTATAGCCCCATACGATGGATATACAAGACCGTCCTCAATTGTTCTGAACAAGATAGATATTTGGATGCAGATTCATGATCTGCCCGATGGCTTTTTTCCCAAGATCAAGGCGTTATAGGCAACAATCGACGAGTTTATATATGCTCAGCTAAAGTCACATGATTTTGAAGGTAATTTTTACCGGGTTCGAGTTAAGATCGATGTTACAAAGCCTCTAAAGAATGCGATGTCGCTCGTCGTAAGACAGAAGAGGGAGATTTTTAGGGTTAAATATGAAAGGCTGTCGGATTGGTGCGCGGTTTGTGGCCATCTGGAAGGAGTGTGGAGATGGTGTTCACCCTCCCAAAGCTTTGGTCTTCAAAGACCTCAGAGCTACATGGTTCCGTGGAGCTGGGCCTGGTCCGGCTGGTGGACGAGGTATGGGTTGAGGACAAGGACGTGGAGGAGGCCGCTCTGGATGTGTTTCCGGGCGCGGGAGCACACATGGCAGGGAGGATGTTTATGATCCACAAGAAGATGATGTTGATGCTACTATGACTGGGGCAGATGGCAATAGGAAGCGTGCATCAGAAAGAGGAGAGTTGATGGTTCTTGCAGCAACCAACACAATAGCCACAGTACATGCAGCACCCCAAGCTCAGCCACCAAGCAATCTTTTGGCTTTCCCCCCGTCACAAATCCCTCCTAGCCCCACATCAAAGAAAGATCCAAAGAGGATCCGAACAACATATGAAAAAGTCTCTACAATAATAACTTCAACTTTTGGCAAGAGTTCTGAAGCATCTTTGGCGGGCTCCAATACGGAGCGCCGCCAAGGCCAATGAGTGTGTTATGCTAGAACTGTCATGGTGCGGGCATGCCGGCGACAGTTCGTGAGCTTCGTGATCTAGCGAAGCAATTTGCCTCTACCGTGTTATGTATAGTTGAAACTCAAATCTCAGCAACACGGGTAGAAGGTCTAGCTAGTACGCTAGGTTTTGATAGTGGTTATGCAGTTAGCAGTAATGGGCGTAGTGGCGGCATCGGTATGTTTTGGAACAATGAAATAAATCTTGAGATATTGGGCTACTCGGAATACCACTTAGATGCAAAAGTGAGTATGGCAAATATTCCAGACTGGAGGCTGACGTGTTTTTATGGCGAGGCTCAAACAGGTGAAAGGTATAAAACCTAGAATACTATGAAATCACTGGCTTCCACGAGCACTTTGCCTTGGACATGCATCGGGGATTTTAATGAGGTCTTGCGAACGGACGAGCATGTTGTAACGGGCACCCGACGTCCGACGCATGTCGGTGTACTAAAGTAGGGGTACCTTAGTATCCCAACTTGTGCACGGGCAGTAGCAGCGTCTCGTGGCAGGGCTTGCCACGCGCCCGCCAAGGTCCACTAAGGTCCCTTTGGGGCCATTCAAGAACAAAGTATTCGAGCTAAAGAGACAAGACCCCGGCAAGAGGAGCTTGCCGGGAAGGCCGTTCCAGGCTCAAGACCACCCCTTTGGCACAAGACCCTGGCAAGAGGGGCTTGTCAGGAAGGCCAAGCATGGCATTTCAGGAGACTTGCCGCGACGCGCAGTGCGCCGCGGCAAGGCCCGGAGAGCGACAAGCTCCCGGGCGCGACAAGTTGACAACCGCGGCAAGGTGCAAGCCGCGGCAAGCTTCCACTACGTGCCCGCGCTCCAGCTCATCCGGCCACGCGTCGCCCTGGGGCCCTTCCAGGTGCACGTGGCGGAAGGCTGTGCAGCCTGGGGTACACGGTGGCAAGCCGCGATGACGAGGCCACCATCGTGGCAAACGGAGACGCCCGGACGGACGCTTTTTTGCACTGTTTGGGGCGACAGCGACGGGCATTCAATGCCCTTGTCCCCCACCATCAGGGTTAGGTACAGGACACTGTACATACATTGTTCCAACTACCACCTTTTTTACGTTTTTACCCTCATCTGCGTTGCCACCTGTCGGTGACCCCTTCGACCTATAAAAGGAGGCCCATGCGCAACGTAGAGGGGGTTCCGATCCTCGATCACTCTCACGCTTGGTGTTGCTAGCGACAAGCACTGTAGCCTTCCTTGCTCCCGAGCTAAGAACACAATACAAACCAAGGCAGGAGTAGGGTTTTACGCATCCGTGTGGCCCGAACCTGGGTAAACTGCTCACGTGCTCGCCTCGATCCGCTCTTCGTGCACCCTCCGCTCCCTTGCCGTACCGAAAAGGGGCTCCGGTCCCATAGGTGTTCGTGGGTGATCAGTTTCCCCGACAACGCAGATAGCAGGTTTCCGGGACGCAGTTGATGGCTGTGGTCTGGTTGATCTGGGGTACACAGGAAGGAGCTGGACTTTTGAAAAGAAAATATCGGGCGGTGCCTATTGCAGAGTGAGGCTTGATCGGGCTCTAGCAAATGCTGACTCAACAAACCTGTTTCCTAATGCAAATCTGCAACATCTAACTGCAGCGTCATCGGATCATGCGCCAATCTGTCTGGAATTTACTCCGGAGTCTCGAGGGAAGAGGGGAAGGAGACAGTTCAGGTATGAAATATTCTAGGAGAGACACGAGCAATTCAGTGACTCTCTGGGATCGATATGGGATGCGGAACCTGTAGCGCTGACAGCGACCGGGCTAGCGACAAAGCTGAGTAACTTATCCGACGCGCTGGTCTCCTAGCCTAGTCAGCCTGTCACATCGGCAATGTCCGGCGAGAAATAAAGAAGCTTAAAAAGGAGTTGGACCTTTACAGAATGCACCCTCCAGAACTAGGCCATCACATGCAGAGACTAAGATATGTGATAAACTCATTGAGTTGTACCACATGGAAGAGATCATGCAGCGGCAGAGATCACGTATTGATTCGCTTTCTGATGGAGATCGAAACACCAAGTTCTTCCAACAGCGTGCTAGCATGCGTCGGCGAAAAAATAAAATAAAGGAACTCATGTGTGCCGATGGTACTGTAATAGATGATCCAGCCGAGATGGAGCAATTCGCGACCTCCTTCTACAAGAATTTGTTCACGGCAGAGGGCACGTCTGGAATGGACGAGGTGCTTAATGCAGTTCCAGTCAAAGTAACACCAAGTATGAACCAGCAGCTCCTTGCTTCGTATTCACCTGAAGAGGTTAAAAAGGCACTTTTTCAAATGTTTCCAACCAAAGCGCCGGGGCCGGATGAATATCCAGCACATTTTTTCAGAGGCATTGGGATCTTGTTGGAAACGAGGTGACAAATATTGTGTTAAGAATTCTTCGAGGGGAGGAAAGCGTGGAAATGCTCAACGACACTATCCTAGTGCTGATCCCAAAGGTAGCCAAACCAAACTCACTATCTCAATTTCGTCCTATAAGTCTGTGCAACGTCCTCTACAAGATAGCTTCCAAGGTTGTCTGAAATCGTCTAAAGCTAATCTTCCCTGACATTATATCAGAAGAGCAATCTGCCTTTGTTCCTGGGCGTCTTGTTACAGACAACATAATCTCGGCTTATGAGTGTCTACATTTTATGAAGCGCAACAAGGCAAAGAAAAACAGATTTGCTACACTAAAACTAGACATGATGAAGGCTTACGATAGAGTTGAATGGAGCTATTTGCAAGCCATAATGACCAAGCTGGGCTTTGCACCATCTTGGGTCTCTATGATTATGGGTATGGTAAGCTCAGTTAATTTCTCAGTGTTGATGAATGGTAATAAGCTTGAGAAATTTAAACCTACCCGAGGTATCCGGCAGGGGGACCCGATATCTCCTTACCTGTTCTTGCTGGCAGCGGAGGGCCTTTCGTGCCTCCTAAAAAATAATGAGTCATCACACCTCAGTGGTATTGAAGTGGCCCAAACGGCTCCGTCGGTAAGCCACTTACTCTTTGCAGATGACAGCCTGCTGTTCTTCAAGGCACATGGTGATGGAGCTAGAGAGTTATCCTCAGTTTTGGACAAATATTGTAAAGCGTCGGGACGGAAAATAAATCTATCAAAATCATCTATCTTTTTCAGCAAGGGGTGCCCTACAACTCTAAGGAATGAGATAAAAGAGGTGCTGGAAGTCCCAAACGAAACACTTTCTGAGAAGTATTTGGGCATGCCTAGTGATGTGGGAAGCTCAAAAAATGGGGCTTTCAAATACCTGAGGGACAGAGTCTAGAGCAAAGTTAAAGGGTGGATGGAAAAAAATTTATCTGCTGGTGGAAAGGAGGTCCTCATTAGAAGTGTGGCTCAGGATGTTCCTGTTTATTCAATGTCCTGCTTCTTACTCCCTAGAGGCCTTTGCCAACATATAAATTTTGTTATCAGGAAATTTTGGTGGGGAAGTAAGGAGGGAGAAAGAAAGGCTGCTTGGGTGTCTTGGGAAGTCATGACAAGACCTAAATACATGGGAGGTTTGGGTTTACGTGATATAGAGCTTTTTAACCTTGCTCTGCTGGTGAGGCAGGCTTGGCGTATTCTTCAGGAACCCACTTCCCATAGTGCAAGAATCCTGAAAGCAAAATATTTTCCGAACACAAATTTCTTACAAGCTGAGTTGGGGAGTTCGCCCTCTCAGGTGTGGCGAGTGATATATGAAGGTAAGGGAGTTTTATCTCAGGGTCTAATCCGAAGAGTTGGTAATGGAGCTACTACCAACATATGGCGGGATAATTGGCTACCCCGGGAGCATAACATGAGGCCAATCACAAGTTTGATACAGAACCCTCCACAGATGGTGAACGAGCTCATTTTGCATAATGTGGGCGGCTGGAACAGGGAACTAGTCCGAAGCATTTTTATCAAGTTCGACGCTGATGCTATCCTATCCATTCCGGTGTGCACAAGACATGTTGATGACTTTTGGGTTTGGAGCCATGAGCGTAAGGGTATATTTATAGTAAGATCAGCCTACCGCATGTTGGTAACAACTAAAATCAGGAGGGAAGCTTGGCTGGAAGGACGGAGTGACTCGTCAAATACTGAATCAGAAGAACGATCGTGGTGTCATCTCTGGAAGATCCAGGTTCCTTCTAAAATCCGAGTGTTTCTTTGGAGATTAGCACAACAGTCTATACCTTCTGCAGACTTGCTCCACCACCGGAAAATGGCGATGACAAGCCGGTGCAGAATTTGCGGCAATGAGGATTTGTGGCGTCACTCGTTGTTGGAGTGTACCATGTCAAGATGTGTGTGGGCGCTGGAGGAAGATCATTTGTTGTCGGCTTTAAGTGAGGTAACAGAACCTGATGCACGCAGATGGATCTTCACTATAACGGAGAAAGTATCGTCGTCAGATTTCATCGGAGTTTTAGTCACTCTATGGGCTATTTGGCATGCTCGTCGGAAGGCAATCCATGAAAATATATTTCAAAGTCCAGCTAGCACGCACCTCTTTGTTGATCGTTTTATCTCAGAGATTTCAGCCTCGAGGCCTACGCAACAGAACCAAGTGCGATCTCCAACGGTGATTCAGCGCTGGATTCCTCCACCACCGGGCCACTGCAAGTTCAAAGTGGATGGGGCTACAACCAAATCAGCAAGGCGTGGATCAGTCGGTGTCATCTATCGAGCCATTGATGGCTCGTTCATGGGAGCTTCAGCTATATGTTTTGAGGGTGTCTCCGACCCGGCGTCTCTTGAAGCCCTAGCTTGCAGGGAGGCTTTGGCTTTAGCGTCCGATCTAATGCAAACACAAGTGGTGGTCGCATCGGACTGCAAGGAAGTGGTCTCCAATATTTCTGAAGGCAATGGAGGAACACATGCACATATTATCAGGGAGATCAAGCAAATGGAGTCTGAATTTCAATCTTGTTCATTTATTTTTGAACGTAGAACCACAAATATCGAGGCACATAGCCTCACTAAATACGCGCTTAGTCTGTCTATTGATCGCCATGTTTGGCTGCTTCAACCTCCAAACTTCAGTTGTATTCCTCAGAACATTCTTGAGTAATAAAGCGTGTGTTTTAGCCTTAAAAAACCAAGGTAATTACGTTTGGTTTAGTCCCACACGGAAAGATTAACAAGATTCCCTCCGTAAAGAAGAGTATATAACTAGAGGATAGTTTGGCCTTTGAACATACTTACCTGGACGTGGTTTATGGGTGACCAAAAAGGCTCATGACCTAGATCAATGGTTCACATTGCACACAGTGAATGTGTTGGTCTACCATCTCCACTGGGAGAGTGGACGTCAAAATTTGTGTTAGAGGGGTACGCGTTCGTGCGGCCCCTACTAAGTTAAAAGATAGAATTTTTTATTGATCAACTTCAAAGAAAAACTTTTATGTTAATCTTTTGCTTTGAAGAAGAGAATACCTATTATATTTAAAATTAAACCATCATAGGTTCAGCGTGTTTGATTTAGGAGTCCAGAGCAAGGCACCGTTTCGCGAACTAGAGTGGCCAACTTTGGCAGACTAACCTTGAGTTAGGCCCTGGAAAAAGTCTTTCAATATAAGCATAGTCGACTGCCTACTTGCAGAACCACAACATCACTAGTGCTAACTTAGAAAATGACCATAGCTTAACAATGAAGGATTCAGGCCTGAAACATTCTAGGGCCATAGTACATTTTCACCGAATGCTCTGTACATATTTGAGTTAAACAAATCCTTGCATCCAGCGGATAGTGCTACACATTGTAAGGTCAGCACAGATGAAATAATAAAATTAGCCCGCATCTACCAAGAAGAGTTTAGCTCTGAAAATGTAACGAGGGGTAGTAGAGGCATGTAAAAGGCTCCATTATAAGTTCTACTAATATCATTTGAAGATCAGCTCGATGTCCCGACTTATTATGTTTGTTCATATGGCCGTGGTGCACGTCGGAATGATACAGAAAGTATATTTGAGCCGAACTTTGGTGACATGACCCCAGTGCTATTGTGAGCTTCCTACAAAGTTTTACTAACTTATTTTGAGCATCAATACTTGTTGAGTGCAATTTATCCTTTGTGTGTATGAGTGGTGTGCCTACTCAACATCACACTCCTTAGCAGCAAAAGAAAAATCTTGCACCTGAGAGGAGCCCATGTCTTCCATATTGTGTCAGCTCACGGAAAACTAATAGTATGGGCAAAGAAAGCCTAATATACCGACTTGGAAGAGTAGGTGCCTGACGATTCCCACGGCAGCGAGCAATAGTCTGGGTGACCCGGCGCCAGTGGCGGAGCCAGGAAAATAGGATGAGGAGGGCTGAGTATTGTTAAACCTTGTTTGGATGGGCCAATCGATCAAAAACACCCATTTTAGCAAAAAAAAAATCACTGCTACTATTCATATATTAGGCCTGAATCACAGATGTTAGAGGGTGCCAGGGCCCTGGCTGGCACCCCCTGTCTCCGCCACTCCGGCGGAAGGATGACCTCCCGAATGGCATCCCACGGATTAAGGAGTTGGATGAATGCGCTGATGCTGAGGTTTTTTTAAATGTCTTTCAACCACGCATGTGCTACAGGAGGGCGTCACGAACAGTTCGACTACAGCAGACATCAGCGGAGATTTTTATTTTTTTGGGAGAACTTCCAGTCTAGTCATCATCAATCATGAGATGGTGTTGTAAACAGCAACAGGAATGGCATGTACAGTGCGACTGTTGATCCACTTATCATGTTAAAAGAAAGTGCAGCCTCCATCACCGAGCACGACCTTAGCCGCAGATTGAGGAGTACTCCCTCCGTCCGAAAATACTTGTCATCAAAATAGACAAAAGGAGATGTATCTAAAACAAAAATACATCTAGATACATTCCCTTTTATTTATTTGGATGACAAGTATTTCCGGACGGAGGAAGTAGAATGCTAAGTATCAAGTAACAGCATGTGTCCCTTGACGGTGGACATAAATGGTGTTTGAAATACCCTACTAGTCATCCTCTACAAGATTGAATGAACCAAGTAGCACCTGCAACATTGCCGTGATTTGGAAGAGTAGATCCGGATGCCTTCCAAGCCCAAGAAACAAATCTAGATGTGACGCAATATCCACTGTCTCATTGTATGAATGATGTATGTTCAAAATCTCAATGGGAATCAGAACTTATGGGTCATGAAACTAAGAACCTAGATGTACATATATATACTTTGGGCATTGTGAGTGTGGGTGTGGGTGTGAGTGAGAGGGCTCCTCAGTATTTGCCTTTTTATTGGCTTGCGAGTCCACGTGTTTCTTCAACTAGATGATGCCCCGCGCGTTGCTGCGGGATTTTTTCATGGATTTTAAAAGTAACATTCACATATATCAAAGAACATAACAATTTGAATAAATAATATGATAAATTTCATATATATGTAATGATTCAAAGATGTTACTGAATACAGACTGCTAGTGTACAACCATAATGAACTGCAACTTTTAATTATTTTCAGGCATGTGACTTTAGTAAACCAAAAGATTAGTTCTATATGTATAGCATTCAGATTGCATGGGAGATAAATATTGTATAGCAGAAGCAAACATACATAGATATAGCAGAAAAATAGTGACAATTATCTTACGAACATAGGAGAAAAATCACTGGAATTAAGAACCTGCCCTGACCTGTAAGCTATCTTGTCTTTCCTCTTTAATAGAAAGGATGGCTTGGCTAAAACCAAGGGACGCCTCAAGATAGAGGGCGAAGAGATAATCTGATACAGAGAGGGGAGGCCACGTCAAGGACTGTGGATCTGTCCTCGCCAACATACGCTGCGCCAGCATGCAATGGAATGTTGTTGACCATGGTAGACCATAACTGAAAATCACCAAGATGGGATCGACGTTGTTTTGTGGTAACCAAGAGCGAGCTGCAAAGTACAAAAAAAATCAAATGAGAACTCTGGTGTATGCATGTGTAGTTCATATCTGATTCCAAGCAGAATGAAAACAATATTCTCACTGATTTTTGCTTTGAGATAACACCACAAAACTTCTGTTTAGATGATATCGGAAGTATCAATAATTTTTAAAGATCAATGGCAAAGAAATAACTGAAAGATATGTTCAAGCACTGAACCAATCAACTGATGAAGGCTGATATTTGTACTCTTATATAAACAATATTTATGACAATGTCCATTGTTAATAAGGGAGGTTTGTACTACAGAAAATTCATGACTCACTTCATTGTAACTAAGATCAGTGGAAAATAAACAACTAAAATCAGTGGCAAACAAATACTACCTGAAACAAAAATACATTCTAGCATGAACAAATCAACTGAAGCACTAACACTTGATAAATCGCGTGGAGCTTTTCATGTGGACGTTGGTGCTGGTCAGTCAACATATGAGGAACCCACTTGGGAGGACAGCAAGCCGCGCAAAGATGCGACGGTGTGCCATGCGACAGTGTGCCCACCAAGTTGGAGAGACGACGGGAACGCTGGGATCAGTTGGAGATTGGAGACGATTGAAGAGGGGGAGAGGATGCCGGGAAGTGTAACATAAGAGGTTGTGATGGAAACAGAAGACCGCTGTCGTGGTCTATGGAGAAGACATGAAGTAAAGGAGGCGCTGCGATGGGGAAGAAGAAACGGAGCGGTGCGATGGAGAAATAGAAAGAAGAGGTGTCCGTTCAAAAAAAAACAATTGTTCTCTTTTTTTTCTTTCACGGAAGAAGAGAAGGCTGGGCGTCAGTCCATTAACTGGAAACACCATCTGATGTGGAACAACGGTTCCTTTCCACCTCGTGAACAGCCATTTTGATCTCCGGTGATTACGGAAACCTCTCGTCGCGGCGCCCCGGCCGGCCTTTTCTTACTCTCATGGGCCAGTAACGTGCAAGATGGCCAATTCCAACGAACCAACCAAAGAGGTAACTTTTTTTATGAGAAAAAAATCTATACTACTATTAAAAAAGCAAACATAAGTTCCTCTAAAACCACACAGCAAATTGTACACGGGATAACCAAGACCCTTCGATTAAATTAACTTAAACACATCCTACCGTTTATATTACACCAATGATCTACCACCCAGATGAACGTCTCAGATTAAATGTTCTCCCGAGCAGACTCCTTCGTCTGCCGATCACTAGCGCTAAGCGTCCACTGATCCGAACGATCCCCGCGGCCCTGCCCCTGATTTCCGCATCAATTCCACCCTCACCCTTCTTTTTCTCCACCTGGATCGTGATCCACAAAAACCTTGCCCCGTAGATCCTCCCTTCCCCTGGCCCCCCGTGCACTTCCGTCAGATCCCCGCGAGTCGACACAGCCTCCGGTCGCCGCCCGTGCTCCTGCAAGCCGACGACAACGCCCTCCGCCGGTCAGCCTCGCCCAGCACCCTCCTCCTCCCTTCTCTCTCCCTCTACTCATTAATCTCATTCCCTCTCTCTCTGTTCCTGCGCCGCAGGACGCCATGGCCATGGCTGAAAGCTCAGTCGGGCCTTCATCAATCTGCTGCCCACACGCTGCATTCCCACGCGCCCCACTGGTGGCCTCCTCACGTGTACAGGTGCCCTGGCGGTTGTCTTCCAGCATTACCTAATTCGTCCTCCATCCGCCTCCTACGGACGCGACCGTCTAGATGCTCGAACTGCCCAGCCCTGAGGCCGCCACCGCCCTCGCCCTACCATCTACACACGACACCACACAGGATTCAGAGGAGTAATTTATGGGATCTGATTTGCTTTGCTCGAGCCTAGCACCCTGCGTACAGGTAATTCACCTTGCAAGGTTATTTCGGTCCAAAATTTTGCAGTGCACAAATCTACAATTCATTCCTGACCAGTTTCTTGTGTAATATACAAATCAATGCATGGAGATGCCATGCTTAATTGTTTAATATTTGACCGAAACGAGAAGGCTACTCTTTCTGACGTGAGCATGAATCACTTCAGAAAGGCAGAAATTCTACTAAAAATGAAGGTTCTTCTGTTAAATGATGGCAATCGGAAGCTGCTAGAGTTCCAGGACCAAGAAAACTAATCCAACAATGCACTACTTTCACTTCATTCTATGATGTCAACAACACATGGAAAGGAACTCAAGGTTCTGTCTGAGCCAAGATAAGACTGGCTGCTTACGATTAATTGAAATTCAGTTATCATTCACTTTTTTGAAGACAAGCCGGTAAGATATATAGCATTTAAATATGACATGCTATGATTACACATTACTAACTGTGATTTTTTCCTTAATGTAGTTGTTTTATCATTTCTAAAACCTTTTCAGTTCCGATTGAAACTATAATGATCTGTTGACACATGGCTGAAAAAAGAGTAAAATTGACTTTCAAGCAATTTTTCTTGAGATAGAGACTTTCTGGGTAGTTTTCTGCAAGTATTTAACCTTGGATTTCAGTTTGTTGTGTGAGATATATGATCGGCAATCTGACATCAATACTTCTGTTCAGACAATCTAGATGGGTTAGCAAAATTTATTTGCAAGCTCATACAAAAGCTGAAGGGTATGTCTGCTACTTTGAGATATTGTGGTGTTCAATGACCTAAATCTGGCTTCGTATACCATAATCTGATACGGTTTTTGACCAAACCTGAAGAATTCTTGAACAAAAAGTTTGTCCCAGTAAGCATATTCACTTCAGCGCAAGATTTGAGACAACATGTGTTGAGGTGCTGCAGTGCTTTCTGACTTCCTTTGGTCCATGGTTTTCTAAATAATCTGACATTTTTTGTAGCTTGAACCTTGCAAATGGTTTCTAGAATGTAGTTGCAAATTTTTCGTGTCGTATGATGGTAACACATGAAAGATCCAGCAAAGGTTTTGATGCTGCATCTTGGACCCATCCGGTGCATACTATTGGCTTCCGAGGGAGATCATGTATGTTAGATTATTTACAAGAATCTCAGTATAAAGGTGATAAGAATTTTTACCTTCTGGTCTGATTTTGCTATTCCACATTAGCACTTGGTGTCTACTGTTTCAGATTCACATGGTCATCCTTTCGTATTTATCCATACCACATGGCAGAAAGTTTGCACAAAACAGTTTGGATTACTACTTGTTAGATTGCTATTATTAGAGCACTCATGTTATAGATTTTTGGTTAAATTTGATTGTGTAGTGTATAGCTGATATTGATATGTTGCATGATATTCAAGCGCCCTTGATATATTGCAGCCATATCACATATTTCTTGGCGAATCTGGATTTCAATTGATATCTCAGTCATAAGTGAGTCCAGTGTGATATGCATTTGATCCCTATTTTTTTAGAATATATATTCTTGATTTCAGTTTTTGTAATGGTTATTTAAGTGGATCTGATAAATCAATAATTATGAAGAACGGGAATGTATTGACCAAGAAGAAAAAATATGAGGGAATCGGGAAAAATATATGTTGGGCTCTGAATTTAAAATGGAAAGGAACTATGTTTATTGCAGACCAAACGTACTATGCAATCAAATTAGTAATATACCAATATCAATTGATTTCAGTTACTTTCAAGTTTCAGTACTTCTTCTGGTGCTTTTGCTGTAGTAACCAAAGTGTTCTCCAATGTGTGTATGTCTGCAAACCTACATTGAAAGTGGCTAATGGGCAGATCCAAGGGCCATTCATTGTGTGACAACACCATATTAGGGAGCTTATGGCGCAGTTCTGCAATGCATTTTTCTTCTTCCATTGCCTGTTGTAAGTGCGATGTTTAATTAGCTGATTATAAGAAATGCTTTATGCCACCTAATATTTCAATATCCATGCCGACTCATTGCTATTTGATAAATTTATATTGAGTTGGTTGAAGACAATCCTATCAATAACCCCTACACCAATTGCATTGGAGAGTACTATGATTTTTCATGTTTCTTGTTTGCTATAAATTTACCCTTTTGACCCTGTCTACAATTGCTTAAACAATTTCCTATTGAGTTGGTTGTGCCTGCATCTCCTTGAAGAGTCTTCAGTTTCATGTGACATATTATCTTGAAAAGGTTGTGTATGTTCTAGGTTTGAGATGCTATTGTTGGAAATTAAAATAAAGGGTGTTATATTTGTAATATCTTCTATTTTCTTGCTTTGTTGTATAACAAATGGACATGTTAACTGCTGGTATGGAATGTCGTGACGTTTATGGTGGCAGTCAAGGATAAATTGGAAGCTTGCAGATTGTATCCCTGTATGACAGTGAGAATCATAAATAGTCTGTAAATAGTTTTGTATCCAAGGTAGTAAAGAAGGATGTGTTCCATGACCTTAATGGCCACTGGGTAGGTTGCTTTTTATGCTGGTCTGGTTTACACCGTAGAAATATGCTCATCTTGAGTTAAATATGTATTTTATTGTCTCGCCGAAGGATAAATCTTATGCTTTGGCAAGGTTATGAGATATTAGATCCCATCAAGATGTAAACTCGAAGAGTACATGGATGTACTCCAAAATCATTGCACATGCTTGTGAGCTTTAGGAACTCAAATACTGAACTGCGACTGAAAGTGTGAGCTTTAGGAATTCAAATACTGAATTCTAACAAGATGTGCGTTGCACGTGCACGCTTACTAGTAACAAAAAGGCTAGAGCCCACGGAAGACCCTTCGGCTGGGGCAGGCTGTCAAAAATGAGAAGTTGCTAGCAAACATCAAGTCGCTTTGTACAGCCCAGCCGGTCATCCACTTGTTCCTCCTAGTTAGCCGGTAACTGAAGGCTTATGTGACCGTTCTGTATGGCAGTAAGCCTCTTGTTGGTCCCTCATGTAAGCCACTATTGAAATGATGATGTGGCAGTGCTGCTGAGGTGGATAGGCTGCATGTCAAGAGAAATACTATAGTGGGGATGAACAATTTATGTATTATAGATTTGACACACGTACTTGTTCCACATCAAATAGTAAGGGCCCACATTGTGCATAGTCTGGTGAGTATATTAGTTTGTTAAATACACTTAATGCATAAGATAAAATTAAAAATATTGTTTCTTGGGGTATACAATCTTATAAATCATGACTTTTTATATATTAGAAAAATAAACTTTTGTACAAGGAGAAGAACCGGCTCTTTTACCACACGTTAGAGACTCTTGTCACTATGTGTGTGTGTGTTCATTGTCACACCCAAAATGCTACCAGGAAATTCTAAGGGGAAAATCTTGAACATTTTGACCTGTGCGAAAAAGAACAAGTCAAAGTCCAAATGTTAGAATTAATTTTGTTTTTTTTCATCGACGAAGTACAGTTATCATGTTTCACAAGAAAATTTTCAAGCACGCTTGTTACACTAAGCAGAACATCTTTAAAAAAATCAAAAAAAATAAAATTAAACTGTATTTTACTATTTATTTCAAATATATTGTTCTTCCGAGACCACGTGCACCCAAGAGCCAGAACAGCCATCCCACACCAAGCACTATTAGCCTTTTTCAATGTATTCTACTTCGTTTTGTCGAGGAGGGTTGGGTGTGTGGTTCAGTCGTTGGTCCTAAGGGGGCAAAAGTCCAAAACAAACCTTGAATTTATAGGCGAAAGCTAAACCAAACCCCGAACTCTCAATCCCTGAAATCAGCACACCAAACTCTCTAATCCCGGTCTATTTTAAACCTTGAGAGAACTTCGCCGATATTTGTTGAATTGGGCCAGCCCAGTAGCGCAGGCGCTCTCGCGCGTGCACTAATTTGTTTTTTCTTATTTTTTTCTTTTACGTTTTCATTTCATTTTTCATTTTTACACATGTCTAATTTTTCTTAGTACCCAAAATACATTTTTAACGCATACATTAAATATTTGATAAACTTTTAATATTTTCAACTAAATTGTGGACATTTTTTAGGTAAAAGTTTTCAAAACTTTTTTGAATACATGGTATTTTTTCCAAATACAGTACATGTTTTACATTTTCCTAATGACAATAAACATTTTATAAAACTACACGAGCACTCTTTTACATGGTTCAACATTTTTTAATTTGCATACACTTTTTGCAAACACATGTCACGTATATTCTGTTAAGGCTATGTTACATTTTTTTACAGCAAGCAAACATTTTTTTTACATTGTACAAAAACTGTTCGCACTTTAAACTTTTGTTCAGATTTCAGACAAAAATTATGTTTCAAAAAGTGTTTGCACTTTAAAATTTTGTTCAGGTTTAAAAAAATGTTTATGTTTCAAAAGGCGTTCTCCTTTTGAAAGTTGTTGGTTTATTAAAAGTATCAAAAATTTCCAAAAACACACTTTATAAAATGTTCAAAGATTTTAGAAATAAATAAATAATGCGAAAAGTTTTTTAAAATGCAAATAGAATTTCAGAATTCCAAATAATTTTTAAAAAACAGAAAATGAATTGAATTCGTGCCAAAAATATAAAACAGGAACATGTTTTCACTTCCGAACAATTTTATGAATGTGCAAACATTTTTGAAGCTTCACGAATTCTTGTTGTATTATAGTGGGCAGGCCGGGATTGTACTATTCCCGGTGTGCCAAACAAGTGTAGGGTCCAAAATAGACCGGGATTATAAGTTCAGAGTGTCAATTTCTGGGATTCAAAATTCAGGGTTTGATTTAGCTTTCATCTACAACTTTAAGGTTTATATTGGACTTTTTGCTCCTAAGGGGCGACAGATCTGGTGGTTCCAGGTGCCGCCGTAAAGCTGGTGCAATGGAGTTTTGTCCACTGGCTCCTTCCTCGTTGCGGCGACGACCTGGGACGAAGCTGGTGCAATGAAGTTTTATCCCCTGGTTCCTTCCTCGTTGCGGTGACGACCTGGCTGCCACAACATCCAAGGAGTGGCTATCTACGGCGGCAGCAATACGCCACCGACCCTCTCAGGTAGTGGCGGAGCTACCCAAAAAATGTTGGGCGGGCCGAAGCAGCCCATCCTGAAGAAGCCTATTTTTTTTCCCTTAAAAGGTTCAATTTTTATCTACACTCTTCAAATTTTGGCCATGTGCTGGGCGGGCCATGGCCCTTCTAGCCTTGCTGAAGCTCCGCCATTGCTCTCAGGTGGCTGGAGTTCGTTGGTTCCTCAGGGACCTTTCTGTATTTTCTGCTTTTCAAAGGGGTTCTTGTATTGCTGGAAGGTTTAGATTAAGGGGTTGTTTTGAAAAAAAAAAACTATAAAGTCATGCCTCAATCCAAATTAAATAAATGCAAAATGACAAAACCTATATAAAAACAGAGTATATGTGCCATCCTTTACACTTTATGGCTAATTTACACCCAACCTATGACTAGTTTTTGTTTCTCTTTCGAATTTAAATCCTACTCCCTACCAAATCACCAAGTCAGGCACTCAGTGCTGCAAACAATCAAAATCAAAACCAAACCAAAAACCAACCAAAGGAAAATGGTGGAACCAACCGAACGGGAACTTTTTTTTTGAGCATCAGTACAAACGCAAGCGTTTATATACACGCGCATACACTCATCTTTATGAAAGCACACACGCACACCCTACCCTATGAACACCTTCAAGATACCGAGCCGGCATATCATCTTGAGATTTACGAAGTCACCGTAGAGCGCCTCGTCGTCGACGGGAACGTCTCCTCCCACTGAAAGCGCATCGCCGGAAATCCTGAAATAAATCCAGAAATAATGCGAGCAATAAGATTTGAAACCTAATGGGTTGAGGATACCACTGTCCATCTAACCATCTCAACCACATGTTAGTTCGCACCGACGGGATCTTGCCGACAGATTTCCCACTAAAATATGTGCGAAACAGCAGTACTACTACGATATTGCAGCTTTGCGGAAACACGCGAAGATCGGACGCATCCACAGAAAACCCGGCATCGTCGATCGGCCGTTAGTTTTCGCTCTTCTACGTATCTCTAAACAAAACGTAGGCCGTACTGCTACTCCACTCAGACGTTCTTTCTGCGCAAAACAGAATCCGGCGTGAGGATTTCCATCAAAATTCGTCAAAACAAAGCCGAAACGCGAATGAACTTTGTAATAAAAAAATAGCGTCGGTTATTACCACCAGACGAGACGAGAGCAGTTCGCCAGTTCCCTTCCCTCTGCGTGACTGCGTCCATCCATCATCATCCATCGTCTTGTTCCCCCCTCCCATCCCGTCCCGTCCCACCCCGTCCCCTCTCCGCTTAGCGGCCATGACGTTCGGTTGGTTCTACAAGCAAAGGAGGACGAAAAGGGAGGCGAGGAGGACGGAGCGAGCCGTCTATCGGGAGGACAAGCGTGCGCGAAAGCTGGCCGCTCAATTGAAACTGAAGCTATGAGAAACATCGGGTGGGACGACTTCGAGGACTAGCGGCATGCTAACGCCTACATTCAGACGTCGGAGGAGGACATTACTGAGTCGGAGTCAGAAAGCGACGAGTAGTTGATCTTTTTTTTATCTGTGTACGATAGAACTTTATGTATCCTTTTTCTATTGATAAAATGGCCGGCGGCGTCGGCGACGAAGCAGACGGGTAAGGGTGTGTTGTTGGATGTGCGAGGCCAATGCGTCACAGATCAGCGGGCCCGAGGAGGAGAGAGGCCGAGCGCGCGCGTCCATCCGCGCCGACACAAATCCGACTAAAAAAGGGCCATGAATGGGTCGGCAAGTGGACGAAAGCGGACACCCACCTGTTTGGGTCGGCACGTTGGGCCGACTTTTCTGTCCGCGCCGACCCAAACGGACGGCGGTGGACGAAATGGGTTGCCCCATTGGAGTTGCTCTCAAGGGTTGTTTTGCATAAAAATAACTATAAAGTCATGCCTCAATCCAAATAAATAAATGCAAAATGACAAAACCTATATAAAAACAGAGTATATGTGCTATCCTTTACACTTTACGGCTATTGTACACCCAACCTATGACTAGTTTTTCTTTCTCTTTAAAATTTAAATCCTAGTACTCTCTACAATAATCACCAAGTCAGGCACCCAGTGCTGGCAAACAATCAAAACCAAAACAAAACCAAAAACAATCTCAAGAAGACGCTCCCTCCGATAAAATGCACAAACTTCTGGCCTGGACAAAACACAGGCTTTCACCTCAAGAACACGCAGGGCCTGTGATCCTTGGCGTCCGTTTCCGGCGGCCGCCCGTCGCCGTTGGCCCCATTCGGCACCCACCAGACTCTGATGTTCTTGTCGAGGCCACCGCTGTACACCATATAGCCATTGCTGGCCCTGCACAAGGATGCATGGATGCATTTCACGGGGCCCTCGTGGCCTTCGACGGCGGCGACCTTGGCGAGGCCGCCGCACCGCTGCTGGCGCCACAGGCCGATCGTCTTGTCAGCGGAGCCAGTGCACAACAGGTCGCCGGCCACGCACATGCAGAGCACGGCCATGGCGTGCGCCTTCACGTCGCACGCGAGGCTCCACCGCGCGCCGTGCCGGTCCCACCCGAGGACGTGCCCGTCCGAGCCGGCCGCGTACACGCGCCGCCCCGCCGCACCGGCGTCGCCGCTCGCCGCGACGGCGTTCCAGGACACGCCGTCACGGGCGACGAGGACGGCCAGGAGGGTGTGCGCGCCGGCGCCGGCCTTGCCCCTCTCCCACGCCTTGACGCGGCCGTCGGCGGAGGCCGAGTACACGACGCCGCAGTCGGCGGCGACGGCGTTGATGGCGTCGTCGTGGGCGCGCACGGACTCGAGGCACCGGAGGTCGGACATGCGCCACACCTTGAGCGTCCGGTCCCAGGAGCCCGAGTAGACGACGCCGTCCTGCGCGGCGACGGCGAGGCAGGAGATGCTGTCGGCGTGCTCGATCCAGAGCCGCCGCCCGCCGCGGCGGCCGCGGCGGGGCCCGGCCTGCACGTAGCTGGCCTGGCGGAACACGCGGCCCAGGTAGTCCCTGGTGGTGGGCAGCGCGGCGACGAGCTTGAACGCGTTCTCGGAGCTGCGCGACACGCGCCACACGCGCACGCGGCCGTCCTGGTGCGCGGAGAACACCCGCCCGCCGGCCGCCGCCAGCGCCTTGACGGCGCCGTCCCCGCACCCGTGGCCCCCGAAGCGCGCGAAGACGCGGAGGTCGGGCTGCTGCCAGGCGACGATGTCGGCGCCCGTGGAGGCGCTGAGCAGGAACTCGCCGCAGAGCGAGAGGCAGGACACGGAGCCGCCGCCGCCGCCCGGGCTGTGCGCGTCCCGCAGCACGGCCAGCGCCTTGCACGCCGCCGACGAGTCGCCGCGCCCCGGCACCGGCGTCGCGTCGGCCGGGGAGGAGGAGGCCGAGAAGGAGTGGGAGGACGCCGACGCCGAGAAGGAGGAGGAGGCGGAGGAGGGGAGGGAGGCCGGCCAGGGGAGGAGGGGCTCGGACATCGCGGCACGTTGTTGTACCGGCGGCATTGTCGCCATGGCTGGTTCTCTCGACGCACGCGGAGCAGGCGAGGTGGGGAGAAACGTTGGGTTGGGGGAGGAGGATGCTATAATTGCAGAGGAGGAGGGGAGGCCGGACCGGAGGCGTGGTGGGCGACAGAGTGGCGGGGCTCGGTTTTAAGACGGCGACCACCGGCTGCCGTTTCTTTCCGGAAATAAAGAAAAGTTTAAAGGCGATCATGGGTGGGGGTGGGACGAGGGCGCGGTTCAACGGCTACTTGGCGCGGGTGGAGGTGGAGCTGGATCAGAGCAGAGCGAAGAATTGTCACCTAGCAGCTTCGTGGCCAAGGCTCCTGTTTTCTGGCAACCATTTACTTGCTTCTATTTAATTTCTTTGGAACCAGACAACTATTTAACTATTTAATTATATCTACATTTCTATATTTACATTGATTAAAAATCTATCTTTAGCCTTCTGATCTAAAATATATAATTTTTTTGCAGAAAGGACCTCATGACTGTATTGAAAATTCCGAGGTTGTACAAAGCTACAAAGCACCCCCGAAGGTAAATAAATTTACAGAGAGGTCCTTAGACAACTCATCAGAGACCACACTAGCCGGTTCGGGTTGAGGGCGCACGGCCTCGTTGCCGCTCTTCCTGGAGCCCGCACCCTCGTGTATACAGCCATGACAGCCAGGAAGTCACCAACCTCGGACATGGAGGACTAGCACACCAGAGAGGCAACAACCCGCCGATGAATCTTTGCGAAAATCGAAAGATCCACCCCTACTATCACACCAGGACCCAATCTCTGCGCCGCTGATGGGGAACTCATCGGCACCGCGACAAAGAGGGAGGGGGGATGATACTCACAAGGCCCAGCGCTGACATCGCTTCACCGACCAACCCAAGGATAGAAGTACTCGTGTGATCTAGAGACCCACACGAAGTGAAAACATCCCACACATCACCGCTGCAACCAACGACCGTGGGATCCAAAGCACAAACTCGATATGTAGATCAACAGCAGAGCAACGCAGCCCTCATGCCGGAACCACCAGCACCGACAAGGGAAAAAAGCGATGGATTTATTCCTCTCGAACGGCGGTGACCACATCCCTTAATCGACGCCGCCTGGGACTACCCTAACCCTAGCTACACGCTTGAAGCAGAGGAATGAGATTCCCACCTCCTCCCGCCGCCGAAGCGAGCAGAGGAGGTAGGATCGACGCCCTCACCGGTGGGAGGAGGGCTCAGAAACATTCCCCTTCACCGCACTCGTGTGTCCCTATTTCCTTGTCATCCTGCTCATAAGTGTTGTAGGAACCATTTATCCTCTTTTGCGAGTGAGCGAGTGGCGACCATTTACTTGTTTTTTTTTCCTTTTTGAACTAGGATAATGCCGTCTTAATCAAATATTATTATTTAATATTTAAAAATTCATATTTATACTTAAGTATTTTTTAGCCTTCTATCTAAAATATATCACTTTACACATTTCTATAAAACATTCGGCTTATTCCCTTAAAAATAAATTCAGTTCATGTTTGTTTCTTATTTAATATCCTACTCATTTCATAAATATAAAATGATTGTGTGTATAACTCTGATTTTTTTTATATTGAGGATAAAAGAAACATGCCAAGTCAAAATAAAACATATTAAAATTAAATAGTTATAATCATACAATGTCCTTGCTTCAGAAAATATAATATAATATGTATCCCTAATAATAAAGCAAGGACGGCATCTTTCGTTTGTCATCACTTTTACAAAAAACACCTTGTACTTTTTTGAAATCAGCCCGCTGTATACTGTTAAGTGAGAAAAAAATGGTTCGTTTTCCGTTTTCCAAAAAAAACATGTAATTTTAGTTAATCAACCGGCAGTCCTATTTTAAGTTAAAAAAATATTCATCTTTTTCTGGAAAACTCCCTGATCTTTTGGATAATCAACCCGCTGTCCATCTATTATGTTTGGGCAGATTTAAATGATTTTTTGAAATATTCATATCTTTTAAATCGTAACTCTAATTTAGACATATTATATATGAGAATTGATTAAAAATGCGTACAATGTAAATAAGAAGTTATTTTACTTGTTAAATATTTTAAAATACGATTAAAATGCTTTTTAATATATTCATATTCATGCATTCTTGTAAACCATAACTCCAATTTTTAACATATTATAGATAAAAGTTGATTAGAAAAATGTGTAGAATGTGAATATGATGTTGTTTTACGTGTTATAATTTTTTTAAATGTTATTTAGAGGACAACCTTAATCAACAGTGCTCGATTCGCGTTTCTTTCGTATCAATGTAGATCCAGATTGAAAATCTACACCTCGGCAATATCAATGTGGAGAAGAAAGAAACCATCTATAACCACACATACACTAGTCAAAAGGTAGATTTCTCATTTTATGTGGAGAGAAAAAATACACCTTAGAATTGACCACATTTAAACGTGTTCTGATCATGTGAGTGGCCACCGTTGACAACTGTGGGAATAAGGATAAGCGACAATATAGATGTGATGCACACGAACCCATTAAGGTATTCAGTCATGATTATTGTGTTAGGGACATATGGTTTTTTTTCTTTTCAACGCACGACCTCTTTTGCTCGTCTTAAATAATAAACCGAATGAAGATAAAGTTCATGCATCACACCCACAGAAAAAATCGTGAGGTGAGTACTTAAGCCTAACCATGTGCTTGCCGGCTGCGTGATTAGTTTATTCATCGCATCATACCCAAGATCATGATGTTAAGGGGATACATGCGTGCAACGGGAGTCGTGCATTGTAGTACAGCCACAATATCGAACCTAGAGGTCACATGCAAGCACTACCCGTTCCGAGTAGTTAATCAAGTCGTGCTACATACATCAACGCACCTTTTGTTCCCGTTCGGACATTTGGCCGGCTTCTTTCGACGCAGGGTACTGAATATTGTGGAATTGTATGAAAGCACTCGTCGTAACCAAGCAAAGCTTCGGGCAGTGAGTTTGTTGCGTGCATGAGCTGCATGCACGCATGTCGTCGTTCCCGGCCGGACGACCCGCCCGATGTCACCTTTACACACAGCTGCATGACGTGCGTATGTAGCTGGAGCTCCCTTGAAGAATAGCACTACTGCTTCTCTTATACCGGTAGACTGTCGTGTGTTGTCTACCGAACTTAACAAGTCTGCAGGCCGGCCGGCCGGTAATCCTACACCTACCATGCTACGAATACTATTTCTCCACCGACCAAAACACACAAGACAACACCATACACGTCAACATAGATACTACTGATAGCTAGTGGTATATACTCCCTCAGTTTCTAAATACAAGTCTTTGTAGAGATTCCAATATGAACTACATATAGATGTATATAAAAATAGTTTAGAGTGTAGATTCACTCATTTTGCTTCGTATGTAGTCTATATTGAGAGTGTAGATTTACTCATTTTGCTCCGTATATGTAGTTCATATTAAAATCTCTAGAAAAGGCTTATACTTAGAAACGGGCGAACTATTTTTGCATGCATGGCATGGCATGGTAGCTTGGTTTGAAGAGGGCATGCATATGTAAATGTACGTGCCGGCCAGACTCATATTCATACCAAGAGGAAGCCAGGTATGTTGCACACATAGATGTATTCATGTGTCTTCAGCAAGTTGCTTCCAATGAATTGGGGAAACTTATCCTTCAAAAGCAGTTTCTATTTTAATAGAATTTAATTGTGTGTATCACGAGCTAAATGGCCGCAAATGTTTGACCAAAACATAAGCGAGATCATAGCTTTTACTTGTGCGTTGACAGTACGTACCGCGGATGCAACGAGCTCGTCAAAGGGCTTCCTATAATACTATCATCACGGTGCTCAATTGGGTTTGACGCACACGTACGCGTAACAGGAGAGCTTAAGCCGAGTGTTTTACGCTAATGCGGTAGGTTTCAAAAGTTCCAGGGCATTTTTATATCTCTACCAAGCAAAGGTCGCATTAGGATAGCCGGTTTTAAATTTGAGCTCGAATGGTCGATCGACTTGGAAAGGTAGCTCACGCATAAAGGAACTGCAGCCTATGGTTGAAAAGCACCTTTTCGTGGACGGTCGAGAAAAGGGACAGTCCTTGTTTCGTAGAAGTGCACAATGATTTAATTAATCATACGCATCAAGATTGATCGATGCATCACCGCAACCTAATAATATACTCGTGTTCAAATTGTTAACATGCCTGTATGTATGTATGTAGCTGTGATGTATTCTTGTTACCGTTGTAACTGAGTCCTAGTCTTTAGGATCATAACAGCCACTCCACGCACCAGGTCTGCGTGCCTATGCATGCCGGAGGGCATGGCCTGCAGCCTATATATATGTGTACTTGTAACCTCTGTGAAATATATACAGTGTGTGTGGCAATCATCTTCTATCTTGGTATCCATCGCCATGGCCTTCGAGGACCTCTTCGGCGAGCTCCCCACCCCGGCGGTTCAATCCTCCGCCCAATCCTCTCCTCCTGCGGCCTCCCCACCCCTCACAACTGCTCCCGCTGCCACCTCTGCCCTCGCCACCATGCTTGCCTCCTCCTTCCCCCCAGCGGTCGATCCACTTCTTCAGAATTTCCATAACGACCACATCTCCAATCATATCAAGTTCAAACTCGACCCTGCTGAAAACAACTACATCAAGTGGCGCACCTTCTTCACCTGTGTACTCACCCAATACCGTCTCTAGGACCACATCACCCGTCCCCCACCTCCCAACCCTGATGCGGCTTGGCTCGCCGTCGACCAGCGCCTTGTTCTCTGGATGCTCTTCACCTTGGCCGATTCTCTCCTCGAGCTGATCATGGGCGGCGCCGTCGACGCGTACACGGCATGGCAACGCATCCGCGACTACTTCCTCTCCAACCAGGGGGCCCAGTACCTCCACCTTACGCGCCAGTACCGGAACCTCAAGCAGGGCGACCTCACCGTCACCGACTACGCCCGGCGTCTCAAAGCGCTCGCGGACGGCCTCGCAGACACCGGCCACCAGGTATCTGCTGATGATCTCACCATGCAGTTCCTTCACGGCCTCAACGCCCGCTTCGACACCATCCGCACCATCCTTGGCGACACGGTGCCCCTTCCTCCCTTCGAGGTGGCCCGCTCCCGTGTGGATCTCGCGGAGTACAACATCAACCTGCGAGCTACCGAGGCCAGTGCTGCCGCCCTCACCGTCTCCGGCGGCCCCTCCTCCAACAACGACCGCCAAGACCGCGGTGACCGCGGTGATCGCGGCGATCGCCCCCCGGCTGGACGTGGCAACGGCGGTGGCCGTGGCAATGGTGACCGTGGTCGCGGTCGCGGCCGTGGAGGCGGCCGTGGTCGCCGCAACGACTCCACGGGTCGCGGTTCCCCGCAGCAGTCGCCACCGTCGCCCTGGACGGGCTACTTTGCCCCGTTCGGCATGGCTCTTCCTCACCCTCGCCCCGGCTGGATTTCGCCCAACGCCGCCGGCGTTCTTGGCCCGCGCCCCGGCGTCCACCACCAGGCATATCCGCTGATGTTCCCGGGCTCTTCGTCGTCAACCCCGCCCCTGCCTCCAGCACCACCCGCCGTGCCCTCGTACGGCGCTCCTTCCTGGGATCACGCTGCTCTCTTCTCCAACGCGTACAACCAGCAAGGTCTCCCAGGCACCAGCGCTGATTGGATCCTCGACTCCGGTGCTGCCACGCACGTCACCGGCAACCCTGGTAATCTCTCCTCGTTTCGTCCTTTACCTAAGCATTTTTCGTCGAGCATCATTGTTGGCAATGGCCATCGTCTTCCCATCATAGGCACCGGCCACACCACTCTTCCCCCCACCAATCTTTCTCTTCGTGATGTTGTTGTTGCACCCGGCATCGTTAAAGATCTCATTTCTGTGCGTAAACTTTCTTGTGATAACAATGTTGAAGTTGCACTTAACCCTCTTGGCTTTTCTGTGAAGGCACTTCCAACGCTGACACCTCTCATGAAGTCCAGTAGCTCGGGCCCTCTCTATCCGTTCTACGGCGCCACCTCCTCCACTGCCGCCGCGTTTGTTGCAACCACTGGAGACTTGTGGCACCGGCGGCTCGGTCACCCCAGCAACGCCACCTTAGCATCTCTTTCCCACAATCTTCTTCCCGATTGTAATAAAAATATTAGTTCTGTTTGTAGTTCTTGTCAGCTTGGGAAGCAGCCTCGTTTACCTTTTTCATCATCCAATAATTGTACCACCGCACCTTTTCAGTTAATACATTGTGATCTTTGGACATCCCCAATTGTGAGTTTTTCAGGCTACTCCTATTATCTAATCATACTTGATGACTACTCCCATTACTCCTGGTCTTTTCCTCTACGCCACAAATCTGAGATGTCCTCTACCCTCCAACGCTTCTTCACCTACATCTACACCCAATTTCACACGATTATTCAATGCATGCAATGTGATAACGGTGGCGAGTTCATCAACACTTCCCTCCGCACCTTCTTCTCGACCTATGGCATCATCTACCGCCTCTCATGTCCTCACACGTCTCCTCAAAACGGCAAGGCCGAACGCATGCTACGCACCACCAATGACGTCGTCCGCATACTTCTTCTCAACGCCAATTTTCCACCTACCTTTTGGGTTGAAGCCCTACATACTGCTACACACCTTCTCAACCGTCGTCCGTCAACTGCCACGGCCCCTCACACCCCCTACTACCTTCTCACCGACGTCCAGCCCACGTACGATCATCTCCGGGTCTTTGGTTGTTTATGTTTTCCCAACCTATATGCCACTAGCCCCCACAAATTAGCCCCTCGTTCCACCCGATGCGTTCTACTTGGCTATCCTCTCGAGCACAAGGGCTACCGATGCCTTGATCTTCAATCGCGCAAAGTCATCGTCTCCCGACACGTTGTGTTTGACGAATCCACCTTTCCCTACACACCACCCACACGCCCGGCCAGTTTTAGTCCCACCACACCGGATCCCACCTCGGATCACGCACCTTATCCTCTCCTGCGCGGAATCCCCTCCGGGATTTCCCCCGCTCCGCCCGCACGTTTGGTGCCCCGGTCCACCACGAGCCCCACCCCCACCTCTCCACCCACCCACGCGTCCCGCGTGTCGCACTGCAACCCCACTTCCCCGACCGGGTCTGCTCCCCGCCCCACCACCAACCACGCGTCGCCCAACCACCCGCCTAACCCTGATTCTCCTGGCCGGCCTGCTTCCGATCCGCTTGGATCTCCCGCCCGTCTCGGATCCCCCGCAGATTCGCCTGTCACCTCCCCTGCATCTGCCTCGCCCACTGCACCCACCACTCCTACCCCGCCACGTCGTCCCGTAGTCCCAGTTGCACCCCCTGTTAACTCACATAAAATGACGACTCGGGCTAAACGAGGATTTGCACAGCCACGTCGCCTCTTCACCTTAACTACCTCCACCGATATATCACCCCTCCCTGCCACATATAAATCTGCTCTTAAGGATCCACATTGGCACGATGCTATGCTCGATGAGTTTAATGCTTTGATAAAGAACAAAACTTGGTGTTTGGTTCCCAGGCCTGCAGGTGTCAACGTGGTGACTGGAAAGTGGATTTTTCGGCACAAGCTACATCCTGATGGGTCTTTAGCGCGCTACAAGGCTCGTTGGGTGCTCTGGGGATTCACTCAACAGGAGGGTGTTGACTATACTGAGACATTCAGTCCCGTGGTGAAGCCGGCCACCGTTCGTGTTGTCCTCAGTATCGCCACCGCACATTCCTGGCCCATCCACTAGCTGGATGTAAAAAATGCTTTCTTGCACGGCGATCTCGATGAGACCGTCTACTCCGCTCAACCAACTGGCTTTATCCATCCCTCTTATCCCCATCACGTCTGTCTCCTTAACAAGTCCCTCTATGGGTTGAAGCAAGCGCCTCGGACGTGGTTCTTGCGTTTTCGCTCCTTCATCCTCTCCTTGGGTTTTATCGCCTCCAAGTGTGACACATCTTTATTCATTCTTCACCACGGCTCCTCCACAGCCTACCTTCTTCTTTATGTCGATGACATAATTCTTACAGCCAACACCACGTCCACTCTGACCTCTGTCATAACCGCTCTTAAGGCCGAATTTGCCATGTCCGACCTCGGTGACATTCATCATTTCCTTGGGGTAAATGTCACACGCTCTCCTTCCGGGCTCTTCCTCTCTCAACAACAATATGTTCTCGAGATTTTGGATCGGGCTGACATGCTCAACTGTAACCCCATCTCCACTCCCATTGACACAAAGGCAAAGGTCTCCGCCTTTGATGGCGATCTCCTAGCCCAACCAACAAAGTACCGCAGCCTCGCCGGTGCCCTCCAGTACCTCACCATTACGCACCCCGACATCTCCTATGCCGTTCAACAGGCGTGCTTATTTATGCATGCCCCACGTACCACTCATTTTCAGCTCGTTAAACGGATCCTTCGGTACCTCAAGGGCACTTCTCATTATGGTCTTCAACTCTACCGCTCCCCCTCTCATGAGCTAGTTGCTTACTCTGATGCCGATTGGGCCGGGTGCCCTGACACCCGAAAATCAACTTCCGGTTTCTGCATCTTCCTTGGGCCCAACCTTGTGTCTTGGTCATCGAAACGCCAACCCACTGTCTCCCGTTCCAGCGCCGAAGCAGAATATCGTGCTGTGGCAAATTGTGTGGCCGAGGCCACTTGGCTACGTCAGCTTCTTCGGGAACTCCATCGACCACCGACCCGCGCAACCATTGTCTACTGCGAAAACATCAGCGCCACTTACCTCTCGTCCAACCCCGTGCAGCATCAACGCACCAAGCACGTCGAGATAGACCTACATTTTGTTCGGGATCGTGTCACCTTGGGCGAAGCACGCGTTCTCCATGTACCCTCCGGTTCCCAATTTGCCGATGTCTTCACCAAAGGGCTTCCATCGGCCGTATTCATGGAGTTTCGAGCCAGTCTGAACATCCACCCTGGCGGTGTTCCGACTGCCGGGGGGGGGGGGTGTTAACATGCCTGTATGTATGTATGTACCTGTGATGTATTCTTGTTACCGTTGTAACTGAGTCCTAGTCTTTAGGATCATAACAGCCACTCCACGCACCAGGTCTGCGTGCCTATGCATGCGGGAGGGCATGGCCTGCAGCCTATATATATGTGTACTTGTAACCTCTGTGAAATATATACAGTGTGTGTGGCAATCATCTTCTATCTCAAATCCTGGTGTTCAAATCAAGTTCTAAATATTCGCACTCCATGTATATCACGTAGTGAAATATTTGTGCATCAACCGATGCACATGCAAACGTAAGACATGTGCATTCTATCATGCTCAAATGGATCAATGTTAAACTCAGAGGCATCGCCAGTGTGGGGTCGTGTGGGGGCGGTCGCCCCAGGTAAATTTTGGGAACCCTACCCTTACTGCTTTTGACCAGTGGCCACCATGGGAGAAGAGCAGATTGGGCAGAAGTTTTCCATATGAGGTCGAGCATGACGAGAGAAGAGGAAATAAACGACTCGCCAGGAGATAGTTCAAGTAACGTTTTGCTCGGAGATGTGCCAGTCAAGTAAGGGCCAATAAAAGATCAGATATGAGTACGCTATCAGATCCGTCCAACCGACCATCTGGATGGAGAAGAAGAAGGGATTCCACATTTTTTTTCCGATGGCGAATGCACAGGAGGCGGCGGCGTATCCTCCAACACCACGCGCCTCACTCAAATCTGCGAGCGAGCAGCCAACAGAGGCGGCAAGGAGTGGGTTCCTTCATTCTCTGTTAATTTTCTCCTCTTCTATTGTCCCAATTCTAGGAAGTTGAATGTTGAAAATTAATTACAAATTTGATGTTATACCGAAACCACTTTATAGATAAAGCGACGATCAGCATACAAACCAGTCCATACAACTCGACACGCCAATTTAATATTATAAGGACCTAAGAAGAGAAGATGAAGCAGATTGATTATGTTTTCAGAGCTATCCTGGTGAATCATCCGGGGACCCTGAGTTTGTGAATCTGGAGTAAATGCATCATGGAGTCCAAATTAGACTTTATATAAATTTTATATCGCCTAATTCTTTAGAATGAAATTACTTTGAATAATTAATTGTTTTGGTCGTCTTGCCTAATCGCATAATACTCCCCCATTTCTGGTTTATAGGGCTCGATTTCTTATTTGATTGTATCGTAGCTTTGATTTATTTTTTTAGTTTTCTTTCAAAGTTTGCCCCGGGTAATCTCAAATCTTGAATCCGCCACTGGTTGGACTTGATCATTGATGTGTGTATTTTTTTAGTAGTTCCTCGATTCGTGTATGAGAAGTAAAAAAAGGTGGTATGGTGGATAATTTAATTCAACTTTCTGGACAACTTATTAGGGAAGGTGGACAGACCAAAAAAATTAGAGAAATATACTGTCCTTTATTGTTGTTGTTGTTGTTGTTATTATTATTATTATTATTATTATTATTATTATTATTATTATAGCGAAAGGGCCAGTGCGTTGCAACGGGATAATAAAATCGTGGTCTTTATATCAAGTTTCAAATATTTGTGCTCCATGTATATACACGTACTTGAATATTTGTGCACCAACCGGCGCGCATGTGCATTCTAATATGCTCGAAATCGATCGATGTTGGACTTGATGCTTCTTTTTTAGTACATCCTCGATGTGTGTATGAGTATGAAAAAAGGTCAGTCTCACCATGGATGATAAACGGAAGGGCCCTGTGATGTATGAAAGTTTCGGATGAACCCTCATAATTTTTCACTTTTACAGGTGGCGGGGTGGGTAATTTATTTTAACTTTAGGGGCAGTTCCGATAACAGACAAAAAAATTAGAGAAACAATTGACGAAAAAAATTCACTTGCGGGTGGCGGGGTGAGTAATTTATTTCAATTTTAGGAGCAGTTTCGATGAGAGATGGAAAAACAGAGAAACAATTAACGAAGACTTTTTTCACTAACGGTTGGCATGGTGGGTAATTTACTTCCACTTTATGGGCTGCTAAGAGTAGGTGAACTGACAAAAAAAAAATCAAAGAAACGCGCCGTCCTTTATTATTAGGTATAGGTATGCAGTATTCTAAATATGAAGAAACGTGAGAACATAAGAATACATGCGTGAAAACAGCGTACTAAAAGCTCAATGAATTTTGTGAAGTTTAGTGTTTAGTTTACATGAATAGGAAAAATCACAAGGATCCTAATAAACACGAATCAAGTCAAACCACTCGGAAGAAAATATAACGAGAACGTAATGATGCCACTAAGGATCATAGTCTTGTTCTTCTCTCTGGAAGTTGAAAAGAAGGTCCAAGTGAATTGTATAATTCATATGTTTTTCTTTGAATATGGATCACATGAGTTTTTTTCCCCTCCATTGTTCCTTCGCTCTATTACTTTGTACCAAATTTAGCGTCAGCGTAGAAGTGATTCATATTTCTATGTTTTCCTCCATTTCCAGGCCTTGAGAATTATAGAGTGGTTGGCAACTACTTTTACCATGTCACTCGGTGTGAATTATTTTGATGGGAAAGAACCTGATAAAGAAAGTGTAGGAAATGTATTCATACTGACTTTGATGATCTCCTTCCTTTGATCCAAATAACTTCCGTACAAAACATTTCCTTATGATAAAATTATTCAATTCAAACTACCGTAGTATTGATGAATGTGTTGTGCTAAGTCTGTGTTTGCGCACAGGAACATGCATGTAGTATTGATGGCATTTCTATTTTTGCTACGCATGTCTTGTGATCATAGGGTTCCAGAGTTATACAAGGGAATGACCTAATTGTGGTTTATTCCACACCATGGTGATATTTAGGACAAATATTGCTAGAGGTTGTTGCCGTTTAATCCCCAGAAGAATCCTATGTACCCACCAACATCATGTGTCCCTTGAAACTTCACATAAATGGTCTCCTCAACACCCATTGGTTATTTTGAACAAGATTGAAGGAAGCAAGTTACATGTGGAAAAGTCTCATCTCGTGAAAGAGTAAATCCTAATGCTTCCCAAGCCTAAATAACAAATCCATATGTGGTTCAACAAACACTCCCTAAATGCATGAATGACGTATGCACATTATCTCAAAAGGAATCTACATGTATGGTTTGGGCATTGTGAGTGTGAGGGCACCTCACTACTTGCCTTTTTATCACCTAGCGAGCCCATGTGCTTCTTAACTTTCAGCACATGTTCCCAGTTAATTTGTAGTGGCCCACATTATGCATATTTGGGTGAGTACTATTTTTTTTAAATACAAGTAATGCATATAGTGTACATGAAGATTGTTTTTCCAAGAAGGGAGTTGTTATGTGTACATGATGATAAATTCTATTTATTTATCTTGAACAAATTAACCTTTGTATGAAGAAATGAACCGGATCAAAGAGGAGTAAGTATTTTACTACATCTTTCATTTAAGAGCATGCTTCAAAAGCTTCAGAGTACTTTTATATATATTTTCAGGCAAAATCCGTAGTATGATATCCTATTCAAATTTGAGCTCTGGTGCTTGATTAGTTTGAAAATCAACTTTTTGTAGCGTCGAGAAAAGGGAGTTCGTATTTCATAGAAGTGCACAATAATTTAATTAATGCATGAGCGATTGACCACCACACCTTAGTTATATAATTATATTTAGGAGTCTAAGGGCTCTCTTTCATTCACAATAATTTAAAAAATGCTGGAATAGGAAAAATATTATTAGAGTGGCATGTCCACTTTAATTCTATAGGATGGGTGGCGACATCGAGATCAGGTAATAACATGATTCTCGAGGCCCCGTGTCACCTTCCCTTGTCGGCTTAGGCAACACCTCCATCTCCCCTGCTCTTTCCCTTGCCACCGCTGGCAGGAGCCCCCAGCAGCGCCCCGAGTGGTTTGGCACGGGCCGTGGTTCTCTAGAAATCTCTAGGCTGCTCCCAGAACTAGCCCTTGCCTCTGGTACGCCACCACTGGGCGTTCCTCCTCTCCATCTCCCAGCTCAGGTGGTGCACACTTGTGCTTCGGTATTGCTTTGCAATGCTTTCCATGTTATTCACTGATACGTCTCCAATGTATCTATAATTTATGAACTATTCATAACATGTTTATAACAATTTTATATGGTTTTGGTATAATTTGATTAGAACTAACCCGGACTGACGCTGTTATTAGCGGAACTACCGTGGTGTTGTTTTGTGTGCCGGAATAAAAGTTCTTAGAATGGGCTGAAAATTTATGGTGAATTTTTTGGACCAAAAGAAACCCCAGAAGCTTCATGGGAGGACCAGAAGACCCACGAGGACATGACAAGATCGCTAGGCGTGCCCTCCCCCCCTAGGGAGGGGCGACCGAGCTTGTCGCTGCATTTTGGACCCCCTTGACGTGAGACCGATGCCAAAAATTCCTATAAATACCCAAACCCCCAGAAAGAACCCCGATGAGAAGTTTCGCTGCCGCAAGCCTCTGTATCCATGAAAACTTAACCGGGGCCCTATTCCGGCATCCTGCCGAAGGGGGAAATCATCACCGGAGGCCATCTTCATCATCCGGGCGGTCACCATGATGAGGAGGGAGTAGTCCACCCTCGAGGCTGAATGTATGTACCAGTAGCTATGTGTTTGATCTCTCTGTGTCTCTGTCTCTGTCTCTGTCTCTGTCTCTCTCTCTCTCTCTCTCTCTCTCTCTCTCTCTCTCTCTCTCTCTCTCTCTCGTGTTCTTGATTTGGCACGATCTCGATGTACCGTGAGCTTTATTAATATAGTTGAATCATATGGTGTTTCTCCCTCTCTATCTTGTTGTGATGAATTGAGTTCTTACCTTTGAGGTTTCAACTTTAACAGATTAAAATCTTATATGGATTTGAGAACATTTGATGTATTTCTTGCATATAAATACTCGTGGTGACAATGGGGTATCATATTGATTCACTTGGTGTATCTTTTGGCATTCAACTCGCGGATTCCCGATGTGACATTGAGGTAATCTATGCATAGGGGTGGATGCACGTTTTCGTCTTTGTTTCTCCGGTAGAAATTTCGGGGCACTATTTGAAGTTCTTTGTGTTGGATTGGATATTATGAATCCGTACTTGTTCGATCCATATCGTATACTCAACTCACGGATAATTGTGATGACAATGGAGTATCTAGGTGACATTTGAGTTGGTTGATGTGTATCATATGGTGTTATTTTAGTATGAACTATAGGGTTGTTTGTGACACTTATTGGAATAGCTCAATGGATTGATCGGAAAGAATAACTTTGAGGTGGTTTCTGATACGTCTCCAACGTATATATAATTTTTGATTGTTCCATGCTATTATTTATGAAGTCCTGGATGTTTAATGGGCTTTATCATTCACCTTTATATCATTTTTGGGAGTAACCTACTAACCCAAAGGCCCAGTCCAGATTGCTGGTTTTGCCTATTTCAGGGTTGTGCAGAAAAGGAATATCAAACGGAGTCCTAACGGAATGAAACCTTCGCGAGAGATATTTTTGGAGGAAATCACGCACGAAAGACTTCGGGGCCAAGCCATGGGACAGATGGGCCACCCTCGAGGGTGGCGGGCGCGCCCCCCTTCCCAGGGCACGCCCCCTGCCTCGAGGGCAGCTCGTGTGGTCCCCGGTGCCCCTCTTCTTCCTATATATACCTACGTACCGCAGAAACTCCATACGCAAAGAGAAAACCCTAATTCCACCACCGTAGCTGCTGTTCCCGTGGAGATCCCATCTTGGAGCCTGTTCCGGGAGGGGGATCCAGCACGGAGGCCTTCATCATTATCAGCATCTCCCTCACCATGAGTTGTGAGTAGTTTACCTCAGACCTTTGGGTCCATAGCTAGTATCTAGATGGCTTCTTCTCTCTCTCCGGATCTCAATACAAAGTTCTCCTCGGTCTTCGAGGATATCTACTCGATGTAATCTCTTTTTGCGGTGTGTTTGTCGAGTTCCGATGAATTGTGGGTTTATGATCAAGGTTATCTATGAAATATATTTCGTTCTTCTCTGAAATTTTTATGTGTGCTCATAATATCCTTGCAAGTCTCTTCGAATTATTGGTTTGGTTTGGCCTACTAGATCTATAGTTCTTGCAATGGGAGAAGTGCTTGGCTTTGGGTTCAATCTTGCGGTGTCCTTTCCCAGTGACAGTAGGGGCAGCAAGGCACATATTGTATTGTTGCCATCGAGGATAAAAAGATGGGGTTTTCATCATATTGCTTGAGTTTATCCCTCTACATCATGTCATCTTGCTTAAGGCGTTACTTTGTTCGTATGAACTCAATACACTAGATGCATGCTGGATAGAGGTCGATGTGTGGAGTAATAGTAGTAGATGCGGAATCATTTCGGTCTACTTGTCTCGGACGTGATGCCTATATACAATGATCATGCCTAGATAGTCTCATAATTATTCGATTTTCTTTGCTCGACAGTAATTTGTTTACCCGCCATAGAATATCGCTATCATGAGAGAAGCCACTAGAGAAAACTATGGCCCCCGGGTCTATCTTTATCATATTACTTTCCCATCAATTTCTGTTGCCGTTGTTTATTTGATTTCTTTACTTTCTGTTGCTATACCAAAAATACCAAAAATATAATTATCATCTCTATCAGATCTCACTATCGTAAGTGACCGTAAAGGGATTGACAACCCCTTATCGCGTTGGTTGCGAAGTTCTTATTTGTTTGTGCAGGTGCGAGGGACTGGCGCGTGGTCTCCTACTGGATTGATACCTTGGTTCTCAAAAACTGAGGGAAATACTTACGCTACTGTGCTACATCTCCCTTTCCTCTTCAAGGGAATTCAACGCAAGCTCAAGAGGTAGTGATAACCCTCAACCGTAAGGGATCGAGATAGTCTTCGCGGGTAAGAATAACCCAATTTATTGATTCGACACACGGGGAGCCAAAGAGTATTTATAAGCTTTGACAGTTGAGTTGTCAATTCAACTGCACCTGAAATATACTTACTTGCAACAAAAGGTAAGTGGTAACGGTGATATGATAGTGATGATGGTGATAGTAAAAGTAAACAGCAAAAGTAAATAGCAAAAGTAGCAACTAGTAACCAGCAGGATTTAAAACACTGTAGGCTAGGGAGATGGATGGTTGGGCGCCGCATGGATGAGATATATCATGAATCTAACTTGGGGCAAGGCACACGGAAAAGTAATGATCATCTAGGCAATTATCAAACACTAGGCATGTATCCCACGGGTAGTTGTACGTGCTTGCAATAAGAACTTGCACAACATCTTTTGTCCTACCATCCCGCTACGAACGGGGCCAAAAGGAACTTATGGAGATTAAGGTGCTCATGTCAAAGAGCACCGGAACAAAGCAACAAACTCAATGGATACATGTAATCCTCAAACTATGGACCATCCCCTTTGGTGTCCCAAGCTGTCACTTTTGGGATCGCCGGTTCCGGACCGTAATAGGTGCAAACAACTCATAGGTAGGATCAAGAACACAAATATATTCATGCAAACACATATGGTTCAGATCTGAAATCATGGCACTCGGGCCCTAAGTGACAAGCATTAAGAGTAACAAGTTGAAGCAAAGATGATAAACTCCATAGTAGATGATAGGCAACATGCCCCCAACGATCTGACAAACTATTACATGATCTAACTCATCCAATCCCTACCATCCGCTTTGCCTACAGCAGGGAATTACTCACACATGGAAGGAGAAGTCATGGAGGGAGGATGGAGTGGTGATGATGATGACGATGGCGATGATCTCCCCTCTCCGGAGGCCAAATCAGCCTCCAGATTAGCCCTCCCGAAGAAGAACAGAGGGCGGCGGCGGCTCCGCGACGAAAACTGGGAAAACAACTTCTGATATGGGATTTTCTCGTCACGGGCTAAATACGGGTCAAAGTAGGGCACCAGGCGAGGTGGGGCCCGCCCAGGCGACCCCCCGGCGCGGCCAGGGGGTGGGCCGCGCCACCAGGGCGCCTGGAGCCCCCCTGGCCCCCCTCCGGCCCCTCTTCTGGCAACAGGTTCCTTCGGGTGCGTGGATTTTCTGTGATTTTTCGTGGAATTTTCTGAGATACCTAAAAATCCGTTTTCCTGCACACAATAAAACCATACAGGCAGCTCTGCTGAAAACAGCGTCAGTCCGGGTTAGTTTAGTTCAAATCATGCAAGAATGAGGTCAAAGCAATAGCAAAAGTGTTTGGAAAAGTAGATACGTTTGAGACGTATCAACTCCCCCAAGCTTAGCATATTGCTTGTCCTCAAGCAATTCAGTTCAACGAACTGGACGCGACAAAGAAAACTTTGACAAACTCTTTTGCTTCATTAGATGTATATAAGCATGTACTACGAAAAGAGTCTAGCGGGTATTGAAACAATGCTATGAGGACAATGCACGAAGCAATCCTTCTTTCAAATGACCAATCACAAATAACCAAAAGTAAATAATATACTACTGAAAATCAAGACAAGATTACATTGCACATAGCTTGAATATACTAGAGTGGTATCTCACTAGCCTCCATGAGTGACGCAAAACATAAATGCAGAAACTCCTCCAGAGTTTTAAAGGTGACTAGAACTAAGAATTTCTGAATAAATAATATCACAAGCATGCAGAAGACAATGTAATACTTTGGGACAATGCACATTACACTCAGAATGACAATTATGCTCTCCTAGTTGGTGCTTTGAAGAAAGTGGGTGGAGACTCTCGAACCGTGGCTTTTGATGGCGAGGTTGAAAACCCGTGGTCGGAAACAAAAACTAAACATGTACCAGAGCTCTTGGTTTTAAAAACAGAGGTAATTTTTTTAGAGATGCATATTTTGTCAACGAATGCTAGCAGATAACTCAATTACTTCTCGAGCTGGACAAGTTTCGAGGAACGGCTCCCGCACGAGGACGATCACATCCCCTTAATCTCCTTTGTTTATCACTGCCAAAGTTTTCTGATTTCTCATGAACAAAGCGTGAAGGAGGGTTTGTTTGTGTATTATCTTTTATGAGTCGGGCGCACTCTATGCCAGTTCCTTCTCGTATTAGGGGTTTGCACATTAGACATGCAATCCCGGGGTGAAACTTGTCCAACTTAAAAAGATCATGAATTAACTACTACTTCCTCATGAGCTAAAACAGAGGCACAAAAGAGAAATGCTTTTTTGAATAATTTCGAGATGGTACAAGATAGTCTTCGTTAGGAATGGCAGGTAAATACCATGTATAGGAAGGTATGGTGGACTCATATGACATAACTAGTTTAAAGGATTTTGGATGCACAAGCAGTCAGTCCGCTTAGTACAGGTGGAGGTTAGCAAAAGACTGGGAAGCGACCAACTAGAGAGCAATAACAGTCATAATCATGCAGAGTGACAAAGCAACATTGAATCGGGCATGAAAGTGATATAACTATTCTGAAACTCAAAGATCATCAAGGCAGAGCAGACTTTTTAGTCTTAAACATGTGTAAACATGTGCCAAGTCAATCCAAGAATTCTCCAAAGGGAAATACCACCTTAGTATACCAAACTATGAACAGTGCAATGCATGTAAATCATTTCAATAACACATTATATACTCTAGCTATTCGAGACTAGCCACAAGGAAAGCATGAACCACTGGGAGAGCATTGTAAACATAGCACTATGTCGCTACAAGCTGGTCTCTAGATCATAAGTACATGCATATGTACAAAAGTAGAAACAAAAAGAGTTCATACCGGTTTTCCCTTGTTGCTTCCCTTCAGTCGATCTTCGTCATTACTGCCTCGTCACTTGCACGATCGAACGTAGGAAATATAATTAAATGCCATCACGGACTCGAGCTGAACTCTGAAAACAAAGCAACTAGAGAGAGAAAGGAAATCTTTTTGGATTATTTCAAACGTTGAACGAAAGCAAAAGAAAGAGAAAATCTTTTTATTGTTTTTGCAAAGAAAGAAATAAAGAAGAACGGGCAAAAACTTCGAAAAGATCAAAGCAAATAAAACGGATAATACAATGGAAAAGTGAGAAGGGCACGTACTCCCCTAAGCTTAGGCTTTTGGCCTAAGTTGGTAGTAGCTACTGCCCCCAGGAGCCTCCTGCTCCGGGGGAATGGTGGTGAGCCCAAGGGTCGTAGAAGGATTCCGGCGCGTACACCGAACTCCTCGGATCCTCCCACGAGGAAGGGTCCGTACTCCAAGCAGAGGAAGACCCTTCACCAAATTGGGTGACGGTCTCCCCCTGAAAAGGTGGTAACTCACCGTGCTCCTCCTCGTCGGGCACAACCCCCTCCATGGGGTTATGAAACTGATGCTGGGCCATGAACTCATCGAACTGGATAACATCAAAGGACCATCCGTTCCTGCGAGAAAAATCAAACAAAAGAGGTGCAGGTAGACGGATCTCGCGTTCCGCGGTAGTTCCGAAACGCAAGATATAAACAAGATTATCAAGCTCAGAAGTCATGGTAACGAACTTATGCCTTTTCATAGCAGCAAGATCAAAACTTGAATAAGTAAAAGGCTTATCATCAGGGTGTGGGGTGCCTTCAAGATATTATAAGATAAGTGTGGCATAAACGCCACCAAATAAATCTCCCCTGTTACCGTTCATAGGAAGGCGTCGAGCAATTAAGGCACCCAGATTATAATCAAACCTCCCCGAGAGGGCGGTTGCCAGGATAGCAATATCCGGCGCAGAAGTGTTGCTCGTGTTGTCACGAGCTAACACCCCTCTAGCAACATAATATGCAAAATACCTGAGGTGAGGGAATAAGATGCCGGAGATTTTTCACCAATGAATATCCCTCGTACCCATGCTGCAGAGAGAGTTGAAGACGGTTTTCAGCTCGGAGGGCTGAGAGGTCATCCTAGCCGTCCGTCCAACGTTTAGCACACCTATTATTTCACAAAACTTTCCCAAGGGCATGGTGATAAGATCATTGTAAATTTTAAACTCAATAGCACGAGAATCAGGGTTATATCTAAAACTGTTAATGAAACCGGAGGTGAGTTTTTGATACTGAGTAACACGGCACGTGACGAGCCGTGTCAGACCTGCATTAGCACAAAGATTATAAAACTCATCCTTGATTCCCGCAGCTTCAAGGAATTCATCACATGGAAACATCATAGCACGTGCTGGATTTGTGTCTTCCAACAACTCTAGGGGCACATGATCTTCATTGTAGCTCACCCTAGCAGTCGAGGGTGAAGCTGCGGCTCTAGTAACTCGATCGGAGTGCATGGGCCTCTTCTTCTCAAGCCACCCCCTTGCCCTTCCTAACAAACTCATTTCTGAAATTTTTGGCAAATTACAAAAACAAGGATTTAAACAAAGTGGGTTAAGGCAAACTACTCAACTTACTTACCTAAGGTATAAACTTGCATCAAAACTTGGAAAATAAATTTCTACACATGCATGCAAGCTCATCTACACAGCACCAAGAACTACTAAATACTCACAAATGAAGCCACCAAATCAGAAATCTAATTGGAGGGGTGGAGGAGTTACATACCAGGGAGTATTTGTTCAAAATCTCAGCTCAAATGATAGGCTGTAGAGAGAGATCGAAGAATCGCCTCCAAGAGCAGCAAGAACGCAAGAACAAGTGCAGAACTCGTGTTTTTGGAGAGAAAGAGAGAGGGAGGAAGAAGACTTACCTGGAGGGGGGCCTTGTGGGCCCCAGGAGCCCTGTGGGCGCGGCCAGGGGGCAGGCCGCGCCAGCTGGCCGCCTGGGCCACTGGTGGGTCCCCCTGGTCGGCCCCAGGTACCTCTGGGTCACTCCCGGCATGGAAATTTTTATTTTTATTTTTCTGGAATTTTTCTGAAAACTTCACTGTTGAAAAATTTTCGAAGTTCAAAAAGGCTGCAAGACTTTCTGAAAACTTAAAGCAGTGATTAGTATTGTGAAGCTTCAAAACATAAACACTTGGTACATCAAGGAGAACAAAAACTAAAACAAATGAAAACATAACAAGCTTAACTTTTTATCTATATAAAACATGTTCACTAGTAAGGTTGATCAAGTCTTACCAACAAACAGGCGATATATAAAGCAAAAAGTCTCACCTCTTACGAAGTGATCATTGCACCTTTATTTTGATGGACATTGTCCCCACCATAATAGTTTTGTATTTGTGGTGCACATGTAGTGGACAGTCCCATTCTCCAATCTTCACGGTCTCGATATTTTCTATAGAGTTGAGGCCATGCCTCCTCTCGGTCTTCTTTGGAATATACACCGTGTGTTCTTTATCATTCACATTGAAGGTAACCTTCCCTTTATTGCAATCAATAATTGCACCTGCGGTGTTAAGAAAAGGTCTGCCAAGAATAATGGACATGCTCCCATCCTCGGGCATGTCAAGCACAACAAAATCAGTAAGGATCAAGCAATTAGCAACTTCTACGGGAACATCCTCACAAATACCTATCGGAACGGCGGTTGACTTGTCAGCCATCTGAAGAGAGATATCTGTGGGAATTAGTTTCTCTAAACAAAGCCTCTTGTAAAATGAGAGAGGCATAACACTCACTCCTGCTCCAAGATCACATAAAGCAGTTTTGACATAATTATTCTTTATGGAGCAAGGAATGGTGGGTATACCTGGATCACCAAGCTTCTCAGGAATCTTGCCACTGAAAGAGTAGTTAGCAAGCATAGTAGATACTGCTTCATTAGGGACTTTTCTTTTATTAGTGACAATATCTTTCATATATTTCGAATAGGGAGGTAACTTAATAGCATCAGTCAAAGGGATTTGAAGAAAAAGAGGTTTAATCCACTCACAAAACTTATTGTAATGCTCTTCTTCTTTAGATTTGATAGACTTACCTGGAAAGGGCATGGGTTTCTATATCCATGGTTCTCTTTCCTTCCCATGATTTCTTGCGTTGAAGTCTTCTCTAGTGTACCTCTTACGTTTGTCAGGTGCTTCTTCTTCTCGAACTTCAGGCGGATCATTCTTCTCATTATCCTTACCTTCAGGTTCTGCACCGTCTTCAGTCTCAGCATCGGAGATAGATACACTGTTGGGATCAACAGCTGGCTCTTCATCTGCAATAGGATCATTGGAATTGTCAGCCTCCTTATGTTTCTTCTTCTTCTTCTTTAGAGAGCCAACAATTTCTTCTTCCTGCATTTGAGAATCTTGCTCGATTCTCCTCGGATGCCCCTCTGGATAGAGAGGATCTTGAGTGCTAGTTCCTCCTCGGGTCTTAATCCCGAAGGCCTGCAGATCATCTTGTTTGGCATTGTTAGCAAGCAAATCTTTTTGCACATTAGAAATTTGTTCAAGCTGAGTTTGAACCATATGAAAATGCTTCACAAGACATTTAACATCATTAACTGTTCTACCTAGAACATCAAGCAAACTTTTGATAGGACGGGAATCATCATGCAATTGACTTTGTATCCTCTCATTAAAATGATTTTGTTTCATAATAAAATTATCAAACTCATCTAAACATTGATCAGGAGGCTTACCATGAGGGATGTCACTTGCGTTGAAATCTAAAAGAGAGTGTACCTCTACCATAGGAGGGTGAGTGGTAGGCTCACAAAACTTCTCAATAGGGGGTAGATTCTTCACGTCTTTAGCTTTAATACCCTTCTCTTTAATAGACTTCTTTGCTTCTCGCATATCTTCGGGACTTAGAACAAACATGCCCCTCTTCTTTGGTGGTGGAGGTGGTTCAGGGACGGACCAATCTTCATGGTTTTTGGCAATCCTGCCCAGCAAATCCTCTGCATCGTCCGGTGTTCTTTTCCTGAAAACACAACCAGCACAACTGTCCAAATAGGACCTGGATTCATCAGTTAGACCAGCATAAAATATATCGATTAATTCATTCTTAGGGACTCCATGTCCTGGTCTAGCCCGAATCAGACCACAGTACCTCCCCCAAGCTTTAGGGAGGTGCTCATCCTGCAACTGTTTAAAGTTATAAATTCTTTGTAAAGCAGCATGTTGCATATGAGCAGGAAAGTACTTATCAACAAAAGAGTGAGCTAAGTCTTGAGGACTCTTAATGGAACCATATGGGAGTGAATCATACCATGTTTTAGCACCTTCCTTCAAAGAGAAAGGAAGAAGCTTAGTCACATAAAAGTTTCGTTTCTTCTCATCTGTGGTAAACAAGCCACCCAACTCAGTGAGTTTGGTCAGGTGTGCAATAGCATCATCATTTTCTCTGCCATAAAAGGGGTCAGCTTCAACCATAGGTATAAGTGAAAGATCAACAGAGAAATCATAAGCAGGTTCATCGATGCATATAGGAGATGTAGCAAATTCAGGATCAGGAACAGTCTTGTTCTTCAAAGAGTGTTTTTCAAGCAGCTTCTTAATAGCTTCAGGGTCAGAGCCGGCAAACTCTGTCAGTTCCCTGCATAAATCATCATCAAGCATAATGTAATCATCATCAAGGAGTCTCTTCTTGAGTTCACTCAAATCAGGATAATCATAAGTTCCACCAATAGGGTAGCGAGCAACATGAATTTCAATTCCAGTTTTTTTTGCAGCAACAGCGATCTGTTTCTCAAGAGCATAACCAAGCGAACTAATATCATCAAGAGTAGTAGAAGCATCATCAAGAGTATCAGACATAGTAACAGATTCAATAGGAGCATCATGTGGTGGCGGTGAGGCAAACTTAGTCATAACAGAAGGTGAATCAAGCGTAGCACTAGTGTTCAGACCAGTACCTCTTCTTGTAGTGGATAGTAAGATCGGAACCTTGGGGTCTCCTTTCTTACCCATAGCGGATGAAATGCAGCAGGTAGGATACTTCAAGTAGACTTGTAAATATTGCTATGCTCCCCGGCAACGGCGCCAGAAAACGGTACTTGATAACCCTCAACCGTAAGGGATCGAGATAGTCTTCGCGGGTAAGAATAACCCAATTTATTGATTCGACACACGGGGAGCCAAAGAGTATCTATAAGCTTTGACAGTTGAGTTGTCAATTCAAACGCACCTGAAATATACTTACTTGCAACAAAAGATAAGTGGTAACGGTGATATGATAGTGATGATGGTGATAGTAAAAGTAAACAGCAAAAGTAAATAGCAAAAGTAGCAACTAGTAACCAGCAGGATTTAAAACACTGTAGGCTAGGGAGATGGATGGTTGTGCGCTGCATGGATGAGATATATCATGAATCTAACTTGGGGCAAGACAGACAGAAAATTAATGATCATCTAGGCAATTATCAAACACTAGGCATGTATCCCACGGGTAGTTGTACGTGCTTGCAATAAGAACTTGCACAACATCTTTTGTCCTACCATCCCTCTACGAACGGGGCCAAAAGGAACTTATGGAGATTAAGGTGCTCCTTGAAGGAAATATGCCCTAGAGGCAATAATAAAGTTGTTATTTATATTTCCTTATATCATGATAAATGTTTATTATTCATGCTAGAATTGTATTAACCGGAAACTTAGTACATGTGTGAATACATAGACAAAACAGAGTGTCCCTAGTATGCCTCTACTAGACTAGCTCATTGATCAAAGATGGTTATGTTTCCTAACCATAGACATGAGTTGTCATTTGATCAACGGGATCACATCATTAGGAGAATGATGTGATGGACAAGACCCATCCGTTAGCATAGCACTATGATCGTTTAGTTTTACTGCTATTGCTTTCTTCATGACTTATACATGTTCCTATGACTATGAGATTATGCAACTCCCGAATACTGTAGGATCACCTTGTGTGCTATCAAACATCACAACGTAACTGGGTGATCATAAAGATGCTCTACAGGTGTCTCCAAAAGTATTCGTGGTGTTGGCATAGATCAAGATTAGGATTTGTCACTCCGAGTGTCGGAGAGGTATCTCTGGGCCCTCTCGGTAATGCACATCATAATAAGCCTTGCAAGCAAAAGACTAATGAGTTAGTCATGAGATGATGTATTACGGAACGAGTAAAGAGACTTGTCGGTAACGAGATTGAACTAGGTATAGAGATACCGACGATCGAATCTCGGGCAAGTAACATACCAATGACAAAAGGAACAACGTATGTTGTTATGCGGTTTGACCGATAAAGATCTTCGTAGAATATGTAGGAGCCAATATGAGCATCCAGGTTCCGCTATTGGTTATTGACCGGAGATGAGTCTCGGTCATGTCTACATAGTTCTCGAACCCGTAGGGTCCGCACGCTTAACGTTTGATGACGATCGGTATTATGAGTTTATGAGTTTTGATGTACCGAAGGAGTTCGGAGTCCCGGATGAGACCGGGGACATGACGAGGAGTCTCGAAATGGCCGAGCCATAAAGATCGATAAATTGGACGACTATATTCGGACATCGGAAAGGTTCCGAGTGATTCGGGTATTTTTCGGAGTATATGGGCCTTATTGGGCCATACGGGAATAGAGGAGAAAGGCCAAAAGGAAGGAGGCGCACGCCCCCCTTCTAGTCCGAATTGGACAAGGGGTGCAGCCCCCTTTTCCTTCTCCCTCTCCACCTCTTTCCTTCTCTCCTACTCCGGAAAGGAAAGGGGAATCCTACTAGGACTTGGGAGTCCTAGTAGGACTCCCCACACTTGGCGCGCCCCCTCTAGGGCCGGCCTCTCCCTTGCTCCTTTATATACGGGGGCAGGGCGCACCCTAGGACACACAAGTTGAATTGTTCCAGCCGTGTGCGGTGCCCCCCTCCACAGAAACACACCTCGGTCATACCGTTGCAGTGCTTAGGCGAAGCCCTGCGCCGGTGAATACATCATATCCGTCACCACGCCGTCGTGCTGACGAAACTCTCCCGTGAAGCTCAACTGGATCAAGAGCTCGTGGGACGTCATCAAGCTGAACGTGTGCTGAACGCGGAGGTGCCGTACGTTCGGTGCTTGATCGGTTGAATCGTGAAGAAGTTCGACTACATCAACCGCGTCACTTGACGCTTCCGCTTCCGGTCTACGAGGGTACGTAGACACACTCTTCTCTCTCGTTGCTATGCATCTGGTAGATAGATCTTGCGTGATCGTAGGAAAATTTTAAAATACTACGTTCCCCAACAGTAGCATCATGAGCCAGGTCTATGCGGAGATGATATGCACGAGTAGAACACAATGAGTTGTGGGCGATACTAGTCATACTGCTTACCAGCATGTCATACTTTGCTTCGGCGGTATTGTGAGATGAAGCGGCCCGGACCGACATTACGCATACGCTTACGCGAGACTGGTTTCACCGTTACGAGCACTCGTTGCTTAAAGGTGACTGGCGGGTGTCTGTCTCTCTCACTTTAGCTGAATCAAGTGTGGCTACGCCCGGTCCTTGTGAAGGTTAAAACAACACATACTTGACGAAACATCGTTGTGGTTTTGTATGCGTAGGTAAGAACGGTTCTTGCTAAGCCCATAGCAGCCACGTAAAACTTGCAACAACAAAGTAGAGGACGTCTAACTTGTTTTTGCAGGGCATGTTGTGATGTGATATGGTCAAGACATGATGAGTTATACGGTTTTGTATGAGATGATCATGTTTTGTAATGTTATCGGCAACTGGCAGGAGCCATATGGTTGTCGCTTTATTGTATGAAATGCAATCGCCATGTAATTGCTTTACTTTATCACTAAGTGGTAGCGATAGTCGTAGAAGCAATAGTTGGCGAGACGACAACGATGCTACGATGGAGATCAAGGTGTCGCGCCGGTGACGAAGGTGATCATGAAGGTGCTTTGGAGATAGAGATCAAAAGCACAAGATGATGATGGCCATATCATGTCACATATTTTGATTGCATGTGATGTTTATCTTATTATGCTTCTTATTTTGCTTAGAACGACGGTAGCATTATAAGATGATCCCTTACTAAATTTCAAGGTATAAGTGTTCTCCCTGAGTATGCACCGTTGCGAAAGTTCGTCGTGCCGAGACACCACGTGATGATCGGATGTGATAATCTCTACGTTCAAATACAACGGGTGTAAGCCAGTTTTGCACACGCAGAATACTCGGGTTAAACTTGACGAGCCTAGCATATGCAGATATGGCCTCGGAACACTGGAGACCGAAAGGTCGAGCGTGAATCATATAGTAGATATGATCAACATAAGATGTTCACCATTGAAACTACTCCATCTCACGTGATGATCGGACATGGTTTAGTTGATTTGGATCACGTGATCATTTAGATGACCGGAGGGATGTCTATCTAAGTGGGAGTTCTTAAGTAATATGATTAAATTGAACTTTAATTTATCATGAAGTTAGTCCTGGTAGTATTAGCATATCTATGTTGTAGATCAATAGCTCGCGATGTTGCTCCCCGTTTATTTTTCATATGTTCCTAGAGAAAACCAATTTGAAAGATGTTAGTAGCAATGATGCGGAATTGTTCCGTGATCTGAGGATTATCCTCATTGCTGCACATAAGAATTATGTCCTTGATGCACCGCTAGGTGACAGACCTATTGCAGGAGCAGATGTAGACGTTATGAACGTTTTGACAAAAGCTCGATATGATGACTACTTGATAGTTTGGTGCACCATGCTTTACGGCTTATAACCGGGACTTCAAAAACGTTTTGAAACGCCACGGAGCATATGAGATGTTCCAAGAGTTGAAATTAGTATTTCATACTCATGCCCGTGTCGAGAGGTATAAGACCTCTGACAGTACTATGCCTACAAGATGGAGGAGAATAGCTCAACCAGTGAGCATGTGCTCAGATTGTCTGGGTAGTACAATTGCTTGAATCAAGTGGGAGTTAATCTTCCAGATAATATAGTAATTGACAAAGTTCTCTAGACACTATCACCAAGTTAGTAGAACTTCGTGATGAACTATAATATGCAAGGGATGCCAAAAGTAATTCCCGAGCTCTTCACGATGCTGAAATCGGCGAAGGTAGAAATCAAGAAAGAGCATCAAGTGTTGATGGTTAACCAGACCACTTGTTTCAAGTAAAGGGCAAAGGGATAGAAGGGGAACTTCAAGAAGAATGACAAGCAAGTTGTCACTCCCGTGAAGAAACCCAAAGCTAAACTCAAGCCTGAAACAAGTGCTTCTACTGCAAAGGAAATGGTCACTAGAAGTGGAACTGCCCTAGATATTTGGCGGATAAGAAGGATGGCAAAGTGAACAAAGGTATATTTGATATACAGATTATTGATGTGTATTTTACTAGTGTTCATAGCAACCCCTCAGTATTTGATATTGGTTCAGTTGCTAAAGAGTAGTAACTCGAAATGGGAGTTGCATAATGAACAGAAACTAGTTAAAGGATGAAGTGACGATGTGTATTGGAAGTAGTTCCAAGATTGATATGATCATCATCGCACACTCCCTATACTTTCGGGATTAGTGTTGAACCTAAATAAGTGTTATTTGGTGTTGAGCATGAATATGATTTGATCATGTTTATTGCAATACGGTTATTCATGTAAGTTAGAGAATAATTGTTGTTCTGTTTACATGAATAAAACCTTTTATGGTCATACACCCAATAAAAATGGTTTGTTGGATCTCGATCGTGGTGATACACATATTCATAATATTAAAGCCAAAAGATGCAAGGTTAATAATGATAGTGCAACTTATTTGTGGCACTGCCGTTTAGGTCATATTGGTGTAAAGCGCATGAAGAAACTCCATAGTGATGGACTTTTGGAATCACTTGATTATGAATCACTTGGTGCTTGCGAACCATGCCTCATGGGCAAGATGACTAAAACTCCGTTCTCCGGAACTATGGAGCGAGCAACAGATTTGTTGGAGATCATACATACAGATGTATGTGGACCACTGAGTGTTGAAGCTCGCGGCGGGTATCGTTATTTTCTGACCTTCACTGATGATTTGAGCAGATATGGGTATATCTACTTAATGAAGCACAAGTCTGAAACATTTGAAAAGTTCAAAGAATTTCAGAGTGAAGTGGAGAATCATCGTAACAAGAAAATAAGAGTTTCTACGATATGATCGTAAAGGTAAAATATTTGAGTTAGCGAGTTTGGCCTTAAGTAAAAACAATGTGGAATAGTTTCACTACTCACGCCATCTGGAACACCATAGTGTAATGGTGTGTCCGAACATCATAACCGTACTTTATTAGATATGGTGCGATCGATGATGTCTCTTACCGATCTACTACTATCGCTTTTGGGGTTATGCATTAGAGACAGCTACATTCACGTTAAATAGGGCACCATCTAAATCCGTGGAGATGACACCGTATGAACTGTGGTTTGACGAGAAACCTAAGCTGTCATTTCTTTAAGTTTGGCACTACGATGCTTATGTGAAAAAGTTTCAACATGATAAGCTCGAACCCAAATCGGAGAAGTAAATCTTCATAGGATACCCAAAAAGAAACTGTTGGGTACACCTTCTATCACAGATCCTAAGGCAAGGTCTTTGTTGCTAAGAGTGGATCCTTTCTAGAGAAGGAGTTTCTCTCGAAAGAAGTGAGTGGGAGGAAAGTAGAACTTGATGAGGTAATTGTACCTTCTCCCGAATTGGAAAGGTAGTACATCACAGAAACTCGTTCCAGTGATTCCTACACCAATTAGTGAGGAAGCTAATGATGATGATCATGAAACTTTAGATCAAGTTTCTGCTGAACTTCGTAGATCGACCAGAGTTCGTTCCACACCAGAGTGGTACGACAACCCAGTTCTGGAAGTCATGTTACTAGACCATGATGAACCTACGAACTATGAGGAAGCGATGATGAGCCCAAATTCCGCAAAATGGCTTGAGACCATGAAATCTGAGATGGGATCCATGTATTAGAACAAAGTATGGACTTTGGTTGACTTGCCCGATGATCGGCAAGCCATCGAAAATAAATGGATCTTCAAGAGGATGACCGACGCAAACGGTAATGTTACTGTTTACAAAGCTCGACTTGTTGCGGAAGGGTTTCGACAAGTTCAATGAGTTGACTACGATGAGACTTTCTCACCCGTAGCGATGCTTAAGTCTGTCCGAATCATGTTAGTAATTGCCGCATTTTATGAAATCTGGCAAATGGATAACAAAACTGCATTCTTTAATGGATTTATTAAAGAAGACTTGTATATGATGCAACCAGAAGGTTTTGTCAATCCTAAAGATGCTAACAAAATGTGCAAGCTCCAGCGATCCATCTATGGACTAGTGCAAGCATCTCAGAGTTGGAATATACGCTTTGATAAGTTGATCAAAGCATATAGATTTATACATACTTGCGGTGAAGCCTGTATTTACAAGAAGTGAGTGGGAGCACTACAACCTTTCTGGTAAGTATATGTGAATGACATATTGTCGATCGGAAATGATGTAGAATTTTCTGGAAAGCATAAAGGAGTGTTTGAAAGGAGTTTTTCAAAGAAATACCTTGGTGAAGCTGCTTACATATTGGGCATCAAGATCTATAGAGATAGATCAAGACGCTTGATAAGACTTTCAATGAGTACATACCTTGATAAGATTTTGAAGTAGTTCAAAATGGATCAGTCAAAGAAGGAGTTCTTGCCTGACTTGTAAGGTGTGAAGTTGAGTAAGACTCAAAGCCAGACCACGGCAGAAAAATATAGAGAGAATGAAAGTCATTCCCTATGCCTCAGCCATAGGTTCTATAAAGTATGCCATGCTGTGTACAAAACACGTTGTGTACCTTGCCATGAGTTTGACAGGGAGGTACAATAGTGATCCACGAGTAGATCACTGTATAGCGGTCAAAATTATCCTTAGTAATTGGATGACTAAGGAAATGTTTCTCGATTATAGAGGTGATAAAGAGTTCGTCGTAAAGGGTTACGCCAATGCAAGCTTTGACACTAAATCTAGATGACTCTAAGTATCAATCTGGATGCATATTGAAAGTGGGAGCAATTAGCTAGAGTAGCTCCATGCAGAGCATTGTAGACATAGAAATTTGCGAAATACATACGGATCTGAATGTGACAGACCCGTTGACTAAACTTCTCTCACAAGCAAAACATGATCACACCTTATTACTCTTGGGTATTAATCACATAGCGATGTGAACTAGATTATTGACTCTAGTAAACCCTTTGGGTGTTGGTCACATGGTGATGTGAACTATGGGTGTTATTCACATAACGCTGTGAACTATCGGTATTAAATCACATGACGATGTGAGCTAGATTATTGACTCTAGTGCAAGTGGGAGACTGAAGGAAATATGCCCTAGAGGCAATAATAAAGTTGTTATTTATATTTCCTTATATCATGATAAATGTTTATTATTCATGCTAGAATTGTATTAACCGGAAACTTAGTACATGTGTGAATACATAGACAAAACAGAGTGTCCCTAGTATGCCTCTACTAGACTAGCTCATTGATCAAAGATGGTTATGTTTCCTAGCCATAGACATGAGTTGTCATTTGATCAACGGGATCACATCATTAGGATAATGATGTGATGGACAAGACCCATCCGTTAGCATAGCACTATGATCGTTTAGTTTTACTGCTATTGCTTTCTTCATGACTTATACATGTTCCTATGACTATGAGATTATGCAACTCCCGAATACTGTAGGATCACCTTGTGTGCTATCAAACATCACAACGTAACTGGGTGATCATAAAGATGCTCTACAGGTGTCTCCAAAAGTATTCGTGGTGTTGGCATAGATCAAGATTAGGATTTGTCACTCCGAGTGTCGGAGAGGTATCTCTGGGCCCTCTCGGTAATGCACATCATAATAAGCCTTGCAAGCAAAAGACTAATGAGTTAGTCATGAGATGATGTATTACGGAACGAGTAAAGAGACTTGTCGGTAACGAGATTGAACTAGGTATAGAGATACCGACGATCGAATCTCGGGCAAGTAACATACCAATGACAAAAGGAACAACGTATGTTGTTATGCGGTTTGACCGATAAAGATCTTCGTAGAATATGTAGGAGCCAATATGAGCATCCAGGTTCCGCTATTGGTTATTGACCGGAGATGAGTCTCGGTCATGTCTACATAGTTCTCGAACCCGTAGGGTCCGCACGCTTAACGTTTGATGACGATCGGTATTATGAGTTTATGAGTTTTGATGTACCGAAGGAGTTCGGAGTCCCGGATGAGACCGGGGACATGACGAGGAGTCTCGAAATGGCCGAGCCATAAAGATCATATATTGGACGACTATATTCGGACATCGGAAAGGTTCCGAGTGATTCGGGTATTTTTTGGAGTATATGGGCCTTATTGGGCCATACGGGAATAGAGGAGAAAGGCCAAAAGGAAGGAGGCGCGCGCCCCCCTTCTAGTCCGAATTGGACAAGGGGTGCAGCCCCCTTTTCCTTCTCCCTCTCCACCTCTTTCCTTCTCTCCTACTCCGGAAAGGAAAGGGGAATCCTACTAGGACTTGGGAGTCCTAGTAGGACTCCCCACACTTGGCGCGCCCCCTCTAGGGCCGGCCTCTCCCTTGCTCCTTTATATACGGGGGCAGGGCGCACCCTAGGACACACAAGTTGAATTGTTCCAGCCGTGTGCGGTGCCCCCCTCCACAGAAACACACCTCGGTCATACCGTTGCAGTGCTTAGGCGAAGCCCTGCGCCGATGAATACATCATATCCGTCACCACGCCGTCGTGCTGACGAAACTCTCCCGTGAAGCTCAACTGGATCAAGAGCTCGTGGGACGTCATCAAGCTGAACGTGTGCTGAACGCGGAGGTGCCGTACGTTCGGTGCTTGATCGGTTGAATCGCGAAGAAGTTCGACTACATCAACCGCGTCACTTGACGCTTCCGCTTCCGGTCTACGAGGGTACGTAGACACACTCTTCTCTCTCGTTGCTATGCATCTGGTAGATAGATCTTGCGTGATCGTAGGAAAATTTTAAAATACTACGTTCCCCAACACTCCTGTCAAAGAGCACCGGAACAAAGCAATAAACTCAATGGATACATGTAATCCTCAAACTATGGACCATCCCCTTTGGTGTCCCAAGCTGTCACTTTTGGGATCGCCGGTTCCGGACCGTAATAGGTGCAAACAACTCATAGGTAGGATCAAGAACACAAATATATTCATGCAAACACATATGGTTCAGATCTGAAATCATGGCACTCGGGCCCTAAGTGACAAGCATTAAGAGTAACAAGTTGAAGCAAAGATGATAAACTCCATAGTAGATGATAGGCAACATGCCCCCAACGATCTGACAAACTATTACATGATCTAATTCATCCAATCCCTACTACCCCCTTTGCCTACAGCAGGGAATTACTCACACATGTAAGGAGAAGTCATGGAGGGAGGATGGAGTGGTGATGATGATGACGATGGCGACGATCTCCCCTCTCCGGAGGCCAAATCAGCCTCCAGATTAGCCCTCCCGAAGAAGAACAGAGGGCGGCGGCGGCTCCGCGACGAAAACTGGGAAAACAACTTCTGATCTGGGATTTTCTCGTCACGGGCTAAATATGGGTCAAAGTAGGGCACCAGGCAAGGTGGGGCCCGCCCAAGCGGCCTGCCGGCGCGGCCAGGGGGCGGGCCGCGCCACCAGGGCGCCTGGAGCCCCCTGGCCCCCCTCTGGCCCCTCTTCTGGCAACAGGATCCTTCGGGTGCGTGGATTTTCTGTGATTTTTCGTGGAATTTTCTGAGATACCTAAAAATCCGTTTTCCTGCACACAATAAAACCATACAGGCAGCTCTGCTGAAAACAACGTCAGTCCGGGTTAGTTTAGTTCAAATCATGCAAGAATGAGGTCAAAACAATAGCAAAAGTGTTTGGAAAAGTAGATACGTTTGAGACGTATCAGGTAGCAAGATGAATTTCGGGCGCCATTGCCGGGGACACTTACGCAAAAGTCATATACCAAGTACCTATCACAAACCCTTATCCTTCGCATTACATTTATTTGCCTCTCGTTTGCCTCTCCCCCACTTCACCTTTGCCGTTTTATTCGCCTTCTTCCGCCGTGTGTTTTTCGTTCGCTTGCTTCTTGTTTGCTTGTGTGTGTTGGATTGCTAGCTTGTCACTATGGCTCAGAACAATACCAAATTGTGTGACTTTTTCAATACAAACAACAATGATTTTATTAGCACTCTGATTGCTCCTATTACCGATGCTGAATCTTGTGAGATCAACGCTGCTTTGTTGAATCTTGTCATGAAAGATCAATTCTCCGGCCTTCCTAGTGAAGATGCCGCTACCCATCTAAACAACTTTGTTGATTTGTGTGATATGCAAAAGAAAAGGGATACAGATAACGATATTGTTAAATTGAAGTTATTTCCGTTTCCACTTAGAGATCGTGCTAAAACTTGGTTTTCCTCTTTACCTAGAAATAGTATTGATTCGTGGAATAAGTACAAAGATGCTTTTATCTCTAAGTATTTCCCTTCTGCTAAGATCATCTCTCTTAGAAACGATATTATGAATTTTAAGCAACTAGATCATGAGCATGTTGCACAAGCTTGGGAGATAATGAAATTAATGATACGTAATTGCCCTACACATGGTTTGAATCTATGGATGATTATTCAGAACTTTTATGCTGGCTTGAATTTTGCTTCTAGAAATCTTTTAGATTCGGCCGCCGGAGGCACTTTCATGGAAACTACCTTAGGAGAAGCTACCAAACTCCTAGATAATATTATGGTTAATTATTCTCAGTGGCACACCGAAAGATCTACTAGTAAAAAAGTGCATGCTATTGAAGAAATTAGTGTTTTGAGAGGAAAGATGGATGAACTTATGAAATTGTTTGCTGCTAAGAGTGCTTCTTCTGATCCTAATGATATGCCTTTGTCCACTTTGATTGAGAATAACAATGAATCTTTGGATGTGAATTTTGTTGGTAGGAATAATTTTGGTAACAATGCTTATAGAGGTAGTTTTAATCCTAGGCCTTTTCCTAGTAATTCCTCTAATAATTTTGGTAATTCCTACAACAACTCTTATGGAAAGATGCCTTCTAAATTTGAAACTAGTGTTAAGGAGTTTATGATCTCTCAAAAGAATTTCAATGCTATGCTTGAAGAGAAATTGCTTAAAGTTGATGAATTGGCTAGAAGTATGGATAGAATTACTCTTGATGTTGATTCTTTGAAACTTAGATCTATCCCACCTAAGCATGATATCAATGAGTCTCTCAAAGCCATGAGAATTTCCATTGATGAATGCAAAGAAAGAACCGCTAGAATGCGTGCCAAAAGAGAAGATTATATTAAATCGTGTTCTTCTAGTTATCGTGAAAATAAATATGAAGATCTGAAAGTTATTGACGTGTCTCCAATTAGATCCTTGTTTTCTAGTATTAATCTTGATGAGAATAGGATTGGACATGATTTTGCTTTAAGGTGTCCCAATGATTTGGAGTTTTTAGATCTTGATGCTAAAATTGCTAAAAGTGGGATTGAAGAGATTAAAACTTTGCATAGTGATGAACCCACTACTTTGGATTTCAAGGTATTCAATTATGATAATTGCTCTTTGATTGATTGTCTTTCTTTGTTGCAATCCATGCTAAATTCTCCACATGCTTATAGTCAAAATAAAGCTTTCACTAAACATTTAGTTGATGCTTTGATGCAATCTTATGAAGAAAACTTGAGTTGGAAGTTTCTATACCAAGAAAGCTTTATGATGAATGGGAACCTACTATCAAAATAAAAATAAAAGATCATGAATGCTATGCTTTGTGTGATTTGGGTGCAAGTATCTCCACTATCCCAAAAACTTTGTGTGATTTGCTAGGGTTCCATGAGCTTGATGATTGTTCTTTAAATTTGCATCTTGCGGATTCCATTATTAAGAAACATATGGGAAGAATTAATGATGTTCTTATTGTTGCCAATAGGAATTATGTGCCCGTAGATTTCATTGTTCTTGATATAGATTGCAATCCTTCATGTCCTATTATTCTTGGTAGACCTTTCCTTAGAACGATTGGTGCAATCATTGATATGAAGGAAGGAAATATTAGATTCCAATTTCCATTAAGGAAAGGCATGGAACACTTTCCTAGAAATAAAATCAAATTACCATATGAATCAATCATGAGAGCCACTTATGGATTGCCTTCCAAAGATGGCAATACCAAGATCTATCTTGTATCGTGCCTAGCTAGGGGCGTAAAACGATAGCGCTTGTTGGGAGGCAACCCAATTTTATGTTTTTTTTGCTTTTGTTGCTGTTAGGGAATAAATATTGCATCTAGCCTCTGATTAGATGTGGTTTCATGTTTTGTTTAGTGTTTGTTCCAAGTAGAACCTTTGGTAAGACTTGTGTGAAGTTTATATGATCTTGCTGTGAAAAACAGAATCGTCAGCGCTCGCTAAAGTAGTCTTCAGATTTTACTGGAGCGTGATTTTTAGTTGATTCTTTTTGCTTCTGATTGGTAGACAAATTGCGCAAATTTACCAATTTAGTTTGAATTTGTTGGAGTTCCATAAGTAGGCTAACCCAGCAGATTACTGCAGACTGTTCTGTTTTTGACAGATTCTGTTTTTCGTGTGTTGTTTGCTTATTCCGATGCATCTACGAGTAATATTAGAGGATATGAACCATAGAGAACTTGGAGTACAGTAGGTTTAACACCAATATAAACAAAGAATGAATTCCTTGCTGTACCTTTGAGTGGTGGTTTGCTTTCTCTTACTAACGGAGCTCACGAGAATTTTTGTCTAAGTTTTGTGTTGTGAAGTTTTCAAGTTTTGAGTATTGCTTTGATGGACTATGGAACAAGGAGTAGTGATAACCCTCAACCGTAAGGGATTGAGACAGTCTTCGCGGGTAAGAATAACCCAATTTGTAGATTCGACACACGGGGAGCCAAAGAGTATTTATAAGCTTTGACAGTTGAGTTGTCAATTCAACCGCACCTGAAATATACTTACTTGCAACAAAAGATAAGTGGTAACGGTGATATGATAGTGATGGTGGTGACAGCAAAAGTAAACAGCAAAAGTAACAACTAATAACCAGCAGGATTGAAACACTGTAGGCTAGGGAGATGGATGGTTGGGCGCTGCATGGATCAGATACATCATGAATCTAACTTGGGGCAAGGCACACAGAAAAGTAATGATCATCTAGGCAAATATCAAACATTAGGCATGTATCCCATAGGTAGTTGTACGTGCTTGCAATAAGAACTTGCGCAACATCTTTTGCCCTACCATCCCGCTACGAACGGGGCCAAAAGGAACTTATGGAGATTAAGGTGCTCCTGTCAAAGAGCACCGGAACAAAGCAATAAACTCGATTGATACATGGAATCCTCAAATTATGGACCATCCCCTTTGGTGTCCCAAGCTGTCACCTTTGGGATCGCCGGTTCCGGACCATAATAGGTGCAAACAACTCATAGATAATATCAAGAACACAAATATATTCATGCAAACACATAGGGTTCAGATATGAAAACATGGCACTCGGGCCCAAAGTGACAAGCATTAAGAGCAACAAGTTGAAGCAAAGATGATAAACACCAAAGTAGATGATAGGCAACATGCCCCCAACAATCTGATAAACTATTACATGATCTAACTCATCCAATCCCTACCATCCCCTTTGCCTACAGCAGGGAATTACTCACACATGGAAGGAGAAGTCATGGAGGGAGGATGGAGTGGTGATGATGATGACGATGGCGACGATCTCCCCTCTCCGGAGGCCAAATCAGCCTCCAGATTAGCCCTCCCGAAGAAGAACAGAGGGTGGCGGCGGCTCCGCGACGGAAACTGGAAAAACGACTTCTGTTCTGGGGTTTCCTCGCCACGGGAACAAATAGGAGCCAAGGTAGGGCACCAGAGGGGGGAGGACCCTCCCAGGCGGCCTCCTGGCGCGGCCAGGGGTGGGGCTGCGCCAGTAGGGCGCCTGGGGCCCCCCTGGCTGCGCTCTGGCCCCACTTCTGGCACAATGGCCCCTCGGGTGCGTGGATTTTCTGTGATTTTTCTTGGAATTTTCCGAGACACCTAAAAATCCATTTTCCTGCACACAATAAAACCATACAGGCAGCTCTGCTGAAAACAGCGTCAGTCCGGGTTAGTTTAGTTCAAATCATGCAAGAATGAGGGCAAAACAATAGCAAGAGTGTTTGGAAAAGTAGATACGTTTGAGACGTATCAACTCCCCCAAGCTTAGCATATTGCTTGTCCTCAAGCAATTCAGTTCAACGAACTGGACGCGACAAAGAAAACTTTGACAAACTCTTTTGCTTCATTAGATGTATATAAGCATGTACTACGAAAAGAGCCTAGCAAGTATTCAAACAATGCTATGAGGACAATGCACGAAGCAATCCTTCTTTCAAGTGACCAATCACAAATAACTAAAAGTAAATAATATGCTACTGAAAATCAAGACAAGATTACAGTGCACATAGCTTGAACATACTAGAGTGGTATCTCGCTAGCCTCCAAGAGTGAAGAAAAACATAAATGCAGAAACTCCTCTAGAGTTTTAAAGGAGACTAGAACTAAGAATTTCAGAATAAATAATACCACAAGCATGCAGAAGACAATGTAATACTTTGGGACAATGCACATTACACTCAGAATGACAATTATGCTCTCCTAGTTGGTGCTTTGAAGAAAGAAGGTGGAGACTCTCGAACCGTGGAATTTGATGGCGATGTTGAAAACCCGTGGTTGGAAGCAAAGACTAAACATGTACCAGAGCTCTTGGTTTTGAAAACAGAGGTAAAAATGATTTTGGGAGGTGCATATTTCGTCAACGAATGCTATTAGACAACCCAATCACTTCTTATGCTAGACATGTTTCCAGGAACGGCTCCCAAGATGGGGACGATCACATCCCCTTAATCTCCTTTGTTTATCACTACCAAAGTTTTCTGATTTCTCATAAACAAAGCGTGAAGGAGGGTTTGTTGGTTGTGATTATCTTTTGTGAGCTGGGCGCACTCATGCCAGTCCCTCCTCGTATTAGGGGTTTGCAGATTAGACATGCAATCCCGGGATAAAACATGTCCAACATAAGAAGATCATGAATTACCTACTACTTCCTCATGAGCTAAAACAGAGGCACAAAACAGGAGTAAATTTGAATAATTTCGAGATGGTACAAGAAAGTCTTCGTTAGGATGGCCAGTAAATACCACATAGGAAGGTATGGTGGACTCATATGGAATAACTGGTTTGAAAGGATTTGGATGCACAAGCAGAATTCCGCTTAGTGCTAGCGAAGGCTAGCAAGAGACTGGGAAGCGACCAACTAGAGAGCAATAACGGTCATAATCATGCAGAGCGACAAAGCAACATTGAATTGGGCATGAAAGTGATATAACTATTCTGGAACTCAAAGATCATCAAGGCAAAGCAGACTTTTTAGTCTTAAACATATGTAAACATGTGCCAAGTCAATCCAAGAAATCTCCAAAGGGAAATACCACCTTAGTATACCAAACTATGAACAATGCAATGCATGTAAATCATTTCAATAACACATTATATACTCTAGCTATTTGAGATTAGCCACAAGGAAAGCATGAACCACTGGGAAAGCATTGTAAACATAGCACTATGTCGCTACAAGCTGGTCTCTAGATCATAAGTACATGCATATGTACAAAAATAGAAACAAGAAGAGTTCATACCGGTTTTCCTTGTTGCTTCCCTTCCATCGATCTTCGTCATTACTGCCTTGTCACTTGCACGATCGAACATAGGAAATATAATTAAATGCCATCACGGATTCGAGCTAAACTCTGAAAACAAAGCAAACAAAAGAGAGAAAGGAAATCTTTTTGCGTTTTTTCAAAGGTTAAACAAAAGCAAAAGAAAAAGGGAAATCTTTTTGTTGTTTTTGCAAAGAAAGAAACAAAGAAGAATGGGCAAAAACTCGAAAAGATCTAAGCGAACAAAAATAAAACGGATAATACAATGGAAAAGTGAGAAGGGCACATACTCCCCCAAGCTTAGGCTTTTGGCCTAAGTTGGTAGTAGCTACTGCCCCCAGGAGCCTCCTGCTCCGAGGTGGTACTTGTGAGTCCAAGGGTCGTATAAGGATTCCGGCGCGTACACCGAAGTCCTCGGATCCTCCCACGAAGAAGGGTCCGCACTCCAAGCAGAGGAAGACCCTTCACCAAACTGGGTGACGGTCTCCCCCTGAAAAGGTGGTAACTCACCGTGCTCCTCCTCGTTGGGCACAACCCCCTCCATGGGGTTATGAAACTGATGCTGGACCATGAACTCATCGAACTGGATAACATCAAAGGACCATCCGTTCCTGCGAGAAAAATCAAACAAAAGAGGTGCAGGTAGACGGATCTTGCGTTCCGCGGTAGTTTCGAAATGCAGGATATAAACAAGGTTACCAAACTCTGAAGTCATGGTAACAAACTTATGCCTTTTCATAGCAGCAAGATCAAAACTTAAATAAGTAAAAGGCTTATCATCAGGGTGTGGGGTGCTTTTAAGATACTCTAAGATAAGTGTGGCATAAACGCCACCAAATAAATCTCCCTTGTTACCGTTCTTAGCAAGGCGTCGAGCAATTAAGGCACCCACATTATAATCAAACCTCCCCGAGAGGGCGGTTGCCAGGATAGCAATATCCGGCGCAGAAATGTTGCTTGTGTTGTCACGAGCTAACACCCCTCTAGCAACATAATACGCAAAACACCTGAGGTGAGGGAATAAGATGCTGGAGATTTTTGACCGATGAATATCCCTCGTATCCATGCTGCAGAGAGAGTTGAAGACGGTTCTCAGCTCGGAGGGCTGAGAGGTCATCTTCGCCGTCCGCCCAACGTTTGGCACACCTATTATTTCACAAAACTTTTCCAAGGGCATGGTCAGAAGATTATTGTAAATTTTAAACTCAATAGAACCAGTATCAAGGTTATATCTAAAACTGTTAATGAAACCGGAGGTGAGTTTTTGATACTGAGCAACACGACACGTGACGAGCCGTGTCAGACCTGCATTAGCACAAAGATTATAAAACTCATCCTTAATTCCTGCAGCTTCAAGGAATTCATCACATGGGAACATCATCGCACGTGCTGGATTTGTGTCTTCCAACAACTCTAGGGGCACATGATCTTCATTGTAGCTCACCCTAGCACTCGAGGGTGAAGTTGCGGCTCTAGTAACTCGATCGGAGCGTGCAGGCTTCTTCTTCTCAAGCCACCCCTTTGCCCTTCCTAACAAACTCATTTCTGAAATTTTTGACAAATTACAAAAACAAGGATTTAAAGAAAGTGGATTAAGGCAAACTACTCAACTCACTTACCTAAGGCATAAACTTGCATCAATACTTGGAAAATAAATTTCTACACATGCATGCAAGCTCATCTATACAGCACCAAGAACTACTAAATACTCACAAATGAAGCCACCAACAAAAAATCTAATTGGAGGGGTGGAGGAGTTACATACCAGGGAGTATTTGTTCAAAATCTCAGCTCGAATGATAGGCTGTAGAGAGAGATCGAAAATTGCCTCCAAGAACAGCAAGAACGCAAGAACAGGTGCATAACTCGTGTTTTTGGAGAGAAAGAGAGAGAGAGGAAGAAGACTCACCTGGAGGCGGGACCTGTGGGCCCCAGGCGCCCTATGGGCGCGGCCAGGGGGCAGGCCGCGCCAGCTGGCCGCCTGGGCCACTGGTGGCCCCCCCTGGTCAGCCCCAGGTGCCTCTGGGTCACTCCCGGCATGGAAATTTTAATTTTAATTTTTCTGAAATTTTTCTGAAAACTTCACTGTTGAAATTTTTTCGAAGTTCAAAAAGCTGCAAAACTTTCTGAAAACTTAAAGCAGTGATTAGTATTGTGAAGCTTCAAAAAACACAAACACTTGGTACAGCAAGGAGAACAAAAGGTAAAACAAATGAAAACATAACAAGCTATACTTTTTACCTATATAAAACATGCTCACTAGTAAGGTTGATCAAGTCTTACCAACAAACCGGCGATATATAGAGCAAAAAGTCCCACCTCTTACGAAGTGATCATTGCACCTTTACTTTAATGGACATTGTCCCCACCATAATAGTTTTGTATTTGTGGTGCACATGTAATGGACAATCCCATTCTCCAATCTTCACGGTCTCCATATTTTCTATAGAGTTGAGGCCATGCCTCTTGTCGGTCTTCTTTGGAAAATACACCGTGTGTTCTTTATCATTCACATTGTAGGTAACCTTTCCTTTATTGCAATCAATAATAGCACCTGCGGTGTTAAGAAAAGGTCTACCAAGAATAATGGACATGCTCCCATCCTCGGGCATGTCAAGCACGACAAAATCAGTAAGGATCAAACAATTAGCAACTTCTACGGGAACATCCTCACAAATACCTATCGGGACGACGGTTGACTTGTCAGCCATCTGAAGAGAGATATCTGTAGGGATTAGCTTCTCTACACAAAGCCTCTTGTAAAGAGAGAAAGGCATAACACCCACTCTTGCTCCAAGATCACATAAAGCGGTTTTAACATAATTATTCTTTATGGAGCAAGGAATGGTGGGTATACCTGGATCACCAAGCTTCTCAGGAATCTTGCCATGAAAGAGAGTTAGCAAGCATAGTAGATATTGCTTCATTAGGAACTTTTCTTTTATTAGTAACAATATCTTTCGTATATTTTGAATAGGGAGGTAACTTAATAGCATCGGTCAAAGGGATTTGACGAAAGAGAGGTTTCATCCACTCACAAAACTTATTGTAATGCTCTTCTTCTTTAGATTTGAGAGACTTACCTGGAAAGGGCATGGGTTTCTGTATCCATGGTTCTCTTTCCTTCCCATGTCTTCTTGCAACGAAGTCTTCTCTAGTGTACTTCTTGCGTTTGTCAGGTGCTTCTTCTTCTCGAACTTCAGGCGGATCATTCTTCTCCTTATCCTTATCTTCAGGTTCGGCGCCGTCTTCAGTCTCAGCATCAGAGGTAGATATACTATTGGGATCAACAGCTGGCTCTTCACTTGTAATAGGATCATTGGAATTGTCAGCCTCCTTGTGTTTCTTCTTCTTCTTCTTTGGAGAGCCAACAATTTCTTCTTCCTGCATTTGAGAATCTTGCTCGATTCTCTTCGGATGCCCCTCTGGATAGAGAGGATCTTGAGTGCTAGTTCCTCCTCGGGTCTTAATCCCGAAGGCCTGTAAATCATCTTGTTTGGTATTGTTAGCAAGCAAATATTTTGCACATTAGAAATTTGTTCAAGCTGAGTTTGAACCATATGAAAATGCTTCACAAGACATTTATCATCATTAACTGTTCTACCTAGAACATCAAGCAAACTTTTGATAGCATGGGAATTATCATGCAATTGACTTTGTATCCTCTCATTAAAATGGCTTTGCTTCATAATAAAATTATCAAGCTCATCTAAACATTGATCAGGAGGCTTACCATGAGGGATGTCACTTGCGTTGAAATCTAAAAGAGAGTGTACCTCTACCATAGGAGGGTGAGTGGTAGGCTCACACAACTTCTCAATAGGGGGTAGATTCTTCACGTCTTCAGTTTTAATACCCTTCTCTTTAATAGACTTCTTTGCTTCTTGCATATCTTCGGGGCTTAGAACAAACATGCCCCTCTTCTTTGGTGGTGGAGGTGGTTCAGGGACGGACCAATCTTCATGGTTTTTGGCAATCCTGCCCATCAATTCTTCTGCATCGTCCGGTGTTCTTTTCCTGAAAACACAACCAGCACAACTATCCAAATAGGACCTGGATTCATCAGTTAGACCAGCATAAAATATATCGATTAATTCATTCTTAGGGACTCCATGTCCTGGTCTAGCCTGGATCAAACTACAGTACCTCCCCCAAGCTTTAGGGAGGTGCTCATCCTGCAACTGTTTAAAGTTATAAATTCTTTGTAAAGCAGCATGTTGCATATGAGCAGGAAAGTACTTATCAACAAAAGAGTGAGCTAAGTCTTGAGGACTCTTAATGGAACCACATGGTAGTGCATCATACCATGTTTTAGCACCTTCCTTCAAAGAGAAAGGAAGAAGCTTAGTCACATAAAAGTTTCGTATCTTTTCATTTGTGGTAAACAAGCCACCCAACCCAGTGAGTTTGGTCAGGTGTGCAATAGCATCATCATTTTCTCTGCCATAAAAGGGGTCAGCTTCAACCATAGATATAAGTGAAAGATCAACAGAGAAATCATAATCAGGATCATTGATGCATATAGGAGATGTAGCAAATTCAGGATCAGGAACAGTCTTGTTCTTCAAGGAGTGTTTTGCAAGCAGCTTCTTAATAGCTTCAGGGTCAGAGTCGGCAAACTCTGTCAGTTCCCTGCATAAATCATCATCAAGCATAATGTAATCATCATCAAGGAGTCTCTCCTTGAGTTTACTCAAATCAGGATAATCATAAGTTCCACCAATAGGGTAGCGAGTAACAGGAATTTCAATTCCAGATTTTTTTGCAGCAACAGCGATCTGTTTCTCAAGAGCATAACCAAGTGAACCAATATCATCAAGAGTAGTAGAAGCATCATCAAAAGTATCGGACATAGTAACAGATTCTGTAGAAGCATCATGTGGTGGTGGTGAGGCAAACTTACTCATAACAAAAGGTGAATCAACTGTAGCACTGATACGTCTCAAACGTATCTACTTTTCCAAACACTTTTGATATTGTTTTGACCTCATTCTTGCATGATTTGAACTAAACTAACCCGGACTGACGCTGTTTTCAGCAGAGCTGCCTGTATGGTTTTATTGTGTGCAAGAAAACGGATTTTTAGGTATCTCAAAAAAATCCATGAAAAATCACAGAAAATCCACGCACCCGAAGGAACCAGGATCCAGAAGAGGGGCCAGAGGGGGGCCAGGGGGTGCCCAGGCGCCCTGTGGGCGCGCCCCCCCTGGGCCGCGCCGGGGGGTCGCCTGGGTGGGGCCCACACCCCCTGGTGCCCTACTTCAACTCGTATTTTTACTCGCGACGCGGAAACCCTAGATCAGAAGTTCTTTTCGCAGTTTTCCGTCGCGGAGCCGCCGCCACCCTCTGTTCTTCCTCGGGAGGGCTAATCTGGAGGCTGAATTGGCCTCCGGAGAGGGTAGATCGTCGCCGTCGTCATCACCATCACCACTCCATCATCCCTCCATGAATTCTCCCTCCATGTGTGAGTAATTCCCCTGCTGTAGGCGAAGGGGATGGTAGGGATTGGATGAGTTAGATCATGTAATATTTTGTCAGATCGTTGGGGGCATGTTGCCTATCATCTACTATGGTGTTTATCATCTTTGCTTCAACTTGTTATTCTTAATGCTTGACACTTAGGGCCCGAGTGCCATGATTTCAGATCTGAACCATATGTGTTTGCATGAATATATTTGTGTTCGTGATCCTATCTATGAGTTGTTTCCACCTATTACGGTTCGGAACCGGCGATCCCAAAAGTGACAGCTTGGGACACCAAAGGGGATGGTCCGTAGTTTGAGGATTACATGTATCCATTGAGTTCATTGCTTTGTTCCGGTGCTCTTTGACGGGAGCACCTTAATCTCCATAAGTTCCTTTTGGCCCCGTTCGTAGCGGGATGGTAGGACAAAAGATGTTGTGCAAGTTCTTATTGCAAGCACGTACAACTACCTACGGGATACATGCCAAATGTTTGATATTTGCCTAGATGATCATTACTTTTCCGTGTGCCGTGCCCCAAGTTAGAATCTATCTCATCCATGCAGCGCCCAACCATCCATCTCCCTAGCCTACAGTGTTTTAAATCCTGCTTGTTACTAGTTGTTACTTTTGCCATTTACCTTTACTATTTACTTTTGATGTTTACTTTTACTATCACTATCATCACTATCATATCACTGTTACCACTTATCTTTTGTTGCAAGTAAGTATATTTTAGGTGCGGTTGAATTGACAACTCAACTGTCAAAGCTTATAAATACTCTTTGGCTCCCCGTGTGTCGAATCAATAAATTGGGTTATTCTTACCCGCGAAGACTATCTCGATCCCTTACGGTTGAGGGTTATCAAGTACCGTTTTCTGGCGCCGTTGCCGGGGAGCATAGCAATATTTACAAGTCTACTTGAGGTATCCTACCTGCTGCACTTCATCCACTATGGGTAAGAAAGGAGACCCCAAGGTTCCGATCTTACTATCCACTACAAGAAGAGGTACTGCTCTGAGCACTAGTGCTACGCTTGATTCACCTTCTATTATGAGTAAGTTTGCCTCACCACCACCACATTATGCTCCTACTGAATCTGTTACTATGTCCAATACTCTTGATGATGCTTCTTCTACTGTTGATGATATTAGTTCTCTTGGTTATGCTCTTGAGAAACAAATTGCTGCTGCTGCTAAAAAGTCTGGAATTGAACTTCCTGTTACTCGCTACCCTATTGGTGAAACTTATGATTACCCTGATTTGAGTAAACTCAAAGAGAGGCTCCTTGATGATGATTACTATATGCTTGATGAAGATTTATGCAGGGAACTGACAGAGTTTTCTGGCTCTGACCCTGAAGTTATTAAGAAACTATTTGAAAAACACTCTTTAAAGAACAAAACAGTTCCTGATCCTGAATTTGCTACATCTCCTATATGCATTGATGATCCTGATTTTGATTTCTCTGTTGATCTTTCACTTATACCTATGGTTGAAGCTGACCCCTTTTATGGCAGAGAAAATGATGATGCTATTGCACACCTGACTTGTCGGTGTACTAAGGTAGGGGTACCTCAGTACCCCAACTTGTGCACGGGCAGTTGCAGCTTCCCGCGGCAGGGTTTACCACTCGCTCGCCGGAGACCTTCCTGCTCCATATCAAACCATTCAAAAACAAAGTATGCAAGACAGAAGATCGAGACCCCGGCAAGTGGAGCTTGCCGGGAAGGCCGTACCAGGCTCGAGATTACCTCACTAGCACAAGGCCCTGGCAAGAGGAGCTTGCCAGGAAGACTAGAAGATTCCATCATAGGAGACACGCCTCGGCGCTATATGCGTCCCGGCGAGGGCCCGGGGGGCGACAAGCTCCCGGGCCCGGCAAGATCAAGACCCCGGCAAGGTGCTTGCCGGGAGAGTTGCGCTGTGTGCCCGCGCTCCAGCTCATCGGCCCACGCGTCGCCCTGGGGCCTATCCAGGGACGCGTGGCAGATGGCTGTGCAGCCTGGGGGACACGGTGGCACTCCACGGTGGTGGATCCATCGCCGTGGCAGACGGAGACGCAAGGGCGGGAGCTTTTGGGGTCGACGGCGATGGGCATTAAATGCCCTTGTCCCCCACTGTCAAAGTAGGTAGCGACCACTGTTCGCGCACTGTAGCTCCACTGTTCCCGCACTGTTACAACTACCACCTCTTTTACGCTTTTACCCCTTTCTCCTACGTTGACACCTGTCGGTGACCCCTTGCACTATAAAAGGAGGCCCATGCACAACGTGGAGGGGGTTCGGAACCTAGATCACTCATACGCTCGGTGTAGCTGCTTCTTCAAGCTCCCGAGCTCTCCAACTCAATACACAACTAAGCAGGAGTAGGGTTTTACGCGGCTACCGCGGCCCGAACCTGGGTAAAACTGCCTGCGTGCTCGCCAGGATCTGCTCTTCGTGCTCCCTCCGCCCTCGTACTGCACAGACAAGGGGCTCCGGTCCCATAGGTGTTCGTGGCGGACAGTTTCCCCCGACATCTTTGGCGCGCCAGGTAGGGGGCGTCGAGGTTGTGCGAACCTGATCCGGCGTTCACGCGGGCGCATTCTTCATCAACCTCTCCAGCTTCGTCAACAACTTCATCAGCAACAGCACTATGGCCCCGAAGAAGAAGGCTTCGGAGGTCGGAGGCCCGTCTGCGTCTCACCCGCCGCCACCAGAGCCAACGGTAGGCGGGGGAGACGCCATCGGAAGGGTGGTCGCCGGCGAGGACACTCGCGGCGCCACCAAATCCAAGGATAGGACGGACGACCGAGCCTCGGTCTCCGTGGACGCGCCGCGTCCATCTCAGCACACGACAACCCAGCAGCGCCATACCACAGGAGGTGGTATCCGCTTGCTGGGGCAAGGACAAACCGGAGGCTCGCGGGACGCCCCGGACCCCCGTCCGGGCACAAGCAAAGCGAAGGCGCCGGCGCGGGACCCTGCTCCTTCTAACGTTGTTAGGAGTCCAAGCATATCCCGCTCCTCGCACCGCTCGCCCCCGTTCCCCTCCACTCCAGCAGAAGCGCTCGCAAGGGCGCAACTACTCCTCGACTTCCCTCCAGCGGCAGACAAGGCCGAAGACTGGAGGGCCACCATCCAGAGCCTGATAGCCTTCGCCAACAACGATTCTCCACAGCAGCCGGCGGCCTCGCGGCCGCGGCAAGCTGAGAAGACGAAGGCCGACGGCGACAAGACCGCCGGGGGTGCGACAAGCGCGCACTCCCCGCCGCAGAAGCAGAAGACGCCGCCCCGCCGGAACAATGCCGACGACGGCTCCACGGCCTCGTCGGGACCAACGCCAGGTCCTCAACGACCGGCGACAAGAAGACGCTCGCACCACAATCGAGCGCCGCCGAGAAGCTCGGCGACAATCAGATCATAGAGCTGGGAACGCTGTCGACGCGCGCGCGCCCGGTGAACCAGGCGACTTGCCGTACGCGGCAGGCTGCCCTGCGTTCACCCGCGAGCTGCGGCGCGTCCAGTGGCCCAGCATGAAGAACTTCAAGCCCGACGTACCGGAGAAGTACGACGGCAAGACGCACCCCTCAGAATTCCTCAGCGTCTACACCATCGCGGTGCAGGCTGCCGGGGGGCGCGACGAGAAGATCTTGGCAAACTACTTCCCGCTCGTGCTTAAGCCGAACGTCCGTTCGTGGCTTATGCACTTGCCGGAAGGTTCCATCTCTTCTTGGGCCGACCTTTGCCACCAGTTTGTTGGCGCCTTCACCGGCGGCCACAAACCCCACGGCCAGGAGAGCGATCTCCACATTCTGGCCCAGAAGGAAGGGGAATCCCTGCGCAAGTACATCCAACGCTTCAGCCGTGTACATCACAACATCCCCGACGTTCACCCTGCCGCGGTTATCAGCGCGTTCCATCAAAACGTGCGTAACCGCCGCATGCGTGAAGAAATGGCGATGACCAAGATTCGGGATGTCAGCGAGCTCTATGCTCTGGCTGACAAGTGCGCACGCGCAGAAGAGGGGAGGAGACTCCCCGGGGAGGATGCTGGCGCAGGAGGAAGCGACAGCGACGACGCCGCCCCGGCAAAGAAGGGCCGGCGGCGGAACAACAGAAGGAAGGGCAAGAAGGAGGTGCTTGCCGTCGAGAAGTCCGGCAAGGAGGCTCCCGCCAAGCAAGCGCAGGCTGGCGGCTCCGGCAAGGAGCCTGCCCCTGTGGCGGCGGCCGACAAGCAGGACGGCTCCGACAAGCAATACTGTAAAATCCACCGCACCAAGGGCCACGACCTCTCCAACTGCAAGCGCGTCGAGTATCTCGTCGAACAGCAGAAGGCTGAGTACGAGAGGCGTGACAAGGAGAAGGCCCAAGGTGGCGGCGGAGAGCCAAGCAAGAAGCGGCCATTCAATGGCCGGGGAGGACGCCGCGGCAAGGCCAAGCAGCGGCAAGGTGACCGACCTCCCCGGGGCCGCGACAAGGATGAAGAAGACGACGACGAAGACATGGAGGACGAGGATAACAGCGAGCAGGAGTTCCAGAAGGCCACGGAGGTCCTGTGCGTCGACGGTGGCGCCTCTCTGCACACCTCCCACCGCCAACTAAAGCAGTGGGTGCGTGAGGTGAATGCAGCAGAGCCGCCCGTGGAGTCGCGCAGGCTCCTCAAATGGTCCAGCACGCCCATCATTTTTGATCTTGAGGATCACCCTGACCGCACCACTGCGGTGGGGTGTTTGCCGATGCTGGTTTCCCCCACCATCCGCAACCTCAAGGTCACCAAAATGTTGGTTGACGGCGGGGCCGGGCTGAACTTGATCTCCTCTGCTGTGATCAAGAAACTCCAAATCCCAGATGGCGAGCTCGAAGAGACCGGTTCTTTCCAAGGAATCAACCCGGGAAGGAGCAAGCCCAAGGGGAAGATCAATTTGCCGGTGACCTTTGGCGGGGAGCTCAACTTTAGGACTGAGCGCATCACTTTCGACGTCGCTGATATTCCATTGCCATACAATGGAATACTCGGCCGTCCCGCCCTCGCCAAGTTCATGGCAGCTTCCCATTTTGCTTACAACGTACTCAAGATGCCGGGGCCGATAAGCGTCATCACTGTCCATGGCGACAAGAAGGATGCGCTTGTCTGCGCCGACAAGATCTACCGGGATGCGGCAGCCGCGGCAGAGAAGGACACACTTGCCGCTGAAGCTCCCGGGGGGAAGAAGACGAAGACAAAGTCCGGCAAGTGCTCTGGGGCCCACTCCGGCAACCGCACCTCTTCGGAGTGCTGCGCTGCCGTCGAGGACGTCCCATCGAGCTCCACCGGCAAGTGTAAGAAAGGGATGGCCGCTCCTCCGGCAACCAAGAAGGTGTCCGCCAAGGAGGACGGCACTGGTGGTACCTTTACCATCAGTGCCACACTTGACAGCAAATAGGAAAGCGCGCTCGTTGCCTTCCTGCGGGCGAATGTCGATGTGTTTGCCTGGAAACCATCTGACATCCCCGGTGTTCCCAGGAAGGTAATTGAGCACAAGATTGCTCTTTGTCCTCATGCGCGGCCCATCAAGCAGAAAGTGAGGAAGCAAGCCGTGGAGCGCCAAGAATTCATCAACGAAGAGATCAAGAAGCTAGAGGCAGCAGGCCTAGTTAGAGGTGTGATCCATCCGACGTGGTTGGCAAATCCAGTCGTCGTGCGCAAGGCCAATGGGAAGTGGAGACTGTTTATAGACTTCACCGATGTGAATAAAGCATGTCCCAAGGATCCATTCCCTTTGCCGCGCATTGACCAGATCGTCGACTCCACTGCCGGATGTGAGCTACTCTGTTTTCTTGATGCATATTCAGGCTATCATCAGATTTTCATGGCCAAAGAGGATGAAGAGAAGACTGCATTTATCACTCCACGTGGCACTTATTGCTTCATACGCATGCCATTTGGATTGAAGAATGCAGGCTCAACCTTTGCAAGGGTAGTATACACTGCTTTTGAGCCACAGATCCACAGAAATGTAGAGGCTTACATGGATGACATCATGGTGAAGAGCAAGAGCAAGGATACCCTGGTCCAAGATTTGGAGGAAACATTCCAGAACCTGCGCAAGATCCAGCTCAAGTTGAACCCCGAGAAGTGCGTCTTTGGAGTCCCCTCCGGCAAGCTTCTCGGGTTCTTTGTGTCACAGAGGGGGATTGAAGCCAACCCCGACAAGATTAAAGCCATTGAGCAGATAGAGGCACCAAAGCGCGTCAAGGATGTCAGAAGGCTTGCAGGTTGTGTGGCTGCCCTCAGTAGGTTCATTTCAAAGTCTGCAGAACGCGCCCTACCTTTCTTCAAAATCTTGAAGAAGGCAGGTCCCATGAAGTGGACTCCGGAAGCGGAGGCAGCGCTGCAGGATTTGAAACGGTACCTGTCCTCCACTCCAATACTTGTCGCACCTAGACCACAGGAAAAGTTGTTGCTATACCTAGCGGCAACCAACCAGGTGGTTAGTGCTGCGTTAGTAGCGGAGAGGGAGTCCGACGAGGAGTCAGCACCACCGGCAAGCGAATCCAGCGACAAGCAGGGGGCTGCTCCGGCAAGCTCTGGCCCCGACAAGGACAGCTCTGCGCAGGAACAGGAAGAAGTGCGAAAGAAGATGGTGCAGCGCCCGGTGTATTTTGTAAGTTCTCTCCTCCAGGGAGCTAAATCAAGATACTCTGGTGTACAAAAGTTGCTTTTCGGCCTCCTCATGGCCTCGAGAAAGCTGCGCCATTACTTCCAAGCACATGAGATAACAGTGGTCACTCGCTTTCCGCTGAAGAGGATATTGCACAACCCAGAAGCAACAGGCAGGATCGTTGAGTGGGCACTGGAGCTGTCGAGCTTTGGACTCAAGTTTGAAAGTACTTCAACCATACAGAGCCGAGCTTTGGCAGAATTCATAGCTGAGTGGACCCCAACGCCCGATGAAGAAGTCCAAGAAGCAAGTGCGCCCGTACAAGAAGCGACAAGTGAATGGGTAATGTATTTTGATGGTGCCTTTTCGCTGCAAGGCGCCGGCGCTGGCGTGGTACTCATCGCGCCCACCGGAGAGCACCTCAAATATGTTATCCAGATGCACTTTCCCAGGGAGCAAGCGACAAACAACACTGCAGAATATGAAGGCTTGCTTGCCGGCCTCAGGATTGCGGCCGAACTTGGGATCAGGAAGCTGATTGTGCGGGGGGATTCTCAGTTGGTGGTCCGGCAAGTCAATAAGAGTTATCAGAGCCCTTTGATGGAAGCTTATGTAGATGAAGTGAGGAAGCTTGAGGAACACTTTGAGGGTCTGCAGATGGAGCACGTCCCGAGAGCTCAGAATGAAATAGCAGATGGCCTTTCAAAGTGTGCTTCGATGAAGTTACCTGTGGAACCAGGGACCTTCTTGCTCAAGATGACTCAACCATCCGTTACGCCATCAATTGGGCAGTCCAAGAAGAGAAAGTTGGTCTCCGGCGACTACTTGCCGGCGGATCTTCCTGAAACCGCCGCCAAGGTCCCCAAGATCAACAGTCAGAACGCTGAGGAACAGTTTGCTCCTGCGGATCCTCGGGTCTGTACAGTTGAAGCAAGCGTTCCCGACAAGCCTCGCCCCGGCGAGCTTGCCGGGGGACCTTCGGCTCCGGCAGAGCCAGAGGTTCTTGCCGTAGAAGCTGAGGTTCCCGCAGCGGCCCTCATGCCTTTAGTCCTTGCCGTTGAGCCACAAGCTCCGGCATGGGCGCAGCAGATCGTCCGTTTTCTGCAAACTGGAGAACTTCCCGACGACCCAGAAGAAATAGAGAAGATAACCAGGCAGTCAAGTATGTACCAGTTCGTGGACAACGAGCTGTACAGAAGAAGACTCAATGGTGTCAGACTGAAGTGCATCTCCAGGGAGGATGGACAGAAGCTGTTGGCGGAAATACACGGAGGCATATGCGGCCACCACATTGGCGCAAGGGTGCTTGCCGGGAAAGCTTTCCGGCAAGGGTTCTTTTGGCAAGAAGCCCTCCAAGATGCAACTGCACTAGTAACTAAGTGTGAAGCGTGCCAGTTCCATGCAAAGCAAATTCATCAGCCAGCTCAAGCTCTCCAAACAATACCTTTGTCCTGGCCCTTCTCGGTCTGGGGGCTCGATATCCTCGGACCCTTCCCCCGAGCCGTCGGGGGCTTTGAGTACTTGTACGTTGCAATCGACAAGTTCACAAAGTGGCCAGAAGTGGAGCCAGTGAGAAAGGTGACAGCACAATCAGCAGTCAGGTTCTTCAGGTCGATTGTTTGCCGTTTCGGGATCCCTAACAGGATTATCACCGACAACGGTACACAATTCACTAGTCGCACCTTCATGCAGTACGTCCAAGACCTTGGCGCCAAGGTCTGTTTCGCTTCTGTTGCTCACCCGAGGAGCAACGGTCAAGCGGAAAGGGCCAATGCTGAAGTGCTGCGCGGACTCAAGACGAGGACCTTTGACAGGCTGCGCAAGTGCGGAAGAAATTGGATAGAGGAGCTACCGGCGGCTCTTTGGTCAATCAGAACGACACCAAGTCGAGCCACCGGGCAGACACCCTTTGCTCTAGTCTATGGAGCAGAAGCAGTTCTCCCCACGGAACTCGTATACGGATCTCCTCGAGTGCTCGCTTATGATGAGCTCGAGCAAGAGCAACTGCGGCCAGATGATGCATTGCTCCTCGAGGAGGGACGTCTCCAGGCTGCTGTATGAGCTGCTCGATACCAGCAAGCCTTGCGCCGCTACCATAGCCGCAAGGTCAAGGCCAGGAGTCTCGAGGAAGGCGACCTTGTTCTTCGGCGTGTTCAGTCCGCCAAGAATTCCAACAAGTTGACGCCGAAGTGGGAAGGCCCTTATCGGGTGAGACAAGTCACGAGGCCTGGCGCTGTCCGCCTCGAGACCGAAGAAGGCTTACCGGTGAGCAACTCCTGGAACATAGAGCATCTTCGTAAGTTTCACCCATAAGGCGCGGTTGCCGTGATCCGTTCCGGCAACCACCTTTTGTACAAGCTTTGCCGCTGTTGCATGTAACCCTTTGTACAAAGCCGGGCGCAGATCCCGTGCATCAGTAAAGATTTTGTGTTTTGCGCTATTTGCCATTTGCATGCTTTTCTTTGCTATTTGCATGTGTTATTTGGCATCTTGTGCAACATACACATCCGGTAAGCATTAGCAAGCCGAAAGGCCATATACTTGTTTCCCTCTTCTTTTCCCTTGCCTCTTAAGCAGAAGGAACATTCCTCGCGCACAAGTTTGCCGGGGGG
>LR738714.1:739188142-739205160 GCA_902687465.1 Secale cereale | reverse complement strand
GGGGGGGGGGGAGGAGGTGGAAGAGGAATCAAGTGCTGTTCAAGGAAAAGAAGCCATACCGGGAAGCAAGCAATATATGAAAGCTAAGTTATTAGAATTTGGCCAGTTCAAATTTTTAAATTTTAGTTGTCTTCCTTGAACAATCACACCTTGTATGGAAAACCTGTGCGCGGAGGAACCTACCCGTAGCTAGCCGCACCCTTGCCTTGTTTCCGAGTACGCTCAACGATTTAGGCGAGCTGCGACAAGTGTCGCGCCCTTACTTCGTTTTCGAGTTCGCTCAGCAAGCTAAGTGCGTTGCGACTAGCCGCGGCAAGGTTGCTTGCCGGTAAGACCTTGGTCAGCAGGCTGCTCAGAGTCCAGCACTCAGCGCTCGCGGCAAAGGCCCCTTGCCGGCAAGCTCCCCGGGAGCGTAGGGTGGAAAGCATACAAAGTAGATGACCAAGACAAGGAAGATAACATTGCACTGATTGATCAAAATGAGATAAATATCTTACAAAGGATAACTTGTCGCAATGGACTAATGAGTTCATAACACCCTATGCAGCAACAAAAAGAGATAAAGATAATGGAGGCCTAATCTACGCGGTCGCCCTCAATCCTGGAGATCTTAGCCACCTTGGCAATGATGTGGGCGACCTGCTCCTTCAGAGCCTCCATGTCCGCGTCAGCCGGCAAGCTGCGAAGAACGTTGGTGAGGTTTATGCCCGGATTGCGGTATACGATCTTCGTCAACATGCGCTCCAAGGTTCCCGTGCAGAGCAGGCGCGTCTCCTCGGCCAGTTGCGCGGAGATCTTCTTCCGCAGATCTGCAAGGGCCGGCGCGATTCCCCTGAAGAAGAGGCTGAGCTTGGCACTGTGAGGGAGGTTTGGATCCGGGGAGTAGATGAGGTGCTCCAGCTTCAACGCCAGCAGCTCCTGGTCGATGTTGGACGCACAAGATACTAAGTCCTCGGTCCATACCTCAACGGTATGGCGGAAGAGCTCAGCCGCTTTGTTGGCGCTGTCCACTAAGGTCCGCTCCTTGCGGAGCTCCTCCTTCAACTTGGTCTCCCGAGCCCGGGCAGCGTCGAGTGAATCCTTCAGTGTGGAGACCTTCAACTCCAAGTCCTCGATGGAGTCCTTGGCGGCCTTCAACTCGTCGCCCCTCTCAGAAAGACGCACCTGGAGTTCTGAATTGGTGTGAGCGTCCTTCTCACGCTCCGTGATGAGCGCGGCGACCTTCTCCGCGCTCACCTTCAGCGACTTCTCCAGCTGCGCGACCTTGGCGGCAAGCTCCTCCTTGGCGGTCTCCGCGGCAGCCGCGGCGGCTTTTGCCTCCTTCAGTTCCCCGCCAAGGGCCTCCTCCCGAGCGGCAAGGTCCTCCTCGTGGGAGTCGAGGTTGACCTTCCGCTGGGCGAGTTCTCCTTCTCGCCGGGACAACTCCACCCCGGCGAGCCGCTGCTGCTCTTCGGCCTCAGCTTTCTCCAGCACCCACTCCTGGTATTCGCCGGCGAGTCGCTCGCGCTCCTCCGCCACCTCGCGGAGGGCAGCCTGGTTGGCGGCGCGGAGCTCCGCCGCGCGCTTCTCCATCTCAGCAGCAGCTTCGGCGGCAAGGGCCTCCCGGGAAGCGAGCTTCGCCTGCCTGGCCCGGTAAAGGGCCAGAAGCTGGTGGAGAAGCTCCTCCTCCTCGGGCCCTTCGCTTCCGCCGGGCGCCTCGACGATCTCCAAGCCCGCGGAGGCGAGGACCTCCCCATCAAACGCCTCGCCCTCCGCGGGAGCTCGCGACGAAGAACCCCACGGCACCTGGATGAAGATGCCGTTGGGGGCCTTGAGGTAATAGCCGGCCTGCTCCTTTCCGGCGGAGGGGTCGGCGGCCGGCGCAGCACTTGATGCTCCCGCCGCCTCCGGGCCGGCGGTGCGGTCGCCGTCCCCCTCCCCGGCCGCTGCGTCCGCAGCCGGAGCAGTCTCCTGCGCAGCTGGCTCGGCGGCTCCCGCCGTGTCCTCGGCGACAGGGACGTCGCCGCCGCCGCCCTGCGCGCCCTCCTCCTCCTCGATGTTGATGACTTCCGTCTCCATGTGCTCGGGGGGAGGAGGATCTAGAAGAAGAAGAAGAAAAAGAAGTTCAAGCAAAAAATCCAAAAAGAGACAACGCCAAGAAGACAAGTTATAGAGCCTACCTTGGCGGACGTCGTCAGCGGCGGGCTCCCTCGCCGGGGAGCTCTGCCTTGGCGGGGTGGCCGCCCTCGCCGGGCTGCTCGCCCTCGGCGGGGTACTCGCCCTTGGCGGAGTACCCGCCCTTGGCGGAGCGCTCTCCCTTTCCGGGGAGGCCGGCCTTGGCGGGGACGGCGGGGCCTGCGGTTCCTCGGGGGCGGTCTCCGGACGCTCCTACCGCTGTAGCTCCACCTCTGCACAAGTCAAGACAAAATAATCAGGATGTTAGCACAAGGACAGAAGCTCAAGCGCACTCGACAAATTGAAGTACAGAACCCAGACTTACGCTGGGGGCTGCGCTGGGAGCTGCTCCTCGGAGCAGCGCTCGGGTCCGGCAGGCTTGGCTCGGCGCGTCCCCAGTTGTCGCGGTGGCCGAGTCTTCCGCGACCTCGACCACAGGCGCCTTGGCTTTCTTCGCCACGCGCTGAACCAAGGTCCTGAAATCAAAGCAACAAACCAAATTAGCATCAACAATAATCAAGACGAAACTTGAGAAGGTGTAAGATCTCGGATTCTTACTCCTGATCCTCCTCGTCGTCCTCGCTCAAGGCGGAGAAGTCATACTCCACCTGGGGCGCGTCTGCACGAGGAGCGGAAGACGAAGATTCCCTCGGGCGCTTGGCGGTCCCTGGGGCTGGGGGCTGCGAAGACCCAGCCCCTGTGGTAGCCGGAGCCCGGGGAGCGGGCGGAGCCGCTGCTCCGCTCCGAGAAGACTCCTGCCTGCTTGGCGCCGACCTGCGGGGCGCCTCTGCCGTGGCCTGCGCGCGGGCCGCCTCCGCCGCGGCTGGTGCGCCGGTCGCCCCCGGCGCAGCTTGGCTTCCCTGGGAAGCTTGAGCTGCCCGGCGAGCTGGTTGTTGCCGGGGCGCCTGCGCCCTCGCTCCCGTCGCCGCCCTGCGGATACGCTTCAGTGGAGACCGCCTTGGGCTTGCCGGGGGCGGGGAGGTCTCCGACGAGGAGAGGTCGTCGGCGTAGAGCTCCGTAGATCCGTCGGAGTCCTCGGCGGCCTCGGCCTCCTCCTCCTCCTCCTCTCCGGCTGGCTTGCTGGGCCCAGCGCCCTGCGCTGCGGCCTCTTTTCCTCTGGCGCCTCTGCTCCCTCCGGCGCCTCCGCTCCCCGCGGCGCCTCTGTTCCCTCCGGCAGCGCCACCCCTTGCCGCGGCCTCGGCCGCGATTCCGGGGATCCCGGAGTGCCTCAGAGAGGGGACCCCGGCGAGCGCGTCGGGAGGAAGTTGCAGCAGTCTGCGGATCTCCGCCTCCTCCGCCTGGCAGGACGCATCCGCAGCCTCTGCCTCGTCAGGCGTATATCCAAAATCTCCTGCCGCTGCGGCTGCAGCGGCCTCTTCAGCCCGAGAAGCCATGTATGCAAGCTCCTGGTCGGTGGTGTCCCGCGTGTGCTCCTTGATGTCATCCTTGTTCTTCGCCACCTCCACAAGGTTGTCGAAGAAGCTGAGGACGTCTATGGGCTTGGGCGGAATCCACGTGCGGTCCACGCCGTGCGAATCGCACGCGGGCATCATGGCGCAAAGACGGTCCCGGACTGTGCTGTTGCAGAGGGGCACCACTCCCCGGGGAGGTCTGAACCACTCAGGGTGGGCCGGGTCATATTTGAAGAGTTCCCGGACCATCCCCTTCAGCTCCAGCGTCGTGAAGTTGAAGTTCAGCCCGGGGCGCAGCCTCATTATATCCGCTGCGTTGCCGTACTCCCAGGCCGGCCTTTTCCTGTCTTAGAGAGGGGCGATGCGGCGGCGGAGGAAGTCTGCGCCTACTTCTGCAACGGACAGCCTAGCTACCCAAAGACGAAGAATCCGGATGAGGGCGATGTCGAGCTTGATGTCGTCCGAGTCTATCTCGCTCCAATCCCTGCCGCGCACGATGGGCGTTGTGCGCGGCGCGGTGAAGGGCTGCGGCTCGTCCTCAACGATCCAGCACCAGTCTGCACGCCACTCCTCCCACTTGTCGCGGAGCTCCCCCGGCAAGTACGACTCCTTCTTGTTCAGACGAAATACCCAAGAAATTCCCCCGGAGAGGGGGGGCGCCGGCCTCTGCTCTAGGAGTGAAGAAGTGCCTAAACAGCGCTACGTTTGGGTGTATTCCTATGAAGTTTTCGCACATGTGTGCGAAAACCGCCATTGTGAGGATGGCGTTGGGGGTGAAGTCAAGAAGGTGGAAGCCATAGGTGTGCATGATGTCGCAGAAGAAATCAGAGAAAGGAGGGCAAAGACCGCAGTGAAAGAAGGCTGCGAAGAAATAGTACCCGCCGGGGTAGTTGTCCTTGGCGGCGGCCGGATAAGCTCGAGTGCGGGGGTGTGCCTTGGTTTCCTTGGCCCAGAACAAGTAATACTTGTTCCAGAGCTCCCGCGCGCCGAGCTTCGGCGGGAAGACGAGGTTCCGCTTCCGGTACGCGGTAAGCTTCGCTGCTTGCTCCGACTTCTCCCTCTTGGCTTTCTCCGCCTTCGCCTTCTCGGTCTTCGGGGCCATGGCGGAGGCGGCGGAGGAAGGGGGGAACGGCGGCGGCGGAGGTGTGGGAGCGGAGCGCAAAGGGGATTTCTAGAGGAAGAAGAAGATGCAATGAAAGCGCAAGGAGGGGAATCGCTCCTGCTTCCTCTGCTTTTATGGGGAAGTGGGGGGGCGTTTCGCTCTTTCCATTAAGAGAACGTGGGCACGTCCCATCCCACGACGCCGCAATCGACGCGTGCCGTTACGGGGGGATGCGGCGGATACGGAAGTGGATTCGGCGCGCCGTGGGCCGCGTGTGCCCGTGCACTGTTTTGGGCCTGGCCCAACAGCGCTCGGCACCGTGTGTGGCCCAGGCCCGGGGGCTCCTGTCGGTGTACTAAGGTAGGGGTACCTCAGTACCCCAACTTGTGCACGGGCAGTTGCAGCTTCCCGCGGCAGGGTTTACCACTCGCTCGCCGGAGACCTTCCTGCTCCATATCAAACCATTCAAAAACAAAGTATGCAAGACAGAAGATCGAGACCCCGGCAAGTGGAGCTTGCCGGGAAGGCCGTACCAGGCTCGAGATTACCTCACTAGCACAAGGCCCTGGCAAGAGGAGCTTGCCAGGAAGACTAGAAGATTCCATCATAGGAGACACGCCTCGGCGCTATATGCGTCCCGGCGAGGGCCCGGGGGGCGACAAGCTCCCGGGCCCGGCAAGATCAAGACCCCGGCAAGGTGCTTGCCGGGAGAGTTGCGCTGTGTGCCCGCGCTCCAGCTCATCGGCCCACGCGTCGCCCTGGGGCCTATCCAGGGACGCGTGGCAGATGGCTGTGCAGCCTGGGGGACACGGTGGCACTCCACGGTGGTGGATCCATCGCCGTGGCAGACGGAGACGCAAGGGCGGGAGCTTTTGGGGTCGACGGCGACGGGCATTAAATGCCCTTGTCCCCCACTGTCAAAGTAGGTAGCGACCACTGTTCGCGCACTGTAGCTCCACTGTTTCCGCACTGTTACAACTACCACCTCTTTTACGCTTTTACCCCTTTCTCCTACGTTGACACCTGTCGGTGACCCCTTGCACTATAAAAGGAGGCCCATGCACAACGTGGAGGGGGTTCGGAACCTAGATCACTCATACGCTCGGTGTAGCTGCATCTTCAAGCTCCCGAGCTCTCCAACTCAATACACAACTAAGCAGGAGTAGGGTTTTACGCGGCTACCGCGGCCCGAACCTGGGTAAAACTGCCTGCGTGCTCGCCACGATCTGCTCTTCGTGCTCCCTCCGCCCTCGTACCGCACAGACAAGGGGCTCCGGTCCCATAGGTGTTCGTGGCGGACAGTATCCCCCGACATGACTAAACTCCGTGAGTTAGGTGGCCTGTTTACCACAGATGAGAAGATACGATACTTTTATATCACCAAGCTTCTTCCTTTCTCCTTGAAGGAAGGTGCTAAAGCATGGTATGATTCGCTTCCATGCGGTTCCATTAAAAGTCCTCAAGACTTAGCTCACTCATTTGTTGATAAGTACTTTCCTGCTCACATGCAACATGCTGCTTTACAAAGAATTTATAACTTTAAACAGTTGCAGGATGAGTCCCTCCCTAAAGCTTGGGGGAGGTACTGCGGTCTGATTCGGGCTAGACCAGGACATGAAGTCCCTAAGAACGAATTAATCGATATATTCTATGTTGGTTTAACTGATAAGTCCAGGTCCTATTTGGACAGTTGTGCTGGTTGTGTTTTCAGGAAAAGAACACCGGACGATGCGGAAGATTTGATGGCAGGATTGCCAAAAACCATGAAGATTGGTCCGTCCCTGAACCACCTCCACCACCAAAGAAGAGGGGCATGTTTGTTCTAAGTCCCGCAGATATGCGAGAAGCAAAGAAGTCTATTAAAGAGAAAGGTATTAAAGCTGAAGATGTGAAGAATCTAACCCCTATTGAGAAGTTGTGTGAGCCTACCACTCACCCTCCTATGGTAGAGGTACACTCTCTTTTAGATTTCAACGCAAGTGATATCCCTCATGGTAAGCCTCCTGATCAATGTTTAGATGAGTTTGATAATTTTATTATGAAACAAAATCGTTTTAATGAGAGGATACAAAGTCAATTGCATGATAATTCCCTTGCTATCAAAAGACTGCTTGATGTTTTAGATAGAATAGTTAATGATGTTCAATGTCTTGTGAAGCATTTTCATATGGTTCAAACTCAGCTTGACCAAATTTCTAATGTGCAAAGAGATTTGCTTGCTAACAATGCCAAACAAGATGATTTGCAGGCTTTCGGGATTAAGACCCGAGGAGGAACTAGCACTCAAGATCCTCTCTACCCAGAGGGGCATCCGAAGAGAATCGAGCAGGATTCTCAAATGCAGGAAGAAGAAATTGTTGGCTCTCCAAAGAAAAAGAAGAAACATAAGGAGACTGACAATTCTAATGATCCTATTGCAGATGAGAGCCAACTATTGATCCTAACAGCGTATCTATCTCCGATGCTGAGACTGAAGACGGTGCTGAACCTGAAGGTAAGGATAATGAGAAGAATGATCCGCCTGAAGTACGAGAAGAAGAAGCACCTGACAAACGTAAGAGGTACACTAAAGAAGACTTCATCGCGAGAAAACATGGGAAGGAAAGAGAACCATGGGTACAGAAACCCATGCCCTTTCCAGGTAAGTCCATCAAATCTAAAGAAGAAGAGCATTACAATAAGTTTTGTGAGTGGATTAAACCTCTTTTTCTTCAAATCCCTTTGACTGATGCTATTAAGTTACTTCCTTATTCAAAATATATGAAAGATATTGTCACTAATAAAAGAAAAGTTCCTAATGATGCAATATCTACTATGCTTGCTAACTACTCTTTCAGTGGCAAGATTCCTGAGAAGCTCGGTGATCCAGGTATACCCACCATTCCTTGCTCCATAATGAATAATTATGTCAAAACTGCTTTATGTGATCTTGGAGCAGGAGTGAGTGTTATGCCTCTCTCTCTTTACGAGAGGCTTTGTTTAGAGAAACTAATTCCTACAGATATCTCCCTTCAGATGGCTGACAAGTCAACCGCTATTCCGATAGTTATTTGTGAGGATGTTCCCGTAGAAGTTGCTAATTGTTTAATTCTTACTGATTTTGTTGTGCTTGACATGCCCTAGGATGGGAGCATGTCCATTATTCTTGGTAGACCTTTTCTTAACACCGCAGGTGCTATTATTGATTGCAATAAAGGAAAAGTTACTTTCCATGTGAATGATAAAGAACACACGGTATATTTTCCAAAGAAGATCGACAGGAGGCATGGCCTCAACTCTATAGAGAATATCGAGACTGTGAAAATTGGAGAATGGGACTGTCCACTACATGTGCCTCACAAATATAAAACTATCATGGTGGGGACAATGTCCATCAAGGTAAAAGTTCAATGATTACTTCATAAGAGGTGAGACTTTTTGCTCTAAATATTGCATGTTTGTTGGTAAGACTTGATCAACCTTACTAATAAACATGTTTTATATAGATAAAAAGTTGAGCTTGTTATGTTTTCTTTTGTTTTTAGTTTTTGTCCTACTTGCTGTACCAATTATTTATGTTTTGAAGCTTCACAATACTACTCACTACTTCAAGTTTTCAGAGAGTTTCGCAGCTTTTTGAACTTCGAAAAAATTTCAACAGTGAAGTTTTCAGAAAAATTCCAGAAAAATTAAAATAAAAATTTCCACGTCGGGAGAGACCCAGAAAGTCCTGGGGCCAGCCAGGGGGACCCACCTGTGGCCTAGGCGGCCAGCTGGCGCGGCCCAGCCCCTGGCCGCGCCCACAGGGTGCCTGGGGCCCACGGGGCCCCCCTCCAGGTATGTCTTCTTCCTCTCTCTCTCTCTTTTTCCAAAAACGCGAGTTCTGCAGTTGTTCTTGTGTTCTTGCTGTTCTTGGAGGCGATTCTTCGATCTCTCTCTACAGCCCCTCATTTGAACTGAAATTTTGAGCAAATACTCCCTGGTATGTGACTCCTCCACCCCTCCAATTAGATTTTTGATTGGTGGCTTCATTTGTGAGTATTTAGTAGTTCTTGGTGCTGTAGAGATGAGCTTGCATGCATGTGTATAAAGTTATTTTCCAAGTTTTGATGCAAGTTTATGCCTTGGGCAAGTGAGTTGAGTAGTTTGCCTTAACTCACTTTGTTTTAATCCTCGTTTTTGTAAATTGCAAAAAAAAAAAAATCAGAAATGAGTTTGTTAGGAAGGGCAAAAGGATGGCTTGAGAAGAGGAGGCTCGCACACTCCGATTGAGTTACTAGAGCCGCAGCTTCACCATCGACTGCTAGGGTGAGCTATAATGAAGATCATGTGCCCCTGGAGTTGTTGGAAGACACAAGTCCAGCACGTGCGATGACATTTCCATGTGATGAATTCCTTGAAGCTGCGGGAATCATGGATGAGTTTTATAATCTTTGTGCTAATGCAGGTTTGACACGGCTCGTCACGAGCCGTGTTACCCAGTATCAAAAACTCACCTCCAGTTTCATTAACAGTTTTAGATATAATCCCGATTCAGGTGCTATTGAGTTTAAAATTTATAATGATCTTATCACCATGACTTTGGGAAATTTTTGTGAAATAATAGGTGTGCCGAACGTTGGGAGGACAGCTAGGATGGCCACTCAGCCCTCCGAGCTGAAAACCATCATCAACTCTCTCTGCAGCATGGGTACGAGGGATATTCATCGGTCGAATATCTCCAGCATCTTATTTCCTCACCTCAGGTATTTTGCATATTATATTGCCAGAGGGGTGTTAGCTCGTGACAACACGGGCATCATTTCTGCTCCGGATATTGCTATCCTGGCAGCAGCCCTCTTAGGGAGGTCTAATTATAATCTGGGTGCCTTAATTGCTCGACGCCTTGCTATGAACGGTAACAAGGGGGACTTATATGGTGGCCTTTATGCCACACTTATCTTAGAACATCTTGGAGGCACCCTACACCCTGATGATAATCCCTTTTACTTATTTAATCTTTGATCTTGCTGCTATGAAAAGGCATAAGTTTGTTACCATGGCTTCTGAGCTTGATAATCTTGTTTATATTTTGCGTTTCGGAACTACCGCGGAACGCGAGATCCGTCTACCTGCACCCCTTTTGTTTGATTTTTCTCGCAGGAACGGATGGTCCTTTGATATTGTCCAGTTCAATGAGTTCATGGTCCAGCATCAGTTTCATAACCCCATGGAGGGGGTTGTGCCCGACGAGGAGGAGCACGGTGAGTTACCACCTTTTCAGGGAGAAACCGCCACCGAGTTTGGTGAAGGTTCTTCCTCTGTTTGGCGTTCAGAACCTTCCTTGTGGGAGACTCCAAGGAGTTCGGTGTACGCGCCAGCATCCTTTTACGACCCTTGGACTCACCACCATACCCCCGGAGCAGGAGGCTCCTGGGGGCAGTAGCTGCTACCAACTTAGGCCAAGAGCCTAAGCTTGGGGGAGTACGTGCTCCTCTCACTTTTCCATTGTATTATCCGTTTTATTCGCTTTGATCTTTTCAAAGTTTTTGCCCGTTCTTCTTTATTTCTCTCTTTGCAAAAACAACAAAAGATTTTCTATTTCTTTTGCTTTTATTCAACCTTTGAAAAATCCAAAAAGATTTCCTTTCTCTCTTTAGTTTGCTTTGTTTTCAGAGTTCAGCTCGAGTCCGGTATGAACTCTTTTTGTTTCTACTTTTGTACATATGCCTGTACTTATGATCTAGAGACCGGCTTGTAGCGACATAGTGCTATGTTTGCAATGCTCTTCCAGTGGTTCATGCTTTCCTTGTGGCTAGTGCCGAATAAATAGAGTATATAATGTGTTATTGAAATGATCTACATGCATTGCACTGTTCATAGTCTGGTATACTAAGGTGGTATTTCCCTTTAGAGAATTTTTGGATTGACTTGGCACATGCTTACACATGCTTAATACTAAAAAGTCTACTCTGCCTTTATGATCTTTGAGTTTCAGAATAGTTATATCACTTTCATGCCCGATTCAATGTTGCTTTGTCGCTCTGCATGATTATGACCGTTATTGCTCTCTAGTTGGTCGCTCCCCAGTCTTTTGCTAAACCTCCACCTGTACTAAGCGGACTGACTGCTTGTGCATCCAAAATCCTTAAAACCTGTTATGCCATATGAGTCCAGCATACCTTCCTATACATGGTATTTACCTGCCATTCCTAACGAAGACTTTCGTGTACCACCTCGAAATTAATCAAAAGCATTTCTCTTTTTGTGCCTATGTTTTAGCTCATGAGGAAGTAGTAGTTAATTCATGATCTTTTTAAGTTGGACAAGCTTCACCCCGGGATTGCATGTATAATGTGCAAACCCATAATACGAGAAGGAACTGGCATTCAGTGCACCCGGCTCAAAAAGATAATATAACAAACAAACCTTCCTTCACGCTTTGTTCATGAGAAATCAGAAAACTTTGGCAGTGATAAACAAAGGAGATTAAGAGGATGTGATCGTCCTCATGCGGGAGCCGTTCCTCGAGACTTGTCCAGCTTAAGAAGTGATTGAGTTATCTGCTAGCATTCGTTGATGAAATATGCACCTCTCAAAAACGTTTTTACCTCTGTTCCTAAAAACCAAGAGCTCTGGTACATGTTTAGTTTTTGTTTCCGATCACGAGTTTTCAACTTTGCCAACAAAAGCCACGGTTCGAGAGTCTCCACCTTCTTTCTTCAAAGCACTAACTAGGAGAGCATAATTGTCATTCTGAGTGTAATGTGCATTGTCCCAAAGTATTACATTGTCTTCTGCATACTTGTGATATGATTTATTCTGAAATTCTTAGTTCTAGTCTCCTTTATAACTCTGGAGGAGTTTCTGCATTTATGTTTTGCTTCACTCATGGAGACTAGCGAGATACCACCCTAGTATGCTCAAGCTATGTGCAATGTAATCTTGTCTTGATTTTCAGTAGTATATTATTTACTTTTAAGTATTTGTGACTAGTCACTTGAAAGAAGGATTGCTCCTTGTATTGTCCTCATAGTACTGTTTCAATACTTGCTAAACTCTTTTCGTAGTACATGCTTATATACATCTAACGAAGCAAAAGAGTTTGTCAAAGTTTTCTTTGTAGCGTCCAGTTCGTTGAACTGAATTGCTTGAGGACAAGCAATATGCTAAGCTTGGGGGAGTTGATACGTCTCAAACGTATCTACTTTTCCAAACACTTTTGATATTGTTTTGATCTCATTCTTGCATGATTTGAACTAAACTAACCCGGACTGACGCTGTTTTCAACAGAGCTGCCTGTATGGTTTTATTGTGTGCAGGAAAACGGATTTTTAGGTATCTCAGAAAAATCCACGAAAAATCACAGAAAATCCACGCACCCGAAGGAACCAGGATCCAGAAGAGGGGCCAGAGGGGGGCCAGGGGGTGCCCAGGCGCCCTGTGGGCGCGCCCCCCCTGGGCCGCGCCGGGGGGTCGCCTGGGTGGCCCCCACACCCCCTGGTGCCCTACTTCGACTCGTATTTTTACTCGCGACGCGAAAACCCCAGATCAGAAGTTCTTTTCGCAGTTTTCCGTCGCGGAGCCGCCGCCACCCTCTGTTCTTCCTCGGGAGGGCTAATCTGGAGGCTGAATTGGCCTCCGGAGAGGGGAGATCGTCGCCATCGTCATCACCATCACCACTCCATCATCCCTCCATGACTTCTCCCTCCATGTGTGAGTAATTCCCCTGCTGTAGGCGAAGGGGATGGTAGGGATTGGATGAGTTAGATCATGTAATAGTTTGTCAGATCGTTGGGGGCATGTTGCCTATCATCTACTATGGTGTTTATCATCTTTGCTTCAACTTGTTATTCTTAATGCTTGACACTTAGGGCCCGAGTGCCATGATTTCAGATCTGAACCATATGTGTTTGCATGAATATATTTGTGTTCGTGATCCTATCTATGAGTTGTTTGCACCTATTACGGTTCGGAACCGGCGATCCCAAAAGTGACAGCTTGGGACACCAAAGGGGATGGTCCGTAGTTTGAGGATTACATGTATCCATTGAGTTCATTGCTTTGTTCCGGTGCTCTTTGACAGGAGCACCTTAATCTCCATAAGTTCCTTTTGGCCACGTTCGTAGCGGGATGGTAGGACAAAATATGTTGTGCAAGTTCTTATTGCAAGCACGTACAACTACCTACGGGATACATGCCTAATGTTTGATATTTGCCTAGATGATCATTACTTTTCTGTGTGCCGTGCCCCAAGTTAGAATCTATCTCATCCATGCAGCGCCCAACCATCCATCTCCCTAGCCTACAGTGTTTTAAATCCTGCTTGTTACTAGTTGTTACTTTTGCCATTTACCTTTACTATTTACTTTTGTTGTTTACTTTTACTATCACTATCATCACTATCATATCACTGTTACCACTTATCTTTTGTTGCAAGTAAGTATATTTCAGGTGCGGTTGAATTGACAACTCAACTGTCAAAGCTTATAAATACTCTTTGGCTCCCCGTGTGTCGAATCAATAAATTGGGTTATTCTTACCCGTGAAGACTATCTCGATCCCTTACGGTTGAGGGTTATCAAGCACTAGTGTTCAGAACAGTACCTCTTCTTGTAGTGGATAGTAAGATCGGAACCTTGGGGTCTCCTTTCTTACCCATAGCGGATGAAGTACAGCAGGTAGGATACTTCAAGTAGACTTGTAAATATTGCTATGCTCCCCGGCAACGGTGCCAGGAAACGGTACTTGATAACCTTCAACCGTAAGGGATCGAGATAGTCTTCGCGGGTAAGAATAACCCAATATATAGATTCGACACACGGGGAGCTAAAGAGTATTTATAAGCTTTGACAGTTGAGTTGTCAATTCAACCGCACCTGAAATATACTTACTTGCAACAAAAGATAAGTGGTAACGGTGATATGATAGTGATGGTGGTGACAGCAAAAGTAAACAGCAAAAGTAACAACAAATAACCAGCAGGATTGAAACACTGTAGGCTAGGGAGATGGATGGTTGGGCGCTGCATGGATGAGATACATCATGAATCTAACTTGGGGCAAGGCACACAGAAAAGTAATGATCATCTAGGCAAATATCAAACATTAGGCATGTATCCCATAGGTAGTTGTACGTGCTTGCAATAAGAACTTTCACAACATCTTTTGTCCTACCATCCCGCTATGAACGGGGCCAAAAGGAACTTATGGAGATTAAGGTGCTCCTGTCAAAGAGCACCGGAAGAAAGCAATAAACTCGATGGATACATGGAATCCTCAAATTATGGACCACCCCCTTTGGTGTCCCAAGCTGTCACCTTTGGGATCGCCGGTTCCGGACCATAATAGGTGCAAACAACTCATAGATAGGATCAAGAACACAAATATATTCATGCAAACACATAGGGTTCAGATCTGAAAACATGGCACTCGGGCCCAAAGTGACAAGCATTAAGAGCAACAAGTTGAAGCAAAGATGATAAACACCAAAGTAGATGATAGGCAACATGCCCCCAACAATCTGATAAACTATTACATGATCTAACTCATCCAATCCCTACCATCCCCTTTGCCTACAGCAGGGAATTACTCACACATGGAAGGAGAAGTCATGGAGGGAGGATGGAGTGGTGATGATGATGACGATGGCGACGATCTCCCCTCTCTGGAGGCCAAATCAGCCTCCAGATTAGCCCTCCCGAAGAAGAACAGAGGGTGGCGGCGGCTCCGCGATGGAAACTGGAAAAACGACTTCTGTTCTTGGGTTTCCTCGCCACGGGAATAAATAGGAGCCAAGGTAGGGCACCATAGGGGGGAGGACCCTCCCAGGCGGCCTCCTGGCGCGGCCAGGGGTGGGGCCACGCCAGCAGGGCGCCTGGGGCCCCCCTGGCTTCCCTCGGGCCCCACTTCTGGCACAATGGCCCTTCGAGTGCGTGAATTTTCTGTGATTTTTCTTGGAATTTTCTGAGACACCTAAAAATACATTTTCCTGCACACAATAAAACCATACAGGCAGCTCTGCTGAAAACAGCGCCAGTCCGGGTTAGTTTAGTTCAAATCATGTAAGAATGAGGGCAAAACAATAGCAAAAGTGTTTGGAAAAGTAGATACGTTTGAGACCTATCAAGTAGCAAAGGCCTAAGATTGGGGATGCCCATGGCACCCCAAGTAAATTCAAGATAATCAAAAGCCTAAGCTTGGGGATGCCCCGGGACGGCATCCCCTCTTTCGTCTTCATCCATAGGTAACTATACTTGGAGCTATATTTTTATTCGCAACATGTTATGTGTTTTGCTTGGAGCGTCTTGTATAATTTGAGTCTTTGATTGTTAGTTTGTCACTATCATCCTTGCTGGACACACCTATTTGAGAGAGTTAAATATGGCCTAGAAATTATTAGAACACTCTATGTGCTTCACTTATATCTTTTGAGTTGAATAGTTTTTGCTCTAGTGTTTCACTTATATCTTTTAGAGCATGGTGGTGGTAATATTTTGTAGAAATTGTTGAACTCTCATGCTTCACTTAGATCTATTTGAGAGTCTATTAAAACAGCATGGTAAAGTGTTTAGGCTAAAGAAACTAGTCTTCACATGATAAACATCCAATGTCAATGTAGTAAAAAATTTCACACCAAGTGCATTGAATAGAAAGAGATGTTGGATGCTTGATAATTGTTTTGAGACATGAGGATAGTGATATTAGACTCATGCTAGTGGAGTTATTATGAAATTGAGAAATATTTTTATTAAGGTTAGTGATTCCCGTAGCATGCACGTATGGTGAACCGTTATGTGACTAAGTTAAAGCATGAGGTATTTGTAGAGTGTCAACCTTTGTGTGGAGATTCGGGGCGCGTGATGGTTAACTCCTACCAACCTCCCCCCTAGGAGCATGCGTTGATTGCTTTGTTTTGATGACTCGTAGATTTTTGCAATAAGTATATGAGTTCCTATGACTAATGTTGAGTCCATGGATTATACGCACTCTCACCCTTTCACCATTGCTAGCCTCTCTTGTACCGCGTAACTTTCGCCGGTGCCATAAACCCACTATATATCCTTCCTCAGAATAGCCACCATATTGTTCCTCAAAACAGCCACCATACCTACCTATCATGGCATTTCCATAGCCATTCCGAGATATATTGCCATGTGATGGCTTCTCGCGCCCTCGTTGGTTACCCCAAGTGGAAGGTTTAAGATGCAGTGTAGCGGAAGTTTTCCCTTGGCAAAGATACCAAGGATCGATTTCCCCTGAGACTCCTAGTTTCAACAAGAAGGTGTCAACTGCTAACGGCGTCAGATATTAGCAATCAACGTGGACCTGCACACAGATACAAATAACTTTGCTCCCAACGAGTACAGAGAGGTTGTCAATCCCTCCGGCCTTGTCGTTTACAAAGGATCAAACGCAAGTGATAGTAGTGTGTAGGATCGAAAGTATGTCTAGAGGGGGGGTGATTAGACTACTTGTAAATATAAAAATTCTGCCTTTTGATCATGAACAGTTTTTGGCAGTTTCACAATTATGATCAAGACAAGTATCACCCTACACATGCAATTCTAGAGTATAAGCAGCGGAAAGTAAATCGCACATGTAGTAAAGAGAGGTGGAGAAGATCAAACGCAATTTGGAGACGCGGAGATTTTTCTCGTGGTAAAGTAAACAGTCCTTGCACCCGCGGGCACAAGCACCGTTGTTTTCCCCCTTGTGGCAACAGCACATCCCCTAGACTCATGTTTCTGTCACTCAAACGAGTCATCGAGGGGCATGAACCCACAATCGAGCATAACGTTCCCTCTTGGAGTCACTACCTACTACTTGGCCAAAGCAATAAATAACAACGGAGAACATGCAAGAATTACTTACGAACTTAAATATAAAAGAGGTAGATCAAATATATTACTCAAGCACAATCTGAACATAATCTCATAATCCATCGGATCCCAGTAAACTCATCATAGCAACAACATAAGGATTACATATGTGCCTCGATCATGTAGGGTAGCTCACGAGGACTAATTAGTGAAGCACAAGAACGGGAGGAGAACATCACATAGCTACTGGTCATGGACTCATGCTCCAAGGGAGACTACTCACAACTCATCCGGGAGGCGTCCATGGTGGTGGAGAAGCTCCCGGTGGTGATCCTCCCCTCCGGCAGGGTGCCGGGAAGAGTTCTCCTGGTGCTCCCGATCTTGGAAGCGACGGCGGCGGCGGAACAGAGATGAGATCGCGAAAAAGAGTTCCTGTCTCGAGTGTTTCGGGAGACGCTTTAAATATATGCCAAAGGGGGGCATCAGCGGAGCCTCGGGGGGCCCAGGCGCCCCCCCGGTGCGGCCCAGGGGGGGCGCCGCCAGGGCGCCTGGAGCCCTGGTGCCCCCCCCC
>LR738714.1:739109802-739182582 GCA_902687465.1 Secale cereale | reverse complement strand
CCCCCCCCCCGGCTGTACTTCGGGCGCACGGTAGCTTCTGGAACGCTGATTTTTTATATAATTTTTCTGGATTTTTCCTAGCAGTTCTCGTAATGTGAAAACCTGGAATACAAAAACAGCCGAAAACAGAAACTGGCACTGGGGTGCACTGAGTTAATAGGTTAGTCCAAATATGATCAAAAGTGTATGGAAGTGTATAAATAACATAGCAATATCACCCAAAAGAGGCATGGAGCAATCAGAAATTATAGATACGTTTTGGACGTATCACCATGCAACTTTCCACCATTCCGTTTATATGACACACATCATATTGTCATATTGCCATGCATGATCATGTAGTTGACATCGTATTTTGTGGCAAGGCCACCATGCATAATTTATCATACATGTCACTCTTGTTTCATTGCACATAACGGTACACCGCCGGAGGCATTCATATAGAGTCATACTTTGTTGTTGTAGTATCGAGTTGTAATATTGTGTTGTAATGAAAGTCTGATGATCTTTATTTTTAGAGCATTGTCCCATGGGAGGAAAGGCTGAATCTATAAAGCCCCTCCGCAAAAAAAAGGAAAAAAAGGCCAAAGAAAAAAAGAAAGGCCCAAAAAAAAGAAAAAAAAGAAAAAAAAAAGAGAAAAGAAAAAGGAACAATTGCTACTATCTTTTTCCACACTTGTGCTTCAAAGTAGCACCATGTTCTTCATTGTAGAGAGTCTCATGTTTAGTCACTTTCATATACTAGTGAGAATTTTCATTATAGAAATTGGCTTGTATATTCCAATGATGGGCTTCCTCAAATGCCCTAGGTCTTCGTGAGCAAGCAAGTTGGATGCACACCCACTAGTTTCTTTTGTTGAGCTTTCATTCATATTTAGCTCTAGTGCATCCGTTGCATGGCAATCCCTACTCACTCACATTGATATCTATTGATGGGCATCTCCATAACCCGTTGATACGCCTAGTCGACATGAGACTATCTCCCTCTTTTTGTCTTCTCCACAACCACCTCTATTCCACCCTTAATGCTATATCCATGGCTCACGCTCATGTATTGCGTGAAAGTTGAAAGGTTTGAAAAGATAGAGCATGAAAACAAATGCTTGGCTGAAATCGGGGTTGTGCATGATATGAATATTTAGTGTGATAATAAGGGAGCATAGCCAACACTATATGATTTTGTAGGGATAACTTTCTTTAGCCATAGTATTTTGAGAAGACATGATTGCTTTGTTAGTATTGCTTGAAGTATTGTTATTTCTTATGTCAATATAGACTTTTGTCTATAATCTTTCAGATCTGAGCATTCATGCCACAATTAAGAGAATTACATTGAAAAACTATATTGGTTAGCATTCCACATCAAAGATTCTTTCTTTATCATTTACCTACTCGAGGACGAGCAGGAATTAAGCTTGGGGATGCTTGATACGTCTCCAACGTATCTATAATTTTTGATTGTTCCATGCTATTATTTATGAAGTCTTGGATGTTTAATGGGCTTTATCATTCACTTTTATATCATTTTTGGGACTAACTGAAGGAAATATGCCCTAGAGGCAATAATAAAGTTGTTATTTATATTTCCTTATATCATGATAAATGTTTATTATTCATGCTAGAATTGTATTAACCGGAAACTTAGTACATGTGTGAATACATAGACAAAACAGAGTGTCCCTAGTATGCCTCTACTAGACTAGCTCATTGATCAAAGATGGTTATGTTTCCTAACCATAGACATGAGTTGTCATTTGATCAACGGGATCACATCATTAGGAGAATGATGTGATGGACAAGACCCATCCGTTAGCATAGCACTATGATCGTTTAGTTTTACTGCTATTGCTTTCTTCATGACTTATACATGTTCCTATGACTATGAGATTATGCAACTCCCGAATACCGTAGGAACACCTTGTGTACTATCAAACGTCACAACGTAACTGGGTGATCATAAAGATGCTCTACAGGTGTCTCCGAAAGTATTCGTGGTGTTGGCATAGATCAAAAATAGGATTTGTCACTCTGAGTGTCGGAGAGGTATCTCTGGGCCCTCTCGGTAACACACATCACAATAAGCCTTGCAAGCAAAAGACCAATAAGTTAGTCACGAGATGATGTGTTACGGAACGAGTAAAGAGACTTGCCGGTAACGAGATTGAACCAGGTATGGAGATACCGACGATCGAATCTCGGGCAAGTAACATACCGATGACAAAAGGAACAACGTATGTTGTTATGCGGTTTGACCGATAAAGATCTTCGTAGAATATGTAGGAACCAATATGAGCATCCAGGTTCCGCTATTGGTTATTGACCGGAGATGAGTCTCGGTCATGTCTACATAGTTCTCGAACCCGTAGGGTCCGCACGCTTAACATTTGATGACGATCGGTATTATGAGTTTATGAGTTTTGATGTACCGAAGGTAGTTCGGAGTCCCGGATGAGATCAGGGACATGACGAGGAGTCTCGGAATGTCCGAGACATAAAGATTGATATATTGGACGACTATATTCGGACACCGGAAGTGTTCCGGAAAAGTTTCGGATTTAACTGGATTGCCGGAGGGGGTTACCGGAACCCCCCACGAGGGGGGATGGTCCATAGTGGGCCTTGAAGGAAAGGAGAGAGGCAGCCCATAGAGGCTGGCCGGCGCCCCACCAGGGGATCCTAGTTGGACTAGGATTGGGGGGCGCCACCTCTCCCTCTTTTCCTTTCCCTTTCTTCCTTCTTGGTGGACTCCTACTAGGAATAGGATTGCAATCCTATTCCTAGTAGGATTGCCCTAGCCGCACCATAGGAAGCCGGCCAGCCCTCCTCCCTTGCTCCTTTATATACGGGGGCAGGGGGGCACCCAAAGACACACAAGTTGAATTGTTCCAGCCGTGTGCGGTGCCCCCCTCCACAAAAACACACCTCGGTCATACCGTTGCAGTGCTTAGGCGAAGCCTTGCGCCGGTAGATACATCATATCCGTCACCACGCCGTCGTGCTGACGAAACTCTCCCGTGAAGCTCAACTGGATCAAGAGCTCGTGGGACGTCATCAAGCTGAACGTGTGCTGAACGCGGAGGTGCCGTACGTTCGGTGCTTGATCGGTTGAATTGCGAAGAAGTTCGACTACATCAACCGCGTCACTTGACGCTTCCGCTTCCGGTCTACGAGGGTACGTAGACACACTCTTCCCTCTCGTTGCTATGCATCTGGTAGATAGATCTTGTGTGATCGTAGGAAAATTTTAAAATACTACATTCCCCAACAGTGGCATCATGAGCCAGGTCTATGCGTAGATGATATGCACGAGTAGAACACAATGAGTTGTGGGCGATACTAGTCATACTGCTTACCAGCATGTCATACTTTGCTTCGGCGGTATTGTGAGATGAAGCGGCCCGGACCGACATTACGCGTATGCTTACGCGAGACTGGTTTCACTGTTACGAGCACTCGTTGCTTAAAGGTGACTGGCGGGTGTCTGTCTCTCTCACTTTAGCTGAATCAAGTGTGGCTACGCCCGGTCCTTGTGAAGGTTAAAACAGCACATACTTGACGAAACATCGTTGTGGTTTTGTATGCGTAGGTAAGAACGGTTCTTGCTAAGCTCGTAGAAGCCACGTAAAACTTGCAACAACAAAGTAGAGGACGTCTAACTTGTTTTTGCAGGGCATGTTGTGATGTGATATGGTCAAGACATGATGAGTTATACGGTTTTTGTATGAGATGATCATGTTTTGTAATGTTATCGGCAACTGGCAGGAGCCATATGGTTGTCGCTTTATTGTATGAAATGCAATCGCCATGTAATTGCTTTACTTTATCACTAAGCGGTAGCGATAGTCGTAGAAGCAATAGTTGGCGAGACGACAACGATGCTACGATGGGGATAAAGGTGTCGCGCCGGTGACGAAGGTGATCATGACGGTGCTTTGGAGATGGAGATCAAAAGCACAAGATGATGATGGCCATATCATGTCACATATTTTGATTGCATGTGATGTTTATCTTATTATGCTTCTTATTTTGCTTAGAACGACGGTAGCATTATAAGATGATCCCTTACTAAATTTCAAGGTATAAGTGTTCTCCCTGAGTATGCACCATTGCGAAAGTTCGTCGTGCCGAGACACCACGTGATGATCGGGTGTGATAAGCTCTACGTTCAAATACAACGGGTGTAAGCCAGTTTTGCACACGCAGAATACTCGGGTTAAACTTGACGAGCCTAGCATATGCAGATATGGCCTCGGAACACTGGAGACCGAAAGGTCGAGCGTGAATCATATAGTAGATATGATCAACATAAGATGTTCACCATTGAAACTACTCCATCTGACGTGATGATCGGACATGGTTTAGTTGATTTGGATCACGTGATCATTTAGATGACCGGAGGGATGTCTATCTAAGTGGGAGTTCTTAAGTAATATGATTAATTGAACTTTAATTTATCATGAACTTAGTCCTGGTAGTATTAGCATATCTATGTTGTAGATCAATAGCTCGCGATGTTGCTCCACGTTTATTTTTTATATGTTCCTAGAGAAAACCAAGTTGAAAGATGTTAGTAGCAATGATGCGGAATTGTTCCGTGATCTGAGGATTATCCTCATTGCTGCACAGAGAATTATGTCCTTGATGCACCACTAGGTGACAGACCTATTGCAGGAGCAGATGTAGACGTTATGAACGTTTTGACAAAAGCTCGGTATGATGACTACTAGATAGTTTAAGTGCACCATGCTTTACGGCTTAGAACCGGGACTTCAAAAACGTTTTGAACACCACGGAGCATATAAGATGTTCCAAGAGTTGAAATTAGTATTTCATACTCATGCCCGTGTCGAGAGGTATAAGACCTCTGACAGTACTTTGCCTACAAGATGGAGGAGAGAGCATGTGCTCAGATTGTCTGGGTACTGCAATTGCTTGAATCAAGTGGGAGTTAATCTTCCAGATAAGATAGTAATTGACAAAGTTCTCTAGTCACTATCACCAAGTTAGTAGAACTTCGTGATGAACTATAATATGCAAGGGATGACGAAAGTAATTCCCGAACTCTTCGCGATGCTGAAATCGGCGAAGGTAGAAATCAAGAAAGAGCATCAAGTGTTGATGGTTAACAAGACCACTTGTTTCAAGTAAAGGGCAAAGGTATAGAAGGGGAACTTCAAGAAGAATGACAAGCAAGTTGTCACTCCCGTGAAGAAACCCAAAGCTAAAACTCAAGCCTGAAACTAAGTGCTTCTACTGCAAAGGAAATGGTCACTGGAAGTGGAACTGCCCTAGATACTTGGCGGATAAGAAGGATGGCAAAGTGAACAAAGGTATATTTGATATACAGATTATTGATGTGTATTTTACTAGTGTTCATAGCAACCCCTCGGTATTTGATACTGATTTAGTTGCTAAAGAGTAGTAACTCGAAATGGGAGTTGCATAATGAACAGAAACTAGTTAAAAGATGAAGTGACGATGCATATTGGAAGTAGTTCCAAGATTGATATGATCATCATCGCACACTCTCTATACTTTCGGGATTAGTGTTGAACCTAAATAAGTGTTATTTGGTGTTTGTGTTGAACATGAATATGATTTGATCATGTTTATTGCAATACGGTTATTCATGTAAGTTAGAGAATAATTGTTGTTCTGTTTACATGAATAAAACCTTCTATGGTCATACACCCAATGAAAATGGTTTGTTGGATCTCGATCGTGTGATACACATATTCATAATATTGAAGCCAAAAGATGCAAGGTTAATAATGATAGTGCAACTTATTTGTGGCACTGCCGTTTAGGTCATATTGGTGTAAAGCACATGAAGAAACTCCATAGTGATGGACTTTTGGAATCACTTGATTATGAATCACTTGGTGCTTACGAACCATGCCTCATGGGCAAGATGACTAAAACTCCGTTCTCCGGAACTTTGGAGCGTGCAACAGATTTGTTGGAGATCATACATACAGATGTATGTGGACCAATGAGTGTTGAAGCTCGCGGCACGTATCGTTATTTTCTGACCTTCACTGATGATTTGAGCAGATATGGGTATATCTACTTAATGAAGCACAAGTCTGAAACATTTGAAAAGTTCAAAGAATTTCAGAGTGAAGTGGAGAATCATCGTAACAAGAAAATAAGAGTTTCTACGATATGATCGTAGAGGTAAAATATTTGAGTTAGCGAGTTTGGCCTTCGGTAAAAACAATGTGAAATAGTTTCACTACTCACGCCACCTGGAACACCACAGTGTAATGGTGTGTCCGAACGTCATAACCGTACTTTATTAGATATGGTGCGATCGATGATGTCTCTTACCGATCTACCACTATCGCTTTTGGGGTTATGCATTAGAGACAGCTACATTCACGTTAAATAGGGCACCATCTAAATCCGTGGAGATGACACCGTATGAACTGTGGTTTGACGAGAAACCTAAGCTGTCATTTCTTTAAGTTTGGGACTGCGATGCTTATGTGAAAAAGTTTCAACATGATAAGCTCGAACCCAAATCGGAGAAGTAAATCTTCATAGGATACCCAAAAAAAGAAACTGTTGGGTACACCTTCTATCACAGATCCTAAGGCAAGGTCTTTGTTGCTAAGAGTGGATCCTTTCTAGAGAAGGAGTTTCTCTCGAAAGAAGTGAGTGGGAGGAAAGTAGAACTTGATGAGGTAATTGTACCTTCTCCCAAATTGGAAGGTAGTACATCACAGAAACTCGTTCCAGTGATTCCTACACCAATTAGTGAGGAAGCTAATGATGATGATCATGAAACTTCAGATCAAGTTTTTGCTGAACTTCGTAGATCAACCAGAGTTCGTTCCGCACCAGAGTGGTACGGCAACCCAGTTCTGGAAGTCATGTTACTAGACCATGATGAACCTACGAACTATGAGGAAGCGATGATGAGCCCAGATTCCGCAAAATGGCTTGAGACCATGAAATCTGAGATGGGATCCATGTATTAGAACAAAGTATGGACTTTGGTTGACTTGCCCGATGATCAGCAAGCCATCGAAAATAAATGGATCTTCAAGAGGAAGACCGACGCAAACGGTAATGTTACTGTTTACAAAGCTCGACTTGTTGCGAAAGGGTTTCGACAAGTTCAAGGAGTTGACTACGATGAGACTTTCTCACCCGTAGCGATGCTTAAGTCTGTCCGAATCATGTTAGTAATTGCCGCATTTTAAGAAATCTGGCAAATGGATAACAAAACTGCATTCTTTAATGGATTTATTAAAGAAGACTTGTATATGATGCAACCAGAAGGTTTTGTCAATCCTAAAGATGCTAACAAAATGTGCAAGCTCCAGCGATCCATCTATGGACTGGTGCAAGCATCTCGGAGTTGGAATATACGCTTTGATAAGTTGATCAAAGCATATAGATTTATACAGACTTGCAGTGAAGCCTGTATTTACAAGAAGTGAGTGGGAGCACTACAACCTTTCTGATAAGTATATGTGAATGACATATTGTCGATCGGAAATGATGTAGAATTTTCTGGAAAGCATAAAGGAGTGTTTGAAAGGAGTTTTTTCAAAGAAAGAGCTTGGTGAAGCTGCTTACATATTGGGCATCAAGATCTATAGAGATAGATCAAGACGCTTGATAAGACTTTCGATGAGTACATACCTTGATAAGATTTTGAAGTAGTTCAAAATGGATTAGTTAAAGAAGGAGTTCTTGCCTGACTTGTAAGGTGTGAAGTTGAGTAAGACTCAAAGCCAGACCACGGCAGAAAAATATAGAGAGAATGAAAGTCATTCCCTATGCCTCAGCCATAGGTTCTATAAAGTATGTCATGCTGTGTACAAAACACGTTGTGTACCTTGCCATGAGTTTGACAGGGAGGTACAATAGTGATCCAGGAGTAGATCACTGTACAACGGTCAAAATTATCCTTAGTAATTGGATGACCAAGGAAATATTTCTCGATTATGGAGGTGATAAAGAGTTCGTTGTAAAGGGTTACGCCAATGCAAGCTTTGACACTAAATCCAGATGACTCCAAGTATCAATCTGGATGCGTATTGAAAGTGGGAGCAATTAGCTAGAGTAGCTCCATGCAGAGCATTGTAGACATAGAAATTTGTGAAATACATACGGATCTGAATGTGACAGACCCGTTGACTAAACTTCTCTCACAAGCAAAACATGATCACACCTTATTACTCTTGGGTATTAATCACATAGCGATGTGAACTAGATTATTGACTCTAGTAAACCCTTTGGGTGTTGGTCACATGGTGATGTGAACTATGGGTGTTATTCACATAACGATGTGAACTATCGGTATTAAATCACATGGCGATGTGAGCTAGATTATTGACTCTAGTGCAAGTGGGAGACTGAAGGAAATATGCCCTAGAGTTAATAATAAAGTTGTTATTTATATTTCCTTATATCATGATAAATGTTTATTATTCATGCTAGAATTGTATTAACCGGAAACTTAGTACATGTGTGAATACATAAACAAAACAGAGTGTCCCTAGTATGCCTCTACTAGACTAGCTCATTGATCAAAGATGGTTATGTTTCCTAACCATAGACATGAGTTGTCATTTGATCAACGGGATCACATCATTAGGAGAATGATGTGATGGACAAGACCCATCCGTTAGCATAGCACTATGATCGTTTAGTTTTACTGCTATTGCTTTCTTCATGACTTATACATGTTCCTATGACTATGAGATTATGCAACTCCTGAATACCATAGGAACACCTTGTGTGCTATCAAACGTCACAACGTAACTGGGTGATCATAAAGATGCTCTACAGGTGTCTCCGAAAGTATTCGTGGTGTTGGCATAGATCAAGATTAGGATTTGTCACTCCGAGTGTCGGAGAGGTATCTCTGGGCCCTCTCGGTAACACACATCATAATAAGCCTTGCAAGCAAAAGACTAATAAGTTAGTCACGAGATGATGTGTTACGGAACGAGTAAAGAGACTTGCCGGTAACGAGATTGAACTAGGTATGGAGATACCGACGATCGAATCTCGGGCAAGTAACATACCGATGACAAAAGGAACAACGTATGTTGTTATGCGGTTTAACCGATAAAGATCTTCGTAGAATATGTAGGAACCAATATGAGCATCCAGGTTCCGCTATTGGTTATTGACCGGAGATGAGTCTCGGTCATGTCTACATAGTTCTCGAACCAGTAGGGTCCGCACGCTTAACGTTTGATGACGATCGGTATTATGAGTTTATGAGTTTTGATGTACCGAAGGTAGTTCGGAGTCCCGGATGAGATCACGGACATGACGAGGAGTCTCGGAATGTCCGAGACATAAAGATTGATATATTGGACGACTATATTCGGACACCGGAAGTGTTCCGGAAAAGTTTCGGATTTAACTGGATTGCCGGAGGGGGTTACCGGAACCCCCCACAAGGGGGGATGGTCCATAGTGGGCCCTGAAGGAAAGGAGAGAGGCAGCCCATAGAGGATGGCCGGTGCCCCACCAGGGGATCCTAGTTGGACTAGGATTGGGGGGCGCCACCTCTCCCTCTTTTCCTTTCCCTCTCTTCCTTCTTGGTGGACTCCTACTAGGAATAGGATTGCAATCCTATTCCTAGTAGGATTGCCCTAGCCGCACCATAGGAGGTCGGCCAGCCCTCCTCCCTTGCTCCTTTATATACGGGGGCAGGGGGGCACCCAAAGACACACAAGTTGAATTGTTCCAGCCGTGTGCGGTGCCCCCCTCCACAGAAACACACCTCGGTCATACCGTTGCAGTGCTTAGGCGAAGCCCTGCGCCGGTAGATACATCATATCCGCCACCACGCCGTCGTGCTGACGAAACTCTCCCGTGAAGCTCAACTGGATCAAGAGCTCGTGGGACGTCATCAAGCTGAACGTGTGCTGAACTCGGAGGTGCCGTATGTTCGGTGCTTGATCGGTTGAATTGCGAAGAAGTTCGACTACATCAACCGCGTCACTTGACGCTTCCGCTTCCGGTCTACGAGGGTACGTAGACACACTCTTCCCTCTCGTTGCTATGCATCTGGTAGATAGATCTTGCGTGATCGTAGGAAAATTTTAAAATACTACGTTCCCCAACACTAACCTACTAACCCAAAGGCCCAATCCAGACTGCTGTTTTTTTGCCTATTTTAGGGTTTTACAGAAAAGGAATATCAAACGGAGTCCAAACAGAATGAAACCTTCGCGAGAGATATTTTTGGAGGAAATCACGCACGAAAGACTTCGTCGCCAAGCCAGGGGACAGAGGGGCCACCCTCGAGGGTGGGGGGCGCGCCCCCCTTCCCAGGGCACACCCCAGGCCTCGAGGGCAGCCCGTGTGGCCCCCGGTGCCCCTCTTCTTCCTATATATACCTACGTAGAAAACCCTAATTCCACCGTCGTAGTTGTTGTTCCCGTGGAGATCCCATCTTGGAGCCTGTTCCGGGAGGGGGATCCATCACGCAGGCCTTCATCATCATCATCATCGCCCTCCCCATGAGTTGTGAGTAGTTTACCTCAGACCTTCGGGTCCATAGCTAGTATCTAGATGGCTTCTTCTCTCTCTCCGGATCTCAATACAAAGTTCTCCTCGGTCTTCGAGGAGATCTATTCGATGTAATCTCTTTTTGCGGTGTGTTTGTCGAGATCCGATGAATTGTGGGTTTCTGATCAAGGTTATCTATGAAAGATATTTGGTTCTTCTATGAACTTTTTATGTGTGCTCATAACATCCTTGCAAGTCTCCTCGAATTATTGGTTTGGTTTGGCCTACTAGATCTATAGTTCTTGCAATGGGAGAAGTACTTGGCTTTGGGTTCAATCTTGCGGTGTCCTTTCCGAGTGACAGTAGGGGCAGCAAGGCACATATTGTATTGTTGCCATCAAGGATAAAAAGATGGGGTTTTCATCATATTGCTTGAGTTTATCCCTCTACATCATGTCATCTTGCTTAAGGCGTTACTCTGTTCGTATGAACTCAATACACAAGATGCATGCTGGATAGCGGTCGATGTGTGGAGTAATAGTAGTAGATGCAGAATCGTTTCGGTCTAGTTCTCTCGGACGTGATGCCTATATATAATGATCATGCCTAGATCGATTTTCTATCAATTGCTCGACAATATTTTGTTTACCCGTCGTAGAATATCGCTATCATGAGAGAAGCCACTAGAGAAAACTATGGCCCCCTGGTCTATCTTTATCATATTACTTTCCCGTCAATTTCTGTTGCCGTTGTTTATTTGCTTTCTTTACTTTCTGTTTTTATACCAAAAATACCAAAAATATAATTATCATCTCTATCAGATCTCACTATCGTAAGTGACCGTAAAGGGATTGACAACCCCTTATCGCGTTGGCTGCGAAGTTCTTATTTGTTTGTGTAGGTGCGAGGGACTGGCGCGTGGTCTCCTACTGGATTGATACCTTGGTTCTCAAAAACTGAGGGAAATACTTACGCTACTGTGCTGCATCTCCCTTTCCTCTTCGAGGGAATACAACGCAAGCTCAAGAGGTAGCAGTTTCGTACCCTACAAACAATTTTGTCTTAAGTTCTCCGCTAGATAAGAACTTTGGAGTGACTCTTTCACGCACGTTGAGGGAATTGTTATATAACCAATTATGCTAGCATTGTTGAGAGATTGCACTAGAAAAAGTATGAACCCTAGGCCTTGTTTTCAAGCATTGCAATACTGTTTGTGCTCACATTTATCACTTGCTACGATGCTGTTTTTATTTATTCAGATTATAAAAATATATTTATACCATCCATACTACAGTTTTATCACCATCTATTCGCCGAACTAGTGCACCTATACAATTTACCATTGTATTGGGGACACAAGAGACTCTTTGTTATTTGTTTGCGGGGTTGTTTGAGAGAAACCATCTTCATCCTAAGCCTCCCGCGGATTGATAAACCTTCGGTCTTCCACTTGCGGGGAATTTACCACTGTCTTACAAAACTCTGCGCTTGGAGGCCCAACACGAGTCTACAAGAACAAGTTGTGTAGTAGACATCATTTACCCTTTCTCTTTGATATGGTTTGTAAGTGGGTTTTGTCCACACCTTGTATCATTCGACCATCTTTGGTGTTTATCTATAAAGTGGGGGGAAAGCTTATTTCAAGTAGGAATCTATAGAATTAACAAACTATAACGTTTTGAATAGTGAGTGTTTGATGCCACAATTTTTTTTGTAAAAAAGAGGTTTGAGTGGATGAAAAATTTCCTACAAAATAGAGTGCAAAGCAATCCTTTAGAATTTTTCCTAGGGATTCCAGTTCTACAAATCAAACTGTTTGAAGATTGAGTGATTATTGCACGTGACAAGGAAGTAAAGTCCGTTTAAATAGTAACTTCAGTTTGAAATGCCTCTAGGATTGATGGATGTACATGACAATTTCAAATGACGCTACCATGCCACTCACTTGTAGTAGTGATTTAATAAAAATCTTGAGCAAGCCTGAGTTTTCCTTTGGGCTTCTTTCCATACAACCCCGGTTTTCAAACAAAAAGAACAATCATTACTCACATGAACAAGAACTCGAGAACTATTGATGCAACTAGAGTATCAACCACTGCACATGTGCTATGTTGCTGTTGAGGGCAGCAGCATGGCGAAACTTTTGCAGATGTCACTGAAGCCTCAAGCACCACTCTTCGTCTTTTCCATTACCTCAAGCCTCCGTGCTAGGGCGGCTTGTCTTACTCCCCTCCCCCGCAGGGTGGTCAATTTTCCTAGATGGGGTTGTCCTCCCAGGTAGCTGGGTGAGGGTGGAGGCCCTAGGAGTCTTGGTGGCAGCATCTTGGTGGCAGTATTTTAACTGCTTAAAGCCATTTGATCTTTTATTCATGATATTGCAAATTTATGTAAGGTATTTTAAAATACTTCAAGAGTTACTCATTTTGCATTACAAAGAACCAAAAGATGCTAGAGTGGTGTTCACACTTGTTTTGATACGTACAAGCATATTTTCAACCCGCTAAAGCTGCAAGTTATAAACAAAGTTTACATAATGGTGCTTCTATTCCGCACACTAAAAAGGCAGCTTGTACTTTGAGTTGAATGGAAATATTCTGTAATTTATGTTTGATAAGTTTTTCCATTCCATTGATCCAGGTTTGGGTCTTCTCGTTAAGTACACAATGTAGCTGAACTTGAGGCATCAACCAAGGCGCTTGAGGCGTTGCATGTTGAAAAATATATATCAAGAAACACATGTAAGTACTGTGGTGCAGCAGTTTCATTGTTTTCCATTCCATGGCATATGGGATGGATCACTAATGCTCTGTCTATGCAACATGGAACATGATTTCTTACATGGCATTCTTCTCCTTGACCGATATGTACAATTGTGGTGTATTGTTGTATTATGCCCTCTGTTGTGCTCCTTGCTATATTATAACCGGTGCGTACCCTCACCCATATAAGTATCACACACGTTGGGAATTCTTCTTCGGGAGCTTGCTGATTCTATTAGTCGTCAGTTTAACTCATTATGAGAGGAAATTCAGTTTAAAGACATGTATTAAATGCATGTAAATGTAAGTGGGCGACCCCTAGCCCTGATCATATATAATCGTTATGCACAGTAGTACTTGAATAATTATCTAAATTTAGGTTTCTAATTTTTTTTGGCAGATTTATATGGCCTCAACTTTTGCTGCTACAGTACTTGAGTTATGTGATGTATAATTTATTATGTTGTCACTTATAGGTCATCTCTCGAAATGTCTAATGTTTGTTCTAATTTGCGCAGATCATATTATTCCTACTTGGTGCAGCCTATCACATATGCCATGACATGGTGTAGTTCCGATCAAGAGGGACAAGGACAAGAAGTTGAATAAGAATCTTTTGTATATGTTTTTGATGTAAACTGGATTGTGTTGGTTCTAACCTTGCTATATGTTGTATTTTGTCAATTGATGTTGCAAATTATCTATTCACTGAGGATTTTGTAAACTGCTATGTTGTATATACAGGTGGATGGCTTCATAATACATAATATGTGTATTGTTTGACACTTTGGAAATACTTTGTCTTGGGCCGAAGTTGGCATTATGATCTGTTTAAATGCTAAAATAATGCATTGGATCAAAATTTCATGGAGGCAAATGGGTTAATTGGCTGGACAAAATTTAAAAGTTGCATAAATCCATGAAGGTTTCTATGACGGAAAACAGTATCCATGTAGGCAGCCATGTCATTCTAATAGGTCAATCCAGAATGCTACGTGGCGCTTGCTTGTGACAGCCTTTTCTGTCACAAACGATCCGGCCTAGTTTGGGATGGGCGGGCCTGGGGGTAGACATGTGACAGTCAATAACTGCCATGGATGGTGTGGTGTCAAATTATGACGTGATATACATGACGGATGTGGAATCTGTCATGCCCGACCATCCTTGACGGATTTTAACTGCATTGTGACGGATTGGAACCGTTATGTATTAACATATTTCTTGTAGTGGTTAGACCTACCTAGATCCAGGTGGTCACGCACGATTCGAGGCTCTAGCAGGTGTTTAGAGTAAGGCACACATCATGCATAGCAGGGGAGCATGGTAAGCTTCCTAGGTGTTGTTGGGCAGGGATCCGGATTTCAAAAGTGGCTTGGGGATGGTGTCATTCAAAGGCCCACTAGGCCTCACTCGAGGACGACATCGGTCTCAAGCGGCACTCTTTTTGGCTATTGATATGGTGTGGGCGGAATATTCCATGCCCTTGTGCTCGACATCGACTCACGTGTTTTGGCAGCGAGGTTATGGTATGCGGGGATGGCGGTCATGGGCCCTTGTCCTGGTTGGCTAGGTTGTAGTAGATTTAGCTAGTGTGATCGAATCTTGCATGAACAAGAGGTAGATGACGTCGATGTGTTGGCCTCAGAGGAGAGTGAATGCGATCTATAAGGATCACTATACGATTTTTGGATGTGCACTAAGTTGTGGTGGTCATTGGAGCTTCGAAAGCGAAGGGCTTCGTTTGGTTTAGGAGACATACTTTTCATCTCTGCTAATGTTGGGGTGGCCCAAACCAGCTCCATGTATAGTGGGTTCCATTTTTATCCGTCGATGCTCTAGTCAATCGTCTTCTGTGCTCCTTCGGGGGCATGGGGGGCTTCTCACCCCTTCTTGGTCAGATTGCTTGATGGAGTTTGTGTGGAGGGTACGGTGCGGCAATAGTTTTTCCACTTCCGCATTTGCTTGCAATGCTGACGTGTATGGTCTCGCGTTTCCTATGCAATTCTCTGGCTTGAGGGAGCGGTGCGTTCTTCGTTCCCTTTATATTTACTTTTCACCAAGGTGTTATCAAATTAACAGTCATCTCTTCTCTTCCACAAGAATAGGTGATGCACATGTCTGATTTCTCAGAAAACAAAATAATAAACAAGAGTACAAAAACCATCCACTTGTATATATTTCCATAATTAAAGTACTACATTACGAATAGGGCGTTTTGGCTCCTAGGAGCATGAACAGTAAATTAAAAAAAAAATGTAAAACATAAAAAAAAACTTAATTTTTTTGTAGATGTTCTTGTTAGTGTCGCAAGAATGCTTGACAAATTTCATACGAAACAGAGCAGTAGTATTTCGACAGTGAAAAAACAAATGAGGTGACATTTGTTTTTTTTTTTGCACAAGCCAAAATGCTTAACCTTTTTGCCTCGAAATTTACAGGTAGCATTTGGATGTGACTAAGATCACATAAAATAATTTTCTTTATTTTTTTACATTTGAAAATTTATTTTTGGGCCAGGAAGCATGTGCTCCCAGGAGCCAAATTAAATTTCCGATACATTAGTGGAGTTTGGAAGACAAAAGTATGCTGACAAATTAGGCCTTAAAGTGGACCCGACGGCTAGGAATGCAGCTGATATTTTCATTCGGCCGGCTGACACCTAGAGTAGTACTCCCTCCATCTCAAAATAAGTGACTCAACTTTATACTAACTTGAGTCACTTATTTTGGATGGAGGGAATACTACTTAAGCTAGGCATGTGATCGCGGGCTGTACATATGAGATTAAGGTCGTGATTAGTTTATTCATCACACCACGACATAGATCAACGGGAGTCGTGTAGTGCAGCCACGGTATGGAACCTAGAGGTCACATGCAAGCAATACCCACTCCGAGTAATTAATCAAGTCGTACTACATACACTAACAGACCTTTTGTTGCCGTTCGACATTTGGCCGGCTTCTTTCGACCCAGGAATATACGATGCACCCGTAACCAAGCAATCTCGCGATAACCCAGGAGCCGGTTTGAGGTCGTCCAATCCAGACCCGGCATTGCCTTGATGTTCGACAAGCTGGAATATTTGGACTGGGATACATATTTGATGGTATGAGATGAGTGACTTGGGGGTGACCTTGTTGTGTTGGTTGTTTGGACGAGCTGTAAGCACACTTGTTATTTGTTGCATGCACATTGTCGCCCTATTTGACCGATTCTAGGTGTGTTGTTCTTTTGAACGATTCTAGGTGTATTGTTCGAGGATATATTCTCACGTTGCAAATGTGGTCATTTACTTTTACAATCATTGTTCACACGAGTTGCCTATGTTGGCTTTTTATTGCAACCAATGGGATATGCTGGAAGCACATAAAATTCGCTGCATGGGTGCGTCCAAATGTTGCTACACTTTTATTTGGCCTCTTCAGAAAGGAGGCAGGAGGGGACATGTTGCATACATGTTGAAAAAAGTTGCGCACAAACATGTATTCTGCAGTGATTTTAGAGGTCTCAAATTTTACCAGTTAAGGTGGATCCAACGGCTAAGGAGGTGGTTTTTCCTGCCAACTAGCGCGTGCTGCTGGCCTTCTTCCATTGGGCCATATTTTGGTTCGTTAAGGAAAAAAATACTTTGATCAACAATTACATTTGGTATTGTGACATGACAATGATATTGGAGGGCACATGCCTTGGTGCTTGTTTGCGGTGAGGGCTACATTGGTGGTCGTTGATGGTGGCGTCAGAGTCGCCCTCGCGGAGGTGTGATGACGATGACAACGGATTGCAACCTCGACGACGTTTTTCTCCCCAACGACGTGTGTGCATTCTTGTGCGGGCTGTCAGGTCGTCCTATGTGCCTTGTTTTTGCGGGCGTGTTATGATGGTTTTCGCCCGGTTTAATGAATCAGGCCCTAAAGGAATCGTATTTCAAACAATATTAAGATTAAGACTACACTTGGCGAAAAAGAAACGTTGGAGGAGTACTTAAGCTAGCTAGACATGTGAACGCCGGCTATGTGATCAATATCATGTTTTGTTTATTCTTGTCTAGATCACGACGACGGAAGGGAAACATGCGTGCAACGACAGGCGCGCAGTACAACCACAACATAGGACTTAGTAGAGGTCACATGCACGCACTACCCATTCTGGCCCGAAACTTAATCAAGTCGCGCTACATACATTAACACACCTTTTGTTGCCGTTCGGACATTTGGCCCAGGAATATATGAAGCACCCGTAACCAAGCAATCTCACGGTGACTTTGCATTGCATGCATGAGCTGCATGCCCGCATGTCGTCGCTCCCGGCCGGAGGACCCGCCCCATGTCACCTTTACACACAGCTGCACGACGTGCGTATGCAGCTGGAACTCCCTTGAAGAATAGTACTGCTTCTCTTGTACCGGTAGACTGTCATGTGTTTTCTACTGAACTTAACAAGTCTGCAGGCCGGCCGGCCGGTACTCCTACACCTACCATGCTACGAATAATATTTGTCCACCGACCAAAACCCACAAGACAACACCGTACATACATGTCCTCGTACCACTAAAACAAAATGCCAAAAGCAATATAGGTAGCTAGTACATTTATGCATGCATTTCATGGTAGCTTGGCTTGAAGAGAACCTGCATATGCAAATGTACGTACCACTCATAGTCATACTCGTACCAGGAGGAAGGAGAGATAATTAAGTGTATTGGCAACTTATGTTCTGGAAATCCGCGTCTTAGCCCAAGCTCGGTTGCACCCAATGAACAGTCAATTCGAAAATAGCAAACAATTAAAAAAAAACTGTTTTACACATGAAAGTTGTGAGAATCATCAAGGTGCATGTGTAGGTTTAAGTTGTTGGGACATTTGAGGAGCTTGTGGTTATTTTGGCCACGAGTTCATCAAATATCCAAACACCTTAAAGTTTTGCATGCACGTAGAAGATGTTCTCAACTTTCATGCATATAAATTCAGACTTGTTTGAAGAAAAAAATCTATTTTTATTTTATGTTACTGTTCATCGGTGGGTTCCGCTGAGCCGGAGTGCAGAACGCTGCACTCCTTATGTTCTTCTTTCTTGCAGATACCTTCTCACTTGTAATGCTTTTCATGTCTGTAAGTTGCTTCCGACGGACCAGGGAAACTTCTAATTTAACAAGACCAATTTAGTCATGTATATCACGTGTAAAATTGCTGCAAATGTTTGAACAAAATACACGCGACATAGTAGCTTTTCCTTGGTGCGTTGACAGTACGGACCATAAACATAATCCAACGAGTTCGTCAAAAGGCTTCCCATAATACTATCATCACGGTGCTTAGTTGGGTTTGACGCACACACACGCGTAATGGGAGAGGTTAGGCCCATCGTTGTACGCTAATGCGGCAGGTTTCAAAAGTTTCGGAGCAATTTTATATATCCTCGTTAGGCCCAGCGTTTTACGCTAATGCAGCAGGTTTCAAAAGTTTCGGAGCATTTTTATATATCCTCCAAGCAAGTCGCGGTGAGTCTGGTATCTGATTTTAAATTTGTGCTCGAATGACGGTCGACTTGTAAAGCTAGCTCACGCATAAAGGAACTGCCGGCCTATGGTTGGAGAGCACCTTTCTGTGGACGGTCGAGAAAAGGGTTAAAGGGAGCTCTTGTTTCCTAGAAGTGCACAATGATTAGGATACATCAAGTTTAATAACTGATCCATCGACCTTAATTATATAATTATATGCAGTATTTTAAATACGGGAACATGGAAAATGTGGGTATACGGTACAAATATATATGCGGTTGAAAAACACATGAATCTTACATTCTTAAGAAGTTGCTCCCAAATACTACTAATTTTTTCAACATGCGCACTGTCCACATCAGCATTTAGCACTAAATTTCTCTCCCTTTCTACTGCTGCCACATCACCACCGATCCTGCCGTTATCACCCGCATGGTTTTTGTAAAGAAACAATTGCTAGAATCAATCGTCTCTTTGATTCGCTGATGATTACAACTTATATATCTCCTCAAGAGACATGTCCAACAGACACAACGCTTTGGAGAGTCGGGGAGAAGAGACGCGTTGGTTATTAGCTAACTGTCTCCTTAATACAACGTGGAGATTATCCACATAATTAATTACAATAATTAATTCCTAACACTCCCCCTAATCTCCACTTTGAAAGTGTAGAATCATCATCTTGAGAAACGCTCCTCCAAAAACCCCGTGGGAAAAATATGAGGAGATATACATAATATGCCACCAAAAACTCCTTCCAAAAACCCAGTGGAAAAATAAGGAGAAAACGACATATTACAATGTTTGTATTATTATTGCCTCATTAAAAACCTTTCATGAGAAACCATTCAGGAAAAACTCATAAAGGAAAAGAGTGCAATACAGAAGATCCGAAAATCTCGAACAGGTTAGCGTTCAGGAGTGCACTCCCCCTGAACCTTGCAAATAACAAAGTCATCGCATACCAATTATTCCCTTAACATATTTCTGGAATGGAGAACTTCGTAAAGACTTTGTGAACATATCACAAAGATCACATATGAATTTGCTTCCAAAATATTTATCTTCCCACTTTTCAACTCATGAGGAAGAAAATACTTTCAGAGTAATATACTTTGCAATATTGCTCTTTATAACATGTCTGCATCTATGTAATACAAACAACATTATCTTCATGGATAATGGTGGGTGAGTCCAATCAATCAAACCCGCCCGAACTTTCAACAAAGTTCATCATTCTGTGAAGCCAAACAGATTCAGATGTTGCTTCATACATTCAGAATGATTAGTGGATGCAGCCACTAAAGTTTTTCTTCTCGACTTCCAAGAGAAGGTCGTACCTCCATTTGAGAAGACAAAACCAGTCTGTGATCTGGGATTATGGAGATATGATATATGCCCAGCATCACGATATCCAACCGTGGTCATATCTTGAGTTTTCTCATAAAACAAACCAAGATTTTAGTGTCTAGAAGATATCCAAAAATATTCTTCACACCAACCCAATGCCTTTTAATCAGTGATGCATTGTATCTAGCCAATAAATTCACTGCTAATGACATGCCAGGCCTGGTGCAGTTTGCTAGATACACCAGTGCTCTCATTGCACCGCAATATGGAAACTCACGTCCGAATATCTCTTCATCACTTTTGTTAGGCCTTAATGGGTCCTTGTCTCTAGTAATCCAAAGATCTCAAAACCATAGTTCTTTGAAGGATGTGACTTATCCATTTTTAACTTTCAACAATCTTTTGGATAAATCTAGACTGATGAACAAGCATTCCAGAAGAAATACGCTTAAGTTCCAAACTCAAGCAAAATTTGGTCTCAGCCAAATCTTACATCTTACACTCCGTCTTAAGACGATATGATTGTATCATGTATCTCTTGTGTAGTTCCAATGATACTCAGATCATCAACATACACAGAAATTGTACAAAACCCCTCTTTGGATTTCTTGATGAACATACATGAATAAACATCAATGTTTGAGTAACCCATCTAATAAAGGAACTCACTTTATCGGTTCTACCACATCATTACCGACTACTTTAAGCCATAAATGACTTCTGAAGCTTTACGCAAGATATGTTGCGATCAAACTCGGAATCTTCATTCCCTCAACAACTATCACAGGGATATCCGAATTAAGTGACTCATACAACTATGAAGTCACAACATCCATCAATTGGATATACAAATTCATTATTCACAGCCAGTGATATAAAATATCAGAACGTTACTCCACTCACAACAGGAGAATATATTTCATCTTAAACGATGACGGGTTTCTGTGTGAACCCCTGCGCTACAAGCCTCGCTTCATGTCTCACCACCTCGTTGTTTTCGTTCTCACATGAACAAAAACCCATTTGCTCCCCCACGGAACTAATTCAGAGGAGTGGGTATTACTGATCAGGTCAATACCCCCTCTTCTTGAGAGCGAGCGCATCCTCGATTGTTGCCTTCCTTTGGATCAACTAGAGCGTTTTAGACACTCAGCCATGCATGGACTTAGGTTTTAGATCCAATCCAAGATTGTTTGCAATTCATGAGGATAAATAAATGTCGACATAATGTAGTCTTTATTATATGATTCTCCCGAATCCATATCCATAGTGGAGATTTCATCATTACCTTTTGACTCTTTGTGATTTCCAACAACAGTTGAGTCAAGGTCTTCCGATGTCCCAACGCAAAAATTTGTGTGCACACTCGTGCTGGGTCCTGGATGTCTCCAACATCCTTCAGGTGTCCTTCAATCCTTGGTTCAATATCAACATGATGTTGACCTGCATTTACTGTTTGAGGATTCCTCATTCCCCTTGAACGCTTCCATGAAGCCTTCTCCTCTTGTCTCCAGATTCCTCCCCCTCATCGGTGGCCGAGTGGACCTATGGGTCACATCCACTCTCTCTGACACATTCACTATGGGAACATTTTACTTTGTGACACCTTTATACTCAGTAAATGCAACTAGCAGATTATTTGCGATACTTTGCAAATTCGGAATCTTCTGAACCTCTAGTTCAGATTCATTCGTACGTGGATCTAAGGACTAGATGTCTATTCACGTCTCATTATATTTCTCGGCATTCAATGTGGTTATTATCTCCCCCTAATGCCAGAAAAATTCCTCATCAAAATACAACCAGTGTACCAGGCCATAAATAAGTTCCCTCCTAAGGACTTCAGGTACTTTATGATTGACGAAGAAATGTACCTCACATAGATCCCCATTCCTCTATGATGGCCCATATAAGTACACTGCGGTGGTGAAATCGGTATGTATCCAACACAACCAAATTATCGCAGATGGGAAATACTTACTCATTTCCACGTACTAACTGCAATGGGGAGACTATATAATATGCAGTTCGTCGAATTTGTATGTGCAGTACGTAAAACTGCAATGTCCCCAACTAGATGTTAGGAGATTACAATTTTGTAGGAGCTATCTTGCTATCAACTTATCCTCTTGACAAGTGATTCCGCAAGACCAATCTGGGTATGTACACAAAGTACCAATATGCTCCACAGTTATGCCTCAATCTAGGCAGTAATCATCAAATGCTCACGAACTAAATTTCGCAGCATTATCCATTATGATGGATTTTATCCCGTGCTCAGGATGATTTGCTCTCAAATTAATGATTTGAGCAATCAGCTGTGTAAATGCATGGTTCCATATAGAAGTAAGACACACATTGGACCATCACGCCGATGTATCCAAAAGTAGTATGAAATATCTCAATATTCCATATAATGGTTGAATTGGATCACATGCATATCCTGTACAAGGAAATCAACTAGCTCATCTCTTTAGATATGATGGCCATGTGATCGGTTTTCCAGTCTACACGTATCGTGCATACATAATTCAGTGAATTTGGAAAATTCACACCATTAGATTGTGTGTAGTAGAACCATCAATAATTTTCTTATCATCCCAATACCAGGGAGACCCAAGCAACATGCCATATCTTGAACTTATCAAGATTCTAAAAAATTATCTTGTACGCTAAATGCGTATCCAATTTAATGTATATATAGTGTATTAATCCAAAAGATAGAGAAGACATTCACTCTAGGATTTCATTCAAATCCTTTTTGTTGAGTCATGAGTAGGCTTCCAACCTCACTCACTATATGAGTTTCAACATAGAAACCATTGCGGATATCCTTAATTATAACTCAACAAGGTACGAGTAGAATCTTGATGCATGAATGCATCCATGATTATCATATAGTACCGCTAGGGAGTGCAATTATGGCTTGACCAGAACCAATAATTACCCCATCACGACCAACAATTGTCATGATGTTTCCACTACTCTTCTCAAGAGTCTGTAAATACTTAATCTCCCTTAGCATGATGTTAGTAGACCCAGTTGCTAGTAATATATTTTCTTCTCAATTGGATTATTCCAATAGGCTTCTATAGAGAAAGAAACCAATTTCAAGATATGATATAGAAATACATACATTGTATATCACTAGTAGCAAAGTCCACTAGCATGTCATCGACACTAAGTAGTGGATCTTCGTTTTGCTGAGTCTGGGTATGGTTTCCAACATTTCTTTTCGCATGAGACTTGTTTCTCGTGCTAATTGATTGCACTTCCAAACCCACCAAATGCTTGAAAGTATCATATTTCCTTTCAATGTTAGTCATGTGACCACACCTACAACAACCTTCAGAGCTGCTAGCTTTGTCATTCTCCAAGAAATGACTTTTGTCATTCTGTGCTCCACTCATATTGCTTCTCATCATGTCTCCACTTTCCTTCACCATTGACGAAACTATTCAGTCAAAAATCTTCATAAAAGGATTGAAAGTGGAACACATTTCATCGATGAGATTGGCATTTGAAACCACACAATTGCAGAATCTCAACTCTCAATTGATTTGATGCACATTAGAGTTGTATGTTGCCACTGACTCAAAGTCATGAAATCAGATGAATGTCCATTTTGTATACACTTCATGTATAATTACCACCCTCTGTTGGTCATATCACTCCATTTAAGGAGTTCCAGAGTGTTGGAGAATTCTCCTTCATCAGACACTATTTTGAGAACCTGTTCTCCTTCATCAGACACTCTATTTTGAGAACCTGATGCAGGTGGTGTCTGCTGAAGTGTAAAGCAACATACTTTACTATATCAACTATAGCACGGAGCCGACTTAACCAATGTGATTATGGTAGAACCGAGACTCTAGGTCTTCAAGTTAGTTTGACATCCATGGCCAAGTCAAAAATTAGATGTCATTAATGGCAATCTCAGCAAATTCTTTGTTGGATATGTTCATCATATCTTGCATGAAAACTTCATGCCATTAATTTACTCCGAAATAAATAAATTATGTTCTAAAAAGATGCATGTGCACCAATCAACATATAGCAATTTATAAATTGCCGAAACATATATGTTGATACCCAATGAGCTCAAAAACAAATAAAACCCAGAAGTTCTTTGACTGTTTCCGTGAGCCAGAGGTATAATCAATAAAATCAAGGTCCTACCCCTGATTAAGATAGAGTTTAAGGCCTATCCTGAATGCTGAACCAAGCTAGGGGCTTAACCCAGAATTGTAGGTACTCAGGCGTGGATAAGTAAAACTATGAGGGCTGAACTGAAACTTTACGAAAGGATAAGCCTCCTTGGCCTTTCCATTGTGCGTTTACGAATCGAAGGATTCGTTTTGGCTCATGCCGCTGCTCAGAGCATCTCCAACAGCCGCGCAAAAAGGCGCGCGCGCGCTAAACTTGCGATTTCGCGCGCGCGGGGCAGAAGGGCGCGCTCCAGCGGCGGCGGGAAAAACACGCGTGCGGGAACCGCTTGCGCGCGCGTGAAATGACGGCCTCTCGCGCGCCATTTTTGAGGCGCCTCCTCCCGCGTGCCTATAAAACGCAGCGTGCGCGCTCCCCCTCGCTCTCCACCGCTCTCTCTCTCCCTGCCTCTCGCGCCACCGATTGCCCCGCCGCCCCAGAGCCCCGCCGCCGCCCCCGACGCGCCACCATGTCGCCGCGCCGCCGTTCTTCGTCGGGCTACCGCGGCGTCCGCGAGCGCCCGAACGGCGCCGGCTTCTACGCCGAGATACGCTCCGGCGATCTCCGGCTTCCCCTCGGCACGTAAGAGACGGCGCACGAGGCCGCCCGCGCGTTCGACGCGGCGGCGTGGCGCCTAGGCAGGCTGCGCTGCCAAATGAATTTCGATAACGTCCGCACGCTCGAGCAGGCGTTAGAGCTCGCCCCGCCACCTCATCTACACTCCGCACGAGACCGTGCGGAGCACACTGCGATGCAGAACCGCCTCCTCGTCGCCCAGGAGGACGAGCGGCGCATGGCGGAGTGGCGCCGGCTCCACCCGGAGGACGTCGCCTACGAGCAGCAGTATTGCGCACGTCGCCGCGAGGAGGACACGCGCCGGCGCCGCGAGGAGCGGTTGGACAGGCGTCGTCGGAAGGCGTTGGCGTGTCAGCAGTGCGCCGTCCGCGATGCAGGCAGGAAAACGATCTTCGCCGAAAAAGATGACCGTTGGTTGGACGTCTGGCTGTCAACCTCCGACGACACCAACGACGAAGCCGGTGATGGTGGAGATGACTGGAGCGACTGGGGTTAGTTTTTTTTTTTATGTTTTCGAACTATTTATCTATCTATCTATGTTTCTGAACTATCTATCTATGTTTTCGAACTACCTATCTAGTTGCAATATGTAAAATAACTTTGTATCCTTTTTATTTTAATGCAATTTTACGTATTAAAAAATATCGCGCGCTGCATTTTTGGGCACTGCTGGAGCGGCGCGCGCTGCATTATAGCGCTGCTGTTGGAGCCAACGCATATCCCCGCGCTATACCTGCAAAAGCGCGCGCGGCATATGCTTTTTTTGGACGCGGCGCTTAGCGCGGCTGTTGGAGATGCTCTTACGGACGAGGCCGCATTGTTGGCCTTGCGCCCTTGCCACACGCGGGCACTTTCTGTCGGCCGCCGGAGTCCGCGAACGCATATGGAGTCGTTGAGCCGATGCCGCCGCTGGGTCGAGGCCACCGCGTGCTGTGTCGCGCTGGGCTGCATTGGCACAGGCAGCCGTGTGTGCAAGGCTGAAGCCACACCGCCAACGGTCGTGCCGGCTTGCTACACATCAGCGCTGCTGTCCTGCCGTCATCTAGTGCTGGATATGAGTAACACATCCACGTGCGCCACCGCCGCCGCGTGTGCCGAGGGTCGCCATCGCGCTGGCCTTTCCTCAGGCCGATTGCGACACATGGCCGCCACTCGCCGCACGCACGAGGCGTCTCCTCCGCCCGGGAGGGTAGCACCGCCGTCCGCTGCCGACGCCATGCACCGCGCACTCTCGCCAAATCCTCACGCTGTCGCGCCGCTTGTGGCGTCGTGTGTCTCGTCCCAGCCAGCCGGCCGACGATGAAGACATGAACATCCATGCAAGTTCCTTGTTTAATAATCACGTAAGGAAATCAAATTAGTGGTCACCTGATTGCTTTATTATGTGCAAGTGCATGCCTGCCTGCCGATGCCTTTGCCGCGGATGGACTGGAGCGCTAGGCGTTTGGAGGCTGATGGTGGATGGCGTCCACGAGTCCGGAACGGCAAACTGTGCGCCTCCGCCAACCCTTGCGAGGAAGTTGCCGCCGAGGTACTTTGCCGAGCCCTCGCCTAGGGAGTTCCGATGTGATGCGTGTCGTATTGCACCGGCCTGCCTTACCGCAGCCACCACTTGAGCGTTGTCCTCGGCTCCTCGCAGCCGGTGTCCGCTGCTGCACCCGTCGCTTCCCAATCACGACCTTCCGTGCCTATGCCATGGACGCCGACACCCACGGCGAGGAGCAAGAAGATGGCGATGACGATCCTTCGCTGGTTCTTGTTGTGCGCCGCTGCCTCCGGCCGCCGTCGCCGCGAAGCAGAGGGCCGCGTCAAGATGCCGTTGGTGCAGCCGCTTCCTCGCACTGCGCCTCATCCGGCCATTCTCTTCAGCGGAGAGACACGCGCTGATAGTGGATCCCCTTGCCTGAGCCCACGCGATGGGAGAAAACCATAGGAGAGCCCTCCATTTAACTTAACCGAAAAAGATCCAGTCCTTACACATCTCATGACCATCTCCGTCCAGTGACTAGAGAAGCCAATTTTCAGCATCATTTGCTCCAGGAACCCCCATTCCACCCTGTCGTAGGCTTTCATCATATCTAGTTTTATTGCGCACAAAGGTTTCTTACGCTTCCTCTTTCTTATCGCATGCACACATTCGTAGGCCACCAAAACAGTGTCCGTAATTAGTCTACCAGGTACGAATGCACTCTGTTCCTCTGAGATCATAAAAGGTAAAACCCTCTTCAGCCGGTTAGCCAGTGCTTTTGCGGCGATCTTATATAGAGCATTGCATAAGCTTGTCGGGCGAAACTGCGAAAGCAGCTCCGGAGAGTTTACTTTCGGAATCATCACAATGACCGTATCATTAAAACCCGACGGAGCTGCCTGTCCTGCCAGAAATTCGCGGATCGCCTCACACACCTCCTGTTTTAACAGGGCCCAGTGTTTCTGGTAGAACATGGCCGGAAGCCTGTGCGGCCCGGGCGCCTTCGTAGGTCCCATCTGGAATAGTGCAGCCTCTATTTCCTCATCTGTGAACGGCGCACACAGCTTGTCATTCATTGCTTCAGTAACTGCAGCGTCCATATGTCTCAATACTTTCTCCGCATCCCGCGAGCCTTCCGAAGTGAACAGCTTAGCGTAGAACTGTGCCGCCAACGCCCTCATACCTTCATCATCCGTGCACTTGGACCCGTCGTCTCTGGTAAGAGCTTTGATAGTGTTCTTTCTCTTCCTATGTGAAGCTCGATTATGAAAATACTTCGTATTTTGGTCCCCCTCAGTCAGCCAGTCAACTCTTGATCTTTGTTTGTAGTAGATCTCCTCACGTTCATATAGTTTATGTAACTGATCCTCGATCTCCTTCACCTATTGTCTATAACCCGATCGCACGACGCGCTCTTTGGCATCCACGAGCTGCGCTTTCAGGTGGGCATTCTGTTTCTTGATAGACCCGAACACCTGGCGACTCCATCGCTGCATGCCTCCGGACGTGGCTTTAATGCGTCTGCATGCACCAGCAAGTGCACCAGCCTCGTGATTGGTTGCATGGGAGTCGGCCCATGCCTGCGCCACCATCGCCTCATATCCCTCATGCCGCGCCCAGGCCGCCTCGTAGACAAAAGGACGCTGTCCTCCCGAGCGCTTCGCGGCCAGTGCCGCTTGCACCTTGACAACAAGCGCTTGATGGTCCGATTCCTCGGTCATGACATGTATCACTTCGACCGCCGGGAAGAGCTATGCGAATTCAGCGTTGCAGGTCGCCCGGTCCAGTCTCACTTGGATGTTCTCATTGCCATCCCTTTTGTTATCCCATGTGAAAGGATATCCCGAATAGCCCAGATCAGCAAGCCCGCAATCTGACAGGCAATCGGCGAAGCTCTCCATTTGGCTGAAACCCCTCGGGTTCCCGCCCACCTGCTCCTTCTGGAGAAGAGCCTCGTTGTAGTCCCCCGCACATAGCCATGGGAGATCGTCCTCCGCTCGAAGGTATCGCATCACCTCCCAGGTTTTCATTCTCTTCTTCACGCATGGCTCCCCATAGATTCCAGTGAATCTAAAGGTGACTCCATCTATCACCACTTGGGCATCGATGTAGTATTGACACCACGGCCTCACCGTTACTTCCACATGATCCCTCCACCATAGCGCCAATCCCCCACTCTTGCCGTTGCAATTCACAGCTACCCCATGCTTGAATCCTAGAATCCATTTCAATCTCTCCATAGCTCCTGCCTTTTTTTTAGTTTCAGATAAGAAAACCACCGCTGGGTTGTATGACCTAACCAGGTCCCGTAATTCGCCCACCGTCGGGTCCAACCCCAACCCCCGACAGTTCCAGGCTAAGATGTTCATTGCTCTCGGCGGCCCTGCGACCTAGCAGGGTCCGCCGATGTGCCTTCACCTTCGGTTATACGGTCAAAAACTGAAGCTGTCTTCTGCCTTGTGTCACGGATAAAAGTGTCATGCCCTTCCTGGCCATCCCCTCCCTCCTTTGGTCTCCACACTTGCCTAGGTCTCCTCTTCCTAGAGTCAGGGGGGCTTGGAAGCTGTCTCCCCTCCCCCCATGCTCCGCCCTATTCTGCCTGGGTTTGCGAACATAATAACCTCTTCTCCTTTCATTAGGATAATGTGTAGTATACCCTTGGATAACCTCTCTTTCTCTCTTATCATAAGCCCCTTCCCTCCTACAGCGCTCTTCATATTGCTCCTTCTCAAACTCCCTCTGCCGTTGCTGCATCTTCAACTGTTCCATAAGATCTCGTTCTTTCTTGCGTTCCAGATCATGCCTCATGTCCCTCTCCTCAGTCCATTCTCTCCCGACACGGTCCTTCCTGGGGCTGTTTACTTCACCTTTTATAGGCCTACGCTCTGCGCCAGTGCACGAGCATTCCGGCTTGTCAAAATCTTTATTAAGATTGCGTTTCGACGGGACGTCTCGGACACGCCCATACACCTTGCTGTCCTGCTCTCTCTTGCTAGCCCACTATCTAACGCGGCCTGTAGCGACTTATTATATCCGGGTGTTAGCCATGCAATCACAGTGGATCGCTTAGGCTTCATCTTCCCTATGGCCAGTCGTAACGTCGCCGCACACGCACACCACTCATTGCCATGAAAACGGCAACCACAAATCCACATGAAACGTCAAAATTCATCGCCGGCCTCCATTACCAAGCAAACATGAGTTTCACTTTCACCTTAAAACGCCATCATCGATCACGCACAGGCTGCTAGCATCCTACTCTCTGAACCAGCTGCCTCCAGCCCTGCACTGTGATGGGGGTGCTCCCTAGTTTCACCGAGGCGGCGGCGCTCTCAAGTAGTAGAACCTGTATTCGCCATCCGACGCCCAAGACGTGCCACCTACCAAAAGGAGTATGGGACGATGCAGGTTGCCGGACGCAAGACGTACATGCTCACTCGGCGCCACAGTGCCCGTTCCCCCAATCGCCCCTCATATCTGCGCCCGGCACGGGGCTGCTAGCTGGCTTTTGGGTGCAGTGCAATCCTACAGCAACCAACCTACCAGTTCGCGCCCGGAGATGTGGGCACTCTGCAGAGCGCGTGTCAACATAATAGTAAACGACGGCTTGCCGTCAGGGACTGTATACCTCGGCTGCCAGCGTGGTTGGGTGTTGCCGATAGTGGTTATAGTGGTTCGTCGACGCAAGCACGGTTGTGTCGCAGGTGCTGCTGCTGTTCGAAGGCGCGGCCAATTATGGCGAGATCATGCTATCTGGAGCCTTTGGCGTAGTGTGAAGCTGCAGAGCAACTTGCAAAACCAGAAGAAAACACGGGTAAGAATTTGTGTTCTATGGTCGTCTATTCTAGTTTTATCCGTAGTCGTATCTTTCAAGAAGCTAATGTTTTGTTTGATAAAATTACAAGAAAAGGGTGCATCCTAAAATAGAATCCATAAGTGCTTACTTCTTTTCATTCTGATAATGTTTTCCTTGCATGATATATTTGTATTGTTCAACCGGCGTCTAACTTACCACGTGTAGTCATAGTGCATATACACAATCTAATTCAAGATTTTGCAAGTTGGTGGTTTCCTTGACATTATTTTTGATGCATTTTGAACTACATGTTGTTTATACATACATATACAATAGTTATAGTCATAAATGGCATCTTGCTGCTCCGCTTGCTTCTTACCACTAGCACATGCAGGCAACTAGATCAAGGTTTTGGCAAAAGCTTTCTACTCACGTGTCTTTGTAGTCAATTTTGCACGTCTTTGCAGTCCATATCAGCAACCGGTATCTTTCTGGTGCCACCACCTTGAATCTCAATGGTAGTGGTCTCTCTGTGTCTCGGTATGCTTTCAATTTTCTCAAGCATTCAACCAAAGTGGAGATCAATATATCAACTACCTTGCTTGATTATTAGTAGTATTTCTGTATTTGCAACAAAGCTCGATTGTACAGTATGGAAAAATCCATGAATTTTGCTGAATCCCTTGGAGAATTTTTATTTATCTTAAATAAGTTGTTGTTGGATGTAACATTTGTCTGATTCATCATAAAGGAAAGTCTGAAATAAATCGCTATAGATTATTGTTGTTGATAGTTGTGAAATGACTGTAGTCTAAAAATATCTTCTGTGATCAATAATGTTGTCACGAAATATGATTTATAATAGTAGTATTTTTGAAACACAAGCTCACAAGCTCGAATTAGTAGCTTCTTTTGGTTTATGTCTGTGCATGCTTGCAATAAATATTTTTGAAGCAATATTAAGGAGCTGGCCCATTGCTGAAACGTAATTTCATTTGCTTGCTGTATGCAATATCTACTGAATGCAAACTCCAATCCCGTGTTACACCAATCTTCACCTCTCCGATATCCACCTCTGACAGATACTCATGGTTATCAAATCATCTTTAGTATTCATGTATATAGGAACCGATGTTCGACGCTATATGCCAACGTGACCCACCTCTGAAATAGCAACTACATAATCTATGTCCTATTTGGTGTGTACTTAACCGCATGTCAATTTCTTGCTGACAACCACAAAATAAAAAATAATAATGATTTTTTAATTCAAGCCGTTTAGCATTTAGAAGTCCACTAGATTTCCCGCAGCAACGCGCGGGGTATCCATCTAGTTTTGCAAACTTTAGGTCCTATAATATTCGGTTCAAAGGGTTTCACAGAAATTCTACAAGAATCGATGTTCCGAAGCAATTTAGACAAGATGGTCATTCATTCGCATCAAAGGAAATGCTGCTCCAATTTCCTGTGGAATTAATAATGCTCTAGCCACGTGATTCCTCGGGAAATGGAAAATCCAGTCCGGGCTTATACTACGCTTTATGCCCGAGGCAGATCGATCGCTCTCCGAATAAACAATTCACTAATTATGTGCTTTATTACGTGAGAGAAGGACTATGCAACCAAATTAAAAAAATCAGACTGTTGCTTTCGTAGCGTCGAATGATGGAAGTCTTCCTTTGTTTTTCTGTTTCCCTCTGTTTTTGAAGTTCCTATGGCATTCCTATGGGTTCTTCCATTCCTATGTTTACTATGTTTGTGAACCTAATAAGACCTTAGGGTTTAATTTACAAGAATAGGAAAATCACAAGAATCCTAATCAATATGAATTGATTAAACCAAAAAAAATATGATGACCTTGTTATTATGCCCCTGAGGATTCTAATGAAAATCATTCAATTCAGAGTGCCATAGTAGTGATGAATATCTTGTGCTAAGTTTCTGTACAAGCATTGATCCCTCTAGTATTGACCGCATTTCTATTTTTTGCCACGCCTAGCTTGTGACCATAGATCCCGTGAGTTATACACAGGAATGCCCTAATATGATATATTCCACACAAAAATCTTGGTAAGTTCTAAGATAACAATTGCCACAAGGTCATTAGCGTTTGTGCCCTGCATATAGTGTCTGGGAAGGGTGCTACATATCCACCAACATCATGTGTCTCTTGAGACTTCACATGAAAGGTCTTTCTAGCGCCCAATTGGTCATTTGAAGAAGGTTGAAGGAACCAAGTTACTCGTGGATATAAAACAAGTTGTGACAGGGTAAATCCCAATGATTTCCAAGCCTAAGCAACAAATCCAGATGTGGTGTAACCAACACTCTCCCGTTGCATGAATAATGTACGTACATAATCTACAAAGGAATCAAAACTCAGAGGCTATGGAATTAAGAATGTACATGTATGGTTTGGCCATAGTGAGTGTGAGGGCACCTCACTACTTTGCCTTTTTATTAGCTGGATGGAGAGTCCACGCGTTTCTTTACTTTGGGCACATCTTCCTGGTCAATTACTAATGGCCCACCTTATGCATATTTGGGTGAGTATTAAATGTTAAATATATTTAATGTACAGTGTACAGGAAGATTATTTTCTCTTCCAAAAAGGTGGGTGTTAGAATTTGTATGAAGAGAAGAACCGACTTCAAAGCGGAGTAAGTATTTTATGGTATCTTCGAGGCCTTTTTAAGAACGGGCTTCAAAAGCTTAGGAGCATTTTTATATATCTTCTAGATAAAAGCTGCAATACTATCTCTGATTTAAATTTGAGCTCCAATGCTCTCTATTGGTTTGGAAACCAACTTTTTATGAACAACTAGGAGTTCTTAGAAGTGCCAATGATTTAATTAATTATATGCATCAAGTTTGATTGATGCATGAGCAATAGACCCATCACACCTTAATTATATAATCATATGTAGGATTCTAAGGATGTCTTCGATTCCCGGAAATTTTATAGGATATGAATAGGAAAAACTAGATGATACCCCACGTGGTTCCGCGGTGCATTTGCTTAAAATCCATTATAAGTTTACGTATATACCAAACAAAAAAGCATTGCGCAACAACAATTTTTTCCCAGTCAACCAACAGTTAAACTGTCCTATTCAGTATTGATGCTAAATTCAAATCAATTAAATGCCATATGTCAAAACTGACACACTTCAGAGGACTCGGAATTACCGTGCTATGTTTCTTTATTTTCTTGCAAAAATATGCAACGGAAAAAGTTAAAAAGTATTGAGTGTTGTGCACTGAAAGTTAATATACATACAAACAACAGCAAGGAACGTTGCACTGGAAACAAAAAAAATGCTCATTAAGATCCAATTTAGGAGATGACCATCTACGAGAGGAGAGATTGGATATACATACCCTTGTAGATCGCTAAGCGGAAGCGTTAAGAAACGCGGTTGATGTAGTCGAACGTCTTCGCGATCCAATCACAATCCGTCCGCGAACTCCGATCTAGTGCCGAACAGACGACACCTCCGCGTTCAACACACGTACGCCTTGATGATGCCTTCACCTCCTCGATCCAGCGAGCGATGGTGAAGTAGTAGCTCGAGCCCTCTGGCACCACGATGGCGCGGTGGCAGTGATGGTGGAGAAATCTCAGCAGACCTTCGGTAAGCACTACGGAGAAGAAGATGTCTATGAGGGAGAGGAGGAGCAGTGTCGTGGCAGGAATAGATCTGTATGGGTGCGTCTGCCCTCTCTCCCCTCCTCTATATATAGGGGAAAGGGTGGAGGGAGGGGTGTCCCTATATCCCATCTAGGGGTGGCGGCCACCGAGGGGGAAACCCTAGATGGGTTTGGGCGCCTCCTCCTAGGTGCCTTGGCCCCCAAGGCAAGTGGAGGAAACCCTGGGGAGGTGCCCCACCTCCTCAAGCAACATGGGAAGGGGGCTTGGGGGCGCACAACCCCTTTGTGGGCTGGTGTGCTCCCTCCCCTTTGCCCATGAGGCCCCCAACACTTGTCGGGGCCCCCCGAAACCCCTTTCGGTCATGCTGGTCATCACCCGATACACCCAGAACATTTCGGCACTCCAATACCCTTTGTCCAGTATATCAATATTCACCTCCGGAGCATTTCAGAGTTCCTTGTCATGTCCGGGATCTCATCCGGGACTCCAAACAACCTTCGGTAACCACCATAATGACTCAACTATACTTATATCGTCACCAAACGTTCATTATGTACACTCTATCGGTTCGAGAACTATGCAGACATGACCGAGACACCTCTATGGTCAATAACCAATAGCGGGACCTGGATGCGCATATTGGTTCCTACATATTCTATGAAGATCTTTATCGTTCGAACCTCGATGTCAAGGATTTAGCTAATCCCGTATGTAGTTCCCTTTGTCTATCGGTATGTTACTTGCCCGAGATTCGATCGTCGGTATCTCCATGCCTAGTTCAATCTCGTTACCGACAAGTCCCTTTACTCGTTCCCTAATATAAGATCCCATGGCTAACCCATGAGTCACATTGCTTGCAAGCTTCTTGTGATGTTGTATTACCGAGTGAGCCCTGACATACCTCTCCGTCATACGGAGTGACAAATCCTAGTCTTGATCCATGCGAACTCAACAGACAGCCTCGGAGATACCTGTGGAGCACCTCTATAGTCACCCAGTAACGTTGTGACATTTGGTACACACAAGGTATTCCTCTGGTGTCAGTGAGTTGCATGATCTCATGGTCATAGGAACATATATACTTGACATGCAGAAAACGATATCAATAAACTTGATACGACCATATGCTACGTTTATAGTTTGGGTCTTGGCCATCACATCATTCTACTAATGATGTGACCTAGTTATCGAATGACAACTCATGTCCATGGCTAGGAAACCATAGAGCCATCTTTGCTCAACGAGCTAGTCCGATAGAGGCTGACTAGGGACATTTTGTTGTCTATGTATCCACACATGTATTTGAGTTTCCGATCAATACAATTCTAGCGTGGATAATAAATGATTATCATGAACAAGGAAATATGACAATTACCCATTTATTATTGCCTCTAGGGCATATTTCCAACAGTCTCACACTTGCACTAGAGTCAATAATCTAGTTCACATCGCCATGTGATTAACACTCATAATTCACATTGTCATGTGACTAACACCCAAAGAGTTTGCTAGAGTCAATAATCTAGTTCACATCACCATGTGATTAACACTCAATGAGTTCTAGGGTTTGAGCATGTTATGCTTGTGAGAGAAGTTTTAGTCAACGGGTCTACAACATTCAGATCCGTGTGTACTTCGCAAATCTATATGATTGTAGATGCTGCTACCACGCTCCACTTGGAGCTATTCCAAATGGCTGCTCCACTATACATATCCGGTTTGCTACTCAGAGTCATCCAGATTGGTGTTAAAGCTTGCATCGACATAACTATTTACGCCGAATCTTTATCACCTCGATAACCGAGAAACATTTTCTTATTCCTCTAAGGACAATTCTGACCACTGTCCAGTGATCCACTCCTGGATCACTCTTGTACCCCCTTGCCAGACATGTGGCAAGGCACACATTAGGTGCGGTACTCAGCATGGCATACCGTATAGAGCCTATGGCTAAGGCATGGGGCACAACCTTCGTCCTTTCTCTTTCTTCTGCCGCGGTCGAGCTTTGAGTCTCACTCAACTTCACACCTTACCACTCAGGCAAGAACTCCTTGTTTGACTGATCCATTTTGAACTCATTCAAAATCATGTCAAGGTATGTGCTCTGTGAAAGTCTTATCAGACGTCTTGATCTATCTCTATAGATCTTGATGCTCAATTTGTAAGCATCTTTACCCAGGTCTTTCTTTGAAAAACTCCTTTCAAACAACCATTTATGCTTTCCAGAAATTCTACATCATTTCCGATCAACAATATGGCATCAACATATACTTATCAGAATGTTGTTGTTCTCCCACTCACTTTATTGTAAATACAAGTTTCTTGCAAACTTTGTATAAACCCACGAGTTTTGATCACCTCATCAAAGCGTATATTCGAACTCCAAGATGCTTGCTGCAGTCCATAGAAGGATCGTTGGAGCTTGCATTCTTTTTAGCATCCTTAGGATCGACAAAACATTCTGGTTGTATCACATACAACCTTACCTCACGGAAACTGTCAAGGAAACTTTGTTTTGACATCCATCTGCCAGATTTCGTAATCTAGAAATGCAGCAACTGCTAACATAATCCCAACAAACTTTAGCATCGCTACGAGTGAAAAAGTATCATCATAGTCAACTCCTTGAACTTGTCGGAAATCCTTCACGACAAGTTGAGCTTCATAAATGGTGACATTACCATTAGCGTATGTCTTCGTCTTAAAGATCCATTTATTATCAATGGCTTGCCGATCATCGGACAAGTCCACCAAAGTACATACTTTGTTCTCATACATGGATCCTATCTCGGATTTCATGGCTCTTAGCCATTTGTTGGAATTCGGGCACACCATCTCTTCTTCATAGTTCATCGGTTCACTGTTGTCTAACAACATGACCTCCAAGACAGGATTGATGTACCACTCAGGGGCGGTACGAGTCCTTGTCGACCTACGAGGCTTGGTAGTAACTTGATTTGAAACTTCGTGATCGCCATCATTAGCTTCCTCTTTAACTGACGTAGGTGTCACAGAAACAACTTTCTGCGCTATGCTACTCTCTGGTTGAAGTAAAGGTCCAACAAACACTCCCTAAATGCATGAATGGCATATGCACATTATCTCAAAAGGAATAAAAGCTTACAGGTTATGATATTAAGAATCTACATGTATGGTTCGGGCATTGTGTGTGTGAGGGCACCTCACTACTTGCCTTTTTATCACCTAGCAAGCCCATGTGCTTCTTTACTTTCAGCACATGTTCCCAGTTAATTTGTAGTGGACCACATTATGCATATTTGGGTGAGTACTATTTTTTTATATACAATTAATGCATATAATGTACATAAAGATTGTTTTTCCAACAAGGGAGGTGTTATGTGTACATGACGATAAATCCTATTTTTTATTTTGAACAAATTAAACTTTGTATGAAGAGATGAACCGGATCAAAGGGGAGTAAGTATTTTACTACATCTTTCATTTAAGAACATGCTTCAAAAGCTTCAGAGCACTTTTATATATCTTTTCGGGCAAAATCCGTAGTATGATATCATATTTAAATTTGAGCTCCGGTGCTTGATTAGTTTGGAAAGCAACCTTTTGTAGCGTCGAGAAAAGGGAGTTCGTATTTCGTAGAAGTGCACAATAATTTAATTAATACATGAGCGATTGACCACCACACCTTAGTTATATAATTCTATTTAGGACTATAAGGGCTCTCTTTGATGCATAGTAATTTAAAAAATGCAGGAATAGGAAAAATATTATTAGACTGGCATGTCCACTTGAATTCTATAAGATGGGAGGCGATATAGAGATCAGGAAATAAAATGATTCTCGAGGCCCCGCGTCGCCTTCCCTTGTTGGCTTAGGCAACACCTCCTTCTCCCCTGCTCTTTCCCTTGCCGCCGTTGGCAGGAGCCCCCCCGGCAATGCCCCGAGTGGTTTCTTGCGGGCCGTGGTTCTCTAGAAATCTCTAAGCTGCTCCTAGAACTAGCCCTTGCCTCTGGTGGGCCACCACTGGACGTTCCTCCTATCCTTCGTCCAGCTCGGGTGGTGCACACTTGTGCTTCGGTATTGCTTCGCAATGCTTTACGTGTTGTTCACTGATACGTCTCCAACGTATCTATAATTTATGAAATATTCATACCATGTTTATAACAATTTTATATGGTTTTGGTATAATTTGATTAGAACTAATCCGGACTGACGTTGTTTTCATCGGAACTACCGTGGTGTTGTTTTTTGTGCAGAAATAAAAGTTCTCAAAATGGGCTGAAATTTACGGTGAATTTTTTGGGACCAAAAGAAACCCCTGAACCTTCATGGGAGGACCAGAAGACCCACGAGGACACGACAAGATCGCTAGGCCTGCCCTCCCTCTAGGGAGGGGTGACCGAGCTTGTCGTTGCCTTGTGGACCCCCTTGACGTGAGACCGATGCCGAAAATTCCTATAAATACCCAAACCCCAAGAAAGAACCCCATATGAGAAGTTTCGCCGCCGCAAGCCTCTGTATCCATGAAAACTTAATCGGGACCGTGTTTCGGCACCCTACCGGAGGGGGAAATCATCACCGGAGGCCATCTTCATCATCCGGGCGGTCACCATGATTAGGAGGGAGTAGTGCACCCTCGGGGCTGAGTGTATGCACCAGTAGCTATGTGTTTGATCTCTCTCTCTCTCTCTCTCTCTCTCTCTCTCTCTCTCTCTCTCTCTCTCTCTCTCTCTCTCGTGTTCTTGGTTTGGCACGATCTTGATGTACCACGAGCTTTGTTAATATATATAGTTGGATCATATGGTGTTTCTCCCTCTATATCTTGTTGTGATGAATTGAGTTTTTACCTTTGTGGTTTCACTTTTATCAGATTGAAATCTTTTATGGATTTGAGAACACTTGATGTATGCCTTGCTTATGAATACTCGTGGTGACAATGGGGTATCATATTGATTCACTTGATGTATGATTTGGCACTCAACTCGCGGATTCCCGAGGTGACATTGGGGTAATCTATGCATAGGGGTTGATGCATGTTTTCGTCTTTGTTTCTCCGGTAGAAATTTCGAGGCACTCTTTGAAGTTCTTTGTGTTGAATTGTATATTATGAATCTGAAGTTGTTCAATGCATATCATATAATCAACTCACGGATATTTGTGATGACATTGGAGTATGTAGGTGACATTAGAGTTGGTTGATGTCTATCATATGGTGTTATTTTAGTATTAACTATAGGGTTGTTTGTGACACTTATTGGAATAGCTCAACGGATTGATCGGAAAGAATAACTTTGAGGTGGTTTAGTACCCTACAAACAATTTCGTCTTATGTTATCTGCTAGATAAGAACTTTGGAGTGACTCTTTGTCGCGTGTTGAAGGAATTGTTATATAACCTATTATGCGGACGTGGTGTATCTGCACGCGAGCACATGTGTGCTCTTAATCTGGGCCGCCGAGTAGAGCATCGAGATCCCCAGCATTCAATTAATGGGCCATGGCCTGGTGCGTTGGTAAAAAGGAAATTGCTGATATACGACCGCCGACGTGGGCCAGGATCGTGACGGATAGAACCAGAGCCGTGGCTCATGACGTCATGTCCCTTCCCGATCCGTGGAACAGGAATCGTGCTTTCCGGTTATCTTGGTAGATCTGGAGTAAATGCGGGGATGGTGGTCTGGGTGGACTCGTCGCCTACCTCAGTCCGCTGGATTTTTTGATTAGCAATAGAGTTCACCTGGGAGGAGGACCTCTTCTGTTCTGGGACAAGGTTATCTGCCGCCGATGAAGCTCGAGTTCTTGATGCAGCCAACATGGGGTTACGAATCTGAGGTGCTTGTATCTGGTTGCATTTGAATTTTGTTTTTGAGCCATGATATATATCGATTTCCCATTTCTTTCTTCTGCACTAGAAGATTGACCGTGTTGCAGGAGGTTAATCATAGCATCGTCCTGATGGGGTCGTTAAATTACCCGGTGACCAAACCAGTTGTGGAGCAAACGTTGTCGCCGATGCAAGAGCTGAACACCGAAGGGCAGATCTGTGAGGCGCCGGGGTCCGCAACTGCCGAGGGCGGAGGTTCACCACAGGCATCCGAGCAGTCGATTGGCGAGATGTCCTAGAGCCCCTGGCTGGACCTAAAGGTACGGCAGTATGTAGTTGTACAATTCTTTAATCTTAATCATGGTAGTCTGAAGGATCTACGATGCCACACAAGTTGTACATGGAGGTAGCACGACTTCTTAGTAAGAACAGGGTCTGCTACAAGAATAGATGATTATGTCAGGTTCTTAGATAATGGAAAGGTTAAGCAATTTGGTTGTGATAGCATTTTTTTTAGCATGAACACTCCAGCCACTTCCTGACAGTACTGAATAACCATAGTGCGAATGTGAGTGCTATGTTACCTTGAAAAGAAGTCTTACTGCATAGTTAAGAAGATACAATCAGAGTGCGAATTTGAATGCCTGTGCTACCTTGAAGACAAGTGCTACAGCATAGTTACTCAACTGATACAGAGTGATAATTAATCAATTTACCTTATCTATGGATTAAGTACTACCACGAGAAAATCCAATCTAAAAAAGTCCAGTTATATAGGTCCGGATGGGAAACAAGATCATGAAGTGTAACTAGCTCTGGGTGCTAGAAATAATCCGTAAACATTTGGGCAGGAAAAATAGAAGCAAAAGACATCTTCTAGAATGTGGCAGGTGGACTGTAAATAATTCTAAGTCGAAGTTCTTGGTTTTCCGTAGGCAAAACCACAAGAGGCTTCTTTAGGATTGATACAATTGAAACTACTTCATGCTGTATCATGTTTTGCCTTTTTCTCCATATGATTTTCTTTGTAAAACAGGGAACAAAAAGATGTGGCATTGCCGGGAAATTCATTTCTGCTAATCTCATGGTGTCCTTCATAGTAATATACAGATCAATACTCCTTCGAACTACTTCATATTATATGTTCTAAAACTTGCAGATGTTGAATTTTGGGCAAGGACACAGGTTGCAAGTTCATATGTATGACCCGAATCAAGAGAGGCAATTAATGTTTACAATAAAAGAGAAAAGGTAGCAGACCTCCAAATGTTCAAGACTCTTTTTTTTCATCCTTAGCATATTTTTTCCTTTTGGATTAATTATCCCTCCGTCTTAAAACAAGTGTCTCAACTTTGTACTAACTTTAGTACAAAATTATACTAAGATTGAGACATTTATTTTAGGACGGAGGAAGTATGTTGAAGGTTATTTTTGAAGAGTTTGTAGAAAAATTATAGCCAACACGACAAAAAGAGAGTGCGATCTCTTGTTGATAAGAGGAATGGTCTAGATAGGGCCAATCAATGATTGGGTTGTTGAATAGATCAAATTCAGTTGAAGAATTTCCTGAGTCAGTAAGAATTATGTGATGGTATATTGATCGTTTTCCTTTTCTTGTGTTACATTATTTCGGTTTTTTGTCAAACATCTTATCTTAAAATAATATGATATTTTAGATTGCATGGAAAGAGAAGACAATGGAGCATCAGACCATTTCTATGAAAGAATATAAGGTTTCCATGAAAGAGATTAATGAACTGAAAGCCCAAACGAACCAAGTGTTCTCCAGTATGGCTCGAAGGCTGAAACTAGTGAGGCTTTCCATCAAACAGACCACATTGGCAAATAACATAAGGCATTCTGTAAAAAGCAGTACCCTGTTATTTTTCTGTTTGAATTTCACCAATTTTCATAGTGAACCATGTTCTGTTTACTCTTTAAAAATCTGAAGTTCCTTGACGAGAAAAGAATAGGAGTTAAAAGAATCTTGTGAGGATCAGAGAGCAGTTCTGTTAAAATTAGAAGATCAATTGTATGCTGCTAATGAAAATTAAATGAGAGGACAACTGGAACCTGGCCTGTTTTACCTAGACCGCAGGCCTACCTGGGTTATGAGGGGCGACAAAGAAATGGGGGAGAGGTAGCATCAATGGAGGTTGGTGTCCAGCTTCTTCATCATGTCTGTAGATATGGAAGACCTTGCCGGCAGCATAGTAGAGGAGCTAGGCTGACATCAGGCTCCGGGCAACACCTCAGGCTGTCTTGAAGCACTATAGACGCCATAATCGACAGTAGAAATTATAGTCTGACAGATATTTTTGGCACGGCCACTGCCAAGGCAAATAGGGGAGGGAGAGAAAATCGTTTTGTCGCTACATGCATGAAAAACACATGCCGTTATGCTCGACGCACAATCTCTAAATTAGCACAATTGTTTGGTCACCACATTGTTTTCGTTCTTCCATAGCAATGCAGACATTCAACTAGTACTTTATTGATGCAGAGTGAGGATTGGTGCAGCTGGACCTGGTAGGACACCTTGTCCTGATCAAGCAACTGCTCTGGAGAAGGCAATTAGTGGTTTTGCGGAAAATCCTAGTGAATATGTCATCAAACCAAAACTGGGTACCAACTTTGATTTTGTTGGGAAGCATATGATTTCTAGAAGGACGCGGAGTTACTGTACTCGAGCACACATGAGCTTGTCATCTTAGCAGTTGAGCTCAGCATCGAGTTTCGGTTCATTAAATTGCTGGGCCAGTCCCGTTTTTGTTGGTAAAAGTGGAAATGTCCTTATACGTCTGACGTGAACACTGTGTGGTGGGCCAGGATCGAAACAGAGGGCGAGCGTCATCGACGGCTGGAAGCAGAGCTGTGCCTCTTGGGTGGATGCAAAGGTATGGAATTATGCAGATGCACAATTTGTAGGGACGCATTGGGCTAAGTGAGACAGTATATAAGTGGTGATTGATTGAATGATTTCGTATGTAAGTGGATATTGTAGCAACCATGAACATGTTGTTTTTGATCCACCAAAATTGTATGAATCAGTCTTGTTTGTTGTGAACTATGGAGGTAGTCTTGGCCTGAGTAAAGAAAGTGTCAGATTTTGTATGACAGTTTGTTCACTTGTTAATGTTGATTGTTGTCTGGTGTCTCATTCTAAGCCTTAAGTATGAAAAGAATGGACAAATTAATGAGTTAGCCCATACATTTGTTAAAATGTCTTGTGTGATCTGAACTGCATGGCTGTAGGCCTGTAGCAATGCATCCTGAGTAAATTGTTATGCTGCTAACTGATAACCCTCAACCGTAAGGGATCGAGATAGTCTTCGCGGGTAAGAATAACCCAATTTATTGATTCGACACACGGGGAGCCAAAGAGTATTTATAAGCTTTGACAGTTGAGTTGTCAATTCAACCGCACCTGAAATATACTTACTTGCAACAAAAGATAAGTGGTAACAGTGATATGATAGTGATGATAGTGATAGTAAAAGTAAACAGCAAAAGTAAATAGCAAGAGTAAATAGCAAAAGTAGCAACTGGTAACAAGCAGGATTTAAAACACTGTAGGCTAGGGACACGGATGGTTGGGCGCTGCATGGATGAGATATATCATGATTCTAACTTGGGGCACGGCACGCGGAAAAGTAATGATCATCTAGGCAAATATCAAACATTAGGCATGTATCCCGTAAGTAGTTGTACGTGCTTGCAATAAGAACTTGCACAACATCTTTTGTCCTACCATCCCGCTACGAACGGGGCCAAAAGGAACTTATGGAGATTAAGGTGCTCCTGTCAAAGAGCACCGGAACAAAGCAATAAACTCAATGGATACATGTAATCCTCAAACTACGGACCATCCCCTTTGGTGTCCCAAGCTGTCACTTTTGGGATCGCCGGTTCCGAACCGTAATAGGTGCAAACAACTCATAGATAGGATCAAGAACACAAATATATTCATGCAAACACATATGGTTCAGATCTGAAATCATGGCACTCGGGCCCTAAGTGTCAAGCATTAAGAATAACAAGTTGAAGCAAAGATGATAAACACCATAGTAGATGATAGGCAACATGCCCCCAACGATCTGACAAACTATTACATGATCTAACTCATCCAATCCCTACCATCCCCTTCGCCTACAGCAGGGGATTACTCACACATGGAAGGAGAAGTCATGGAGGGATGATGGAGTGGTGATGATGATGACGATGGCGACGATCTCCCCTCTCCGGAGGCCAATTCAGCCTCCAGATTAGCCCTCCCGAAGAAGAACAGAGGGTGGCGGCGGCTCCGCGACGAAAACTGCGAAAAGAACTTCTGATTTGGGGTTTCTCCGTCACGAGCTAAAATACGGGTCGAAGTAGGGCACTAGGGGAGGTGGGGCCCACCCAGGCGACCCCCCGGCACGGCCAGGGGGTGGACCGTGCCACCAGGGCGCCTGGGCACCCCCTGGCCCCCCTCTGGCCCCTCTTCTGGCTCCGGGTTCCTTCGGGTGCGTGGATTTTCTGTGATTTTTTGTGGATTTTTCTGAGATACCTAAAAATCCGTTTTCCTGCACACAATAAAACCATACAGGCAGCTCTGCTGAAAACAACATCAGTCCGGGTTAGTTTAGTTCAAATCATGCAAGAATGAGGTCAAAACAATATCAAAAGTGTTTGGAAAAGTAGATACGTTTGAGACGTATCAACTCCCCCAAGCTTAGCATATTGCTTGTCCTCAAGCAATTCAGTTCGACGAACTGGACGCGACAAAGAAAACTTTGACAAACTCTTTTGCTTCATTAGATGTATATAAGCATGTACTACGAAAAGAGTCTAGCAAGTATTGAAACAGTACTACGAGAACAATGCACGGAGCAATCCTTCTTTCAAGTGACCAATCACAAATTCTTAAAAGTAAATAATATATTACTGAAAATCAAGACAAGATTACATTGCACATAGCTTGAGCATATTAGGGTGGTATCTCGCTAGCCTACATGAGTGAAGCAAAACATAAATGCAGAAACTCCTCCAGAGTTTTAAAGGAGACTAGAACTAAGAATTTCGGAATAAATCATATCACAAGCATGCATAAGACAATGTAATACTTTGGGACAATGCACATTACACTCAGAATGACAATTATGCTCTCCTAGTTGGTGCTTTTAAGAAAGAAGGTGGAGACTCTCGAATCGTGGCTTTTGTTGGCAAGGTTGAAAACCCGTGGTCGGAAACAAAAACTAAACATGTACCAGAGCTCTTGGTTTTAAAAACAGAGGTAAAAACGTTTTTGAGAGGTGCATATTTCGTCAACGAATGCTAGCAGATAACTCAATCACTTCTTGAGCTGGACAAGTTTCGAGGAATGGCTCCCGCATGAGGACGATCACATCCTCTTAATCTCCTTTGTTTATCACTGCCAAAGTTTTCTGATTTCTCATGAACAAAGCGTGAAGGAGAGTTTGTTTGTTGTATTATCTTTTATGAGCCGGGCGCACTTGATACGTCCAAAACGTATCTATAATTTCTGCTTGCTCCATGCCTCTTTTGGGTGATATTGCTATGATATTTATACACTTCCATACACTTTTGATCATATTTGGACTAACCTATTAACTCAGTGCACCCCAGTGCCAGTTTCTGCTTTAGGCTATTTTTGTATTCCAGGTTTTCACATTACGAGAACTGCCAGGAAAAATCCAGAAAAATTATATAAAAAATCAGCGTTCCAGAAGCTACCATGCGCCCGAAGTACAGCCGGGGGGGGGGGGCACCAGGGCTCCAGGCGCCCTGGCGGCGCCCCCCCCTAGGCCGCGCCGGGGGGTCGCCTGGGCCCCCCGAGGCTCCGCTGATGCCCCCCTTTGGCATATATTTAAATCGTCTCCCGAAACCCTCGAGACGGGAACTCTTTTTCGCGATCTCATCTCTGTTCCGCCGCCGCCGCCGCTTACAAGATCGGGAGCACCAGGAGAACTCTTCCCGGCACCCTGCCGGAGGAGAGGATCACCACCGGGAGCCTCTCCACCACCATGGACGCCTCCCGGATGAGTTGTGAGTAGTCTCCCTTGGACCATGAGTCCATGACCAGTAGCTATGTGATGTTCTCCTCCCGTTCTTGTGCTTCACTAATTAGTCCTCGTGAGCTGCCCTACATGATCGAGGCACATATGTAATCCTTATGCTGTTGCTATGATGAGTTTGCTGGGATCTGATGGATTATGAGATTATGTCCAGATTGTGCTTGAGTAATATATTTGATCTACCTCTTTTATATTTATGTTCGTAAGTAATTCTTGCATGTTCTCCGTTGTTATTTATTGCTTTGGCCAAGTAGTAGGTAGTGACTCCAAGAGGGAACGTTATGCTCGATTGTGGGTTCATGCCCCTCGATGACTAGTTTGAGTGACAGAAACATGAGTCTAGAGGATGTGCTGTTGCCACAAGGGGGAAAACAATGGTGCTTGTGCCCGCGGGTGCAAGGACTGTTTACTTTACGCAAAGTTATTTTAATGCAGTTGTCTGTTGCTTTGAGTTTACACTATGGGTGGGACTCGCAACTTAATACCAGCGAGATGTTCTGGATAGATATCTCAAGGTGGATGATTAGTAGTAGATGTAGATGGATTTCGGTCTACTTACCTCGGCGTACCGCCCATGCTTTGAACCTCAACCTTTCTTGCAATGTAGTCAGCATTAGTTTGCGCACATGGTCCTGTCAATTGCCCAGCTGTAATTCGTTTACCTCACATAGCTGTTTTATCGTCTTTTGGGAGAGAGACATCACTAGTGAACATCATGAGACTCCGGTCCATATTACCATCATTGATCACATCCGCTATTTACTTTTCTGCTTTTACTTACTATTGCAATTATATCTATCACTACTATCACTTGCGTTTGATCCTTTGTAAACGACAAGGCCGGAGGGATTGACAACCTCTCTGTACTCGTAGGTCCACGTTGATTGCTAATATCTGGCGCCGTTAGCAGTTGACACCTTCTTGTTGAAACTAGGAGTCTCAGGGGAAATCGATCCTTGGTATCTTTGCCAAGGGAAAACTTCTGCTACACTGCATCTTAAACCTTCCACTTGGGGTAACCAACGAGGGGGCGAGAAGCCATCAAGCAAAGTTTTCTGGCGCTGTTGCCGGGGACTCCACTCTTCAGGATAGGGGAGTTGCACGCTATCTTTTACCTTTGCTTTTTAGTCTTGTTAGTTTACCTTTCAGTTTTGCTTTAGTATCTTTTATCGGAAATCACAAAAATAGTTATCTTGCTTGCTTGCTACTATGGGTTCCACAGAGAACACCAAGTTGTGTGACTTCACTAGTCACAACAACGATGACTTTATCAGCACACCTATCACTACACCTGCCACTTCAGCACCTTCATATGAAATTAAACCTGCTTTACTGAACTTAGTTATGAAAGATCAATTCTCCGGTGCTGGAGATGATGCTGCTTTACACTTAAACAACTTTGTTGAACTTTGTGATATGCAAAAATACCAAGAAATAGATGGTAATATTGTTAAGCTTAAGCTTTTTCCTTTCTCCTTGAGAGGAGGAGCAAAAATTTGGTTTCAGTCTTTGCCTAGAAATAGCATAGATTCTTGGGACAAGTGCAAAGATGCTTTTATCGGAAAATACTATCCACCTGCTAAAATTATCCAACTAAGAAGTAATATAATGAATTTTAAACAATTGGATAATGAACACGTTGCCCAAGCTTGGGAACGTATGAAGTCTCTTATCAAGAACTGCCCTACTCATGGTTTGACTACTTGGATGGTTATCCAAACTTTTTATCCACGCTTGAACTTAACCTCGCGAAACTTGTTAGATTCGGCCGCGGGAGGAACCTTTATGTCAACTACACTTGGTGCTGCCACGAAGCTTCTCAATGAGATGATGACCAACTATTCCCAATGGCACACCGAACGCGCTCCAACAGGTAGGAAGGTAAACTCTGTCGAGGAGATTTCCTCCCTTAATGAAAAAGTTGACTAGATCATGTCTCTACTTTCTAAGCAATCCTCTGTTGATCCTCGTGATGTTCCTTTAAATTCTTTGATTGCTCAAGAACAAGTAGATGTGAACTTTATCTCTAGAAACAATTTTAAAAACAATGCTTATAGGAGTAACTTTGGTAACAATCCTAGACCGTTCCCCTCTAATTCTTATGGGAACAACAATGCTTATCCTAGCACCAAGAACTCCACTACTGAACTAGAGATTATGCTTAAAGATTTGATCACTACCCAAAAAGCCTTTAATAAGAGTGTAGAAGAAAAACTACATAAACTAGATGATCTCTCTTCGAAGGTAGACCATTTAGCCAATGAGATAGAATTGCTTAAAATTAAAACTTCTCCTCTTGAGGAGAGGAAGGTCACTCCTATGAATGCTATTCAAGTGCAAATTAATGAAAACATTAGGATGATGGCTAAACTTAAAGAGAGATGGGCTAGAGAACGGGAAGAATAAGATAGAATTAAGAGCCTTCCTACCCACCACATTGTTGCTACTATCCAAGTTGCTGAGGATATCCAAACTCTTAGCACCCAATGCACTCCTGGTCCCATTGGACCTATTAATGGTGATGCTATGACTATAGAAACGACCAAACAAGTGAACCTAAAGGACACCACTACCACTTTACTTGATGCCAGTGACCTTGATTTTGATAATTGCACTCTTACCGAAGTTATTGATTTCCTTCACAAGATGTCTAGAGACCCCCGCACTAGCACGCTTAACCTTGCCTTCATAGAGCATATCACTAATGCTCTCATCAAAGCTAGGGAGGAGAAACTTAGAGTAGAAGCCTCCATACCTAGAAAGCTAGAAGATGGTTGGAATCCTATGATAAAAATTAAGTTGAATGACTTCTCTTGCTATGCATTATGTGATGTTGGAGCTAGTACCTCTGTTATGCCCAAAAGAATATATGATATGCTTAAATTGAAACCTTATGATTCTTGTTCTTTTGGTGTTCGTCTCGTTGATTCTTCCATAAAGAAACCTTTGGGGAGGATCGACGATGTTCTTATCGTTGTCAATGATAATTATGTTCCCGTTGATTTCACTATTATGGATATTGAATGTGATCCTTCTTGTCCAATTATTTTGGGACGTCCCTTTTTGCGCACCGTTGGTGCTATCATTGACATGAAAGAGGGGAATATAAAATTTCAGTTTCCTCTCAAGAAAGGGATGGAACACTTCCCTCGAAAGAAGATCAAGTTACCTTTTGAGTCCGTTATACGGACTAGCTATTCTTTTACTCTTGATAAAACTTGATCTATATGCATTATGCCTAGCTTAAAGGCATAAAAGAAAGCGCTCTTGGGAGGCAGCCCAATGAATAAAGTTTATTTTGCTTTTGTTGTGTCTTGATGTTGTTTACTACAGTAGCATCATCGTTGTATCTTTGCTTTTCAATATTTGTGCCAAGTGTAGCCTCTGATTGCTATAAAGTTCAAAAGTTGTGAGGTGCTGTCCAGGAAACGGATTCTATCCTTGGATAGAAAAATTCGTATAAAATCACCAGATCATCTTTTTGGTCTGAATGTTTTCGACAGTGTGCTCTATATAATTGTCTTTCGTGCGTCTGTTCTGAGTTTTTTGATTAGAGTTGCAGAAGTGCCCCGAAAAAAATCATTTACTACCTGTTGTTCTGTTTTTCACAGATTCTGTCCTGTTTTTCCTTTCCTTCATTTTGCGAACCTAGAGCTTGCTTTTTCTTTGCAAAAACCTTTTGGCAATCTTGAGAAACAGTAGACCTTCAAGAATATCCTTATTTCCAGCAAGGTACAATTATTTTATTATGGGTACTAACCTCGCTAATCAGATTATGATGAGTTATGTATGAAGGGAGTTTTCAAGTGTGCAAGGGAAGATGATAAAAAGATTTAGGAGTGTCAAACGCTCAAGCTTGGGGATGCCCCCATGCACCCCCAAGAAATATTCAAGGAGACTCAAGCGTCTAAGCTTGGGGATGCCCCCGTGCATCCCCTTCTCCATCAACATTATCAGTTCGTCTTTCGTTCCACTATATTTTAATCACTTCATGTGTTATGTGCTATGCTTGGAGCGTCTTGTTTTTAGTTTTCTTTAGCTTTTCATAACGAGTCGGAACTCAGCTTTCTTTATGTGGGAGAGAAACACGCTCCACTTCTACCTAGAACATAACATAGAATTTTCATGTCTATCTTTGCTGTGTGTGTTCTTTGTCTTTCAATAGCTACTATCATGCTTAGCTCTTAGTATTCCTGCTTATCTTTTCAAAGAGCTTTTGTCTAGTTGGTTGCTTGAACTCTCTTTAGTTACCATGCTTACCTTATTAAGAGAGTTTGCTTCTGTTGCATTGGTTGATATGTCTATGATAAAGATGCTACGTGCATGATGGCGCTTAGTAGTTCATGTTTTCTTATGGTTAGTCTCAAATAGCTGGGGGGTTCCCAATGTGTTATTGGAGTACCAACATGATTTGTTTGCCTATGATGTGGTATGGTTTAGTAATATCTTCCTTCGAGAATTTATTTTGATTGACTTGGCGTATGCTCACGCATATTTAAGACTGTAAAGAAAGTCTGTCAAGCCTTGATGATCTTTTATTTCTGAGTAGCGATATAACTTCCATGCCTGATGCAATGTTGCTTTGTCGCTATGCGTGATTATGACCGTCATTGCTCTCTTAGTTGGTCGCTCCCAGTCTTTTGCTAACCTTCGCCTGTACTAAGCGGACTGACTGCTTGTGCATCCACATTCCTTTTAATCCAGTTATGCCATATGAGTCCACCATGTCTTCCTACATGGTATTTACCTGCCATTCCTAACGAAGACTTGCATGTGCCATCTCGAAATTATTCAAAGAAAAAGCATTCCTATTTTGTGCCTCTGTTTTAAGTTCATGAGGAAGTAGTGGTTAATTCATGATCTTTTTAAGTTGGACAAGCTTCACCCCGGGATTGCATGTATAATGTGCAAACCCATAATACGAGAAGGAACTGGCATTGAGTGCGCCCGGCTCAAAAAGATAATATAACAAACAAACCCTCCTTCACGCTTTGTTCATGAGAAATCAAAATAGGCAAACAAATCATGTTGGTACTCCAATAACACATTGAGAACCCCCCAGGTATTTGAGACTAACCATAAGAAAACATGAACTACTAAGCACCATTATGCACATAGCATTTTTATCATGGACATATCAACCAGTGTAACAGAAGCCAACTCTCTTAACAAGATAAGCACGATAACTAAAGAGAGTTCCAGCGACCAACTAAACAAAAGCTCTTTAAAAAGAAAAGCGTGAAAACTAAGAGCTAAGCATGACAGTAGCTATTGAAAGACCAAAAACATACACAGCAAAGATAGATATGAAAATTCTATGTTGTGTTCGAGGTTGAAGTGGAGCGTGTTTCTCTCCCACACAAAGAAAGCTGAGTTCCAACTCGTTATGAAAAGCAAGCAAAGCTAAAGAAAACTAAAAAGGAAACTAAAAGCAAGACGCTCCAAGCATAGCACATAACACATGAAGTGATAAAAATATAGTGGAACGAAAGATGAACTGATAATGTTGATGGAGAAGGGGATGCACGGGGGCATCCCCAAGCTTAGACGCTTGAGTCTTCTTGAATATTTCTTGGGGGTGCATGGGGGCATCCCCAAGCTTGAGCGTTTGACACTCCTGAATCATTTTATCATCTTCCCTCGCTCACTTGAAAACTCCCTTCATACATAACTCATCATAATCTGATTAGCGAGGTTAGTACCCATAATAAAATAATTTTTCCTTGCTGAAAATAAGGATATTCTTGAAGGTCTACTGTTTCTCAAGATTGCCAAAAGGTTTTTGCAAAGAAAAAGCAAGCTCAAGGTTTGCAAAATGAAGGAAAGGCAAAACAGGACTGAATCTGTGAAAAACATACCAGCAGGTAGTAAATGATTTTTTCGGGGCACTTCTGCAACTCTAATCAAAAAACTCAGAACAGACGCCCGAAAGCCAATTGTATAGAGCACGCTGTAGAAAAAATTCAGACCAAAAAGATGATCTGGTGATTTTATACGAATTTCTCTATCCAAGGACAGAATCTGTTTCCTGGACAGCACGTCACAACTTTTGAACTTTCTTGCAATCAGAGGCTACACTTGGCACAAAGCTGAAAAGTAAAGATACAATGATGATTCTACTGTAGTAACAACATCAAGACACAACAAAAGCAAAATAAAATTTTATTCATTGTGGGCTGCCCCCCAAAAGCGCTTTCTTTTATGCCTTTAAGCTAGGCATAAGACTTTAATGATGCTCTCGTAGGAATAAGAGTTGAAGAACAAAAGAGAGCATAACAAAGTAATATAAATCTGTAATAAAAAGTACAGCAAGCAAACAAGTGGTAAACGTGAGCACAAATGGTATTGCAATGGTGGAAACAAGGCCTAGGGATCATACTTTCACTAGTGGCAACTCCCAACAACATTAACATAATCGAATCACATGATATTTCCCATAAAACATGCAATGGAGACGCACCCGGAGGTCATTCCTTCGTGGTCAAGAGAGGACGAGAATTATGTAGGGCTACAAAAGCACACCTCAAAGTTCGTAGTTCTCAATCTAAGGATTTCCCAATGTCACCGCGGCCAGCCAAAGAGAGTCCCACAATCACCACAACATATCTAAAGGATAGTCAAAGACAAGCACCAAGAGACTCTCAATCTTCAATCAACACACAAGAGAGGAAATAACTCATGAAAATATTTTTCTAATCCATGTCCAATAGACCGCTGTCACCTTGGTCTCGGGGATTATACTAGATAAAGACAAGTGAGTACATCAATCCAATACATAGAGGAATGGGAAATATCATGGGATCACCCTAGATTAACATAGCCTATGATCACAACGAAGATCACATCATGGGAGAGAGAGAGATAACCATATAGCTACACGTACGAGCCCTCGGCCCCGGAGAAGACTACTCACACATGGACATGGTGAGGAGGAGGTTGATGATGGTGTTGATGGAGAGGTGCAGCCCCGCGAGGAGGCGGCGGCCGGCGGCGGCCACGGAGGCGGCGGCGGCGAGGAGGAGACGGCGGCGGCCCTAGGGGGCGGCGGCGGCCCTTGGGGGCGGCGGCGGCCCTAAGGGCAGCGGCTCCTTGGCCCCCCTTCTTCCTTGTGGATGGTGCTGCAATGGTGCTGGTCCTCCCCTCCAAGACGGCGGCTTGGGAGGAGGAAAATTCGTGGCCCTTGGTTACCTAGGTTTCCTCTCTTTATATAGACTCTAGGATTCCCGTCATCAGATTTTGGGCCTCAGTAAAACGGGCTTTGCTCGGCCGTCCGGACTCCGATTTGGACGAATTTTATATCCAGAAGCATCGCCTCGAAATTCCCCACAACTTTTGCAGCTAGACTTTTTCCATTTGACATTGTCTTCGGGCCGGAACGTGACCATCTTTAAAAAACGTTCTCAGACAGATTTTAGGAAAGTCAGAGTCTTACTCCAATACGACTCCTTTTGCGTTTTTGTCAATTTCCAAGTAATTCCTACACAATAAAGTGTAAAACAAGAACATTGTGCACTTTTGCAACCATTAGTAGGTAGTCCAAATATGATCAAAAGTATATGGAAGTGCATAAATATCATAGCAATATCACACAAAAAGGGCATGGAGCAAGCAGAAATTATAGATACGTTTTGGACGGCGCCAGAAAACTTTGCTTGATGGCTTCTCGCCCCCTCATTGGTTACCCCAAGTGGAAGGTTTAAGATGCAGTGTAGCGGAAGTTTTCCCTTGGCAAAGATACCAAGGATCGATTTCCCCTGAGACTCCTAGTTTCAACAAGAAGGTGTCAACTGCTAACGGCGTCAGATATTAGCAATCAACGTGGACCTGCACACAGATACAAATAACTTTGCTCCCAACGAGTACAGAGAGGTTGTCAATCCCTCCGGCCTTGTCGTTTACAAAGGATCAAACGCAAGTGATAGTAGTGTGTAGGATCGAAAGTATGTCTAGAGGGGGGGTGATTAGACTACTTGTAAATATAAAAATTCTGCCTTTTGATCATGAACAGTTTTTGGCAGTTTCACAATTATGATCAAGACAAGTATCACCCTACACATGCAATTCTAGAGTATAAGCAACGGAAAGTAAATCGCACATGTAGTAAAGAGAGGTGGAGAAGATCAAACGCAATTTGGAGACGCGGAGATTTTTCTCGTGGTTCCGATAGGTGGTGCTATCGTACATCCACGTTGATGGAGACTTCAACCCACGAAGGGCAACGGCTGCGCGAGTCCACGGAGGGCTCCACCCACGAAGGGTCCACGAAGAAGCAACCTTGTCTATTCCATCATGGCCTACGCCCACGGAGGACTAGCCTTACTCGGGGTAGATCTTCACGAAGTAGGCGATCTCCTTGCCCTTACAAACTTCTTGGTTCAACTCCACATCTCGATGACGGAGGCTCCCAAGCGACACCTAACCAATCTAGGAGGCACCACCCTCCAAAAGGTAATAGATGTTGTAGATGATGATGAACTCCTTGCTCTTGTGCTTCAAATGATAATCTCCCCAACACTCAACTCTCCTCACTGATTTGGCTGTGGTGGAAGAAAGGATTGAGTGGAAAGCAACTTGGGAAGGTTAGAAATCAAGTTTCATATGGTAGGAATGGAATGACTTGATCTCAACACAAGGGTAGGTAGTTCTCTTCTCAGAAAGTGTAAGGTAGGAGTGGTAGTACTTTCTGATGGCTCTCTCAACGAATGAAGAGGGGGTGGAGGGGTATATATAGCCTCCACACAAAATCCAACCGTTACACACATAATTGAGCAATCTCGGTGAGACCGAAGTGGAAACTCGGTCAGACCGAAAGTTCAAATATAGTGAATGTTGGGGTTTTCGGTGGGACCGAAAATACCATCTCGGTTTGTCCGATAGGAGTCAAAGGTAGGAACTTGCCAGTTTCGGTGGGACCGAAATCAACAACTCGGATATTCCGAAATGATGACAAACGGTTACAGAAGGTTGGCAGCCCGGTTTCGGTGAGACCGAACTCAAAATCTGATTGACCGAAATTTCTAGGGTTTGGAATATAGCTGAGGTGGTTCATCTCGGTGGGACTGAGTTGGAAGAATCGGTTTGTCCGAGATTACTTATGAGTGTGTTTAGAAGTGAAAGTTGCTGATAGTTGAAGGAGATATATCACTAAGCACTTGAGCAACCAGATCATCAACACAACCTCATCCCCTTTTAATAGTATTGGCTTTTCCTATGGACTCAATGTGATCTTTGATCACTAAACCAAAAATGGAGTCTTGAGCTTTTGCCAATGCTTGCCTTAGCATTTTGAGGGGTCCACTTCTTCAGTCATTTCCATACCCATATCACTGAACTTCTCTGAAATGATTCTCAAGTAACTATTAGTTCAATGATATATATGTTGTTATTAATTACCAAAACCACCCGGGGATTAGTTGCACTTTCAATCTCCCCCTTTTTGGTAATTGATGACAACATATAGATCAAAGCTTCGACAAAGGATATAATCAATGAATAATATCATCGCTTTGAGAAGTATGTGATAAACAAGAGCTCCCCCTAAATTTGTGCATTATTTAAAATTTGCGTTTGAATGCAAATGCACAATCGATTAGGATTATGGGTCACTCTTCCATGTCACATACATCTTGGTGGAGCGCACAAAATGATAAGAATGATAACATGCACCCAAACACCAAGACAAGAGTAAATAGTCATACAAAAAGGAATAGCATATGATAAGCATTAAGCACACATTAAAGCATAGTATGACTAAGCACTCATTAAGGTAGCATCAAACGTAGTAGCAAGCACACTTAAAGTATCAAGAACCAAAAGAACCAAATGTATCTCAAAGAAAACCGGCAAAAGAACGAAAGAGCACTCTCTCTCTCTCGAAGCCCTATGATCTATACAATTTCTCCCCCTTTGGCAACAAGTTACCAAAAAGTTCGAAAAAGCATAGAGCTAAGCGTCACTGTGGGCTCTGCTGGCGGCTCCCGTCTGGGTAGATGTCGGAGTAGAAATGACGGCATCGGCGAAGACTTCTGCTGATGTCTGCACTGGAGGAGTGGATGCTGGAGCTGTGGCTGGAGCAACTGCTGGAGCTGTAGGAGGTGCTGAAGTGGTAGCCCTGGAGTCAGTCACTGGTATAGCAGCTGATCGGAATCCTCTGGGAACCTGAGCAGTCTGGCGATGAGAGTCCTGGACTAGATCATCCTGCACGAGCTCTGCTCTGTCCTGCCTTGCTTCCTCCATGTCTGCCTCAAGCTTGTTGACGGTCACCTGAATCTCAGTCAGCTTCACGTCTAGAGCGTGGATCTTGTCGTCAACAATCCTCTCTAGGCTCTCCTGAGATTGTTCAATGCTGGCCAGGCGTTGTTCAATCCTCTGGGTAGCTTCAAGAATCTGCTCTCCGAAGCTCTTTGGTTTAGCTGCTGCTGCTGCTGCCTCTTTATCAGCTTTGGCTTTCTTAGCAGCTTCTATCTTGGCTTGACCTTCAACTGAAGTTGGATCCTCCTCATCCATCACAACAACGTTATCTTCATGCTCTGGCTGCAGTGGCAAGTGCTTCCTATCCAACATGAATTTGCCCGTGCCAAACTTGGCATTGATGAGCATCTGAATTTGTGGGGCAAATCCACACGACCTCTTCTGGTCAGCTGCAGTCCTCTTAATGGTCTCTACCATTAAGTCCATCACCTTGAAAGGTGCCTTCTCATCAAGAATGTGCAGCATGTTGATAGAATAGCCTCGGATCATGCGGTGGTCTCCAGACTTGGGCATCAAGGTATGCCTCAAAATAGTGTTTGTGGTAGTCAGACCTGCCTGGAGATAGTACACTGAGCCAAGCTTCCACCCTTCCAAATCTGCTGCGGGGATCTCCTTGTACATGTTCTTCATGGAATCATGGTTCCTCTTAGGAATCCCATAGACATCAATGTCGTCCTCTCTCTGCACTGGAGCATTCAGAAGTTCTGCCCATTCTTCAACAGACGAAGAAAACCTTTGACCTTCAGTCATCCAGGTGATCTTCCCATCAGGATAAAAGTGGGTTGTGGCGTAGAACTGCATAATCATCTCATCGTTCCAATCTGTCAGTTTCTGACCCACAAAGTCATCAACTCCACATGCAGTAAAGCTCTCATGCACATGGGGAAAGAAGTCTCGGTGCTCTTCACTGTCAATGTACTCCCAGTCAACATATCTGGTATCTGCAACAATAGGCTTCTTATCCATCAGCACGGTCTCATAGAAGTCCTGTTGCTCTCTGGTGTGGAATCTGGGGTCCACAGCAGTCCTTCTCCTCACGGCATATGGATCAGACTGTCTCCATAGCCTGAGACCTCTATCCTTCCTTGCCTTCATATCCTCGGCTTGAGGATGAGCATCGTTGTGGAGCGGCAGTTTTGGACGGAGCTTCAGCAGCACATGTTCTTCTTCAGACTCAGACGGTGGCATATCACCTTTGTTCTTCTCAGAGGCTGGGATGTTCCTGGTTGTCCTCTTGGGCTTTGCTGGAGCTGCCTTGGCTTGAGCAGGCTTCTTGGGCTTAGAAGTGGCTTGAGCCCTAATTGCATCACCCATGAACTTAGCCTTCTGAGGAGGAGGCTGGGGTGCATCTTCTTCTTCTTCATCCACTACTGCATCTGCATGAGGTTCAGCATATACTACCCTCTTCCTCTTGGAAGTTTTCTTCACTTTACTTTGGGCTGGCTCTTCCAGGTTCAGCTTCTTGGCAACAGCTGACTGCTTGACCTTGCTGGTGCCTTTCTTCGACTGAAGCCCTTGGTGCTCTTTGGCAACAACTTTTCTCTTGGGCTTGGAGGTTACTTCCTCAGCAATGAAGTCAGAGTCCTCATCATCAGAATTTCTCTGCTTTCTGGTTCTGGTGGCTGCAGGAGGCAAACCACTAGGGGTACTCCTCTCACCATCATCACTAGGACTACTAGCCTCAGGACTAGTATCTGCTTCAGGAATCTCTGCAAAAGGTGACTCAGACCTGTTCTGGCTGTCACTGGCATCTGACATGGCTGACAACCTGTGAATAGATAAGGTATAGGCAGAGTAGAAGAGTTATCACAACTGCAGAGTTTTTTAAAAAAAAATGAGTTCAAATCTTAGTTTTGAGTTTTCACAGAATGCATTTCGGTCAAACCGATTTTCAGTTTCGGTGAATCCGAAGTGTATAACAGAAACTTACACACCACTTTCGGTCAGACCGAAATGGGTTTCGGTCCTGCCGATAAACTAGGGTTTCACTAAAACTGAGTTTCGGTCACACCGATTTGCACGACTCGGTTAGACCGAAAGTGCAGTGCAATGGCCAGAGGCCAAATCGGTCACACCGAAAAATTAAATTCGGTTTCACCGAGATGTGTTCTGTGGAAACCTAAACCTAAGAATTTCGCTCGAAACTAGAACGATCTGATCTGATGTTAAGGATGATTTCAAACGTGGCTAGATGCAGGGCAAACCAATCGTGCAAAGAATCAGATGGGGAGCACGAGAGGGATCGAGACTCACCCTAACTTGGTGGAGTCCCTCTACGGCGGCAACGGCGCGAAGAAGAAAACCGTTGACGACGGCGGAGACCTGCGGCGAGGGCGCACAGGCGACGACGGCGACGATCCGAAGACCAGGGCGACGGCAGCAAGGGACTTGGGGGCGAAACGTTTTGAAGAAATAATCGCGCATTGCCCTCAGTATTTATATCCCCATGCTGTCGGTGGGACCGAGTTGAAAAACTTGGTGACACCGAAATGGATAACTGCTGAGCAGTTACACATATCGGTCACGCCGAGATTTATAACTCGGTTTCACCGAGATGAAACCTAGATCAGTCTAAGCGTTTCGGTTGGACCGAGTGGGAGAAGTTGGTCAGACCGAAATTGACTTAGAAGGTTTTGGAAGTCAGCCTTAGACGGATCGGTGGCTCCGAGTGCTCCTCACTCGGAGGGTCCGAAAATGACTTGTTCAAAGTTGTGATATGAGCATGAATAGAATTTGAGACAAGAAAGCATAGATAGCTAGGGAAGGTGGTTAGGCATTCTTGTCCATCCATTTGGCCAGAAAAATCAAAACAACCAAAACAATAAATGGATGTCCTTGAATGGATAAAATCATGCATTCAACATGCTCACACAATAAGATAGCAAATGAAATATGTGTCAAACATGCACAACCAAAACTCTAGCTACTAGCACACAATTTGTCGATGACTAGGTCATCTTTATATGAGTATTTTGACTTAGGAGCCAAATGAGAACATTTGATCATAGGTCATACTCATCGTTTAAGCACAAGTGGGGTTACCACTTTTACATAAAGCATTGATGTGTTCACATCATTTGGAGATGCTTTAGCTCAATTTTTAGAGCAAAGCTCCCCCTAGATGTGAGAACCCCTTTTAAAGGGTCAAACTAACCTTGGGTTGTCGTAGAAGACTTCATGTAGATGTTGAAGATGTGGATGCTCAATGTTGATGTAGATCATCAAGAGTTGGGAGCTATCCTTTGGATTAGGGCACTTTCAATACCTACATGGGTTAGTCCCACAAGGAACAAACAAGGATATCCATAGACATAGATTGAAGTACACAAAAGATGATGTCCATGAAAGCAATGATTACCTTGTCCCTTGACTTACCAACAAGAGGGTTTGTGACTCCATGAACTAGTGCATGATGTGGAAGTTGTTTGCACAAGTTCTTGCCAAAATGAATATGAGTGAAGTATGTTGGCGGAGTCACCCTCAAGAACCTTCTAGTTCTTCTTCTTTGGGATCCACATCATCTTGATGGGAATCCTTGGAGTTGTAGTTGAGCTTGACGAAGTAGAACTTGATGTGTCCTTGGGAACCCACTTGACCATGGCTTGAGGTGCTTCAATGAATGCATCAATTTCCTCTTGAAGCTTGTCCTTGGCCTTTAGCTTGTGGTCTTGTGATGGAAGGTCATCTTGAGCTTGTTCCATATTGGAAGAAGTAGGATCATACTTCTCCTTTTGAGAAACAAACTGTGGAGTAGGGTATTGACCTTCTTCCCACTCAACTCCTTCGGCGTTGAACTTTCGCTCAAAACCAATCCCTTGATTCTTCCGGTGCCTTCCTTGTTTGCGAACAATTTCCTCAAAGTTCTTGCTTCCGGCAAGACTCTTGTAGACACCTTTCTCTATGATTTCCTTCAATAAGCTATTTTCTTGCTCAAGTGTAACTTGGCTTGAAACATTGTTAGTGGAATCAAGAGAACTACTAGAAGCAACAACATTAGATTTGACATTGTTATTGTTACTACTAGAGGAAGAATTTTTCTTATGCTTGTCATGCTTAGTCTTAATAGGTGGCAAGAAATTAGACAAGAGAAGTCGTTTGGCAAGATATGAAGAACTCTTCTTTCGAAGATCGTCATTGATCGCTTTTAGAAACTCATGTTCTTGCTCTAGAGTGAGCTTCTCGAAGCGTAGCTTCTCATGAGATCTTAGGAGCTCTCTATGATCTTCTTGAGTTGTTTCATGAGCTAACTTAAGAGTGTTTAGTTCTTTAGTTAGACGCTCAATCTCCTTCATAGCATTGTCATTCGACTCTTCTCGACTATAAAGACTACTAGCATTTTCATCGTTACTAAGCTCACTAGATTTATCATGAAAGAGCTCATCTTCACCAAGCAAGTCATCCTCATCACTATCAAAGTCAACGAATTCAGGGTGTGTTACCTTGGGGCCTTTAGCCATGAAGCATCTTCCAATTCCCTCATTTGGTGAATCAAATAAGTCGTAGGAGTTGGAGTTGGAGGATACGAGAGCAAGTCCGGCAACACCTTCATCTTGACTGTAGTCGGAGTCGGAGTGATAGCTTCCATCGGATTGATTGTCGGATTCGGAGCCGGAGACCCATTCACCTACATGAGCTTGATGTCTTCTTCTTGTGTAGCTCCTTGATGACTTGTCTTTCCTCTCCGAATCCTTGCTTCTCCGAGAGGGTCTTCGTTCATAACGATCATCTCTACTCCTTCTCTCTCTCCGAGGTGACTCATCTCTTGCTCTTCTTCTTGGAGATTCTTCTCTTCTCTTGTGGGGAGCCGTACACTCATTTGAGTAGTGTCCGGGTCTTCCACAATTGTAGCAGTTTCGATCACGACTAGAAGATCTCTTTTCATCATATGATCTAGACTTTGAGCTTCTCTCTTTGCCTCTATTCTTGTAGAACTTGTTGAAGTTCTTAACCATTAGGCTTATCTCTTCATTGGAAATTAACTTGTCACTTGAGGTTGTGGGAGCATCACTTGTAGCTTTGTAAGCACCACTTGACTTGTTGTGAAGCTCTTCCTTATCCTTAAGTGTCATCTCATGAGCAACAATTCTTCCGACTTCAGTTGGCTTGAGAGTCTTGTAGTTTGGCATCATTTGGATCAAAGTGCACACGGTGTCATACTTTCCATCCAAAGCTCTGAGAATCTTCTTAATGATGAATCGGTCGGTCATTTCTTCGCTTCCTAAGCCGGCAATCTCATTTGTGATGAGAGCAAGCCTTGAGTACATTTCAGCGACTCCTTCACCATCCTTCATCTTGAACTTGTCAAGTTGACCTTGAAGAATATCTAGCTTTGATTCCTTCACAGATTCAGTACCTTCGTGCATTTCAACCAAAGTATCCCAAATCTCTTTAGCATTCTCAAGACGGCTGATTTTGTTGAACTCCTCGGGACACAAGGCATTGAAGAGAATGTCACAAGCTTGAGCATTGTTTTGCAACATCCGCAACTCTTCCGGTGTAGCTTCGCGATCCGGAATTTTTCCTTCCTCGAAGAATTCACCTTGCATACCAACACAAATAATGCCCCATGCGGCTGGGTTATGACCAAGAATATGCATTTTCATTTTATGCTTCCAACTAGCAAAATTTGTACCATCAAAGTAAGGACCTCTACGATAATTACCGTCACTAGACGCCATACTCTCCTAGGTTGTGAAACCAAGCTTATGGAGTCCAATGCAATGGAAACCAAAACAATGGAGACCAAAGCTCTGATACCACTTGTAGGATCGAAAGTATGTCTAGAGGGGGGGTGATTAGACTACTTGTAAATATAAAAATTCTGCCTTTTGATCATGAACAGTTTTTGGCAGTTTCACAATTATGATCAAGACAAGTATCACCCTGCACATGCAATTCTAGAGTATAAGCAGCGGAAAGTAAATTGCACATGTAGTAAAGAGAGGTGGAGAAGATCAAACGCAATTTGGAGACGCGGAGATTTTTCTCGTGGTTCCGATAGGTGGTGCTATCGTACATCCACGTTGATGGAGACTTCCACCCACGGAGGGTAACGGCTGCGCGAGTCCACGGAGGGCTCCACCCACGAAGGGTCCACGAAGAAGCAACCTTGTCTATTCCATCATGGCCTACGCCCACGGAGGACTAGCCTTACTCGGGGTAGATCTTCACGAAGTAGGCGATCTCCTTGCCCTTACAAACTTCTTGGTTCAACTCCACATCTCGATGACGGAGGCTCCCAAGCGACACCTAACCAATCTAGGAGGCACCACCCTCCAAAAGGTAATAGATGTTGTAGATGATGATGAACTCCTTGCTCTTGTGCTTCAAATGATAATCTCCCCAACACTCAACTCTCCTCACTGATTTGGCTGTGGTGGAAGAAAGGATTGAGTGGAAAGCAACTTGGGAAGGTTAGAAATCAAGTTTCATATGGTAGGAATGGAATGACTTGATCTCAACGCAAGGGTAGGTAGTTCTCTTCTCAGAAAGTGTAAGGTAGGAGTGGTAGTACTTTCTGATGGCTCTCTCAACGAATGAAGAGGGGGTGGAGGGGTATATATAGCCTCCACACAAAATCCAACCGTTACACACATAATTGAGCAATCTCCGTGAGACCGAAGTGGAAACTCGGTCAGACCGAAAGTTCAAATATAGTGAACGTTGGGGTTTTCGGTGGGACCGAAAATACCATCTCGGTTTGTCCGATATGAGTCAAAGGTAGGAACTTGCCAGTTTCGGTGGGACCGAAATCAACAACTCGGATATTCCGAAATGATGACAAACGGTTACAGAAGGTTGGCAGCCCGGTTTCGGTGAGACCGAACTCAAAATCGGATTGACCGAAATTTCTAGGGTTTGGAATATAGCTGAGGTGGTTCATCTCGGTGGGACTGAGTTGGAAGAATCGGTTTGTCCGAGATTACTTATGAGTGTGTTTAGAAGTGAAAGTTGCTGATAGTTGAAGGAGATATATCACTAAGCACTTGAGCAACCAGATCATCAACACAACCTCATCCCCTTTTAATAGTATTGGCTTTTCCTATGGACTCAATGTGATCTTTGATCACTAAACCAAAAATGGAGTCTTGAGCTTTTGCCAATGCTTGCCTTAGCATTTTGAGGGGTCCACTTCTTCAGTCATTTCCATACCCATATCACTGAACTTCTCTGAAATGATTCTCAAGTAACTATTAGTTCAATGATATATGTTGTTATTAATTACCAAAACCACCCGGGGATTAGTTGCACTTTCATAGTGATAGATATAATTGCAATAGTAAGTAAAAGCAGAAAAGTAAATAGCGGATGTGATCAATGATGGTAATATGGACCGGAGTCTCATGATGTTCACTAGTGATGTCTCTCTCCCAAAAGACGATAAAACAACTATGTGAGGTAAACGAATTACAGCTGGGCAATTGACAGGACCATGTGCGCAAACCAATGCTGACTACATTGCAAGAAAGGTTGAGGTTCAAAGCATGGGCGGTACGCCGAGGTAAGTAGACCGAAATCCATCTGCATCTACTACTAATCATCCACCTTGAGATATCTATTCAGAACATCTCGCTGGTATTAAGTTGCGAGTCCCACCCATAGTGTAAACTCAAAGCAACAGACAACTGCATTAAAATAACTTTGCGTAAAGTAAACAGTCCTTGCACCTGCGGGCACAAGCACCGTTGTTTTCCCCCTTGTGGCAACAGCACATCCCCTAGACTCATGTTTCTGTCACTCAAACTAGTCATCGAGGGGCATGAACCCACAATCGAGCATAACGTTCCCTCTTGGAGTCACTACCTACTACTTGGCCCAAGCAATAAATAACAACGGAGAACATGCAAGAATTACTTACGAACATAAATATAAAAGAGGTAGATCAAATATATTACTCAAGCACAATCTGAACATAATCTCATAATCCATCGGATCCCAGCAAACTCATCATAGCAACAGCATAAGGATTACATATGTGCCTCGATCATGTAGGGCGGCTCACAAGGACTAATTAGTGAAGCACAAGAACGGGAGGAGAACATCACATAGCTACTGGTCATGGACTCATGGTCCAAGGGAGACTACTCACAACTCATCCGGGAGGCGTCCATGGTGGTGGAGAGGCTCCCGATGGTGATCCTCCCCTCCGGCAGGGTGCCGGGAAGAGTTCTCCTGGTGCTCCCGATCTTGGAAGCGGCGGCGGCAGCGGAACAGATATGAGATCGTGAAAAAGGGTTCCCGTCTCGAGGGTTTCGGGACACGATATAAATATATGCCAAAGGGGGCATCAGCGGAGGCCCGGGGGGCCCAGGCGCCCCCCCCCCCGGCGCGGCCCAGGGGGGGCGCCGCCAGGGCGCCTGGAGCCTTGGTGGCCCCCCCGGCTGTACTTCGGGCGCACGGTAGCTTCTGGAACGCTGATCTTTTATATAATTTTTCTGGATTTTTCCTGGCAGTTCTCGTAATGTGAAAACCTGGAATACAAAAACAGCCGAAAACAGAAACTGGCACTGGGGTGCACTGAGTTAATAGGTTAGTCCAAATATGATCAAAAGTGTATGGAAGTGTATAAATATCATAGCAATATCACCCAAAAGTGGCATGGAGCAAGCAGAAATTGTAGATACGTTTTGGACGTATCAACATCCCAAAACTTAATTCCTGCTCGTCCTCGAGTAGGTAAATGATAACAAGAATAATTTCTGTGGTGAAATGCTATTAACCATATAGGACTTTTTCATAGTCATATGACAAAAGCTTACTGAGACAATGAATCTATAGTAATTAAGTTGCCTCATGAGAAAATCACAAAGGACTGAAAGTTTTACAATATGATACTGAAACATCAAATAGATTTGTAATGAACATGATGTGCAAATATGATAAAGTGATATCTAGCTTGCCCCCTTTAGTGAAGCAAAACATAAATGCAGGGGCACCTCCAAGGTTTAAGTGATGACTAGATACAATGATTTCAAAATAAACGATATCACAATCATGCAAAAGACAATGCTACTTTGGGACAATGCACATTACACTCAGAATGACAATCATGCTCTCAGTAGTTGGTGCTTTTAAAAGAAGGTGGAGACTCTCGAACCGTGGCTTTTGTTGGCAATGTTGAAAACCCGTAGTCGGAAACAAAGACAAAACATGTACCAGAGCTCTTGGCTTTAAAAACAGAGGTAATAATTATTTTTTCTTTCTTAGATCATGCATGTTTCGTCAACGAATGCTAGCAGACAACTCAATCACTTTTTGAGATGGACAAGTTTCGAGGAACGGCTCCCGAATGAGGACGATCACATCCTCTTAATCTCCTTTGTTTATCACTTCCAAAGTTTTCTGATTTCTCATGAACAAAGCGTGAAGGAGGGTTTGTTTGTTATATTATCTTTTTGAGCCGGGCGCACTCAATGCCAGTTCCTTCTCGTATTATGGGTTTGCACATTATACATGCAATCCCGGGGTGAAGCTTGTCCAACTTAAAAAGATCATGAATTAACCACTACTTCCTCATGAACTTAAAACAGAGGCACAAAATAGGAATGCTTTTTCTTTGAATAATTTCGAGATGGCACATGCAAGTCTTTGTTAGGAATGGCAGGTAAATACCATGTAGGAAGACATGGTGGACTCATATGGCATAACTGGATTAAAAGGAATGTGGATGCACAAGCAGTCAGTCCGCTTAGTACAGGCGAAGGTTAGCAAAAGACTGGGAGCGACCAACTAAGAGAGCAATGACGGTCATAATCATGAAGAGCGACAAAGCAACATTGCATCAGGCATGGAAGTTATATCGCTACTCAGAAATAAAAGATCATCAAGGCTTGACAGACTTTCTTTACAGTCTTAAATATGCGTGAGCATACGCCAAGTCAATCAAAATAAATTCTCGAAGGAAGATATTACTAAACCATACCACATCATAGGCAAACAAATCATGTTGGTACTCCAATAACACATTGGGAACCCCCCAGCTATTTGAGACTAACCATAAGAAAACATGAACTACTAATCGCCATCATGCACGTAGCATCTTTATCATAGACATATCAACCAATGCAACGGAAGCAAACTCTCTTAATAAGGTAAGCATGGTAACTAAAGAGAGTTCAAGCAACCAACTAGACAAAAGCTCTTTGAAAAGATAAGCAGGAATACTAAGAGCTAAGCATGATAGTAGCTATTGAAAGACAAAGAACACAGACAGCAAAGATAGACATGAAAATTCTATGTTATGTTCTAGGTAGAAGTGGAGCGTGTTTCTCTCCCACATAAATAAAGCAGAGTTCCGACTCGTTATGAAAAGCTAAAGAAAACTAAAAACAAGACGCTCCAAGCATAGCACATAACACATGAAGTGATTAAAATATAGTGGAACGAAAGACGAACTGATAATGTTGATGGAGAAGGGGATGCACGGGGGCATCCCCAAGCTTAGACGCTTGAGTCTCCTTGAATATTTCTTGGGGGTGCATGGGGGCATCCCCAAGCTTGAGCGTTTGACACTCCTGAATCTTTTTATCATCTTCCCTCGCACACTTGAAAACTCCCTTCATACATAACTCATCATAATCTGATTAGCGAGGTTAGTACCCATAATAAAATAATTGTACCTTGCTGGAAATAAGGATATTCTTGAAGGTCTGCTGTTTCTCAAGATTGCCAAAAGGTTTTTGCAAAGAAAAAGCAAGATCTAGGTTCGCAAAATGAAGGAAAGGCAAAACAGGACAGAATCTTTGAAAAACAGAACAGCAGGTAGTAAATGATTTTTTTCGGGGCACTTCTGCAACTCTAATCAAAAAACTCAGAACAGATGCACGAAAGACAATTATATAGAGCACGCTGTCGAAAAAATTCAGACCAAAAAGATGATCTGGTGATTTTATACGAATTTTTCTATCCAATGACAGAATCTGTTTCCTGGACAGCACCTCACAACTTTTGAACTTTCTAGCAATCAGAGGCTACACTTGGCACAAATATTGAAAAGCAAAGATACAATGATGATGCTACTGTAGTAAACAACATCAAGACACAACAAAAGCAAAATAAAATTTATTCATTGGGCTGCCTCCCAAGAGTGCTTTCTTTTATGTCTTTAAGCTAGGCATAATGCATATAGATCAAGTTTTATCAAGAGTAAAAGAATAGCTAGTCCGTATAACGGACTCAAAAGGTAACTTGATCTTCTTTCGAGGGAAGTGTTCCATCCCTTTCTTGAGAGGAAACTGAAATTTTATATTCCCCTCTTTCATGTCAATGATAGCACCAACGGTGCGCAAAAAGGGACGTCCCAAAATAATTGGACAAGAAGGATCACATTCAATATCCATAATAGTGAAATCAACGGGAACATAATTATCATTGACAACGATAAGAACATCGTTGATCCTCCCAAAAGGTTTCTTTATGGAAGAATCAACGAGACAAACACCAAAAGAACAAGAATCATAAGGTTTCAATTTAAGCATATCATATGTTCTTTTGGGCATAACAGAGGTACTAGCTCCAACATCACATAATGCATAGCAAGAGAAGTCATTCAACTTAATTTTATCATAGGATCCCAACCATCTTCTAGCTTTCTAGGTATGGAGGCTTCTACTCTAAGTTTCTCCTCCCTAGCTTTGATGAGAGCATTAGTGATATGCTCTGTGAAGGCAAGGTTAAGCGTGCTAGTGCGGGGGTCTCTAGACATCTTGTGAAGGAAATCAATAACTTCGGTAAGAGTGCAATTATCAAAATCAAGGTCACTAGCATCAAGTAAAGTGGTAGTGGTGTCCTTTAGGTTCACTTGTTTGGTCGTTTCTATAGTCATAGCATCACCATTAATAGGTCCAATGGGACCAGGAGTGCATTGGGTGCTAAGAGTTTGGATATCCTCAACAACTTGGATAGTAGCAACAGTGTGGTGGGTAGGAAGGCTCTTAATTCTATCTTCTTCCTCCCTTTCTCTAGCCCATCTCTCTTTAAGTTTAGCCATCATCCTAATGTTTTCATTAATTTGCACTTGAATAGCATTCATAGGAGTGACCTTCCTCTCCTCAAGAGGAGAAGTTTTAATTTTAAGCAATTCTATCTCATTGGCTAAATGGTCTACCTTCGAAGAGAGATCATCTAGTTTATATAGTTTTTCTTCTACACTCTTATTAAAGGATTTTTGGGTAGTGATGAAATCTTTAAGCATAATCTCTAGTTCAGTAGTGGAGTTCTTGGTGCTAGGATAAGCATTGTTGTTCCCATAAGAATTAGAGGGGAACGGTCTAGGATTGTTACCAAAGTTACTACTATAAGCATTGTTGTTAAAATTGTTTCTAGAGATAAAGTTCACATCTACTTGTTCTTGAGCAATCAAAGAATTTAAAGGAACATCACGAGGATCAACAGAGGATTGCTTCGAAAGTAGAGACATGATCAAGTCAACTTTTTCATTAAGGGAGAAAATCTCCTCGACAGAGTTTACCTTCCTACCTGTTGGAGCGCGTTCGGTGTGCCATTGGGAATAGTTGGTCATCATCTCATCGAGAAGCTTCGTGGCAGCACCAAGTGTAGTTGACATAAAGGTTCCTCCCGCGGCCGAATCTAACAAGTTCCGCGAGGTAAAGTTTAAGCCTGCATAAAAAGTTTGGATAACCATCCAAGTAGTCAAACCATGAGTAGGGCAGTTCTTGATAAGAGACTTCATATGTTCCCAAGCTTGGGCAACGTGTTCATTATCCAATCTATTATATATAAAAAGTAATATACGGTGAACCAGAAGCAAGAGAAATAGGTAGAAAATTTCACATTAATTAGAAAATATCAGCCCTTGATCAAATAAATCTTTAATATTAAAAAAGCAGAACCGTTCAATCTGCGTAACAATATAAATATGATGGACCCATACTCAAATACTGATTATCCTCATATTTTTTTGTGTATCACGTGAAAATAAAGCGGAGGCCCAACACGTCTAGCTAGCTACCTTTGAATCCAACACGTCTACAAGACACATGTCTAGCTGGCTACACACATATTGAAAAAAATAAGGACAGATACGTGAGACGTGTGGCTTAAGGATTGTTTGAATTGAAAAAAAATAAGGACATGTGTCCATGGAGGATGTGTGCGTTCAGCCTCAAAAAAATATGCGTCCATGCATCTTAAAGAAATGTGTATACCTGCATGTGAAAAAACTTGTACGTATACATGGTCAAAGGATGTGTACGTGTTCACCATCCCTAAGAGCACAGGTGGGTGCTTCATGGATATGGGTTTGAAAAGAAAAACTGTGTGCATGGAAGACATGTACGTGTTCATCATCCTTCAAATTAAAAAGAACGTCTTCACAATATGGTTTGCATCGATGTTCCCAATAGGAATAGGCAAAAGTAAAACGCGTGCAACTTTTTCAAAGGAAAACACATGCGACAAAGAAATATAAACACGTGCAACTTTTTCAGAGAAAAACACATGCGACAAAGAAATATAAATTCTGGATGTTATGGGTAAAATATATATTATGAAGTGTAAATTTATGTGTTCCTATTATTGAGTTCAAAAAGTAATTAGTTTTCCTAGACTATAAACTTAATATCATCGCATACTCACATTTTCATGTTAATTACTAAATCATGTCCGACGCTAGACACAACAATCGCGCACTCGATGGATACATATGTTGGTCATGTATACTTCGCACTAATCATATACTTTGATGAGTACACACTATATTATGAGATCGAGGGAGTACAAAATGCGCAATATCATATTATGAGGATTCTTCAAGTTATAAAAGTCACATGTTTTACAATAGAGGAAGGATGACATATACTTCAGTAAATAGGAATAAATGATGGAAAGAAATATTTTCCCAAAGTTAAATGAAGAACTATAACTCTTTACCTCACCAAACAATTAACAAGATTGTTTACTCCACGCCATTAGACAAATTCAGTTTCATGTTCCATAAGAAAGATCACTTAACCATTGCTCATCCGGACCAAAATTATTATCTGTAACTTAACAAATATAATATCATAGTTAATAAGTAGTTAATTTAATATTCTAATCACAAAATAATCTACAACACGTGAAAACTATTGGCTAATCTTCTATACATTAAAAACATACAGAGGAAAACATAAAGATATGCTCGAAATTTACATAATAATAAAAAACATCTGATTGTTTATTCAGTAGACCCTCATAATTAAGTAACTTTGACGGCTCGGCTTAGTTTGGCAATTGCTCGGGTGGGTCTTAATTATTTTTCGGTCCACAAAATACAGAATTTTATAACTGTATATCTAATAAACAATGACCGATAATCTAAAGTTTAAGCTCACGTGGTGACTAGGTAATCTCACAATGTAATAGAACTTGTGAACGACACAAATGCTATTGATGAGAATGTGATCATAATCATTTCCCTTCACGCAAAGAAAAAGAAAATAACCATTTCCCCTGAATTAATTATAATTAAAGACACCGGTGGAGTTAAAGCAAAAGGTTGGGTGGAGTAAGCAAGCCACTGTATCAGCTGCCCTATAATGAGCTATACCAATACCACAGAAGTGCTCTTCCGTTTGGTAAACCATTTGTGGTGGTTTCAGAATACCATTATTTGCTATCATGTAATATTATTTTATGTGAAAGACAACAATATTCCTCAAATACTTAAAACTATGTCCAATTTTTTCTCAAAAAATAGCTACAAATATATTTTGCATGACTCCACTGATCATAAAAAGTACAGTACGTGGTAAATAATAAATGGATGGCAACAAATACATTTATATATAAATAAATAAACCTAAGAAAAACTATGTTCGCAAAAATCGCATATTTTAAAATGTTATGATATAAGGTTCCAATTTTTCATTAGGCAAAACAAATAATATATTCTTATTATTTAACTTTATAAATTTCTAGCCCGCGCATCGAGCGGGCCACTTTTCTAGTTGTTTAAAATTCATTATGTTACTTCTTAGTTGGATAATTTTAGCAGGTGGATAGTATTTTCCGATAAAAGCATCTTTGCACTTGTCCCATGAATCTATGCTATTTCTAGGCAAAGACTGAAACCAAATATTTGCTCCTCCTCTCAAGGAGAAAGGAAAAAGCTTAAGCTTAACAATATTACCATCTATTTCTTGGTATTTTTGCATATCACAAAGTTCAACAAAGTTGTTTAAGTGTAAAGCAGCATCATCTCCAGCACCAGAGAATTGATCTTTCATAACTAAGTTCAGTAAAGCAGGTTTAATTTCATATGAAGGTGCTGAAGTGGCAGGTGTAGTGATAGGTGTGCTGATAAAGTCATCGTTGTTGTGAATAGTGAAGTCACACAACTTGGTGTTCTCGGTGGAACCCATAGTAGCAAGCAAGCACGATAACTATTTTTGTGATTTTCGATAAAAGATACTAAAGCAAAACTGAAAGGTAAACTAACAAGACTAAAAAGCAAAGGTAAAGGATAGCGTGCAACTCCCCTATCCTGAAGAGTGGAGTCCCCGGCAACGGCGCCAGAAAACTTTGCTTGATGGCTTCTCGCCCCCTCATTGGTTACCCCAAGTGGAAGGTTTAAGATGCAGTGTAGCGGAAGTTTTCCCTTGGCAAAGATACCAAGGATCGATTTCCCCTGAGACTCTCAGTTTCAACAAGAAGGTGTCAACTACTAACGGCGCCAGATATTAGCAATCAATGTGGACCTGCACACAGATACAAATAACTTTGCTCCCAACGAGTACAGAGAGGTTGTCAATCCCTCCGGCCTTGTCGTTTACAAAGGATCAAACGCAAGTGATAGTAGTGATAGATATAATTGCAATAGTAAGTAAAAGCAGAAAAGTAAATAGCGGATGTGATCAATGATGGTAATATGGACCGGAGTCTCATGATGTTCACTAGTGATGTCTCTCTCCCAAAAGACGATAAAACAGCTATGTGAGGTAAACGAATTACAGCTGGGCAATTGACAGGACCATGTGCGCAAACCAATGCTGACTACATTGCAAGAAAGGTTGAGGTTCAAAGCATGGGTGGTACGCCGAGGTAAGTAGACCGAAATCCATCTGCATCTACTACTAATCATCCACCTTGAGATATCTATCCAGAACATCTCGCTGGTATTAAGTTGCGAGTCCCACCCATAGTGTAAACTCAAAGCAACAGACAACTGCATTAAAATAACTTTGCGTAAAGTAAACAGTCCTTGCACCCGCGGGCACAAGCACCGTTGTTTTCCCCCTTGTGGCAACAGCACATCCCCTAGACTCATGTTTCTGTCACTCAAACTAGTCATCGAGGGGCATGAACCCACAATCGAGCATAATGTTCCCTCTTGGAGTCACTACCTACTACTTGGCCAAAGCAATAAATAACAACGGAGAACATGCAAGAATTACTTATGAACATAAATATAAAAGAGGTAGATCAAATATATTACTCAAGCACAATCTGAACATAATCTCATAATCCATCGGATCCCAGCAAACTCATCATAGCAACAACATAAGGATTACATATGTGCCTCGATCATGTAGGGCAGCTCACGAGGACTAATTAGTGAAGCACAAGAACAGGAGGAGAACATCACATAGCTACTGGTCATGGACTCATGGTCCAAGGGAGACTACTCACAACTCATCCGGGAGGCGTCCATGGTGGTGGAGAGGCTCCCGTTGGTGATCCTCCCCTCCGGCAGGGTGCCGGGAAGAGTTCTCCTGGTGCTCCCGATCTTGGAAGCGGCGGCGGCGGCGGAACAGAGATGAGATCGCGAAAAAGAGTTCCCGTCTCGAGGGTTTCGGGAGACGCTTTAAATATATGCCAAAGGGGGGCATCAGCAGAGCCTCGGGGGGCCCAGCGCCCCCCC
>LR738714.1:739074683-739109768 GCA_902687465.1 Secale cereale | reverse complement strand
CCCCCCCCCCCCCCCCCCGGCGCGGCCCAGGGGGGGCGCACCGCCAGGGCGCCTGGAGCCCTGGTGCCCCCCCCCCTGTTGTACTTCGGGCGCACGGTAGCTTCTGGAACGCTGATTTTTTATATAATTTTTCTGGATTTTTCCTGGTAGTTCTCGTAATGTGAAAACCTGGAATACAAAAACAGCCGAAAACAGAAACTGGCACTGGGGTGCACTGAGTTAATAGGTTAGTCCAAATATGATCAAAAGTGTATGGAAGTGTATAAATATCATAGCAATATCACCCAAAAGAGGCATGGAGCAAGCAGAAATTATAGATATGTTTTGGACGTATCAGCACTCTATGCCAGTTCCTTATCGTATTAGGGGTTTGCACATTAGACATGCAATCCATGGGTGAAACTTGTCCAACTTAAAAAGATCATGAATTAACTACTACTACCTCATGAGCTAAAACATAGGCACAAAAAGAGAAATGCTTTTGATTAATTTCGAGATGGTACACGAAAGTCTTCGTTAGGAATGGCAGGTAAATACCATATATAGGAAGGTATGGTGGACTCATATGGCATAAAAGGTTTTAAGGATTTTGGATGCACAAGCAGTCAGTCCGCTTAGTACATGTGGAGGTTTAGCAAAAGACTGGGAAGCGACCAACTAGAGAGCAATAACGGCCATAATCATGCAGAGCGACAAAGCAACATTGAATCGGGAATGAAAGTGATATAACTATTCTGAAACTCAAAGATCATCAAGGCAGAGCAGACTTTTTAGTCTTAAGCATGTGTAAACATGTGCCAAGTCAATCCAAAAATTCTCTAAAGGGAAATACCACCTTAGTATACCAGACTATGAACAGTGCAATGCATGTAAATCATTTCAATAACACATTATATACTCTAGCTATTCGAGACTAGCCACAAGGAAAGCATGAACCACTGGAAGAGCATTGTAAACATAGCACTATGTCGCTACAAGCTGGTCTCTAGATCATAAGTACAGGCATATGTACAAAAGTAGAAACAAAAAGAGTTCATACCGGTCTTCCTTGTTGCTTCCCTTCAGTCGATCTTCGTCATTACTGCCTCGTCACTTGCACGATCGAACGTAGGAAATATAATTAAATGCCATCACGGACTCGAGCTGAACTCTGAAAACAAAGCAAACTAAAGAGGAAAGGAAATCTTTTTGCATTATTTCAAAGTCTGAATGAAAGAAAAAGAAAGAGAAAATCTTTTTGTTGTTTTTGCAAAGAGAGAAATAAAGAAGAACGGGCAAAAACTTCGAAAAGATCAAAGCGAATAAAACGGATAATACAATGGAAAAGTGAGAGGGGCACGTACTCCCCCAAGCTTAGGCTTTTGGCCTAAGTAGGTAGCAGCTACTGCCCCTAGGAGCCTCCTGCTCCGGGGGTATGGTGGTGAGTCCAAGGGTCGTAGAAGGGTGCTGGCGCGTACACCGAACTCCTCGGAGTCTCCCATGGGGAAGGGTCCGTACGCCAAGCAGAGGAATACCCTTCACCAAACTCGGTGGCGGTTTCCTCCTCGTCGGGCACAACCCCCTCCATGGGGTTATGAAACTGATGCTGGACCATGAACTCATCGAACTGGATAACATCAAAGGACCATCCGTTCCTGCGAGAAAAATCAAACAAAAGAGGTGCAGGTAGACGGATCTCGCGTTCCGCAGTAGTTCCGAAACGCAAGATATAAACAAGATTATCAAGCTCAGAAGCCATGGTAACAAACTTATGCCTTTTCATAGCAGCAAGATCAAAGCTTAAATAAGTAAAAGGATTATCATCAGGGTGTGGGGTGCCTCCAAGATGTTCTAAGATAAGTGTGGCATAAATGCCACCATATAAGTCTCCCTTGTTACCGTTCATAGCAAGGCGTCGAGCAATTAAGGCACCCAGATTATAATCAGACCTCCCTGAGAGGGCTGCTGCCAGGATAGCAATATCCAGAGCAGAAATGTTGCTCGTGTTGGACTTGTGTCTTCCAACAACTCCAGGGGCACATGATCTTCATTGTAGCTCACCCTAGCAATCGAGGATGAAGCTGCGGCTCTAGTAACTCAATCGGGGTGTGCGGGCCTCCTCTTGTCAAGCCACCCTTTTGCCCTTCCTAACAAACTCATTTCTGATTTTTTTTGCAATTTACAAAAACGAGGATTAAAACAAGGTGAGTTAAGGCAAACTACTCAACTCACTTTCCCAAGGCATAAATTTGCATCAAAACTTGGAAAATAACTTTCTACATATGCATGCAAGCTCATCTATACAGCACCAAGAACTACTAAATACTCACAAATGAAGCCACCAATCAGAAATCTAATTGGAGGGGTGGAGGAGTCACATACCAGGGAGTATTTGTTCAAAATCTCAGCTCAAATGGTGGGCTGTAGAGAGAGATCGAAGAATCGCCTCCAAGAACAGCAAGAACACAAGAACAAGTGCAGAACTCGCGTTTTTGGAGAAAAAGAGAGAGGGAGGAAGAAGACATACCTGGAGGGGGGCCTTGTGGGCCCCAGGCGCCCTGTGGGCGCGGCTAGGGGCAGGACGCGCCAGCTGGCCGCCTGGGCCACTGGTGGGTCCCCCTGGCTGGCCCCAGGTCCCTCTGGGTCACTCCCGACGTGGAAATTTTTATTTTAATTTTTCTGGAATTTTTCTGAAAACTTCACTATTGAAAAATTTTCGAAGTTCAAAAAGCTGCGAAACTCTCTGAAAACTTGAAGCAGTGAGTAGTATTGTGAAGCTTCAAAACATAAATACTTGGTACAGCAAGTAGAAGAAAAACTAAAAACAAATGAAAACATAACAAGCTCAACTTTTTATCTATATAAAACATGTTTACTAGTAAGGTTGATCAAGTCTTACCAACAAACAGGCGATATATAGAGCAAAAAGTCTCACCTCTTACGAAGTAATCACTGAACCTTTACCTTGATGGACATTGTCCCCACCATGATAGTTTTGTATTTGTGAGGCACATGTAGTGGACAGTCCCATTCTCCAATCTTCACGGTCTCCATATTTTCTATAGAGTTGAGGCCATGCCTCCTGTCGGTCTTCTTTGGAAAATATACCGTGTGTTCTTTATCATTCACATTGAAGGTAACCTTCCCTTTATTGCAATCAATAATAGCACCTGCGGTGTTAAGAAAAGGTCTACCAAGAATAATGGACATGCTCCCATCCTCGGGCATGTCAAGCACAACAAAATCAGTAAGAATTAAACAATTAGCAACTTCTACGGGAACATCCTCACAAATACCTATCGGAACAGCGGTTGACTTGTCAGCCATCTGAAGAGAGATATCTGTAGGAATTAGTTTCTCTAAACAGAGCCTCTCGTAAAGAGAGAGAGGCATAACACTCACTCCTGCTCCAAGATCACATAAAGCAGTTTTGACATAATTATTCTTTATGGAGCAAGGAATGGTGGGTATACCTGGATCACCGAGCTTCTCAGGAATCTTGCCACTGAAAGAGTAGTTAGCAAGCATAGTAGATATTGCTTCATTAGGAACTTTTCTTTTATTAGTGACAATATCTTTCATATATTTTGAATAAGGAGGTAACTTAATAGCTTCAGTCAAAGGGATTTGAAGAAAAAGAGGTTCAATCCACTCACAAAACTTATTGTAATGCTCTTCTTCTTTAGATTTGATGGACTTACCTGGAAAGGGCATGGGTTTCTGTACCCATGGTTCTCTTTCCTTCCCATGTTTTCTTGCGATGAAATCTTCTTTAGTGTACCTCTTACGTTTGTCAGGTGCTTCTTCTTCTTGAACCTCAGGCGGATCATTCTTCTCATTATCCTTACCTTCAGGTTCAGCACCGTCTTCAGTCTCAGCATCGGAGATAGATACACTGTTTGGATCAACAGCTGGCTCTTCATCTGCAATAGGATTATTAGAATTGTCAGCCTCCTTATGTTTCTTCTTCTTCTTTGGAGAGCCAACAATTTCTTCTTCCTGCATTTGAGAATCTTACTCGATTCTCCTCAGATGCCCCTCTGGATAGAGAGGATCTTGAGTGCTAGTTCCTCCTCGGGTCTTAATCCCAAAAGCCTGCAAATCATCTTGTTTGGCATTGTTAGCAAGCAAATCTTTTTGCACATTAGAAATTTGGTCAAGCTGAGTTTGAACCATATGAAAATGCTTCACAAGACATTGAACATCATTAACTGTTCTACTTAGAACATCAAGCAGACTTTTGATAGCAAGGGAATTATCATGCAACTGACTTTGTATCCTCTCATTAAAATGATTTTGTTTCATAATAAAATTATCAAACTCATCTAAACATTGATCAGGAGGCTTACCATGAGGGATGTCACTTGCGTTGAAATCTAAAAGAGAGTGTACCTCTACCATAGGAGGGTGAGTGGTAGGCTCACACAGCTTCTCAATAGGGGGTAGATTCTTCACGTCTTCAGCTTTAATACCTTTCTCTTTAATAGACTTCTTTGCTTCTCGCATATCTTCGGGGCTTAGAACAAACATGCCCCTCTTCTTTGGTGGTGGAGGTGGTTCAGGGACGGACCAATCTTCATGGTTTTTGGCAATCCTGCCCATCAAATCTTCTGCATCTTTCGACGTCCTTTTCCTGAAAACACAACCAGCACAACTGTCCAAATAGGACCTGGATTCATCAGTTAGACCAGCATAGAATATATCGATTAATTCATTCTTAGGGATTTCATGTCCTGGCCTAGCCCGAATCAGACCGCAGTACCTCCCCCAAGCTTTAGGGAGGGACTCATCCTGCAACTGTTTAAAGTTATAAATTCTTTGTAAAGCAGCATGTTGCATGTGAGCAGGAAAGTACTTATCAACAAAAGAGTGAGCTAAGTCTTGAGGACTCTTAATGGAACCACATGGGAGTGAATCATACCATGCTTTAGCACCTTCCTTCAAGGAGAAAGGAAGAAGCTTGGTCACATAAAAGTATCGTATCTTCTCATCTGTGGTAAACAGGCCACCCAACTCACCGAGTTTAGTCAGGTGTGCAATAGCATCATCATTTTCTCTGCCATAAAAGGGGTCAGCTTCAACCATAGGTATAAGTGAAAGATCAACAGAGAAATCATAATCAGGATCATCAATGCATATAGGAGATGTAGCAAATTCAGGATCAGGAACGGTTTTGTTCTTCAAAGAGTGTTTTTCAAACAGTTTCTTAATAACTTCAGGGTCAGAGCCAGAAAACTCTGTCAGTTCCCTGCATAAATCTTCATCAAGCGTATAGTAATCATCATCAAGGAGTCTATCCTTGAGTTTACTCAAATCAGGATAATCATAAGTTTCACCAATAGGGTAACGAGTAACAGGAATTTCAATTCCAGACTTTTTAGCAGCAGCAGCGATCTGTTTCTCAAGAGCATAACCAAGGGAACTAATATCATCAACAGTAGTAGAAGCATCATCAAGAGTATCGGACATAGTAACAGATTCAGTAGGAGCATCATGTGGTGGTGGTGAGGCAAACTTACTCATAACAGAAGGTGAATCAAGTGTAGCACTAGTGCTCAGAACAGTACCTCTTCTTGTAGTGGATAGTAAGATCGGAACCTTGGGGTCTCCTTTCTTACCCACAGCGGATGAAATGCAGCAGGTAGGATACTTCAAGTAGACTTGTAAATATTGCTATGCTCCCCGGCAACGGCGCCAGAAAACGGCACTTGATAACCCTCAACCGTAAGGGATCGAGATAGTCTTCGCGGGTAAGAATAACCCAATTTATTGATTCGACACACGGGGAGCCAAAGAGTATTTATAAGCTTTGACAGTTGAGTTGTCAATTCAACCGCACCTGAAATATACTTACTTGCAACAAAAGATAAGTGGTAACAGTGATATGATAGTTATGATAGTGATAGTAAAAGTAAACAGCAAAAGTAAATAGCAAGAGTAAATAGCAAAAGTAGCAACTGGTAACAAGGAGGATTTAAAACACTGTAGGCTAGGGAGACGGATGGTTGGGCGCTGCATGGATGAGATATATCATGATTCTAACTTGGGGCACGGCACACGGAAAATTAATGATCATCTAGGCAAATATCAAACATTAGGCATGTATCCCGTAGGTAGTTGTACGTGCTTGCAATAAGAACTTGCACAACATCTTTTGTCCTACCATCCCGCTACGAACGGGGCCAAAAGGAACTTATGGAGATTAAGGTGCTCCTGTCAAAGAGCACTGGAACAAAGCAATAAACTCAATGGATACATGTAATCCTCAAACTACGGACCATCCCCTTTGGTGTCCCAAGCTGTCACTTTTGGGATCGCCGGCTCCGAACCGTAATAGGTGCAAACAACTCATAGATAGGATCAAGAACACAAATATATTCATGCAAACACATATGGTTCAGATCTGAAATCATGGCACTCGGGCCCTAAGTATCAAGCATTAAGAATAACAAGTTGAAGCAAAGATGATAAACACCATAGTAGATGATAGGCAACATGCCCCCAACGATCTGACAAACTATTACATGATCTAACTCATCCAATCCCTACCATCCCCTTCGCCTACAGCAGGGGATTACTCACACATGGAAGGAGAAGTCATGGAGGGATGATGGAGTGGTGATGATGATGACGATGGCGACGATCTCCCCTCTCCGGAGGCCAATTCAGCCTCCAGATTAGCCCTCCCGAAGAAGAACAGAGGGTGGCGGCGGCTCCGCGACGAAAACTGCGAAACGAACTTCTGATCTGGGGTTTCTCCGTCATGAGCTAAAATACGGGTCGAAGTAGGGCACCAGGGGAGGTGGGGCCCACCCAGGCGACCCCCCGGCGCGGCCAGGGGGTGGGCCGCGCCACCAGGGCGCCTGGGCACCCCCTGGCCCCCCTCTGGCCCCTCTGCTGGCTCCGGGTTCCTTCGGGTGCGTGGATTTTCTGTGATTTTTCGTGGATTTTTCTGGGATACCTAAAAATCCGTTTTCCTGCACACAATAAAACCATACAGGCAGCTCTGCTGAAAACAGCGTCAGTCCGGGTTAGTTTAGTTCAAATCATGCAAGAATGAGGTCAAAACAATATCAAAAGTGTTTGGAAAAGTAGATACGTTTGAGACATATCACTAACCAGTGTTCAATTTTTTGGTTGTCAAATGACTTGTGGTGTTTTTTTTTAGGGAAAATGACTTGTGGTGTTTATGTGATCTTACACCTGACACTCGTTGTTTTCATGGATTATTTTGCAGAGAGTGAGCTGCTGCACCAGGCAGGACGCCGTGTCCTAATAGAGCTAATGCAGCTGAGAAGGGTGATCTGCTCGCCGCAATCCTGGCATGGAATCAGCTGCAAGATATCGTTAGCAATGGCAGATTAAGAAGAGGTAGACATCGGGTAGTGGAAAAGCACTGTCGATTTGGTTTCTTCTAATTAGCCGGTGAGGAGGAACTGGAGGATTAGTAACTTCAACCGTGACAATAAATAAATGGGTTGGCAGCGCTCCGTTAGTCCAGAATCTCTGCGTTCACGGCCCAGTTAATGACTGACTTCCGAGCCGGTCCTATAGTGCCTTACGGCGTCATGTTACCTACTACTCACATGTGGGCCACGGGGCATGCAGAAATTAATAATACGTGAACTATACATGGGCTTGAGGATCTCGCTGCCTGTCGACGGGGCAGATAATGAGCACACATGTGCTCGAGCGTAGAAGAGCACTTTCGCTATTATGCTAGCATTGTTGAGAGATAGCACTAGCAAAAGTATGAACCGTAAGCCTTGTTTTCAAGCATTGCAACTGTATGTGCTCACTTTTATCACTTGCTACCGTGTTGTTTTCATTTATTCAGATTATAAAAATATATTTCTACCATCCATACTATAGTTTTATCACCATCTATTCGCCGAACAAGTGCACCTATACAATTTACCATTGTATTGGGTGTGTTGGGGAACACAAGAGACTTTTTGTTTTTTGGTTGCAGGGTTGTTTGAGAGAGACCATCTTCATCCTATGCCTCCCACGGATTGATAATCCTTAGGTCTTCCACTCGATGGAAGTTTGCTACTGTCTTACAAAACTATGCGCTTGGAGGCTCAATACGAGTCTACAAGAACAAGTTGTGTAGTAGACATCATTTACCCTCTCTCTTTTGATATGCTTTGTAAGTGGGTTTTCTCAACACCTTGCATCATTCGACCAGCTTTGGTTTTTATCTATAAAGTGGGGGAAAAGCTTATTTCAAGTAAGAATCTATAGAATTAACAAACTATAACTTTTTGAATAGTGAGTGTTTGATGCCACAGAACTTTTTTGGGCAAAAAGAGGTTTGAGTGGATGAAGATTTTCCTGCAAAATAGAGTGCAAAGCAATCCTTAAGAATTTCTCCTAGGGAATCCGGTTCTACAAATCAAATTGTCTGAAGATTGTTTGATTATTGTACGTGACAAGGAAGAAGTCTGTTTAAATAGTAAATTCATTTTGAAATGCCTCTAGGATTGATGGATGTACATGACAATATCAAATGACGCTACCATGCCACTCATTTGTAGTAGTGATTTAATACAAATCTTGAGCAAGCCTGAGTTTTCCTTTGTGCTTCTTGCCATACAACCTCGGTTTTCAAACAAAAAGAACAATCATTACTCACATGTGCCAAACATCCAAAAAAGAGATAGTAATGATAAAAATGGACTTCACCAAGGCTTTTGACACCACCCAACACCCCGCTATGTTGCTGATTATGCAAAAGATGGGATTCCCACAACAATGGATAACATGGATAGAGAGCATATTCTCATCAGGGAAATCATCGATCTTGCTCAATGGGGTTCCGGGTCAACAGTTTCTTTGCAAATGTGGGGTACGACAGGGTGATCTGTTGTCGCCTCTGATTTTTGTGTTAGCAGCCGACCTGCTCCAGCCATCCATTAATGAAGCCCTTGAACTTGAACTCATCAAACACCCTATACCGCCAAAAGGAGATGTGCAATACCCTGTGATACAATTCCCGCCTACCTAGTTCAAGGTGCCAAGATAAAGCAAATACTGGAAGATTATGCCACCTTGGTGGGACTCAAAATCAATTTCCACAAATCGACGTTAGTGGCTATTAACACCCCGCAAGGACAAATGTGATGAACTTGTCGCACTGTTTGGATGCACCCAAGCAAGCATACCCTTCACCTACCTAGGGTTACCTCTTGGCACCACTAGGCCATCAGTCCTGGACATGACACCCTTTGTTTGCAAAGCAGAACAGAAAATCATTGCGGCTATGTACCTCATGTCGCATGCACGCAAACTAGCTCTATTGAATTCCCTCATCACGTGTCTGGCCATCTTCCCGATGGGCACCTTAAGATTACCCCCCAAAATCATTGCCCAACTGGACAAAATTAGGTGACATTGCCTCCGGAACAGTAAAACTGCAGATGGGGAGAAATGTAATTACTTGCTAGCATGGACTATGGTCTGCGGCCCCAAGAACAGTGGAGGATTAGGGGTCCTTGATTTGCAGGTACAAAATGATGCTCTCCTGCTCAAACTCCTCCACAAGTTCTATAACCGCCATGATATCCCCTGGGTGAAACTCATTTGGAACACATACTACACTAATGCTATACCACACGCAACAGAAGAATGATGCTCCTTCTGGGGGAGAGATCTCATTCATTTAATGCTAGTCTATCGCGGTGTGACCCAAATCCAAGTACACAATGGCACTACGGCCCTGTTCTGGAAATACAACTGGAACCATTCTATATATGAAGAAAAATATCCAAGCGCATATTCCTATTGCAGATCTGAGGATATCTTGGTCCAAGCTTTCCTCAACACAACCAACCTAGTGACGACCTTTCACCTCACACTCTCCATGCAAACGCATGAAGAACTAAGACGGATCCAATCAGAGGTGACTGATGTGGACCTGGCAGGCGAGACGGACGTGTGGACCTGCTTTGGGGTGTGAGCAACTGATGACCCACAACCGTAAGGGATCTATTGCAGCGTTTTCGATAAGTAAGAGTGTCGAACCCAACGAGGAGCAGAAGGTATTGATAAGCGATTCTGAGCAAGGAATTACTGCAAGCACTGAGAGATAACTTTTTAGGGGTTTTCTTGATATAAGCAACAGGAAAGTAAAAGCAAGCAAAGTAAAAGGCACTGAGAGTAACAAGTGGCCCAATCCTTTCTGAGCAAAGGAGAGGCCTAGCAACTGAACTTATGTAGGCTAAAGCGTTCTTGAGGACACACGGGAGAGGTAGTCATGTGCTTTCGCCATATTCTGTATCGGTACTATGTTATGTGTTGATAAGTGTTGAGTGGGTGGATCTATGCTAGTACACTCTCTAGACTAAGATGAGTGCACTCTTATGATTAAACACCTTGCAAGCATCCGCAAATACAAGATAGTATTTAAGGCAAAAGCCTAACCATAGCAATACGATCGATGAGCCATCGTTCCCTTGTGCAAAAGCGTGCGAACTAGGGTTCAGGTTTCTGTCACTCCGGCAACCCATCGTAAGCATTCTTTGTACACAATGTATTCCCCTAGGTCCTTAATAAGGCGAAGTGTTGAGTGTTCGACTCACACAACACCACTAGTAGAATAACAACACAACTTAAGTATCAAACAACACATATTACTTCAACAGCATATGACTACTAACAACAAGACTTTTCCCATGTCCTCAAGAACTAAGGTAACTACTCACAAGACATAAAAGAGATCATGATCAGTGGAGATAAATGGATGATAAACAATCTGGACATAATAATATTTCTCCAACAAGACTCAATAGCATTCACCACAAAGTAGTAATCAACACCGATGGAGTAGAGAGGATAGATAGTGCGGGTTACAACACAAGTTGCAATTGTGAGATGAGATTTGGATGAAGATGGAGATGGTGCTGATGTTGGGGATGATGTTGATGATGATCTCGATGATGCCCGTGACGATGGTGATGAGGATGGTGATGATCTCCCCTTCCGGGAGGTGATCTCCCCGGCGAAATCTGCCCGCCGGAGATGGCTTTTTCTTCTCTGTAGGTTTCCGCCACGGAGCGGCGGCGGAACTCCGTAAAAACTCTCATTTTTAGGGTTTTCGTATAACGGGGAGTATATAGGCAAAAGGGGGCAGCCGGAGGTGGGCCAGGGGCTCCCGGCGCGGCCAGGGGGGCGCCCCCAGGGCGCCTGGACGCCCTGTGGCCCCCCTCTGGTTGCCCTTTTGCGTGCCATCGTGATCCGTTTAGAAAATACTCTCCGTTGATTTTCAGGTAATTTGGAGGTATTCTTCTTCAGCAACTCAGCGTCCACTTTTTACCGCTGAATCCTGCGTCTGCTGCTTCGGCACCGGAAAGTTGCAAACTGTGTAAAATAGGCCAAAACAACATAAGAACATCATCGTAATGTGAAATATATCAATGAATAAGGATAAATTATGATACAAAATAGTGATGCATTTTGGACGTATCAACACCCCCAAGCTTAGACCTCGCTTGTCCCCAAGCGAATAGTGAGCTCGGTAAACCTGTCCACAAGTTTAGAGAGTGAAGTGTCGATAAATAGAATACGGACAAGAAGCATCACAGCTTCTTCACCAACTCAAATATCCTCAACAGCAATCTTCAACTCATAAGGCCCTTATAAAAGAGTGGTAACACTTATATTCGGAAGTAGGGCTAAGGAAACTCATCAAATCATGGCAAACATGTCCTTTGGTCAAAGAACAACTAATAGCTTTTACTTTTGCTCTTTCTCTTTAAGTTTTGATGAGATTAATTGAAGCTTTTGAAAGAACATGTTATTAGGCAAGAAGTGAAAGTGTTAACACAAAGGAAGATGTTTGCCTTAGCTGGGCTTGACAAACAACTTACTTATCAAATGATAATGTCAACAAGGATATGATATGACAAATCTTAATGAAACTTTATATGAATGAATCCTTGTCAACATCAAATGTCTGCTCTCTTTAAGAATAGAAGGAAGTAGGAATAACTGACTCAACCTAAAATTAAAAGATAGGCCCTGCTCTAGGGAAGTAGGGAAAACTCATGTGCTATCCTTAAATCAAATAGAATGAAAACAAGTTTTGAGAGGTGCATGATTTGTCAACGAATGCTAATAGATAACTCAATTACTTCTCGAGCTGGACAAGTTTCGAGGAACGGCTCCCGCACGAGGACGATCACATCCTCTTAATCTCCTTTGTTTATCACTGCCAAAGTTTTCTGATTTCTCATGAACAAAGCGTGAAGGAGGGTTTGTTTGTTGTATATATTTTTTAATGAGCCGGGCGCACTCTTTGCTAGTTCCTTCTCATATTAGGGGTTTGCAGATTAGACATGCAATCCCGGGGTGAAACTTGTCCAACTCAAAAAGACCATGAATTAACTATTACTTCCTCATGAGCTAAAGCAGAGGCACAAAATAAAAGATTTTGAACATTTAAGGATAACACATAAATTCTGTACTTTAGGAGGTGGTAGTGGAATACCACGAATAGGAAGGTATGGTAAACTCATATGGAAGGTATTGGTGTAAGGGTATGGATGCACAAGCAGAATTCCGCTTAGTACAGAGTTAGGCTAGCAAAGGTTTTGAGAGAACATACAATTGATGATGACTAAGATGCAAAGCAATATAAAGCATAAACATTGAAATAAGCATAACACATCAAGTTGTCTTTCTTGTCAGCATAACACTTCAAGCATAATAACATAAAGGTTTTGGCTATGTCGATACTTTAAGAAAATCATGCTTGTTGTTATGACCAAAGCTATGTTTGCCAAGATTAAATAAAGTCTTCACAGCCATACCTGATATAAGGTCAATACTCCCCACAAGAATCATCATATAAGGTTGATGGCGTGAAGAGAATACCGAGTGCAGCAAAGGAACCAATAGACTTCTCATTAATATTCCATCATAGATGACTCCACACTCACGGATACAATCTCTCCACCGAAGGAGTGATAGACCTCAATGCACACACCTAAGGATGGCAGTTTTATCCATGGACATGGATATCCATGGATATCCGACCCGAATGGATAGGGTTTGGATATGCTTTTGTGTCCATGGGCAGCGCCCAAACCTGACCCGATTACTCGTGGGTAGGGCATGGATATAATCTTGTACCCGTGGGTATATCCAAACCCGACCTGATAGTGTGACTTAATGGAAAAAATCTGCTATCCTTACCCCGCAGTCACATGCCCCACTGCAATTTTACACTTTATTATCCAAAACATGCAAAAGAAATTACACAATCCTCGTCATAACTTTTATTAGTTGACATTCAATCCCCACTGTAACATACCCCAATGCCCTTCCCTTATTTTTATCTCCTTGTTAAATGACTCATCATTCTCATTTGTTAAAAAAATACTAAATGATCATATGTTGTTAGTGGACGTTGCTTTACCATAAGTGAAGCCTAGCCTGCCACGAAGTGAAGAATGGAAGATCTTATGTTAACATTGTGTTATTTCTTATTTATATGTCTAGAGAGGACCCAATGGATATCCAGTGGGTATGGATATCCATCGGATTTGGACATGGACATAATTTTTCACCCATGGATTTTTTCATGGGCGGGCAAAGACTGTCTTTATGGACATGGATATGGATTTGATATTGTTCAACCCGATCCAAACCCGACCCATTGCCGTCCTTACACACACCTATCTCATATAATAACCTCCCTAGACATGATACGACTCTACTTGACTCTAAAAGACAAAAGGTAAAGATAAAGATACCGGGCACTCCCCCAAGCTTGGAACAAGCTAAGGGAATGCCGTTACCCAAGGAGATTTCACTCCTCATTCTTGTTGGCGTTGATCATGTAGTCCTCGGCGAAGCGCTTCCATGGAAGGGGTTCTCCAGTCTCATATGAGAAGTTTGTCTCCTGAATCCTGCATGCAGCACCCATACCCATGCGCATAAACCTTAGTTCATACTCACAGTTCTGGTGATGTAGATCATAAATTTTCCCTTGGAGCTCTGTAATTCTTTCTTCAGATGCGGTGATGCTTTCCCACATCTCCTTCATCTCCTTCAGGAAGTAGGCCTTCAGCTCGTTGATGATGTCAAAGTTAGCTTCAACACCACGCTCGATCATCTTCTTGTACTTGAAGACTTCTTGCTCCACTTCTTCTAGCCTGGCCTGGATGCTCCCCTCCTTGATAGGTCCCTTCAGATCTTCTTGATGGAGGACACCATCCTCCATCCGAACAACCTGAGGGTGCTTCTTCACCTCAGCGAGGTAAGGGTTGATGACGTTGACGACGAACTTGTCTTTGGGGGAACTTGGAGAAGCCATGGCACCTAGATTCAGCTGAAAGATTCCCTAGCAGAAACAGATCGAAAAGAAAACACACGAAATCGCGAGATATGTTGCCGGAACAATCCGGGCAAATATATAGCAAAAATTTATGCACAGAAAGGAAGGTAACAGGCTAAAGCGGGGTCGGAGACGGACTCCCAGGTGTCCAGGCGGGCTCCCGGCGCGGCCAGGAGGTAGGGCGCGCCAGGGGGCGCCTGGACCCCCTGGAGCTTGTCTCCGGCTCCACTTAGGCTCAGAATTTTACTAATTTTGCAAAAACTCATAATATGGAACTTTTATGGCGGTTCGCGATGTTTCCTTACCGTAATACATACCTTTTCTTTATTCTTCTTCTGCTGGTGTCTGAAACAGGGCTGCAACATGTTCTTCGTGAGTTGTTGTGTATATTATATTCACATCAACATTGACAGGGTCTCCTGCTATGTAATGCTTAAGTCTTTGCCCATTCACAACTTGAGGTTTTGTGCCTTCAAAATTGTTAATCTTAATTGCACCAGTCCGATAAACTTCATCAATATGAAATGGCCCTTCCCACCTGGAAAGTAGTTTGCCTGGAGAAAACCTGAAACGGGATCTAAACAACAAAACTTTATCACCAACATTAAATTCACGTTTCAGAATCCTCCTATCATGCCACTTCTTTACCTTTTCCTTGAACATTTTAGCGCTCTCGTAAGCTTCACTTCTCCATTCATCTAGAGAAGTCAAGTTCATGAGACGCTTCTCACCAGCTAATTTTGGGTCAGCATTAAGCTCTCTAACAGCCCAGAAAGCTTTGTGCTCTAATTCCAATGGCAAATGGCAAGCCTTGCCATACACCATCTTATAGGGGGACATGCCCATGGGGATTTTGTAAGCAGTTCTATACGCCCACAAAGCATCTCCTAACTTATTTGACCAATCCTTTCTATTTCTGTTTACTGTCTTCTGCAAGATCAACTTAATATCTCTATTGGTGAGCTCAACTTGCCCACTAGTTTGAGGATGGTACGGTGAAGCAATTCTATGATTGACATCATACTTGGCTAAAGCTTTTCTAAAAGCTCCATGCGTGAAGTGTGATCCTCCATCAGTCATGAGATACCTAGGTACACCAAACCTAGGAAAAATCACATCTTTGAGCATTTTCAAAGATGTCTTGTGATCAGCACTTTCAGTGGGGATTGCTTCAACCCACTTGGTCACATAATCAGCAGCTACTAAAATGTGAGTGTACTTGTGCGAAGAAGGAAAAGGACCCATAAAATCAAACCCCAGCAATCAAAAGGTTCAATCACTAGTGAGTAATTCATAGGCATCTCATTCCTTCTACTAATGTTACCAACTCTCTGACATTTATCACAGGCTAAAACATAATTTCTAGCATCCTTAAAGAGAGTAGGCCAATAAAAACCTGATTGAAGAACCTTATGTGCAGTCCTCTCACCGGCATGATGTCCTCCATAGGGACTATCATGACACTGTCTGAGAATGTCCTTCTGCTCATGTTCCGGTATGCATCTTCTCACGATCCCGTCGGGACCTTCTTTGAAAAGATGTGGGTCATCCCAGAAGTAGTGCCTCAAATCATGAAAGAACTTCTTCCTTTGCTGAAATGTTAAACCTGGAGGCAAATACTTTGCAACAATAAAATTAGCATAATCTGCAAACCAAGGATCGGAAAGAGATTGTACTTTTACAACGGCAAGTTGCTCGTCTGGAAAACTATCGTTGACTGGGATGGGATCATGCGGTATATCTTCCATCCTTGAAAGATTGTCCACCACCGGATTGTCTTCTCCTTTCCTATCAACAATCTGCAAATCAAATTCTTGAAGAAGGAGTACCCATCTGATAAGCCTTGGCTTGGCATCCTTCTTTGTCATAAGGTACTTAATGGCAGCATGATCAGTATGAATAATAACTTTGGAATCAACAATATACTGCCTAAACTTATCACAAGCAAATACTACAGCTAAGAATTCCTTCTCAGTAGTAGCATAATTCCTTTGAGCACTATCAAGGGTTTTACTAGCATAATGTATAACATTCAATTTCTTATCAACTCTTTGTCCTAAAACAGCTCCAACAGCAAAATCACTAGCATCACACATAATCTCAAAAGGTAAATTCCTGTCAGGTGGTTGTACTATAGGAGCGGTTATTAAGGCTTTCTTAAGAACTTCAAAAGCTTCCTTACAATCCTCATCAAATACAAAAGGAACGTCCTTCTGGAGAATATTAGTGAGGGGCCTCAAAGTCTTAGAATTTTTTTTAATAAATCTTCTATAGAAACCAGCATGACCAAGAAAACTGCGAATACCTTTGATGTCCCTTGGGCAGGGCATCCTCTCAATTGCTTCGATCTTGGCCTTGTCCACTTTAATTCCCCTTTCGGAAATCTTGTGACCAAGAACAATTCCTTCGTTAACCATGAAGTGGCACTTCTCCCAGTTGAATACCAAATTTGTCTCCTCACATCTCTGCAAAACTTTATTAAGGTTGTGGAGACAATGGCCAAAGGAAGTTCCATAGACGGAGAAATCGTCCATGAATACTTCCATAATATCCTCACAGAAACCATGAAAGATAGCAGACATACACCTCTGAAAAGCAGCAGGGGCATTACATAAAGCAAAAGGCATACGCCTGTAAGCATAAGTACCAAAGGGACAAGTAAAAGTGGTCTTCTCTTGATCAACAGTGTTAACATGAATTTGAGAGAAACCAGAATAACCATCGAGAAAACAAAAGTGGGTATTTTTGGATAACCTTTCGAGCATTTGGTCGATGAACGGCAACGGGTAGTGATCCTTCCTGGTTGCCTTGTTCAGCTTCCTGTAATCAATACACATTCTATATCCAATAATAATTCTCTCAGGTATTAGTTCATTCTTATCATTAGGAACCACAGTTGTACCTCCTTTATTAGGAACACAATGTATCGGGCTTACCCACTTACTATCAGCTATAGGGTAGATAATACCTGCGGCTAGAAGCTTGAGAATCTCAGTTCTTACAACATCCATCATCTTCGGGTTCAACCGTCGTTGATGATCAACAACTGGTTTAGCATCAGGCTCAAGGTTGATATTATGTTGACAGATAGATGGACTAATCCCCTTAAGGTCATCAAGGGTATAGCCAATTGCGCCTCGGTGTTTACGAAGTACTTCCAATAGTCGCTCTTCTTCATATCCTGAAAGGTTAGAGTTGATAATAACAGGATATACTTTCTTTTCATCTAAATAAGCATACTTGAGCGTATCGGGAAGAGGTTTAAGATCGAACACCGGGTCTTCTTTTGGTTTTGATAAAATTCCCAAAGGTTCAACCGGGAGGTTGTGCTTCAGGATAGCAGGTTGCTGATACGTCCAAAACGTATCTATAATTTCTGCTTGCTCCATGCCTCTTTTGGGTGATATTGCTATGTTATTTATACACTTCCATACACTTTTGATCATATTTGGACTAACCTATTAACTCAGTGCACCCCAGTGCCAGTTTCTGTTTTTTGCTGTTTTTGTATTTCAGGTTTTTCCCATTACGAGAACTGCAAGAAAAATCCCGGAAAAATTATATAAAAAATCAGCGTTCCAGAAGCTTCCCGGTAGCCAAAGTACAGCCGGGGGGGCACCAGGGCTCCAGGCGCCCAGGTGGCGCGGCCCCCCCTGGCCGCGCCGGGGGGGGGGGCGCCTGGGCCCCCCGGGCCTCCGCTGATGCACCCTTTGGCATATATTTATATCGTGTCCCGAAACCCTCGAGACGGGAACCCTTTTTCGCGATCTCATATTTGTTCCGCCGCCGCCGCTTCCAACATCGGGAGCACCAGGAGAACTCTTCCCGGCACCCTGCCGGAGGGGAGGATCACCACCGGGAGCTTCTCCACCACCATGGACGCCTCCCGGATGACTTGTGAGTAGTCTCCCTTGGACCATGGGTCCATGACCAGTAGCTATGTGATATTCTCCTCCCGTTCTTGTGCTTCACTAATTAGTCCTCGTGAGCTGCCCTACATGATCGAGGCACATATGTAATCCTTATGCTGTTGCTATGTTGAGTTTGCTGGGATTCGATGGATTGTGAGCTTATGTTCAGATTGTGTTTGAGTAATATATTTGATCTACCTCTTTTATATTTATGTTCGTAAGTAATTCTTGCATGTTCTCCGTTGTTATTTATTGCTTTGGCCAAGTAGTATGTAGTGACTCCAAGAGGGAACGTTATGGTTGATTGTGGGTTCATGCCCCTCGATGACTAGCTTGAGTGACAGAAACATGAGTCTAGGGGATGTGATGTTGCCACAAGGGGGAAAACAACGGTGCTTGTGCCCGCGGGTGCAAGGATTGTTTACTTTACGCAAAGTTCTTTTAATGCAGTTGTCTGTTGCTTTGAGTTTACACTATGGGTGGGACTCGCAACTTAATACCAGCGAGATGTTCTGGATAGATATCTCAAGGTGGATGATTAGTAGTAGATGCAGATGGATTTCGGTCTACTTGCCTTGGCGTACCGCCCATGCTTTGAACCTCTACCTTTCTTGCAACATAGTTAGCATTGGTTTGCGCACATAATTCTGTCAATTGCCCAGCTGTAATTCGTTTACCTCACATAGTTGTTTTATCGTCTTTTGGGAGAGAGACATCACTAGTGAACATCATGGGACTCCGGTCCATATTACCATCATTGATCACATCCGCTATTTACTTTCCTCTTTTACTTACTATTGCAGCAATACCTATCACTATTATCACTTGCGTTTGATCCTTTGTAAACGACAAGGCCGGAGGGATTGACAACCTCTCTGTACTCGTTGGGAGCAAAGTTATTTGTATCTGTGTGCAGGTCCACGTTGATTGCTAATATCTGGTGCCGTTAGCAGTTGACACCTTCTTGTTGAAACTGGGAGTCTCAGGGAAATCGATCCTTGGTACCTTTGCCAAGGGAAAACTCCGCTACACTGCATCTCAAACCTTCCACTTGGGGTAACCAACGAGGGGCGAGAAGCCATCAAGCAAAGTTTTCTGGCTCCGTTGCCGGGGACTCCACTCTTCAGGATAGGGGAGTTGCACGCTATCTTTTACCTTTGCTTTTTAGTCTTGTTAGTTTACCTTTCAGTTTTTGCTTTAGTATCTTTTATCGAAAATCACAAAAATAGTTATCTTGCTTGCTTGCTACTATGGGTTCCACCGAGAACACCAAGTTGTGTGACTTCACTAGTCACAACAACGATGACTTTATTTGCACACCTATCACTACACCTGCCACTTCAGCACCTTCGTATGAAATTAAACTTGCTTTACTGAACCTAGTCATGAAAGATCAATTCTCCGGTACTGGAGATGATGCTGCTTTACACTTAAACAATTTTGTTGAACTTTGTGATATGCAAAAGTACCAAGAAATAGATGGTAATATTGTTAAGCTTAAGCTTTTTCCTTTCTCCTTGAGAGGAGGAGCTAAAATTTGGTTTCAGTCTTTGCCTAGAAATAGCATAGATTCATGGGACAAGTGCAAAGATGCTTTTATTGGAAAGTACTATCCACCTGCTAAAATTATCCAACTAAGAAGTAACATAATGAATTTTAAACAATTGGATAATGAACACGTTGCCCAAGCTTGGGAACGTATGAAATCTCTTATCAAGAACTGCCCTACTCATGGTTTGACTACTTGGATGGTTATCCAAACTTTTTATGCAGGCTTGAACTTTACCTCGCGGAACTTGTTAGATTCGGCCGCGGGAGGAACCTTTATGTCAACTACACTTGGTGCTGCCACAAAGCTTCTCGATGAGATGATGACCAACTATTCACAATGGCACACCGAACGCGCTCCAACAGGTAGGAAGGTAAACTCTGTCGAGGAGATTTCCTCCCTAAATGAAAAAGTTGACTTGATCATGTCTCTACTTTCGAAGCAATCATCTGTTGATCCTCGTGATGTTCCTTTAAATTCTTTGATTGCTCAAGAACAAGTAGATGTGAACTTTATCTCTAGAAACAATTTTAATAACAATGCTTATAGGAGTAACTTTGGTAGCAATCCTAGACCGTTCCCCTCTAATTCTTATGGGAACAACAATGCTTATCCTATCACCAAGAACTCCACTACTAAACTAGAGATTATGCTTAAAGATTTCATCACTACCCAAAAAGCTTTTAATAAGAGTGTAGAAGAAAAACTAAACAAACTAGATGATCTCTCTTTGAAGGTAGACAATTTAGCCAATGAGGTAGAATTGCTTAAAATTAGAACTTCTCCTCTTGAGGAGAGGAAGGTCACTCCTATGAATGCTATTCAAGTGCAAATTAATGAAAACATTAGGATGTTGGCTAAACTTAAAGAGAGATGGGCTAGAGAAAGGGAGGAAGAAGATAGAATTAAGAACCTTCCTACCCACCACACTGTTGCTACTATCCAAGTTGTTGAGGATATCCAAACTCTTAGCACCCAATGCACTCCTGGTCCCAATGGACCTATTAATGGTGATGCTATGACTATAGAAACTACCAAACAAGTGAACCTAAAGGACACCACTACCACCTTACTTGATAGTAGTGACCTTGATTTTGACAATTGCACTCTTACCGAAGTTATTGATTTCCTTCACAAGATGTCTAGAGATCCCCACACTAGCACGATTAACCTTGCCTTCACAGAGCATATCACTAAGGCTCTCATCAAAGCTAGGGAGGAGAAACTTAGAGTAGAAGCCTCCATACCTAGAAAGCTAGAAGATGGTTGGGATCCTATGGTTAAAATTAATATAAACAACTTCTCTTGCTATGCTTTATGTGATATTGTAGCTAGTACCTCCATTATGCCCAAAAGACTATATGATATGCTTAAATTGAAACCTTATGATTCTAGTTCTTTTGGTGTTCGTCTCGTTGATTCTTCCATAAAGAAACCTTTGGGGAGGATCGACGATGTTCTTATCGTTGTCAATGATAATTATGTTCCCGTTGATTTCACTATTATGTATATTGAATGTGATCCTTCTTGTCCAATTATTTTGGGACGTCCCTTTTTGCGCACCGTTGGTGCTATCATTGACATGAATGAGGGGAATATAAAATTTCAGTTTCCTCTCAAGAAAGGGATGGAACACTTCCCTCGAAAGAAGATCAAGTTACCTTTTGAGTCCGTTATACGGACTAACTATTCTTTTACTCTTGATAAAACTTGATCTATATGCATTATGCCTAGCTTAAAGGCATAAAAGAAAGCACTCTTGGGAGGCAGCCCAATGAATAAATTTTATTTTGCTTTTGTTGTGTCATGATGTTGTTAACTACAGTAGCATCATCGTTGTATCTTTGCTTTTCAATTTTGTGCCAAGTGTAGCCTCTGATTGCAAGAAAGTTCAAAAGTTGTGACGTGCTGTCCAGGAAACAGATTCTGTCCTTGGATAGAAAAATTCGTATAAAATAACCAGATCATCTTTTTGGTCTGAATTTTTTCGACAGCGTGCTCTATATAATTGTCTTTCGTGCGTCTGTTTTGAGTTTTTTTATTAGAGTTGCATAAGTGCCCCAAAAAAATCATTTACTACCTGCTGTTATGTTTTTCACAGATTCTGTCCTGTTTTGCCTTTCCTTCATTTTGCAAACCTAGAGCTTGCTTTTTCTTTGCAAAAACCTTTTGGCAATCTTGAGAAACGGTAGACCTTCAAGAATATCTTTATTTCCAGCAAGGAACAATTATTTTATTATGGGTACTAACCTCGCTAATCAGATTATGATGAGTTATGTATGAAGGGAGTTTTCAAGTGTGCGAGGGAAGATGATAAAAAGATTCAGGAGTGTCAAACGCTCAAGCTTGGGGATGCCCCCATGCACCCCCAAGAAATATTCAAGGAGACTCAAGCGTCTAAGCTCGGGGATGCCCCCGTGCATCCCCTTCTCCATCAACATTATCAGTTCGTCTTTCGTTCCACTATATTTTTATCACTTCATGTGTTATGTGCTATGCTTGGAGTGTCTTGCTTTTAGTTTTCCTTTTTAGTTTTCTTTAGCTTTTCATAACGAGTCGGAACTCAGCTTTATTTATGTGGGAGAGAAACACGCTCCACTTCTACCTAGAACACAACATAGAATTTTCATGTTTATCTTTGCTGTGTGTGTTCTTTGTCTTTCAATAGCTATTATCATGCTTAGCTTTTAGTTTTCATGCTTATCTTTTTAAAGAGCTTTTGTTTAGTTGGTTGCTTGAACTCTCTTTAGTTATCATGCTTATTTTATTAAGAGAGTTTGCTTCTGTTGCATTGGTTGATATGTCTATGATAAAGATGCTACGTGCATAATGGTGCTTAGTAGTTCATGTTTTCTTATGGTTAGTCTCAAATAGCTGGGGGGTTCCCAATGTGTTATAGGAGTACCAACATGATTTGTTTGCCTATGATGTGGTATGGTTTAGTAATATCTTCCTTCAAGAATTTACTTTGATTGACTTGGCATATGCTCACGCATATTTAAGACTGTAAAGAAAGTCTGTCAAGCCTTGATGATCTTTTGTTTCTGAGTAGCGATATAACTTCCATGCCTGATTCAATGTTGCTTTGTCGCTCTGCATGATTATGACCTTCATTGCTCTCTTAGTTAGTCGCTCCCAGTCTTTTGCTAACCTTCGCCTGTACTAAGCGGACTGACTGCTTGTGCATCCAAAATCTTTTAAACCAGTTATGCCATATGAGTCCACCATATCTTCCTACATGGTATTTACCTGCCATTCCTAACGGAGACTTTCATGTACCATCTCGAAATTATTCAAAAAGAAATGCATTCTTATTTTGTGCCTATGTTTTAAGTTCATGAGGAAGTAGTAGTAAATTCATGATCTTTTTAAGTTGGACAAGCTTCACCCCGGGATTGCATGTATAATGTGCAAACCCATAATACGAGAAGGAACTGGCATTGAGTGCGCCCGGCTCAAAAATAATATAACAAACAAACCCTCCTTCACGCTTTGTTCATGAGAAACCAGAAAACTTTGGCAGTGATAAACAAAGGAGATTAAGAGGATGTGATCGTCCTCATTCGGGAGCCGTTCCTCGAAACTTGTCCATCTCAAGAAGTGATTGAGTTGTCTGCTAGCATTCCTTGACAAAACATGCATGATCTAAAAAATAATTATTATCATTACTTCTGTTTTTAAAACCAAGAGCTCTGGTACATGTTTTGTCTTTGTTTCCGACTACGGGTTTTCAACCTTGCCAACAAAAGCCACGGTTCAAGAGTCTCCACCTTCTTTTAAAAGCACCAACTACTGAGAGCATGATTGTCATTCTGAGTGTAATGTGCATTGTCCCAAAGTAGCATTGTCTTTTGCATGATTGTGATATCGTTTATTCTGAAATCATTGTATCTAGTCATCACTTAAACCTTGGAGGTGCCCCTGCATTTATGTTTTGCTTCACTAAAGGGGGCAAGCGAGATATCACTTTATCATATTTGCACATCATGCTCATTACAAATCTATTTGATGTTTCAGTATCATATTGTAAAACTTTCAGTTCTTTGTGATTTTCTCATAAGGCAACTTAATTACTACAGATTCATTGTCTCAGTAAGCTTTTGTCATATGACTATGAAAAGTCCTATATGGTTAATAGCATGTCACCACAGAAATTATTCTTGTTATCATTTACCTACTCGAGGACGAGCAGGAATTAAGCTTGGGGATGTTGATACGTCCAAAACGTATCTATAATTTCTGCTTGCTCCATGCCTCTTTTGGGTGATATTGCTATGTTATTTATACACTTCCAAACACTTTTGATCATATTTGGACTAACCTATTAACTCAGTGCACCCCAGTGCCAGTTTCTGTTTTCTGCTGTTTTTGTATTTCAGGTTTTCCCATTACGAGAACTGCCAGAAAAATCCCAGAAAAATTATATAAAAAATCAGCGTTCCAGAAGCTTCCTGGTAGCCAAAGTATAGCCGGGGGGGCCACCAGGGCTCCAGGCGCCCTGGTGGCGCGGCCCCCCCTGGCCGCGCCGGGGGGGCGCCTGGGCCCCCCGGGCCTCCGCTGATGCCCCCCTTTGGCATATATTTATATCGTGTCCCGAAACCCTTGAGACGGGAACCCTTTTTCGCGATCTCATCTCTGTTCTGCCGCCACCGCCGCTTCCAAGATTGGGAGCACCAGGAGAAATCTTCCCGGCACCCTGCCGGAGGGGAGGATCACCACCGGGAGCTTCTCCACCACCATGGACGCCTCCTGGATGAGTTGTGAGTAGTCTCCCTTGGACCATGGGTCCATGACCAGTAGCTATGTGATGTTCTCCTCCTGTTCTTGTGCTTCACTAATTAGTCCTCGTGAGCTGCCCTACATGATCGAGGCATATATGTAATCCTTATGCTGTTGCTACTTGCATGTTCTCCGTTGTTATTTATTGCTTTGGCCAAGTAGTAGGTAGTGACTCCAAGAGGGAACGTTATGCTTGATTGTGGGTTCATGCCCCTCGATGACTAGCTTGAGTGACAGAAACATGAGTCTAGGGGATGTGTTGTTGCCACAAGGGGGGAAACAACGGTGCTTGTGCCCACGGGTGCAAGGATTGTTTACTTTACGCAAAGTTCTTTTAATGCAGTTGTCTGTTGCTTTGAGTTTACACTATGTGTGGGACTCGCAACTTAATACCAGCGAGATGTTCTGGATAGATATCTCAAGGTGGATGATTAGTAGTAGATGCAGATGGATTTCGGTTTACTTGCCTTGGCGTACCGCCCATGCTTTGAACCTCTACCTTTCTTGCAACATAGTTAGCATTGGTTTGCGCACATAATTCTGTCAATTGCCCAGCTGTAATTCGTTTACCTCACATAGCAGTTTTATCGTCTTTTGGGAGAGAGACATCACTAGTGAACATCATGGGACTCCAGTCCATATTACCATCATTGATCACATCCGCTATTTACTTTCCTCTTTTACTTACTATTGCAGCAATACCTATCACTATTATCACTTGCGTTTGATCCTTTGTAAACGACAAGGCCGGAGGGATTGACAACCTCTCTGTACTCGTTGGGAGCAAAGTTATTTGTATCTGTGTGCAGGTCCACGTTGATTTCTAATATCTGGCGCCGTTAGCAGTTGACACCTTTTTGTTGAAACTGGGAGTCTCAGGGAAATCGATCCTTGGTATCTTTGCCAAGGGAAAACTTCCGCTACACTGCATCTCAAACCTTCCACTTGGGGTAACCAACGAGGGGCGAGAAGCCATCAGTTGCCTCAAGAATATTTCATCTAGTTCATTTCTTTCCTGCATATGCAAATCATTCTCGTGGTCCTCCATATATTGCTGCAAGGGATCATTAGGGGGAATAGCAATAGAAGCAATACTTTCAGTAATTTTATCATCACTAGGTAAATCGGTACCACGAGGCTGCTTAGAGAACTTAGAAAAATTAAATTCATATGGCTCACCATTGAATTCAACAGAAACTTTACCTTTCTTGCAATCTATTATAGCTCCACAAGTTCTAAGAAAAGGTCTACCAAAAATAATAGGACAAAATTGTCCCTCTCTGAACCAAGTACTAGAAAGTCGGTAGGGTATTTTACCTTTCCACATAGGACTTCAACGTCCCTCACAATTCCGATAGGAGAGATAGTTGTTCTGTTTGCAAGATGAATGGTAACATCAACTCCTTCAAGTTCACAAGGGGAAATCTCACCGATGATCTCTTCATAAAGTGAATAGGGGATAGCACTTGCACTCGATCCCAAATCGCATAGCCCATAATAATTGTGATCTCCTATTTTAACAGATACCACTGGAGTACCTGAAATTGGGCCTTTATTCTTGGCTATGACAAGGTTAGTGGAAACAGCACAAAAATTTACATTGGAATCCAAAACATCAGTAGTAACAAGGTCTTTAATCAATGCAACTTGAGGATCGACCTTGATCTGGTCCTCAGGCTCATCAATTCTTCTCTCACTTTTATTTATTACGCCTGTCACAAGAGAGTGCTCCCTTATCCTTGCGGGAAAAGGAGGCTTTTCATATATAACTGCAGGCAAAATAGGGTCAGCAACATGAATATCAACAGGTAGCTCTTTAAAAGGTTCATGATGCCGGTCTCTCTTCTTTTTAAAAGAATCAACGTGAGAGGCAAAATCCTTACAGAAATCAATCATTAGATGGGAATCAAGACCAATCTTAGAGCAAAAGGTATTGAAGTAATCAGTTTTCACATAGCTCTCAATATATTCATGCTCATAATTTATAGCGGGTTCAATACCTTTATCGATTTCCCAATCTTCGGTATTCCTTTGGATCCTTTCAATGAGATCCCACCTTTCTTCAACACTCTTCGTCTGAAATACCCCACTAGAGGAGGCATCCAGCATCTCCTTATCCTGACGAGAAAGCCTGGCATAAAAATTTGTAAGTATAATTTCCTTGGGGAGCTCATGAATAGGACATTTGAGCATTAGGGACTTCAATCTCCCCCAAGCTTGAGCAATGCTTTCTCCGTCACGAGACCTAAAGTTATAGATATAGTTCCTGTCTCGATGAATTTCATGAAGAGGATAAAACTTAGTATAAAAGAGAGACATAAGCTCTTGCCAATCAAGCAAGTGCGGGTTATCGAGAAGCTTATACCAATCTGAAGCTTTATCTATAAGCGATACGGCGAACAATTTCCTCATGACAAACTCCATTGATACACCTGCAAGCTTAAATAATGAACATAGTTGTGACATATATAGCAAGTGTTCACCGGGATGTCTGTCTCCTGCATAACGATTAGCCAGAACATAATCGATAATACCAGCTGGTATTTTATAGGGCACAATTTCAGTAGGGGGAGGAGCAACCACCACAGGTGTGGGGCGTCTTCCCACAAGCAACGATCCAATAGCAAGGTTGTCCATAAGGACAAAGAGCAGGAACAGCAGAAATAAATAAAACAGAAATATAAAAACTTCCTTACCAGTTTCACTTTACCAATAGCGCTATGCTCCCCGGCAACGGCGCCAGAAAACGGTACTTGATGACCCACAACCGTAAGGGATCTATTGCGGCGTTTTCGATAAGTAAGAGTGTCGAACCCAACGAGGAGCAGAAGGTATTGATAAGCGATTCTGAGCAAGGAATTACTGCAAGCACTGAGAGATAACTTTTTAGGGGTTTTCTTGATATAAGCAACAGGAAAGTAAAAGCAAGCAAAGTAAAAGGCACTGAGAGTAACAAGTGGCCCAATCCTTTCTGAGGAAAGGAGAGGCCTAGCAACTGAACTTATGTAGGCTAAAGCGTTCTTGAGGACACACGGAAGCGGTAGTCATGTGCTTTCGCCATATTCCGTATCGGTACTATGTTATGTGTTGATAAGTGTTGAGTGGGTGGATCTATGCTAGTACACTCTCTAGACTAAGATGAGTGCACTCTTATGATTAAACAACTTGCAAGCATCCGCAAATACAAGATAGTATTTAAGGCAAAAGCCTAACCATAGCAATACGATCGATGATCCATCGTTCCCTTGTGCAAAAGCGTGCGAACTAGGGTTCAGGTTTTTGTCACTCCGGCAACCCACCGTAAGCATTCTTTGTACACAATGTATTCCCCTAGGTCCTTAATAAGGCGAAGTGTTGAGTGTTCGACTCACACAACACCACTAGTAAAATAACAACACAACTTAAGTATCAAACAACACATATTACTTCAACAGCATATGACTACTAACAACAAGACTTTTCACATGTCCTCAAGAACTAAGGTAACTACTCACAAGACATAAAAGAGATCATGATCAGTGGAGATAAATGGATGATAAACAATCTGGACATAATAATATTTCTCCAACAAGACTCAATAGCATTCACCACAAAGTAGTAATCAACACTGATGGAGTAGAGAGGATAGATAGTACGGGTTACAACACAAGTTGCAATTGTGAGATGAGATTTGGATGAAGATGGAGATGGTGCTGATGTTGGGGATGATGTTGATGATGATCTCGATGATGCCCGTGACGATGGTGATGACGATGGCGATGATCTCCCCTTCCGGGAGGTGATCTCCCCGGCGAAATCTGCCCCCCGGAGATGGCTTTTTCTTCTCTGTAGGTTTCCGCCACGGAGCGGCGGTGGAACTCCGTAAAAACTCTTGATTTTAGGGTTTTCGGATAACGGGGAGTATATAGGCAAAAGGGGGCAGCCGGAGGTGGGCCAGGGGCTCCAGGCGCCCCCCCCCCCCCCCCCGGCGCGGCCAGGGGGGGCGCGCCCCCAGGGCGCCTGGACGCCCTATGGCCCCCCTCTGGTTGCCCTTTTGCGTGCCTTCGTGATCCGTCTGGAAAATACTCTCCGTCGATTTTCAGGTAATTTGGAGGTATTCTTCTTCAGCAACTCAGCGTCCACTTTTTACCGCTGAATCCTACGTCTGCTGCTTCGGCACCGGAAAGTTGCAAACTGTGTAAAATAGGCCAAAACAACATAAGAACATCGTCGTAATGTGAAATATATCAATGAATAAGGATAAATTATGATACAAAATAGTGATGCATTTTGGACGTATCAGCAACTTCAAAACCACATCATACTACAGTTACTACTTCAGAGAGGTGAATGCTCATGCAGCCTTCAAATGGTTATGGAAACCTAAATGTATGGCCAAGATAAAGTTCTTTGGATGGCTGCTGTTGTCTAGCCGACTAAATACCAAGAACATGTTGAAAAGGAGGCATTATAACAAGGTGACAATCTTGATTGCCTCTTATGTTGACATCATATTGAAGAAACAGTGGAATACCTCTTCTTCCACCGTACTTCTAGCAAAGATTGCTGGCAACTTCTAAACATCCCATGGAGTGACCATCTGCACCGACTTCAACTCGTTGAACACATGAAAGTAAGGCACCAGAAGACAATGATCATGGAGATCTTCTTAGTGGCAGCCTGGAGCCTATGGAAAGAACGTAACAACAATCACTTTGGACAAGTGTTGCCCTCATTCTCTTCCTGGAAAAGCAGATTCAAGAATGACTTTCACAATCTTATTTATAGATTGGCTGCTCACAAAAGGCAACTAGTCCATGCCATTCTTGAGGCTGTGCCCTAATCCAACCCATTGTGGGGGACTTTTTCTTTTCTTACACATTAGATAGTTACATACCCCCCCCCCTCCCCCACAACTTGTTGTACATAATGTAACATTCTGTTGGCTTAAAGTAATATACAAGCAGTAGGAGCCTTTCCTACTGTCCTAACCTTCAAAAAAAACAAGAATCTAGAACTATTGATACAATTAGAGTATTAACCATTGCACATGTGCTATGTTGTTGTTGAGGGCGGCAGCATGGCGAAACTTTTGTAGACGTCACTAAAGCCTCAAACACCACTCTTCATCTTTTCCATTACACTACTAGAAAAAGGCATGCTAGTGGCGCACCACTTTTGCCTACTAATGGCGCACTAGTGGTGCGCCACTAGCACCACGCCATTAGAATTTTTTACTAATGGCGCACATGTGGTGCACCATTAGTATCTGGTATACTAATGGCGTATAGCCCACGGTGCGCCATTAGTATCTGGTATACTAATGGCACACCACATAGAAGTGCGCCATTAGTAACAAAAAAAAATTTAATTTTTTTCTTAATCTCGTGTCACTATGGCTTAATCTCAGGTTAATTTGCTTAATCTCAATTCAAATCGTACTCTGTGGTCAAACTTCCCGAAAGGTCATCCATCCTCACACTACTCCAGACCGAGCACGCTTAACTTCGTAGTTCTATCCAACCCCATCACCAGCTCACTTCACATGCACTTGTTGATATATCTATCATATCAATTCTATTAAACCTTCTGGATGTCTAGGACTTTGTTCATGTTCATAAGTATGATAAAACTTTGAAAAAATATTTCAAACTTCCCGGTCATATTACGTATCATATTTTGAAAAAAAAAACGATTTTTTTTCGAAACCATTTTTTTTTCTGTTACTAGTGGCGCACCTAGCAAACGGTGCGCCACTAGTAAGTTTGAATTTTTTTTGAATTATTTTGCCTCTAGATCTTAAAAGCCCCGTAACTTTTTTCCTGTTAGGTTTTTGGGGAGTTTGAAAATGTTTAACAAGGTTCCCCCGTTAAATTCGGATGTAACTTTTCGAGTAGATGATTTTTCATGTAAAAAACTTTTTAATCCGAGTTCGTATGTAAAAGTTATGCCCATTTTACAAATTCCGGAGATATTTTGCAAATAAAGTCGAAATTCATATTTGTAAATTTTCCCAACAAGTAGACCACATATCACATGGGAAATTTATTTTCTTTTATTTTTTTGACATTTCCATCATTTTCTTTTATTTTTTTTAAACTGGAAAAGGCGGTCCACCGGGGGGGTGCAGTTGGTAAAATTTTGGGCCAAGTTAGTAATGGCGCACCGTGGGAGTGGTGCGCCATTACTCCCACGGTGCGCCATTACTAGTTTTGAAAAAAATAAAAAAAATAAAAACAAAATATGAAAACAAAATACTAGTGGCGCACCTTGGATGTGGTGCGCCATTACTAGTTGAACTAGTAATGGCGCACTATCCACTGGTGCGCCATTAGTAGTTTTGAGAAAAAATGAAAAAAAAAATGAATATAAATTATTAGTGGCGCATCGTGGATGTGGTGCGCCATTACTAGTTAAACTAGTAATGGCGCACTATCCACTGGTGCGCCAATAGTAGTTTTGAAAAAAAAATGAAAAAAATTTTGTTACTAATGGCGTACCGTGGATGTGGTGCGCCATTAGTATTTGGACACTAATGGCACACCGACACATGGTGCATCATTAGTATATAGTAATGGCGCACCACATGTCTGATGCGCCATTAGTGGCCATATCATCTATAGCCCTTTTCCTAGTAGTGTTACCTCGAGCCTCCATGCGAGGGCGGCATGTCTTACTCCCCTCCCCCGAAGGGTGGTCGATTTTCCTAGATGGGGTGGTCCTCTCAGGTAGCTGGGTGAGGGTGGAGGCCCTAGGAGTCTTGGTGGCAGCATCATGGTCTCCAATAGGTGGTGGTGGTGGGGAAGGGGGGAGTTAGACCTACCCAGATCCAGGTGGTCCCGCACGACTCGAGGCTCTAGCAGGTGTTTAGAGTAAGGCACGCATCATGCATAGCAGGGGAGCATGGTAAGCTTCCCAGGTGTTTTTGGGCAGGGATCCGGATTTCAAAAGTGGCTTGGGGGTGGTGTCGTTCAAAGGTCCACTAGGCCTCACTGGAGGACGACAGCGGTCTCAAGAGGCACTTTTTTTTGGCTATTGATATGGTGTGGGTGGCATATTCCATGCCCTTGTGCTCGACATCGATGCACGTGTTTTGGTAGCGAGGTTATGGTATCCGGGGATGACGGTCCTGGGCCCTTGTCTTGGTTGGCTAGGCTATAGTAGATTTAGCTATGTGTGAATGAATCTTGCATGAACAAGAGGTATATTACGTCGACGCATTGGCCTCAGAAGAGAGTGAATGCGATCTATAAGGAGCACTATACGATTTCTGGATGTGCACTAAGTTGTAGTGGTCATTGGAGCTTCGGAAGCAAAGGGCTTTGTTTGGTTTAGGAGACATGCTTTTCATCTCTGCTGATGTTGGGGTGGCTCAAACCCGCTCCTTGTATAGTGGATTCCATTTTTATCCCCTTCGATGCTCTAGTCAATCGTCTTCTGTGCTCCTTCGGGGGCAGGGGGCTTCCCACCCCTTCTTGGGCAGATTTCTTGATGGAGTTTGCGTGGAGGGTACGCTGCGGCGATAGTTTTTCCACTTCCGAATTTGCTTGCCATGCTCATGTGTATGGTCCCGCGTTTCCTATGCAATTTTATGGCTTGAGAGAGCGGTGCGTTCTTTGTTCCCTTTATATTTACTTTTCACCAAGGTGCTACCAAATTAACATTCATCTCTTCTCCTCCACAAGAATATGTGATGCACATATACGATTTCTCAGAAAACAAAAAAAGAAACAAGAGTACAAAATCCATCCACTTGTATATAGTTCGTAATGAAAGTATTACATTACGAATAGGGTGTTTTGGCTCCTGGACATTTAATTGAAAGAAAGATCTTAAATTTTTTGTAGATGTTCTTGTTCTTGTTAGTGTCGCAAACGTGCTTGACAAATTTCATGTGAAACAGAGCAGTAGTATTTCGACAGTGAAAAAACAAAAATGAGGTGACATTTGCTTTTTTTTTTTACACAAGCCAAAATGCTTAACCTTTTTGCCTCAGAATTTACAAGTAGCATTTGGATGTGACTAAGATCGCATAAAATAGTTTTCTTGATTTTTTGACATTTGAAAAATTATTTTTGGGCCAGGAAGCATGTGCTCCCAGGAGCCAAATTGAATTTCCGGTACATTAGTGGAGTTTGGAAGAAAAATGTATGCCGACAAATTAGGCCTTAAAGTGGAATGCAGCTGATTTTTTTCATTCGGCCGGCTGGCGCCTAGACTAGTGTAGTGCAGCCACGGTATGGAACCTAGAGGTCACATCACATGCAAGCAATACCCATTCCGAGTAATTAATCAAGTCGTACTACTACATACTAACAGACCTTTTGTTGCCGTTCGACATTTGGCCCGCTTCTTGCGACCTAGGAATATATGATGCACCCGTAACCAAGCAATCTCGCGGTGACCCAGGCACGGGTTTGAGGTCGTCCAATCAAGACCCGGCATTGCTTTGATGTTCGACAAGCCAGAATTTGTGAACTGGGATACATAAGGAGATCCAGACCCGGCATTGCTTTGACCCGGCATTGCTTTGATGGTATGAGGTGAGTGACTTGGGGGTGATCTTCTTATTGTTGTGTTGGTTGTTTGGACGAGCTGTAAGCAGACTTGTTATTTGTTGCATGCACATTGTCGCCCTATTTGAGCGATTCTAGGTGTATTGTTCATGGAGATATTCTCACGTTGCAAATGTGGTCATTTATTTTTAGCATCATTGTTCACACGAGTTGCATATGTTGGCTTTTTATTGCAACCAATGGGATAAACTGGAAGCACATAAAATTCGCTGCATGGATGCGTTCAAATGTTGCCACACATTTATTTGGCCTCTTGAGAAAGGAGGCAAGAGGGGACATGTTGCATACATGTGGAAAAACATCGCGCACAAACATGTACTCCCTCCGTTCCCAAATATTTGTCTTTCTAGAGATTTCAACAAATGACTGCGTACGAACCAAAATGAGTGATGAATCTACATTCTAAAATATGTCTATATACATCCGTATGTTATAGTCTATTTAAAATTTCTAGAAAGACAAATATTTCCGAATGGAGAGAGTATTCTGCAGCGATTTTAGAGGTCTCAAATTTTACCAGTAAGCTGGATCCGACGGCCGACTAGCGCGTACTGCTGGCCTTCTTACATTGGGTCATATCTTGGTCCGTTAAGGAGAAAATAGTTTGATCAACAATTGCATGTAGCATTGTGACATGACAATGATATTGGAGGGCACATGCCTTGGTGCTTGTTTGCGGTGAGGGCTACATCATTGGTCGTTGATGGTGAAGTTAGAGTCGCCCTCGCGGAGGTGTGATGACAATGACAACGGATTACAATCTCAACGGCGTTTTTCTCCTCAACGGTGTATGTGCATTCTTGTGTGGGTTGTCAGGTCACCCTGTGTGCCTTGTTTTTGCGGACGTGTTATGACGGCTTTTGCCTGTTTTTCCATTAACTAACTGGCAACTCTCGTCGACCTTACCGAAAAAGGCTTCCGCCCCGCTTTATATATAAAGCAATGAACCAGAGAAACTCGGTACAAACGCACGCCACCACAACACACGCACACACCCAAGGCAGGATATATAGATGTTGAATGCAACAACACCTCCCCTAGCACTACAATAGCCACCGAGGTCCTCCGCCGTGAACATGCCACCGTGAAGAGATGAAGCCACATACGACGAACTGTGAGCTACAAGGCGACGCCTTCAGGAAGGAAATGACACCGGAGCGCCGCCACCGTCCGACCCGAGGGTCAGAGTTTTCCCTGGAGCAACACGACGGGCAATGAGAGCCACGACGACGTCTTCAGGAAAGGAACGAGCTTCGCCGCCACCGGTCCATCCGAAGAAAGAGCTGGTTTTCACCCCGAGCAGCACTCACTGCCACCGAACGGCACACCACGGCAACCACACCACCCCCACAACCATAGTCATCGGGAGCACTAAGTCACGGGCTCCGCCCATGAGCACCATGCAATAAACACTAGGGACGTCGCCCCGGCATCCAAGGCCTAAACAGCACCTCATCGAGACCCACCGCTACCCCAACCAAAGAGACTGAGCGCCCCCCAATGGCTGGCCTCCAACGACTCGTCATGCGGCACCATGCGTGAGACGAGATCATTCCTGCCGCCAGGCGCGAGACGGGCTCGGTCCTGCTACCAGGCGCAAGAACAGATCGGTCCTGCAGCATCGAGCGTGCAACGAGCGATGGACCACAGCTGGGACCGGACCAACCCTCGATGAAGATTGCGCCCCGAGCACCGAGAATAGGGGTCGAAGGCCTGCACAAGCAGCTCACTGACGGGACAACGCCGAAGAAGTCCAGCCACCGCCGTGAGACGATCCCGACCACCACCATGAGCCACCATGCCGTGGCAGCCCACATCCATGCTGAGCACAGCCCGTGGCACCTGCCATCGCTGGATCGGCCGGGGTCCGGCAGGCTCGCCGCCACCAGGGAGCCCTGCAGCAGGGGCGGCCACCGGAACAAGCCACCACCTGCAGCGAGCTGGAGCCCCGCCACCACAAGGGCTCAGCCC
>LR738714.1:739052425-739065001 GCA_902687465.1 Secale cereale | reverse complement strand
GTCTGTGTGTGTGCATATTTAGAAAAAAAAAATGTGTTGCGAAAGTTACATTTAAGGTTAGTTGATTTAGTGCAAATGTTAGATGAATTTTCTGTTTTTATTTTTTTATTGTTTTTATAGTTTTTATAGTTTTTATAGTCTTAGTTATATATACAAATGTTAGATGAATTTTCTGTTTTTATAGTTTTTTATAGTTTTAGTGATAGAATGTAGTTTTTTTATTAAGAACTAGTTTATTTTTTAGTAAAACTAGTTTATTTTTAGTAAGAACTAGTTCATTTTTATTTGTAGTAAGTGCTTATTAATTAGTTGAACTATTGAATTAATAGAACTAGTTTATTCTTTTAGTTCAAGCAATTATTCCCGCATCGACGTCGACGATGCCTATCCTGCATCCTCATCGTCGACTCAACGGAGGCCTGCTTGATCAAAGAGGTCATGTTCGGGACTGGGCCCCGCCGGGCTGGTACTGGGAGGTGCTTCCTTCCTGGGGGCGCAACTTGGTGAGGAGCCAACCCGTTGTTGACCCGAACCTTCTTTGGTGGCGGGCTCGCGGGCTAGTGACGGTGCGGTGGCTTAAGGATCCCACGGAGGTTGTACGTCACCGTGTCAGCGAGGAGGACGAGCATGCCCGTCGCTACATGGTTGCATTGGAGGGCAGGTTCGACAATACATGGCAGGTTCTTCAGGGATCTCACTGGAGCTATGATCCTGTGATGGTTCCTTCTCTTTGGGTGTCCACTGCCCGCGCCGATACCCATCGTTCGTTAGGGTTTTAGCTGTATTAATTAATTAGTGATGCTATATGTATGATACTATTCGAGATGTATTAGTGTAATATTCGACAATGTACGGACGCGAGAGATGATTTAGTTTTACTTATTGAATGCTCAAACTGGAGTCCAACCAAATCTCCATGTCAATATGAGTCCTATAATTAAGATATTTTGAAATGTTTTTTTTTATTTTCAACCATTGAATTTTGGCATGACTTGTGCTACAATATGTAGGAAATGTCGTCGTCTGACGATGACGATAGGATCCCGGCGTGCGACTGGTGTGGCGACGACCGGGGTCAGTGCGAAAGGCCACACCTGGTAGACGATCGATGCTTCAGTGTTAAGCTCGATTAGGCCTTCGATTTTGAGATGGTATGCAACACGACAAGTCTTGTTTGGTAATTAAGCATGACTTATGCCTTCTTTTCAACGTGTAATTTTGGTCTTTTACAATTCGACTAGCTTATCCCATGCCATGCAAGGCGTTATGTCTTGGAGCATCTGGATTTTGAAGATCATGAAAGTATGAAGACAAAAAAATTCATCTCAGGACCCATCATGATTATAATTTTCTTGTAAAGCTATACAATTCGGAGAGCGTAACCCATTTTTGTTGCTCGAACTGAAGAGCACTGTGCAAGGCATATGATTTTCAGGAGGGTATGTATGTCACCTTTGACCTTGGTGATGATGACGATGGCTTGTGTGTCCTTTTTGATACGCTTCCAGTTCTACCTCTATGTGAGTTTCTCAAACATATTTATTAAGTAATTTATATTGTTTATTTCAAAATAATTGACAGCTTATTTCCATTCTTCAAGAAATGTACGAAAGATGGTAGACAGAACCCAATACACTAATGGTGCAGAATTAACTTGTCAGAAGAAAAATCATCTTGTCTCATTACTTTCTTATTTTGAGCGTTACAATACCTATTCTAAAACTCCTGCACATTATGGTCAATACGTGCCACTAGTGCACGTGTTGAACTACGGTAACATCCATGGAGATGTCATGGTAAAATTTGTGCCCGATCATCTTTTGCATAAATTCTTCTAAAACTAAACTACATTACTAACTACGAAGTTATTACTATGTTTTTCAACAGAAAATCCCTTCGAATTGTGTGCCTGATCTGATGTTTCAGAAAGGCCACCTTAATGTTATGAGCTTATTACCGTACTCGTCAGGTCATCATCCTACGCATAACTGTCCATACCGGATTTCTAAAACCAATGAAGACATGACAATCAAAGATTGGAAGAAATGTATGGTCAATCGTAGGGAGCTACATGGAAGCGACATTGTGCGAAAGCCAAGAATTGGAGACATGATAATCTGCATTCTCCATAATGGAGAGTCAGAGCCTCTCTTGTTTTATGCTATTTCACCTTAGAGGGGGTGTACTTAATTAAGTCTGGCTACTCATGATCATGTGCTAAGAAGTTGTTAGATGACTATGATGATGATGATGAGTAGGACTTGTTATTATGACAACGAGTAGAACTTATGAGATGACGATGATGCTGAGTACGACTTTTTTATTATGACAACGATGATGATGATTTATTATTAATTATGATGATGCATTGTTATATGAGCATGCACGGAGATAAGAGCGGCAATTTCTCTCTATTAGCTAGCTAACGCAATATATGAAACCCCTAAATTAACCCTACAAAACCCCCCAAACCCCCTCCCCCCTTTCAGAAAAAAACCCTAGCCCCATGAACTGCTGACGCATGGAAACTTATTTATCCCGGTTGGTGTTACCAACCGGGACAAAAGGCCCCCCTGCCTGGGCAAGCCGCAATTGCCACGTGGAGACCCATCTGTCCCGGTTGGTATAAGAACCGGGACTAATGGTCTAGGGCATTTGTATCGACCGTTTAGTCTCGGTTCCCCAACCGGGACAAATGGCCCTTATGAACCGGGACAAATAGCCCTTTTTGCACTAGTGTGATATGGTGTGGCCAATGTGCTCCCTGCCCTTGTGCTCGGCTTCAACATGCTGGTTTTTTATGGCGAGTTTGTGTTATCCCCGGATGGCGGTCCTTGGCCGTGGTTGTGGTTGGCTAGGCTACATATCTAAGTTGATCTAGCTACATGGGAGTGGGTATTTCATGAACAAGAGGTACATGGAAGTAGAAGTGGTGGCCTCATAAGCTGGCGAAGGCAGCCTAGAAGGGGTGCAATAGAAATTCTGGATTTCAGGACAACAACATGTAGTGGTCATTGGAGCTTTGGAGGCGAAGGATTTTGTTGTGTTTAGGAGACACACTTTCACCTTCATCGATGTCCGGGTGGCCCAAACCCACTCCTTGTATGGCCGGTTTGGTTTATCTTCTCCTCGATGCTCTAGCGAATCGTCTCTTGTGCTCCTTACGGTGCAACAATAGTTTTTCCTCTTCCACGTTTGCTTGATGTGTTGGCGTATATGGTCATGTGTTTCGTATATCATTTTCTTGCTTGGAGGAAGGGGGTTGTCTTTGTGCCCTTTATATCTACTTTTTTTTATTTAGAGAAAAGGCGATCGCCCGACTTTATAAATAAAGTCACCAGGCAGAGTCATAACACCAGCACATAACACCACATAAGTTTAGCAGAATAGGGCTAAGAAGTATGAGTACAAGGCATCCAGCCTAACATGGCACGCAGGCCGATCAGCAGAAACATTTAGGAATCCGTCCTCCTATAGTGCCTCAGCAGGGAAGACGCCGTAGATTTCATTTTAGATAACATGTCGTCGAAAGCCTCTAGGTCCCTTCCTTAGTCAATGATCTCCACAGCTATAAAAAGACATTGGCTTTAAATAAGCATCTCACAGGGTTAGCCAGGAAAATGTGTTCAATAGTGAACTTGTTTCTAGTAGTCCATAGCGACCAATAGATCGCAGCCTAGTCCACCAAGAAAACCCTCTTAGACCGGCCTGATAGAGAATTAATACAACACCGTAAATAATCAAAAGAAGATGGGTTCCAATTAACACGAAGCCAAAGTCTAATGCAACTCCAAATGAATTTAGCCAGAGAGCATTGAAAGAAGATATGTTCGGTATTCTCAAGAGCACCACATAACTGACATCTATCAGAGCCCGGCCCGTTCCTCTTCTTAATCTGATCATCCGCAGGGAGCTTACGACGGAGAGCTTGCCATAGGAAGATTTTAATCTTAGGAGGAATGCGGGCTGACCATATATTCTTAGACTTAGCAGCACGGCCGCCGGAGATAAGTTTTGAATACGCCGATTTAACAGAGAAACGCCCCGAGGAGGAATGGGGCCAAACAACGGAGTCCTCTTCCTCCGAAAGCAAGGGGAAGCGGGCAGTAAGGTGCTGCCATTCTTCCAACTCCACAAGGGAAAGAGAACGTCGAAAATCTAACACCTAGTCCTGAACCGAGAGCTCAAAGATAGAGATCTCGGGATCAGCACAAAACGAAAACAAATTCGGATAAGCAACCGCAAGCGTGGTATCCCCTAGCCACCAGTCTAACCAAAAATGAGTAGATTTACCATTCCGAACTACAAATTTAACAAGAGATCGGAAAATCGGTCGAACTTTACCAAGCTGACGCCAGAATTGAGAACCACCAGAAGAGGGTGCGAACATAGGGCTCGAGGAGGGGAAGTATTTAGCTTTGAGAAGGGAAAGCCAAGTAGGACGATCCTCAAGGTACATTATCTTCCACCACCATTTTAACATAAGGCACTTGGTCATGATCCGAGTATTAATGATGCCAAGGGCCCCCATGTTCTTAGGTCTACAAATAAGGTCCCATTTAACCATCCTATATTTGCGTTTATTATCGGAGGAATTCCAATAGAAGGCACCCATGTGCTTGTCGAAACCAGTGTGTATCCCTCTGGACAGTAGATAGAAGCCCATTAGAAACATCGGAAGGGAGGAGAGGCACGAGTTAGTAAGGGCAACCTTGCCCGCCTGAGAGTTATAGCGACCTCTCCATGGCAAAACTCTGTTGCCAACTTTAGTCACTGCCGGGGCGAAATCTTTCGCCAAAAGCTTGAGAGGGGAAATAGGTAAGCCCAAATATTTGAGAGGGTAAGACCCAAGAGAGCAATTCAGAAGATGTGCCACCCGCTGAGCTTCCGAGTCAGTCACCCCAGTAACAATGACCTCGCTCTTAGAGAAGTTAATTTTAAGACCCGAAAGAGCTTCGAAGCATAGAAGAAGAAATTTCAGATTCGTGAGACTGTTCTCATTAAGTTCAACCATAATGATGGTATCGTCCGCATATTGGAGGTGAGTGATGCCATTAGGGATAAGGTGAGAGCTAACAGGCAAAATGTGTCCACCAGCTGCAGCACGAGAAAGAATGTGAGATAGAGCATGGGCTACAAAATTAAAAAGCAACGGGGACGCCGGATCCCCTTGTCTCAGGCCCCTACCATTAGCAAAAAAGTTACTAGTTTGACCATTCACCGCCACAGTCGTGTGCCCACCGGAGAATAGCTGCATCAGGCGGTGCACCACCGAACCCTCGAAGCCCTTAGCCAGCAGAACTTGGCGGAGGAAATTCCAACTCACCGAGTCATACGCCTTTTCGAAGTCTAGTTTAAGGACCACGGCCTTAGTGCTCTTACTTCGCAGATCATGAATTATCTCATGTAAGCAAAGCACCCCATCCAAGATAAATCTCCCCTTTATGAACACAGATTGGAAAGGACTAATGACCCGATGGGCGATCGGAGAAACCCTAGTAGCCATGCCCTTAGCGGGAATCTTCGCAAAGTTGTTAATTAGAGCAATGGGCCTAAATTGGGAGATCAAGTCAGCACCTTTGACCTTAGGAATGAGGGTGAGTACCGCGTAGTTAAGTCTCCAGATGTCAACAGTTCCCAGCCAAAACCCTTGTGTAATAGCCTTAATGAGGCCTTTTAACTGATGCCAGAATTTCCAGAAGAAAGGGATGGAAAAGCCGCCAGGTCCTGAAGCCGCATTAGAGTTGACAGTACGAATCGTGTCGAAAATTTCCTCTTCGGACAGGGGGGGAGGGGGTGAGCAAACTATCATTTACAGCGCTCAAAATCTGTTCGAGAGGGGACCAGAAAGACGGAGCTAACTTAAAACCCAACTCAGGTTTAGCCGCTAATAGGTTAGAGAAGAATTGAACCACATGGCACAGAATCACCGAAGGGTCAGAGACCCTGACGCCGTCAATAAGGAGGCTATCAATCAGGCATCTCCGACGTCTACCATTAGCAATAGCGAAGAAATAGGTCGTGGGCGAGTCACCCTTTAAGGTCCAGTTGATAGTGCCTCTCTGCTTCCAGTACACTTCCTCCTGCCGATGAATACCCAATAGAGCCTCTTCTAAGCCGTAACGGATCTGCCATTCGGCCGTGGACAGACTAGAAATATCCGCGCACTCGTCAAGCTCGCCAATTTGAGCAGCCAGCCTAGCTTTGTCTCGCCTTGACTCAACATAATGATTTTTGGACCAGCCTATAAGGAATCTACGAAGAAAATAGGAGCATTGATGCCAGTCATCCATCGGGCCAAAAGATCGGCGGTTAGAGGATAGGAAAGTCAAAATCTTTTGCGCCAGCAAGTCAGTGAATCCCTCCACTTGTAGCCAGGAAGCATCAAACTAAAACCTCGGGAAGCCAACCGAGCGTGAGCCATCATCAAGAATCTGGGGGGCGTGATTAGATCCCACAATGGCAAGAGCTCTGAGACCAGCATGGGGGAATAGTGAATCCCAACTAGGACATAAAAAACCCTATCAAGGACCGAACGAATGAGGGAGGTTTGGCGATTAGTCCACGTGTACCGGGCCCCAACCCTAGGAATTTCACGAATAGCTTTGTCCCTAATGAAAGCATTGAAGGCATCAGCCAGAGGCCAAGAGAAATTAGAGGAGCTCTTATCAGAAGGATACCGCATCAAGTTAAAATCGCCCCCAATCAGGAGAGGCAGCTGACAAGATTCAATTTTATTACTAAGTTCGTCCAAAAAAACGTATGACATAGAGTGGTCAGCCGGACCATAGACCACCATGATTTCTAGTAAAGAGTTAAGAGCTCGATAAGATACCGCCGTGCTCGCCCAAAAGATGCCATGGTCAAAAGCAACAAAATCGAAAACATCTTTTTTGGTACCAAGGAGAATACCACCCGAATGTCCAGTAGAGGCCACACAGTTCCAATTAAATATATCTATCCCAGCAACGGCCGAGAGTTCGCTAGAGGTGAAGGATGATTTTAGAGTCTCAACAAGGCCAATAAAATCCACATTTTCAGACCGCACCAGGTCTTTAAGCTGGTCCTACGCCCCCTAGCGCCGAAACCTATATCTACTTTTCACCAAGGTGTATCAAATTATTTAATAGTTAAATCTTCTCTTCTACTCTCTCTGTTTTAAAATATAAGGTGTTCCAAAATATAAGGTGCATTAGGTATTTTTAAAGTCAAACGTGTGCATGTTTGACCAAATTTCTAGAAAAATATATCAATATGTAAAATACCAAATTTATATCATTTGATCCATCTTGAAAATTTTTTTTATATATTTTGTCTATTAAGTACCAGAGATGTTGATATTTTCTTCTATAATCTTGGTCAAACATGCAATCATTTGACTTTCACGAAAACTAATGCACCTTATATTTTGGTACGGAGTGAGTGATGCACGTGTCGGGTTTCTCAAAAAACAAAAGGAAAAACTAGAGTACAAAAACACATTATAGTTCCATGAAGATGAGGTGGTCCTCTCGGGTTGTCGAGCAAGGGATGTGGCCCTAGGAGTCTTGGTGGTAAAATCACGGTCTTCGATAGGTGGTGGCAGTGGAGAAAGGGGGAGTCAGGCTGATGCACATCCAGGTGGACAAGCATGATTCGAGGCTTCAACAGGAATACCCGGTGGCAAACGCGATCTTACAAGGCCCAAAACTAGAAGATGAGATGGCAGGAACTGTTGTTGTACAACAATCATCAACCACACAAGACCCATCTTTAGTTCCAGGACAAGGGATTTTCTGTGATGCGGCATGGAGAAATGAGGACAATATGCAACCATTGCCAGCAGGTATTAGTGTCATCATCCAACTCGGGGAAAATGGTCACTGTCAGGAGCTGCAGGTTTCAGCTATGTCTCCTTCAGTGTCGTCCGCTCGCCAAGCTGAAGCCAAGTCACAAGTCACTGGAACAAAAGAGCATCTCCAGCTGTTGCGCCCTCAAGACACGCTGAAAACCGTCGTCTGGGGGCGAGCCGACGCTAGTTTCGATTTAGGTGTCAGTGCGTTCCCAGTCGCCGCCCCTCCAGGTCGCCCTCAGGCACCGATATCGGCCCAGTTTCGGCGCTTTCAGCCCATTTTCAACGCTTTCAGCCTAGCGCAAAACGGCCAGGCTCGACGTGTTTCGGCGTCTATTGAAATAGAATCACATAGTCGCAAATAAAATCACAGTTTCACATACGATAGATATATAGATAGTTCACATATATCCTACGATAGATAGATAGTTCACATAATCTTATCCTACGATAGATAGATAAATAGATAGCTCACATAGTCTTCTCCTACGAACTACTACTACTCGTCATTCTCCGACTCGGACTCTGCCTCGGTGATGTCCTCCTCCGACGTCTCAGCGTATGCGTCAAGGAACCACTCGTCGGTGGAGTCCCACGAGGAGGCATCTCCTAGCTCGATGTTGAATTTAGCGACCGCCTTCCGCGCTTGCTTGTCCTCGCGATAGGCCGCTCGCTCCTCCCTCCTCCTCTTCCTCTCCGCCGTCTTCTCGGCCAAGAACTGGTGCTCGTTGATGATGTCTTGCGGGAAGTTTTGGCGCCACGTCGCCATGGCTTCCTCGTCCATCTCGGCCAGGTTGAGACGGTGCGCCCGCCTACGGTTCTTCCGACGATCGTCGTCGGTGGTAAGCCGCGGGGGAGGCGCCAACTCCTGTGCCCGCTCCAGAGTCAGCACGTCCGTGAAGTTCATGTCCCAACGGGAACGTCGGAGGCGCCATGTCGCAGCTCGTACGCGCGGGCGCCCTCCTGAGCGGTGTCGAAGGTTCCGAGACCGAGGCGCACGTCGCCCGACCGAATCTCGGCGGAGTAGGTGCCGGACGGACGAACGCGGACGCCGCGGTAGCCCGCAGCTCCCCGGCGGCGAGGCGGCATGGGGGCGCAGTGTGTGTCAGCGACGAAGCAGCGAGCGGCGGAGGAGGCGGTAAAGCGCGCGTGGTAGTGTGGAGAGTGCGGGGGGGATGTGCTGCGGTGTGGCGTTCACCGGCGAGGTGGGCGGCTTTTATAGCCGGAACTCAGGCGACGAGAGGCGCATGTCAGGCGACGCGTGGCGGGCACCCGTGGCGCTGGGCGACGCGACGATTCGCTGTGCGGCATCAATGGGCAGGCTAACCGGCGCTGCATCTCGGCAGCGCGGGGCATCAACGGAGGCGACGGCGCGGAAGTGCGGCAGCTTTGGCATTGATTCCCACAGGAACCGAGGCGATGAGGACGACGAAGCAGCGCGTCGCTGACAGGGCGGGCCCATCACAGTTTGCGCCAAAAACGACCCGTCCGGCGACCCCAGCGCCCCGGGTTCGGGTTGGGTCCGCCGGCGCCAGTTTCGGCCCAATCCGACGAAAAACGGGCTCCTGGGGGCGCGAGTGGGCCATTTTTTCGGCGCCGGCGCCGAAAAAGTGGTCTGGGGGACCTGTTGGAGGCGCGGCTGGAGATGCTCTAAGGCCCATTGTTGCTTCTATACAGGTGTCGCCATCTTTTATCCACACCGGAGTAGCACACATCAACACATATTTTAATGTCAAAGCATATCATCAAGCTAAGTCAGTGATCAAAATTTTTAAAAAAAAAAGCCTCTAGATTTTTGTTGTCTCTCTTGAGATGCATGTGTTAATTCTATGGATCGGTAGGTTTAGGGATCCGTGGTAGATTACTGTGGTATTACCTTCTGCCTGGCCTGACGAGCTCGATCCAGCGCCGGCCATGGTGAAGTAGGGGCCGGTGATGGCAGAGAGATGACGGCGGTGGTGTGGTGCTTCCCGTCACTACTGCGAACCCTAGATCGGAAGGGGTTATCGGTGGGGTGTGAGGCTTCGTGACAAACCTCGTGTAGCGAGCCGCCGGCCCCCACCTCTTTATATAGCGCAGTGTGACAGGGGCCCGTCAGCCATAGTGGGCTGGGCGCCCCCGATCAGGGCGCAGATCTAAGGGCCCGGTGGGCCGTTGGGCCCACGCGGAGGAGATCAACCTAACATTCTCCCCCTTGATCTCAACTTTACTTTTAACCTTATACTTTCTAGTTTATTTGTTTCATCACATATTGGTACATAGAGCATGTTTCATCGTCACGGCTTAATTGCCGATAGAATCATACAGCTACAACATATGTTTTGTTCGGAAACAAATTCCGTTCCTTTTGGGCCTATCCAGGAACCATAGGCTTTCCCTTAAACCCATGCCGGCTAAGTGTTCCTTGAACACATTGGGTGGTAAGCCTTTCGTTAGCGGATCCGCAAGCATATCTTTTGTCCTTATATGCTCGAGACTTATAGTGTGATCCTGGAATTTATCCTTCACAACATAATACTTTATCTCTATAGTTTTTGCAGCATTACTCGACTTGTTGTTGTGAGCATAGAATACTGCGGGCTCGTTGTCACAGTACATCTTTAGTGGTTTGTCAATACAATCTACCACTTTCAACTCGGGTATAAATTTCTTTAGCCATATCGCCCGCCCTGTGGCTTCGAAGCATGCTATGAATTCTGCATACATCGTGGATGATGCAACTATTGACTGTTTGGAGCTTTTCCATGAAATAGCTCCCCCATCAAGAGTGAATACGTATCCTGACGTGGATTTTCTATCATCCCTGTCCCCCACAAAATCTGCGTCTGAATACCCTTTTATCTCTAAGGATTCACATCTCCTGTATGTTAGCATGTAGTCCTTCGTGCCTTGCGCATAACGCAATGCTTTCTTTACCATCTTCCAGTGCTCTATGACTGGATTGGATTGATATCTATCGAGTACTCCGGTGATAAAAGCTAAGTCAGGGCGAGTGCACACTTGTGCATACTGTAAGCTTCCAACGGCCGAAGCATATGGTACTCCTTTCATTTGATCGATCTCGTACTGATTCTTGGGAGATTGGAATTTCCCAAAACTATCGTCCTTGACTATAGGAACAGGTGTGGCTTTACTCGCATGCATATTATACTTTTTAAGAACCTTTTCTAAATATGCTTTCTGCGATAGTCCTAAGCCTCTATTGTTCCTATCTCGGTGAATTTCTATGCCCAAAACATATGATGCTTCATCAAGATCTGTTATGTCAAAATTTGAGGATAAGAACTTCTTTGTTTCTTGTAGTAGACTAACATCACTGCTAGCAAGCAGGATATCATCCACATACAAGATTAGGAAAATATATTTCCCATTTTTAAACCTTGCATAAATGCAATTATCCTCAACATTTTCTTTAAATCCAAAACTTTTAATTGTCTCATTAAACTTTAGATACCACTGTCTAGAGGCTTGCTTTAATTCATAAATGGATTTCTTCAGGCGGCATCCCATATCTTCCTTGCCTTCCATGATAAAACCCTTGGGTTGTTTCATGTAGAAATTTTCTTTTAAATCCCCGTTGAGAAATGCCGTCTTTACATCCATTTGATGTAACTCTAAATCAAAATGAGCAACTAATGCCATTATGATTCTGAAGGAATCCTAACATGAGACTGGAGAAAATGTCTCATTGTAATCTATCCCTTCTCTTTGTGTAAATCCTTTTGCCACGAGTCGTGCTTTATACTTTTCTATATTCCCTTTAGAGTCATACTTAATTTTGTAGAATCATTTACAGCCTACTGTTTTGGCTCCTTTAGGAATTTCCTCTAAGTCCCAAACATCTTTGGAACTCATCGATTTCATCTCGTCTTCCATTGCCTTCATCCACTCCGATGAATGAGGGCTTCTCATGGCTTCTTCATATGAGGTGGGATCTTTATCCATATGAACCATTTCTGTGTTATAAACTTTAAAGTCAGTAAAAATAGCTGACTTTCTAGGTCTTGTAGACCTTCTAAGGGCCTCAGTTTCTGGCACATTCTGTGCCTCAACGTCTGGCACTTCTTCTAAAATTTGCTGCTGCACCTCCCTTTCATGCTCAACAAAGGGTTCAGTCGGCTCCTGACGGACAGTTTCCGGGTCTTCTCTCATAGTTGTCATGGGTGGAGTTGCAACTGGTAGTGAGAAAAATGGCTCCTGAATCATCGGATTAGGTGCATGCATCCTCTTCTCCTCAAGATCAATTTTCCGAGCTACCAAGCTCCCCCTCATCATTTCGTCCTCTAAGAAGACTGCATGTCTTGTTTCTACAAACTTTGTATATTTGTCTGGACAGTAGAAACGAAAACCTTTTGATCTGTCTGGGTAGCCAATGAAGTGGCAACTCATTGTTTTGAGATCTAACTTTGCAGTGTTGGATTAAACATTTTGGCCTCTGCGGGGCACCCCCACACCCTGAAGTGTTGTAGGGAGGGCACTTTTCCTGTCCATAGCTCGTACGGTGTTTTGGGCACCGACTTGCTTGGTACTCTATTGAGAATGTGAATGGCGGTTTTAAGCGCCTCCATCCATAATCCCAATGGCAAGGTGGAGTAACTCATCATGTTGCGCATCATATCCATAAGGGTACGGTTACGCCTTTCAGCTACTCCATTTTGCTGAGGCTCGCCCGGCATTGAATACTGGGCGACTATGCCAGTCTCCTGCAAGAACTTTGCAAAAGGTCCAGGCACTTGGCCATATGG
>LR738714.1:739034321-739052339 GCA_902687465.1 Secale cereale | reverse complement strand
CCCGGTCGGACCTTACTATCTTTATTCTTTTGTCATGCTGATTTTCAACTTTAGCTTTGAATATTTTAAATTTATCCAACGCTTCTGATCTTTCTTTGATTGGATAAATATAACCATAGCGAGAGTAATCATCTGTGAATGTTATGAACGAGTCATAGCCATCCACACTTTTCACCGGAAATGGTCCACAAATGTCAGTGTGGATGATTTCTAGTGTTGTTGTGCTACGGTTTGCACCCTTGTTGATTTGTTTTACATACTTTCCTTTAATGCAATCTATGCATTGTTCTAAGTCTGAGAACTCTAATGGAGGAAGAATTTCACTTTTAACGAGTATCTCTATTCTCCCCTTGGAAATATGGCCCAAACGACAGTGCCATAATTTCGATGAGTCGTGAGTTCTCTTTCTTTTCTTTTGTTCTTTATTCGACGCGGAAATATGCTCATTCACATTGCATACAGAATAAACTTTTTCACGAAGTGATAATAAATAAAGCTCATCGTGGAGTAAAGCATCACCCACATAAGCATTATTAAACCATATGGCACATTTGCCATGTCCAAAATAACACTCATAATGATCTTTGTCCAAGCAAGAAACACTAATCAAATTTCTATTACATGAAGGAACATATAAAACATCACTAAGTAGAAGCTTGAATCCATCAGCTAACTCCAAGGAGATGTCGTCGACAGCTTTAACTTCCGCTTGAATTCCATTTGCTACTTCAATTCCTCTTTCTCTTCTTTGCGTAGTCCGGGTCGAATGGAATCCCTGTAAAGAATTTGCAACATGAACAGTCGCTCCTGAGTCAATCCACCAAGTGGATTTCGAAAACTGTGTATATAGGGATTCATTAACTAAGGAAACAATGTTGTTACCTTGCTTTGCCATTATGGACTTCAGCCAATCAGGGCAGTCCACCTTGTTGTGACCAGACTTGTGACAGTGGAGGCATGTGTCTTTGTCCACTGCAAAATGCTTTGGCTGATGTTGACGCTGATAGGGAGCTTTTCCATGAGGCTTTGAGGGAGAACCCATAGTGTTTTCATTGAAATTCTTTTTCTTATCCTTCACATAGTTGATAGAACCACCATGTGAGGCTTTAAGCCGTTTTTCCTCTTGGACACACATGGCAATGGTCTTTTCTATGTCTCATGTTCCAGGTGACATATTGTAGTTTACCACAAATGTTTCAAACTCCTTTGGCAAAAAAGCCATGATCAGGTGGACCAGGAGAGTTGGTTTGATCTCCAGATCCGCATCCATGGGCTTGAGCTTTGCTGCCATATTGCTCATCCTAAGGACGTGCTCTCTTATTCCATGACCACCGCCAGTGTAGTTCTGTGTAACCAGTTACTTTAACAGCTGGATGGCATATGTCTTTGAAGAACCAGTGAACTGGCTCTTTATCTTTGTTAGCAGCTCTCCTACAGCAGTGCACTCTGCAATTGAGCCCACGATTGCGTTCTCAATTGTGTTCTTTATAAAAGCCATGCACTTTTTATTTGCATTGACCCACTTTTGGTTGTCTATGGAATATGACTATTCCAGAGGGGCATAATCCCTCTTCTTTTTGTCCCATGCAGCATCATCATCAGTAGTCTCTCTTACTGGTTCTTTAGGTCTGACCGGTTGTGGTTGTTCCACTACACAATCCACATCAGCATAGATAAATGCCATGTCTACTTTCTTCCTCCACTCAGTGTAGTTGTCACCTCTGAGTGTCGGAACGTCTTTTATGCAACTCATTAAGAGGTACCCTCCTGAAATCATAATGGAGTGATGTCAATATAACAATCATATGTATTAATCTAACGTTGGTCAAATTAAACACATAATTGTCTATGTAATTAAATCTATATTACCGTTGGGCAAATTATTAGAAATAAATGTGTCTTTATTTTCAATAATAAAATATGATCATGCTATTAACAATGTTGGTTATAAAATAACATAATCACACTTATTTCAATAATCACTTTAAACATGCTCTTAAAGAAAACATAATACTTTTATTTTCTTTGTAAAAGAGCACTATTATTTTACGCAGCGGAAAACACGAATAAAAAATTCGTGAACATTTTACTTTTAACAGAAACTTTTCTATTTTTCTGTTTACTTTTGTATTTTCTAAACAAAAAATTTCGTTGGAAAAAATGCATAGAAAAAAACTATTTAAATCTTCCCAAAATTGGAAAGAATAAAAAACTGAAGGAAAAAATAAAATAAACGTGGCGGCCTGAGCCCAGCATGCGGCTGCGGCCTCTGCCCAGCAGCGCCATCCCTGGCCTGCGCACCGCCCGCTACTGGGCCAAAACCGGCCCACGTCCTCAGCCACTTTTGGCCCAGAAGGCCCGCAGCGCCTTAGGGTTTGATGTGTGGCCGTCGGATTTCATCCGACGGTCCAGCGCACTGATCGCTGGAACAAAACTTGTGCCCGAAGCGGTCTGGTCGAGGAGGAAACCCTCGGTCATTCCTCCCCACCCCGCGCCGCTCGCTCTCATCTCTGTCCCGACTGAGTCGGGCCACAGCGCCGCGGCACCTGGCCGGCCGCCGGCGACGAGCGCCACCGCGCCGTGCTCCTGCCGCCGGCGACGGCCACTGCACGCCGCGCGAGTCCTCCCCCCTTCCTCTTTCTGTTGTTTTTCCCTTGCCTCTCCTCCCTCTTCTAGCAACACAGAGAGAGAGAGACTGGAGCTGATCTCAGATGCGGCGGCGCCGGCCCCGTCCCCCTTGCCGGCGCGCGTGTGCTCCCGAAGGAGAGCGCGCCGCCATCAAGCGGCTCGGTGGTGGTGCCCTTTGCCCCTTGCGGGGTAGTGTTCTTCGTCCCGGATCCTCGGCATGCCGATGTGATTCGGGATCGAGAGGAACGGCACGGCCGGTGATGGCAGAGAGATGACGGCGGTGCTTCCCGTCACTACTGCGAACCCTAGATCGGAAGGGGTTATCAGTGGGGTGTGCGGCTTCGCGGCGAACCTCGTGTAGCGAGCCGTCGGCCCCCACCTCTTTATATAGCGCAGTGTGACAGGGACCCGTCAGCCATAGTGGGATGGGCGCCCTCGATCAGGGCGCAGATCTAAGGCCCCGGTGGGCCGTTGGGCCCACGCGGAGGAGATCAACCTAACAGCATGATCTTGTATTGCGAGAGATGTCCTCGGCATGTCTAGTGTGAGACCTTTCATGCTACTCTCTGTAAAATATTGCTAATGGAATAAAATCTTTTGGTGTTAAAAAAACCCCGGACACTATGCATAGCGGAGGACCAGGGAATGCCCGCAACCAGCTACGTGCAGCCGGAAACCATGCACTAGCCCGGACTGAGGCAGACGCCGCCGCCGGTCGTCGAACCTTCGTACTATACTTATTAGGAAAAAAAAGTATTGTACTGATCATAAATATACTAGTAGAAGTTCTACAGATATATTCTACGGCTTTTAACGCACAAACCAGATTACCTAAGGAAAAAATATTGAAGCATACATATACATGGGCAGCATCCGTTGAACATCCCTACAAATGGGTGAACTGGTTGCTTTCTTTTACTACATTCAGGATAGATACACAATGCACTAGGGGTAAAATGATCTTACCTCACACTTAACGCCGTTACTGGCTAAGGAGAAAGTGTTATAAAAGGAACAAAATTTACTTTAGGTGTCAAATACGGAAGAATTTTTTTTGAGGGCCAAATAGGGAAGCAAATTTTAAGAAAGGGGCAAATAAGGGCATCTCCCTAAATATAAATGATTGTGTATAACTCTTGCCTTTTTATTTTGAGGATAAAAGAAGCATGCCAAGTCAAAATAAAAGCTAATAGCATTGTTCGTCTCAGACTCGACCGGCAGTGGCGACGCTCTGCACCGTGCACCCTCCTGAGGGTGTTGTCATAGAGCTTAGGTGTCATAAGGCATGTTGTGGCATAGCTGTTCAGGCATGCATGTGTTATCTTTCGGCAGCATAGTCGCGTGACCTTATGTGTCCCGGTTATCTAGGGATCTGCTTGTAAGAGGGTCTCCTCATTACTTTGTATCGTCCGACCGTCTATTGTATTTTGCACTTTATATATAAAGCATGGCGAGAGCCTGTTTCAAGGAAACGGAGCAAACATTCACTTGGACCTCTTTTTCAGTTTTCGAGGATGAAGAATGAGACAAGGATTCTTAGGAGCATAATAATATTAGTGAGTGTTTGCTCCATTTCTTTGAACCAAATGTAGTGGTACAGTAGAAACGATTTATATTTCTATGTTTTTCTCAGTTTTTAAGCCCTGAGAATTAGGGTGGTTGGCAATTACGACGACCATGTCATTGTATGGGTGTGAATTATTTTGATCGGAAAGAATCATGTAAAGGAAGTGTAGGAAATTTTTCATGATTCTTCCTTTGATCCAAATCTACTTGGTCAAAAAATATGTGTGCCTCTTTTTTTTTTGATTATCTCCTTCCTTTACATGATTCTTTTTTTTTTGCGGGGAATATGTGTGCCTCTCTACTCTCACCCCAGCCCACCGCCCACCCCTGTGAACAAATCACAAAAAAATATGCATGTTTTTTCAATTTTACATCATCAAACAAAGGAGGACCTAAATTGCGCAGTTCAAATCCCGTAAAACCTCTAGTACAAAATCCAGAAACTCTGTTTTCTCAAAAAAAAAAATCCGAAAAAAATAACAACACTCACTCTTTGCAACTACATCTAGTTTACCACAAGAAGGCATCACACAAAAAAGGATGTTTCACATATAGGTTTTTTTAAAATAAACATACCATATATGCAACCACACCCCCATGGCAAAAATTAAAAAAACACAAAATGCTTTCTCCACCTCACAACTAGAGCGGAAGAAAACACCTTCTCTCTTGACATATGACCATGCGACGATCATCATCCCCCTCTATGAAGATTAGCATCCCAATGTATGCTCGACACGGCAGAAAAGTGTATGAAAAGAAAGAAAACAAAGAAATAGGTTAAAGTAACACATCGTTATAATCTTCATACATAACATCCGGTGAAGCTAGCACATTGATCAGAGGTCCATACTTAGTAGGGCTGGTACGCCTTGTGAGGCAACGCTAGGGTTTCTTCTTCGATTTGGGGATTGATTGGGCTGGCGGACTGACCCACCAGGTATGAGCAAAACCTGTTTTAAGATGATTATTTGGAAAACCAGTTTTAAATGGTTGCTATGTTAAAGCTGACTTATAGGATACTTTGTTTGGACCTTAAAACTTAAAATAGTTACTGATGTAAATCGATTTTCGTCTCTGAGTTCCTTCCGTCCGTGATCTCTCTTCCTCAACGAGCACACATGCACGTGAACTCCATGGCACTAAATGCGGCTGCTTTGGCAAGCACGGTGATGCTCTTGGAGTACGTGTTATCTTGTTGATGGTGTGGCTGCAATAGCATTAGCAAGACATCCAGCGAGGGCTGGGCAAAGGCGGATGCGGCAATGGTGACCATGGGCAAGACCCGGCCCATGGGCAAGACCCGGCCATGGCGGCGGCCACGGCACTTTTATCTTCTACTCCCTCCGTCCCAAAATAAGTGACTCAAAAGTGACTCGACTTTGTACTAAAGTTAGTACAAAGTTAGGTCATTTTTGAGTCACTTATTCTGGGACGGAGGGAGTATTATTTAGTACTCCCTCCGTCCCAAAATACTTGTCATCAAAATGGACAAAAATGGTTGTATCTAGAACTAAAATACATCTAGATACATTCTCTTTTATTCATTTTGATGACAAGTATTTCCGGACGGAGGAAGTATTAATTTCCTCGCTGGACCGCACAAGCACGCTTCCATGACGCCGTTAGTAAAAGGAAAAGCGGCTCACTTTTAACCTTTGTTGGTGTACCTGCGGTACCCCTTGGTACATACCCCATCGCGCCTTGACAATTAAACGGACGTCTGAACGACCAACTCTGTTATATATGTACTAGTACAAATGCCCGTGCGTTGCACCGGGCTAGAAATGAAATATAACCTGCTCCACGTGTCATTATGCAACATTTTTAATCGAATTTTTAGAAATGTATAAATAAGATTACACTAAGTATTTCTTTTTGTACGATGAAATTTGGGCGTACCCTAACAATGTTCATCACTACCTATTTCAGCTCCACACTTTAATTTCATTTGAAAAACGCAAATGTTTTTATCAATCAATTTTATATTTTGTTGTTCAGAAAAACATGATTATTTTACTTTCATAAGGTGTTTTTTAAAAAAATCGAGAATATTTTTTTAAATGTATCATTTTTATGGCGATGTTTTATTTTTTAATATTATATTTTATTTGCAATTTTTTAACACTATTTTGGGGCTTTGTCCATTGACATTTGGCCTACGTATTAAGTCCAGCCTAAACTGCACCGACGCCAGCTGAGCTCCTCATCTCGTCTCGTGCCTCTTATCGTCTCATCTACGAGTACCAGTTTCTATTAAAAAAAACTCCTCGTATTGTGCCTCTTACTTCTCGATCCCAAATTATTCCACATTCCCCAACCTAGCTGCATACCAACGGCTAAAAAAAATCTACTTGGTCAAAAAATATGTGTGCCTCTTTTTTTTTTTTTGCGGGGAATATGTGTGCCTCTCTACTCTCACCCCAGCCCACCGCCCACCCCTGTGAACAAATCACAAAAAAATATGCATGTTTTTTCAATTTTACATCATCAAACAAAGGAGGACCTAAATTGCGCAGTTCAAATCCCGTAAAACCTCTAGTACAAAATCCAGAAACTCTGTTTTCTCAAAAAAAAAAAATCCGAAAAAAATAACAACACTCACTCTTTGCAACTACATCTAGTTTACCACAAGAATATTTTTTTAAATGTATCATTTTTATGGCGATGTTTTATTTTTTAATATTATATTTTATTTGCAATTTTTTAACACTATTTTGGGGCTTTGTCCATTGACATTTGGCCTACGTATTAAGTCCAGCCTAAACTGCACCGACGCCAGCTGAGCTCCTCATCTCGTCTCGTGCCTCTTATCGTCTCATCTACGAGTACCAGTTTCTATTAAAAAAAACTCCTCGTATTGTGCCTCTTACTTCTCGATCCCAAATTATTCCACATTCCCCAACCTAGCTGAACTGAATGCGACGGGCGGCAAGCGTCCCTCCCCTCCCCTCCGGCCAGCTCTCTCGGCCTCTCCATTGATTTTAGAAAAAACGGAGTGAAAGCCTTAAAACAAAAACACAAAAGCACTCACATCTAGCGACATGAAGCAATACACGTCCCTTCCCTTCTCTCTAGCAAGTAGTGGTTACTAAACAAAATCTAACAATCGAACACTGTATAAATTGATACGGCAACCAAATATAATCAATCAGAAACACGAATAGCAGCAGGGTCTCAATCCTCTCACTTTCCCTCTACTTCTTTCTTAATTCTCTGCCAAAACACACTCAGCAACAGCAACATATGCAAGCACATAGCAGCAGCCTCCTCTCAATTTCTCTCTATCTCTATTGATCCTTACTACTATAATCTCTCAATTTCTCTCAAAGGGTTCTAGAAACATGCCATGACAGTAACTCTTGTATGTAATCTTATGTAAATTCTGTTCCATTTGTTGTTCATAGAATCCAATAAAGGTCCCCTAAAGACAACAATTGGCTTGTTTTTTTATAGTATGTACTACTGGACATTTCCACTGACGCTAGTACATAGCCTTGTTATAACTTTGCATCATTGTTGCTCTACTGTATAAATCTACGCTCAACTCCATAGATTTCTGAGCGCACTTGAATCAACATAAGGGAATATCAAAATGATATCCGAATTCATGCATTGTTACGGAAAATGAATATAGCCAAAATGGAAAGCCTGCACATAGCTCATTATGCAAAAAAGGATCTATAGAAGTACAATACGTAAGCCATGGATCGTAGCAAGAGCAGCTACCTGAAAATACATGAACTTAAAAAAATATCATGCACACCCCTCCATATGCAGGAAACGACTATAAAAACATGCAAGGAAATTTTTCAAGGTATATGTAAAAATTAGTTTGTGCCCCTTTCTTACTACAGCAGTAAATGAATCAACTTCCCCCGCAAAAAAAGGGGTAAATGAATCAACTTCTTGCGATAACCAATAACATTTTACGGAACAATCTCTTTGCTCGATAACCACTATCAACATGTACATAACTTCAATATTTTATCATAGGGTATCAGACCCTCAGATACATCAGTTTGAAACATTGATTAATGCAGTATCAGAATAGAGCAGGTGCTCATTATCAGTTGAACATGAGAAATATTTGTGCAGAACACTCATATCAAATTCAGAACAACATACTCAGTTGTATGTCGTCTTACTTGCGGAATCATAAATTCAGAACAGAGTATCATATTCAGTTTTGCTACTGGGAAAGGCTTGTTACACTTCAGTATGCACAATAGTACATGCTTTAACCTGTTAAATATGTACTGTCATAAACAAAGAAAAATATGTATTTGATTTGCCATGGAACTACTTGAAATCGAAGCTATGGATGATGGTGCAGCACACAAATCAAATTAGCATCACAGCTTAAACCTAAGTCTGTTTATGATCAGTCTGAAACTCGACATTTTTTTTTGCGCGGGAGTCTGAAACTCACTCGACAGGCAGAATATACACAATGAAAACACAAGTTTCAGTGAGATTCTCATATTCACACAGGAAAGTTGCTTGGAACATTAACCGGAAAAAGGATCAAAGTTGAACATGATCTGGGAAAACATTCTAAAAGTTCAGACTGGGCATGCTAGTGTGCTGCTGTTGAGACTGCTTGTATAACGAGGACAGAAACAACAACTATAACAGGGGATTACCTCCATTAATTAGCTCTCATCAAGGGGATAAATACCTCTGGTGTAGCTGCTCTAGGTGCCATTGTAAAGCTCAACCAATGTTCTTGTTCCTCTGGCAAACTCAGCGCTTCTTCCTCTGGCGAACTCGGCGGCGACATTGGACGCTTCGTGCAATTTTCAACGGAACATGATGGAGATTATGGTCCAAGGACGCAACCTGATGGAGATTCCGACCGAGGACCCTTCCTTCTTATAGCAGCCAACTCAAATCCGGGCCGGACACTCCATGGATCTGTGTTGTAAATCCTTCCAAGTTCAAGGGAATTTGCATGTTGAAGTAATTTATGCAAAACTACACACCTTTTCTCATACTCCAGTCTCCAGTGATACATTAGCTGTTAGGATGTTACATTTACCAAAAAAAAGACTTTCGCCCCGCTTTATACATTAGCTGTCAAGATGTTACATTTCTCTGCAAGTGCTTCATGTCAAGGTGCTGCTAACCATTGTCAAGGACAAGACCTCAATCTACCACAAAGCAACAGAGTAAGTGTTCTGATGTTACATTACAGCAGGTGGCCATGTTCACAAGCGTGTTACTGGAAATGCATTTGAACTATTTATCCAAAAGTCTATGAAATTCAGAAGGATGTTATATTGTGCAAAGAAACAAAAATAAAAAATACATAACAGACGTGTGTCCACATCAAATTTCTAGCGCATATGCATTATCCCATGATGAAAATATCAATTGGCTGACCGCATTGGCGGATGCATATGACTTACAGCAGGGACCAATGTTTCTTCCAACGATGGATTACCTCCATAGCTATACCAAACTGAGGCTCTTTCCTTTTGCTATACAGAATACCGAAAAAGGCTTTACGCCCCACTATATAAATAAAGCACCACACCACACAATCATCCAAGGATGCTATACAGAATAAAGCAGTACGAACAATTTCAGAGTAGGACACTGACCAACAAATGTTGTAGTTAAAAATTTCAAGTTGAGGTCTCTGGCACTCCCCGGCTCAGTTGTGGTAGTCATGGAGCACAACCAGATCCTAGTCCTCCTTTGTCCGCTGACGTGCCGATCTAACCATAGGCAAAAGAGGCCATCGACCGAGAGAAATAAATCGATAGCGGCCTAGACCCCGCGAGCCCAGCATCCTGGATCCCAGGAGCCATGGCCTTAGTGGTGACATGGAGATCGTGGACGATTCCCAGCAGAGGAACACATCAAGCAAAGAAGGATAAATAGGACCATATTTCTCACCTTGGACGTGTTGCTGCTGCTGCACTGAATTGTTTGAACTTTGCTTTCTCAACCTCCTCTGAAACCTGAAATATATGCAGATGTTAGAAAGCTTATTATTTGTATATGATGATTTTAACAAAAGGGGAAAAGAGTAGCAAGAACAGATTCGTACATTTGGCTGTTAGCCATTACAAGCTTCAATACATCTATTTATGTATGTCGCAAACTATCATAAATGAATAATAGTACTATCGTTTAGCTATTCCATGGAACAGTTTCTACGAACATTCTTGCTTCAAATAAGTTGTCAGAAGTTCTAGGCATGACAAAGACATGTACTAAATGTTCTCACAAATAACCAAAAATAAAAAGGCATATCAAGACAGGATTATGTTTGTTTGGCCAAATAGTTACCACTCTCTGAACCATATTGCCAAAAAATGGCAGGAACATGGTCATGAACTCATCCCCATTTATCTCTCTTAACCAAACACTCCCTGACCTATGGTCCTCCCACTCACCTTCCTGCCGCTGAAGAAAACATGGGACCTTCATATCAGCTTATGATCACATATATAGAAGATAAGTTGGCCATACGTTGACTTGACAATATAGACAAGTGCAATACTAAATAAGAAATTGTTCTTTTGAAATTAATATGGCCAGTGACTGCTCCGGTAGAATACATACGCCATTTTGATTCAAATTGACATAATACACAATTACCAATATAAGTGAGCTGCTTAGAAATGTAATATACGATCTGCTTTGAACTGCAGGATAGCCAGAGACATTGATGAATTAATATACATGAGCCATGTTAGGTCTGCAAATTCAGTCAGTAAAACAACAAAATGCCACTTATCCAAGCTAAAATCTATGGCTTGAGAAAAGGGGAATAGATGCTAATGTACCAAAAATAGTATCTGATCACACTGTCATTCTGTGTTTTACTTGGTTGCGTACTAACACTACCCTAAACATATTTCTCAAAAAACAAAATACTACCCTGAACATAAGCACCCAAAGTTAGGTGTATACTGCTATGAGTCGAGAACGTAATCTAACTAATTTGAATATAAGACATTCTCATTTATATGAGACATTAACAGAAAAGTTTCTAAATATTGTTTGTACCTTTATACATCCTTATAAAGGAAGCTGATAGAAAATATATACCAGGGAGGAATTTCGACATAATCACTTTTCAAATTCAATCAAGATTAATAATCTGGCATTGGTTCAAGAAAGGATGTGCAGCAAGTGATCGGGTAAGACAACTATTTGAGTTCCAATCAATGTAAATAATACAACCTTTGTTCGTTGTAGCAATGATACGGTGCCAGTTTAAATTACTTCTATCAGATAAGAAGACACAGACTATCTCATATTTCCCGGTGCTCTGAAAGTAAAAAACCAACACGTGCAAGAATCGGAACAGACTTACCTAGGCAGGCAAGTGGGCATGATGCCATTGGGGCTGGATGCCATGCTCGAGGCAGTAGAGCTCTATTGCCAAGCTCTCCCTTCAATACCAGCCGTAGAACCATCTGTGCTGCTTTCAAACTCTTCTTAAACCAAAACAACATTCCCAGTATGCGTAAATGAAGCTACAGCTACAGCCATCACCAGATTGCATCTGCAATTTCCAATAATGAGCACATCACGGTCTCATACTACAAGCAATCCCCCCACCTGCATACACCGACACCCATGTCTCTGTCCATCCCATGCCGCAAGAGACTTGCCTGACTTGCCTGGGATGTTCGGGCTTGCCGCCAGACGGGGAGGAGGGGGCGGGAGACATAGCCTCCACCACCATGAGCGCAGCGCTGCGCAACCGATGTAGGAAAGGAGGCGGGACGGAGGTGGGGAGCTGCTGCTTCTTCGATCCGGCGCTCGATGGGGAGGACAAAGGAGGACGAGCCTCCGCCTGCCGCGCCCATCCTCGCCTCGCTCTCTATTCACAGGAGCTCGAGCCCTCCGTCCTCTTCCTCCACGGGAACGCCGTGATCCGGGGCTTCGCCGACAAGGGCCTGCGTGCAGCACTCTCGCTGCCGTCAACCAGGAAAACGCGGCGGCGCCCAGCGCCCCAGATATATTTCGCGCGAGAGAGAGACGTGGGTCTGGAGAGAGGGCAAATCCTCGCCGGCGGCCGGCGCAACATCAGATCGAGGGTCGCCGGGGTCGGTCGCCTCCTGGCGGCTGGGATCGGGAAGGAGGGAGAGCCCGTGTTTTTTAGCCTTCTGGACTGCGGGTTGAATATTGGAAACTGCAGGGGGAGTTTTGGAAAACAGCCTGAATGAAACGTTTTTTCTCACTTAAAAAAGGATTGCGGGTTGAATACATAAAACAGAGGGACATTTCTGCAAAGTGGCACGACGGACGGGCTGAAACCCAATTTTCTTTATTATTAGGTAAAGATATGCTATTCAATGAGCCGTACACAACCTACAGTACAACGTACTTCCCGCATCCCCAAACCCGATTCGATGGCTGTCGATACCAGGAGCGCACGCGCTCGTCCGCGCCTACCAATTTTCTGTGAGTACATGTGTTTCTTTACTTCCAACACATGTTCCTAGCCAATTAGTAGTGGCCCACATTGCCCATGTTCGGGTGAGTATTAATTTGTTCAATACATTTAATGTATACTATGCACAGGAAGATTTATTTTTTCCAACAAAGAAGGTGTTTGGTATACATGATGATAAACCATAACTTTTTATTTTATTTTTAAACAAAACTAACCTTTGAATGAAAAGAAGGACATACTTCAAAGCAGAGTAATATTTTACTACATCTTCCAGGCAATTCAAAGAACGGGCTTCAACAGCTTTGGAGCATTTTCATATATCTTGTAGGTAAAAGTTATAGCACGGTCTCTTGATACGTCTCCAACGTATCTATAATTTTTTATTGTTTCATGCTATTATATTATCCTTCTAGGATGTTTTATGGGCTTTTATATACACTTTTATATGATTTTTGGGACTAGCCTATTAACCCACAGCCCAGTGCCAGTTTCTTTTTTTCCCTTGTTTTAGAGTATCGCAGAAAAGGAATATCAAACGGAGCCCAATTGACCTGAAACTCAATGGGGGACGTTTTTGGACCAGAAGAAGACCAGAGAGTACCAGAGGAGGACCAAAAGGTCCACGGGCTGCCCATGAGGGTAGCCCCCCACCCCCCGGGCGCGCCCCCTACCTCGTGGACAGCCCGGAGACCCCCTTTACTTGTTCCCGACTCCAACACCCCCAATATATACAGAAACCTCCGGAAAATAACCTAGATCGGGAGTTCCGCCGTTGCAAGCCTCTGTTGCCATCAAAAACCAATCTAGACCCATTCTGGCACCCTGCCCGAGGGGGAAATCCCTCTCCGATGGCCATCTTCATCATCCCGGCGCTCTCCATGACGAGGGGGGAGTAGTTCATCCTCGGGGCTGAGGGTATGTACCAGTAGCTATGTGTTTGATCTCTCTTTCTCGTGTTCTTGAGATGGCACGATCTTGATCTATCGCGAGCTTTGCTATTATAGTTGGATCTTATGATGCTTCTCCCCCTCTACTCTCTTGTAATGGATTGAGTTTTCCCTTTGAAGTTATCTTATCGGATTGAGTCTTTAAGGATTTGAGAACACTTGATGTATGTCTCGCGTGGGATACTTGTGGTGACATTGGGGTATTCTATCGGTTTACTTGATGTATGTTTTGGTGATCAACTTGCGGGTTCCGTGACCTTGGGAATCTATGCATAGGGGTTGGCACACGTTTTTATCTTGACTCTCCGGTAGAAACTTTGGGGCACTCTTTGAACTTCTTTGTGTTGGTTGAATAGATGAATCTGAGATTGTGTGATGCATATCGTATAATCATGCCCACGGATACTTGAGGTGACAATGGAGTATCTAGGTGACATTAGGGTTTTGGTTGATTTGTATCTTAAGGTGTTATTCTAGTACGGACTCTATGATAGGTCGAATGGAAAGAATAGCTTCGTGTTATTTTACTACAGACTCTTGAATAGATCGATCAGAAAAAATAACTTTGAGGTGGTTTCGTACCCTACAATAATCTCTTCGTTTGTTCTCCGATATTAGTGATTTTGGAATGACTCTTTATTGCATGTTGAGGGATAGTTATATGATCTAGTTATGTTATTATTGTTGAGAGAACTTGCACTAGTGAAAGTATGAACCCTAAGCCTTGTTTTCTAGTATTGCAATACCGTTAACGCTCACTTTTATCTTTAGTTACCTTGCTGTTTTTATATTTTCAGATTGCAAAAACATATATTTACCATCCATATTGCACTTGTATCACCATCTCTTCGCCGAACTAGTGCACCTATACAATTTACCATTGTATTGGGCGTGTTGGGGACACAAGAGACTCTTTGTTATTTGGTTGCAGGGTTGTTTGGGAGAGACCATCTTCATCCTACGCCTCCCACGGATTGATAAACCTTAGGCCATCCGCTTGAGGGAAATTTGCTACTTTCCTACAAACCTCTGCACTTGGAGGACCAATAACGTCTACAAGAAGAAGGTTGTGTAGTAGACATCATCTCTCATTTAAATCTGAGATCCAATGCTCAATTGGTTTGGAAAGAAACTTTTTGTGGACAATTGAGAGAAGGAAGTTCTTGTTTCGTAGAAGTGCACAATATTTTAATTATTATTTTATGAACACAGTACAAACGCAGATGGTCATACATACACACATACACTCACCCCTATGAATGCACACATGCGTACCTTATCCTATGAGCACCTCCGAGATACAAAGCCCACACATCGCCTTGAGACTGCTGAAGTCGCCACAGGCGCCTTTGTACTCCACAAGAACGCCTCCTCCTACTGAACGCACATCGCCGGAAGTCTTGAAATAAATCCAAGAAAATGCGAGCATGAGTGCAAAGCCTAGGACTTGAATTCTGATAGGCTGGGGATATCACTATCCTCCTAACCATCCAACCACAGACATGTCCATTTGAATTATATAGGGTTAGCAAACCATAGTATTTTGGACCAGAGAATGTTTGATGCAACATACGAAACAAAGAAATTGCAAAAGGAGGCTTGAGTATGAACTTTTTTCTTCAAAATACAGTGCAAAGAAATCTTTTGGAAATTTCCCTAAGGATTCTGGTCCTACCAATCAAACAGTTAGAAGATTGATGTAATGGATGCACGCGACAAGGAAATAAGTCAGTTTAAATAGCAACTTTAGTTTGAAATGCCTCTAGGATTGATACATTGATGTACATGCCAATTTCAAATGGTTCTACCATGCCACTCACTGGTAGCAGTGATTTACTACCAAGCTTGAGTGAGCCCAGATTTGGCTTCGTGCTTTCTGCCATACGACATCTATTTGCATGCAAAGAAAACAATCTTTACTCACATCAACAAAAACTCTAGAACTTTTGACACAAGTAGAGTATCAATGATTGTGCTTGTTATATGTTGGTGTTGAGGGAGGTAGAAGGCCGAACTTTAGTGGCCATCACTCAAAGACTCCACCACCACTCCTCTTATTTTCCTTTGTCGTTAACCTGTGTGCTATGGCATCATGCCTTACCTTCCTTACCCCCTGCTAGGAATGGTGGTGGGTTTCCTAGATGGGTTGTTGCTTTGGGGTAGATGGGCGAGGGCGGGGTCCCATGAGTGTTGATCTAGGTGGTCGGGCATGACTCGAGGTTCCAATGGGTATTTGGAGTAAGGCACACATCATGTAGGGTGGAGGAGTTATGTGTGCACCAGGCATGGCTGGGTAGGATCCGTAGATCAGCAGGAGAGCAACGCCGCCCTCATGTCGGAACCACTAGCACCTAGGCTGGAAAGAAGCGACAGATCTATTCCTCTAGAATGGTGGCGACCACATCCACGAATCGACGCCACTAGGACAACCGTAACCCTAGCTACATGCCTCAAGCAAAGGAACGGGATCCCCATCTCCTCCCGCCGCCAAAGCGAGCAGAGGTGGCAGGGTCCATGCCCTCACCGGTGGGAGGAGGGGATGCTCGGAAACTTTCCCCTTCGCCGCTCTCGACTGTCCTTGTTTGCTTATCATCCTGCTTGTAAGTGTTGTAGGAAACATTTACCCCTTTTTGTGCCGGAGCAAGTAGCAACCATTTACTTATTTGTCTTTTCTAAACCAGCATAATGCCGTCTTAATCGAATATTATTTAATATTTTAAACTTCATACTTATACTTAAGTCTTTTTTAACATTATATCTAAAGTATACCACTTTACACATTTCAAAAAACAGTCAGCTTATTTCCCTGAAAATACATTTGGCGCATGTTTGTTTCTTAATTAACCTCTTACTCAGTTTATAAATTTAAATGATTGCGTGTATAACTCTAAATTTTCATACTAAGGATAAAAGAGGCATGCCAAGTCAAAATAAAATATAATTAAATTAAATTAATTATAAGTACAATGTCCTTTGCTTCAGAGTTAATATTATACATTTATACCTTTTGTGGATCGGACCTCAGAGATTATATTATACCTTAAACCTACAAAATTAGGTACCTAGCAAACAAGAAAACGTTGGAGGAATACTTAAGCTAACCATGTGACTCCCGGCTGCATGTTCTGATGTGCCAGGTTTCAAAAAGTTTTGGAGCATTTTTTATATATCTTCCGAGCCAAAAAGCGCTGAGGATGTTGGTTTTTGATCGGAAGATCAATTCACCAATAACCGGAGCAACACGCGTGTGCAAAGCTAGCAAGCACACAGCCTAGTAGCTGGACTGATGAACAATAGCGATTTTTTGTCCAAAAAGACCCCTTCCTCAGTGCATATGACAAAATGGACCACCTCCGGAATATATTGTCAAAAAGGACCCCCTGGCTGTGGCGGCAGGCCCGGCAGGCGACACGTGGCCACCTGCCGCCACGGGAGGAGGCGGCGGGACCTGCCGCCACCCAGGGAGGCGGCCGGCAGGCTGGAACGGGTTTTCCCGCCGGGACGGAACGGGACAGGGCTGGTGGGCCCTGCCGCCACCGCGTGAGGCGGCCACCAGCGCCGCTGTCGCTCCTTGGCCGACATGTTGCGCTGTGCGCCCGACGGGACGGCGGGCCCGGCCGCCATAGGGAGTGGCGGCAGCGTGAGATTCCCGCCCGACACTGATTTCGACGGCTGACAGACACTGATTTCGACGGCTGACAGCGCGTAATATCAGGCGCTGATTTCGACGGCTGACGGCGCGTAATTCCCGGCTCACTGATTTCAGAATCGCACGCGAGAAACTGTTCTACCGACACTACAGGATCCTTCTCTTCTCCCGCTCCTTTTATATACCTGCTCGCTGCCTTCTCTTCTCCTCCCGTTCTCTCTTCGCCTGCTCGCTGCCTTCTCTTCTCCTCCCGTTCTCTCTTCTGAGTGTGTAAGAACACTGACAAAGAAACCTTCGTAGGCACTTTGACTCGTGATTTAGGGCGATTTGGAGTTGGATTTTGAATATGTTGAAGTTGAAGAAAAGATAGACGAAGGTTAGATCTATCCATTTTTGTTGTTTTCGTTAGCATGCATGATGCTTGTACTCGTTTTGTTTAGTTCTTAACTATGTGTTATTTGTTTTGTTAGACAATATTTCATAATTTTTTGGAGTCATTTAGAGCTTCGGGAGTAGGATTTGCCAAGCGAAGTGAACTACGGAGTTGAAGATTAAGGTATGAGCTTTGCAATACATTGATTTTATCGCGCATGCAGGGTGGTAATTAGTTAGTCTTTTAGCTCGTCATATCTATGCGATGTTAGTGCTAAGAGGTTAGAAAAATTTTGAAACGACAGATGTTGCATTTATACTATATTTTGTAGAAGAGTAGGTTCATTGGTGCTTAGATATGTTGTATCAATGTTAGCAGCGTCCATTAGTAATGACATGCGAGAAAATATTTATTTGGTTATAATGAAAAAAAA
>LR738714.1:738988012-739034311 GCA_902687465.1 Secale cereale | reverse complement strand
TGTTATATAATCTAAATGTTCTGTGTTAAAATAACGTGCTAATGTACTTCTTGTTGTATGTAATTAGGTTAAATAATTCATCTTAGTAGCAATCATGGAGGAGATGACGTGATTGAAGAAATTGTGTTTCCATTTTCGCTGTCCCTTTTGAGGTAAGAAGCACATACATGCTAAACCTATTTTCATGCTTTTAATAAGATAAAGAAAAATCCGTGTATAATATTGATGTTCATGTGATAATAGGTTGACTTCGTTCATATAATACTGGTGACGGACATATATTCAAACTCGTTTGACACCTCATTGCATTCGCAAGCACATCCATATTGAAGCTAAGGTATAAATGACGATTTAATTATGTTAATATTTTTTATATTGATGTACTGTTGTGAAAAATGTGCATGACATTGGAACTGATATTACCTGTAAAAAAATGAATTTTATAGTATGATATGAAAACATTATTAAAAACCGGAAGATATTAAATGGTTTACCCATACTACTTGTTACGAGAAACATATTAGGATTTTTCTAGGGTAGGTAGAGAAAAGCAAAAAGAGTTTTAGATTATTACGCTGCTATAGTAGTTTCGGAAAAAACAATAGATATGTAAATACTCGTATGATATGTAAATGTTGTCAGCGTACTATGTGCATGCCGGTGGGAAAATTATTATTTGTAAAAAAATGAATTTTATATTATGATATGAAAACCGGAAGATATTAAATGTTTTACCCATATGATAATAAAATGTTATTATCGTAGTATAATGTTTAGTGGTTGTTTGGATATCTTAGTTTTGACTAATAGTCGTATTTCGAAAACCTCACCTTTTTCATGTTACGAGAAACATATTAGGATTTTTCTAGGGTAGTTAGAGAAAAGCAAAAAGAGTTTTAGATTATTACGCTGCTATAGTAGTTTCGGAAAAAACAATAGATATGTAAATACTCGTATGATATGTAAATGTTGTCAGCGTACTATGTGCATGCCGGTGGGAAAATTATTATTTGTAAAAAAAATGAAACCCACACCTTTCACTTTCGTTTTGGGGAGCTTGCACCTACACTCAAAGATATTTCTATGATCACTGCTCTACCAATTAGAGGTGAGCCGTTAGTCTCTCCACGAGTGTCTCCATCCTGGGCATCAGATATATCAACCCGTCTTGGGATGACAATGCCAGATTCACATCGTACCGGTGGCCCTCGGGGCATCCCGCTCTCATGGCTTCGTGATAACTTTGATACTATATCTTACTACGCGGATTCTGAGACGAAAAAAAGACATCTGTTTGCGTATTTGTTGTGGCTCCTCGGGACTATGTTCCCAAATTCACACGGGGACGTAGTTCTCCCTGGTCTGATCTACATTGTAGAGAAGATGGTAGATGAACCTTTACCGGAGCAGCCAAAATACAGCTTCGGTTCTGCCATGCTATGTCATACATATAGAGGCTTGTGTGATGCGACACAAAAAACTTCATTCGCAAAAAAAGCTCCGTTACTTTGTGTCGCCTATGAGTTTCTACAGTTGTGGTCCTGGGAATACCTCCCTGTAGGACGACCTCGTATAATAAATCCCATACACCCATACAACTGTGGCGAGGGCGACAGTGTAACTATGGCCAGCAGGTGGACAAAGCCGAGGAAAAAATGGGCTCCAGATATTGCAAAAAATTGTTACCCTATATACCACCAGCAGTTTGAGATACTTGATGAGTCAGTAGTCACATGGAACCCGTGGACTGAGCAGCAGATAGATATGGTGTTCGATGCACGACCCATCACAGAAGGCATGTTGACCGATAATGCATTTTGGCTGACTCGCTGCAACTTATTGTTCTTGTGGTGTGTTGAGCCTTACAACCCAGAGCGTGTCATGAGACAGTTCGGTCTCTATCAAGAGATTCCACCACCTTTTCCAAGATGTCTCGACGTGGAAACCCATAAGTATGTTGTGACCTTCCTAAATAGTTAGTGGTTTTTTTATTTACTAAACTCACACTTTGTTACATAATTTGTAGGCAATCAAATATGGGCAGGGGTTGGAGTTCTTACGATTGGAGGGAAAAGAACATTCAATTTGTACAGAAATGGGAAAATGAAGCGCTACTGGATATAGTGCATCAACCTAGGTACATTATATTTACGTTATTTTATTGCGATGACCATACGATGCATGAAAATGTTTTGCTTTCATCACAACTGTTGATGCAATTATTAATTTTTGCAGACCATACGATCGGGGTACATATCAACCGTACATGCAGTGGTACAACATCAACACACGTACTAGCCTGGCCATTCAACCCGCTATGATACCAATAAATCTCACACAGGAGCAGCAGATGCAGAGAAATACTGAGCTCCATGCAGCTTACTATCGTGACCAACTGGTAATCACTAAAAACTTTTTCAGGTCCATCATTTCATAATCATTTGAACCAAATAACAACCAAATATTTTTCAGATTGAAACTTGCAACGAAGTAGGGCAGATGGCGGCGGAAACCATGTCGGCACGGGGCCCGGCTCGCAAGGCATTCCACAAACGTCTTCAAGACTACGTGGCAACAAAGTTGAGATGTGGTAGAGGCGACGACGTTGTCACCGGAGCGTACAACATGCCGGTAGCGAGTTCAGCCAGACCAAGTGTGGCGCCGTCGTCCAGACCAAGCGAGGCGCGTAGGAGCCATGGGCAGTGGGGGGAGGGTCCGAGTGGTACAACGACATTGCCACGACATGACTCGTCTCTGCAACTGCATCGCTCTTCTTCGGTGCATCTTCGTCAGGGGCAGACATCTCAGGACCATGGCATGGGCTTGGATTCGATGCCCGAGCATACGCTTTCCCCTAACCCATATGCGTTCACAGAATACGGCGCATACACACAAGGTGAGGGATCTCAGCCGTATCTCTCCACGCGAGGGATCTCCATGCCTGAGGAGTCTCGTGTCCCAGACATAAATCAGTACCACGTACAATGCCCAGACGACGAATCTGATCAGGTATTCATGTTTACATTTTAATGCATGGGACAATGATATCACATTTTATCCTCTCACAATTTGTTTAAAATATTTCTATGTGCAGGACAGACCTGATCGTACATGGGACGACGACAACTACCAAACTGGCCTAAACACACAAATCCGAGGAGCATTACCTTATCACGCCGACCCGGTTACAGCTGCAGTTACAGATTTCTTCGGAGGAGACGTTATTGGCCCATCTTTTATCCCCGGGGAGTCACAAGCATACGCCTACAATTTCGCATCAGGTTCGCAACAAGGTTTACAGACTCCACCACCTGCGCAGGAGTCGCAGACACAGGAAGCCGAAGTGCAGTACGGTCGCGGTTTTCGTGTTCCTCAAGCACCTAATCGCTTGTCGCTTTCCGGTCGTAAGGAAAGGCCAGGTGGCCGTCGTCGACTAGGGTGATTAATCTATCTACGCGTGTGACCCATTATATGTCAGTATCAGACTTTATGTTTTATGTAAGAAACATCTATGTACGCTGAAATAAAAATGCACCAGTCTGCAACAATGTCTCCCCCCATACTTTCCCGCTTCTTAGTTCCCGCGTATACCTCGCACTGTCGTTTCGCGCCTATATATCCCGCCTTACTTTCCCGCTCCTGAGTTCCCGCCTATTCCTCGCACCGTCGTTTCCCGCCCCTATCTCCCGCCATACTTTCCCGCTTCTGAGTTCCCGCCTATTCCTCTCTTCTGAACCTATAAAAACCCCTCCACACTATGGTGGATACACACTTCAGTGCAGTCTCCTCAAGATGTCCGGTTTTCCTTTTGACCGTAGTTTTCACCCTACTATGTCCCAATGTCTTCTTCGTTTAGCCGCCAATTTCAAGATAGAAAATAAAGACGTTCCATGGGATGAACTCATCAGTAGTGACACTGTCATGAATGAGCTGAGTCTCGCATTATCTAGTAGTGGGTGGCCTTCCAGGACCTTTCAGGAGATAAGAAAAGAACTTCTAAGGTTGAATGGAAGATGGAACAAGATACAACATAAGAGTGAGTCAGACTTGAAGTTTGCAGCCAAACATCCTTTTTTATGGATTGACGACAGCGAGGACGAAGATGATATCTTCATGCCCAGCACCAAGGCCACGACTACCGCATCGTCGAAGGGCAAGAGTTCTGCATCATCCAAGAGCAAGAGTTCTGCATCCACGAAGACCAAGAGTTCTGAATCGTCCAAGGGTAAGAGTTCTGCATTATCGAAGGGTAAGAGTTCTGCATCGACGGAGGATGACGATGATGACTTCATGTAGTTTTTAAGCAAGTCCAGTTCTACCGTTTTATTCAGATGTACTTGCATTATTAGTTTGTACTTTCTTATTGTACGGCATTATGTTCTATCTTAATTTCATGTTGTATTGTTGCACGACGGTCGATAATTATTTGAGAGAAATAAAATGCCACATTTTTTCCCTAAAACTACATTTTTTTTATTACGCCACGCTACAACATTAATAAGATACATCGTGCAATTGAAATAAAGCTACGTTTAAGTACTGAAAATAAACATACATTAAACTATAAAATTAAGATACCAACGATTGTGAAATTTAAAATACTACCCCGGATATCTACTGAGTCCAGCGTGGATATTTTCCTTTTCCATCACCAGCTTCTTCTGCTGCCTTTGCCTCACGAGCCCTTTCTTTCTTTCTCTGTCTCTCCGCCTCACGAGCCTCCTTTCGCTGTCGTTCCTGCTCCTCCATGCGACGAGCCTCTTCCCTATTTTTCTTCCCTATTTCCTGAAAAATACGGCGTTGCTCCGCGTAGTATTCTCTTAACTCCCTTTCTTGCTCTGCTTTCTCTTCAGCTTCCGCCTTCTCACGTCGTTCTTCCGCAAATAAACTACCCCATGCACGGCGACTCCTTTCACGAATCTCAGTCACTGCCCAAGCTGGCTTCTCCGTGTCGATCCAATGATAGTACATGCACAGAGGTGGGGGAGACTACAAACAAAACAAGAATGTTAATAAAGGAACAACCAAAAAAACAACAATATGCTTATTCGTGATGGTTAAATCATACCGGAGGCTTGTCATACTCTGAAGAAGGTACGGGTGGATCCTCCTCATAATTGGCGCACATGAAAAACTTCATGCCCAACCAATCTGAGAAATCCGTCACCTCCTTCACCTTGCAAAGATCGCCACACCAACATCGCAAGACTGCCACACCCGGAGGCAAACTTGCACTCTTCATTTTCCTGGGCCTAATGCTTTGATCCGAGCAAGGCAAACTCATACCGACTCAAAATAGGCGCAGTGGATATTTCGAGGATGACGAGAGCCTCGGTGTCTCCTTTTATAGGCTTAGACGACAAATGATGGGGAGAAAATAAGCATTACCAAAATTTTAGGCGGGACACGTCGTGAATTCCTAAACAGTGCTGAGTGATTGATGCCGTCCAGTCGTCTACAGCAAAAGCAGAACTGAGTGACTGATGCGGTCGCGTCCGCTAAAGCAAAAGCAGAACTGAGTGACTGATGCGGTCGCGTCCGCTAAAGCAAAAGCAGAATTGAGTGACTGATGCGGTCGCGTCCGCTAAAGCAAAAGCTAGCGGAGTGCGTGATTCCCGCTCGAGCAGCCCGTGCAAAACCATCGCTGAGTGTCGGCACAAGCCGTCAAAATTTAGGCGGGAATCTGCGCCGCGTGGAAAGAAGCGCCATGAAAATTAGTGTCACATGGAAATCAGCGTCGTGGAAAGAAGAGCCCGCGTGCAGCTTAAACAGTGCGGCCGCCTGACGCGGTGGCGGCCTGGCCCGCCGTCACGTCCAGAGCACAGGGCGTCCGGTCGGCACGCCGGGGACAGCGGCGCTGGTGGCCGCCTCACGTGGTGGCGGCAGGGCCCACCAGCCCTGTCCCGTTCCGTCCCGGCGGGAAAACCCGTTCCAGCCTGCCGGCCGCCTCCCTGGGTGGCGGCAGGTCCCGCCGCCTCCTCCCGTGGCGGCAGGTGGCCACGTGTCGCCTGCCGGGCCTGCCGCCACAGCCCGGGGGTCCTTTTTGACAATATATTCCGGAGGTGGTCCATTTTGTCATATGCACTGAGGAAGGGGTCTTTTTGGACAAAAAATCGAACAATAGCTAGCTACTACGTGCACCGCCGTAACCAACCTCCCGTACGTGAAGCTGGCTTGCTAGTGCTCTAATCACTCCGATCGATTTACGTCGGCGCCTTCGACATAACTCAGTGCGTAACGTGGCGATGGGAAACGCAGATCGGTACGATGGCCAAAGGCTCGTATCGAGCCTTGCTCTATTGCTTCGGTCTTTTTTCGTTGTTACAAGGAGCACCCCTGGGGTGTTTTTATACACGTCCATAAGGGACTATGGAAATAGACTAGGACTAGGAATCCTAATACTACTAAGACTCGTACTTACTCTTTTTCCTAATCCTACGTGTACTAAGGCAACGTGGTTAATTTCTACATTCACCTCCTTAACCTTGTTGCTTAACTGCATCTCATGTACTCCGATTTTGTTCCTCATCTCGATGAACTTCTGTCGACCGAGGGACTTCGTGAGAACGTCGGCAAGCTGCTCCTTCGTGTTCACGTGCTGAACTTCGATCATCCCTTCCTCAATGCACTCCCGGATATGGTGGAACCGGGTATCTATGTGCTTGCTCTTTTCGTGATGAACCGGATTCTTGCACAATGAGATTGCAGCTTGGTTGTCAATCTTCAGTGACACCTTCTGCACCTCCCGCTTTGCAAGATCAGATAGGAGTCTTCTCAGCCACACTGCTTGACAAGCCGCCGTGCTTGCCGCTATGTATTCTGCCTCGCATGAAGACAGTGCAACCACCTTTTGCTTCTGAGAATTCCAGCTGATAGGATTTGGGCCAAGGTAGAATATCATGCCCGTTGTGCTTTTCCGGTCATCAACATCACCTGCCATGTCACTATATGAGTATCCACGAAGGATCAATCCTTCCTTTCCCTTTCGGTACGTGCAACCAAGATTAATAGTGCCTTTCACATAGCGCAAGATTTGCTTGACCGCGCTCATGTGTTCGGTTGTCGGATTCTCCATGAAACGATTCACGATCCCGACTGAATAAGCCAAGTCAGGTCGAGTATGCACCAAATATCTTAGGCTGCCCACAACGCTTCGATACATTGTGGTATCCACCGGCGGATTTGAGCTACTCTTGCTCAACTTGTGGCGTTGGTCCATTGGAGCTTGTGTCTCGTAGCAGTCTGTCATGCCACACTTGTCCAATAACTTGACCGCATAAGCCGATTGACATAGGGAAATCTCCCCGGAGCTTTGCTTCACTTCGATGCCCAGGTAATAGTTGAGTAATCCCAGATCGCTCATGCTAAACTTCTTCTTCATCTGCGCCTTGAAACGTTCAATTTCTGGCGCGCTGTCTCCGGTGATAATCAGATCGTCGACATAAACTCCAACTAGCAGGTTCGATCCTTTGGAGTTCTTTGTATAGACCGCGTGCTCGAGGGGACATCTCTTGAACCCGAGCGAGACCAAACTTCGGTCTAACTTTGCGTTCCAAGCTCTTGGCGCTTGCTTCAGCCCGTAAAGTGCCTTCTTGAGCTTGTAAACTTTCCCTTCTTCGCCTTTCTTCTCGTAGCCGTGGGGTTGTTCCACGTACACTTCTTCTTTGAGGTCGCCGTTGAGGAAAGCGGATTTCACATCCATATGATGAACCTTCCAATTCTCTTGTGCTGCCAAAGCTAGGAACACTCTCACCGTCTCGATTCGAGCAACCGGTGCAAACACCTCCTCATAGTCAACTCCTTGATGTTGTACGTAGCCCTTTGCAACGAGTCTTGCCTTGTACTTCACAATGGCACCCTTCGTGTCCTTCTTCAACTTGTAAACCCACTTCAAACCTATAGCCTTTTGGTTCGGAGGTCGGGTTACCAAAGTCCACGTGCCATTGCTCTCGATCGCCTTCATCTCCTCATCCATGGCGTGCATCCAATTTGAACTTTTGCTCGCCTCTACGAAGTTCGCCGGCTCCTCAACTCCGAGTAAACACAAATCGGAGTACTCGAGTGTAACTGGCTTTGCGTACTTGTAGACTTTCTTGAGGGTCTTGTAGCGATGAGGCCCGGAAGAATCCGTTGTGGCTTGCGAAGGAGGCGACACAAATTGTGTCGGCGTCGATGCACTTGAGGAAGACGGTTGAGTCTCGGGCGTGGTAGATGACGGGTCGTTGGCATCCGCGTCGTTGGCGTAGTCGTCGTGATCTTGACCATCATCTTGATTGTCATCATCACTATGCGCCTCATTGTCGTTGTCGTTGCCGAGATCTCCACCCGTGTCTTGCGCGTCATTGTCGCTATGACCTTGCGACCCATGTGCGTCGTCGTCAGTGTCGGCACCATGATGATCACTACCATTGTGGTCACCTTGGTTGGGCGTCTTGCCAACCACCTGAACGTCCTCCCCTGCATCATCATCAGTTGGAAAATCAACTGTGAATATGTTACCGTTTGGAGCATCGTCGGCTGCTGCGTTCCAATTCCACGCTTGGTTTTCTTCAAACACGACGTCGCGTGAAATCCGTAGATGCTTGGTTCGTGGATCGTAGAAGCGGTATGCCTTTGTGCCGGGACTCCTCTCGTATCCGATGAACACCATCTTGGTGCTACGATCGGCAAGCTTTGAGAGATGCGGCTCCGCCGTCTTCACATGGGCCACGCACCCGAACGTCCGTAGATGAGACACATTCGGCTTACGTCCGTATATTGCTTCATACGGAGTCTTGCCGATCACTGCCTTCGTTGGAGCCCGGTTGAGAAGATAGACCGCCGTAGAGACAGCTTCTCCCCAAAAGGTCCGTGGCAAGTTCTTGCTCTTCGGTAAACTTCTCGCCATGTCAATGACGGTTCGATTGCGCCTTTCAACAACCCCGTTCTGCTGCGGCATATAAGGTGCCGTGAGGAACCTCTTTATGCCAATCTTCTCGCAGTAGTCGTTGAACTCGTTTGACGTAAACTCTCCGCCGCGATCTGTCCGTAGAGCGCGAACCTTCAGCTTGTGTTCCATCTCTGTTGCAGCCTTCAGCTTCTTGAACGCTTCAAACGCCTCATCTTTAGATCGTAGGAGAATGACCCACATGTATCTCGAGTAGTCATCTACCACAAGGAAGAAATACTTCTTTCCTCCGTAAGTTGCTGGGGTGATAGGGCCACATAGATCACCATGGAGCAGCTCGAGTGCATCACTTGCACGATAGGTAGACTGAGCAGGGAACGGCCTGCGGTGCTGTTTTCCAACCAAGCACCCATCACATACTCGATCAACATGGTCGATTAACGGCATCCCAGATACCATATCCATCTTCGACATCTTCTTCAAGGCGTAGAAGTTAACGTGTCCAAATCTAGCATGCCATAACCACGAATCATCATCACTCTTGGCGAGCCAACACTCCGGTTGAGATTGATCAAGGTTGAGGATATAGAGCCTGTTCCGCGTGCGATTCACGCGCGCTAGCACGTTTCGGAGGTTGTCGAAGATCGTCATCACTCCGTTCTCAATATCCACCTTGCATCCATTCTCGTCAAGTTTCCCGACAGAGATGATGTTGTTGCGAAGCCGTGGGATGTAGTATACTCCGGTGAGTATGCGATGTTCTCCTGTGAGACCCTCGAAGAGGACAGAACCTTGCCCGCAAATCTCCACATTTGAACCATCACCGAACTTGACCGAGCCTTGAACATCATATTCCAGCTCGAGGAACTTCTCCTTGCACCCCGTCATGTGGTTACTGGCACCTGTGTCTAGATACCACGACACGTTCTGATTTCCGGATAACTTCGGTGTTACTTTCTTCTCATGAAGCAGCACCTTTCGGTTTGGTTTCACAACCGCTGTTTGGACGAGATCACAAACTTCGGCCATCAGAAGACCTGGACGTTCGTCTTCCTGCTTTGCCAAATTTGCCTTGATCTCCCGCTTATTAGGCTCGGGACAATTCTTCGCAAAGTGACCCATCTCGTTGCAGTTATAGCACTTGACCTCGGACATATCCAAGTTCCGTGGCTTCCGCTCTTTAGATCGGTCCGCCTTACCACGACCTTGTGGTTTGCCTTTTCCTTTGCCTTTTCCGGTTTGTCCGCCGCACTTCGCGTTGCTTGATTCTTCGCCAACGTTGCGCCTTCCTTTGCTACTTGGGGACTCCCAATCTGCGCGTGAGTACATGAGTTGGTCACCACCTCCTCATTTGCCCTTCCGACAACCACGAGCATTCTCTTCCCATGTCCGCAAGCGTCCGATCGCCTCCGTTATGGTCATGTCGTCGATGTCGTAAAGCTGCTCGAGCGTGCCGATGATGTACGTGAATTTATCAGTCACAGAGCTGAAAAACTTCTCCACAATCTCGGTCTCATCGAGCTTTGCACCAAGCGCGCGGATCTCTCCCACCAAAGTAGTCAGACGCATGGCATAGTCGTTCACCGATTCAGTTTCCTCCATCTGCAACTTGTGAAATTGACGCTTCAGCACTTGTGCCCGAGCCTTCGTGACGCGATCTTCTCCGATCCTCATCTCTTTGAGTGCGTTCCACGCCTCTCTTGCCGTCTCGTACTCCGCCAATGTCATCAGCACGGAATCCGGTACAGACTGGGCTATGGCGGCCATGGCACCTTCGTCGCACTCCTGGTCGACGTCGTCGTCCGTGATGGCCTCCCACACTCGTAGAGTTCGGAGAATAATCTTCATCTTCACCGCCCACACGCCGTAGTTGGCGTCGAGCATCGGGTACTGGATGGGGATGTTGCGATGCGCCAGTACGTTGGCGCCGCCCGTTCCGCCACCACTAGTCGCTGACTTGCCGCCCTTCTTCACCTTGCTGCCGTTCTTGTTCGCCTTGGAATCGTCGTTGCTGGACTTGACTGACTCAGCGTCGCTGTCCCCCATCGTAGATCGTAGATCGTCGAGGCTCTAAATACCAGTTGTTGGTTTTTGATCGGAAGATCAATTCACCAATAACCGGAGCAACACGCGTGTGCAAAGCTAGCAAGCACACAGCCTAGTAGCTGGATTGATGAACAATAGCTAGCTAGTACGTGCACCGCCGTAACCAACCTCCCGTACGTGAAGCTGGCTTGCTAGTGCTCTAATCACTCCGATCGATTTACGTCGGCGCCTTCGACAGAACTCAGATGGGAAACGCAGATCGGTATGATGGCCAAAGGCTCGTATCGAGCCTTGCTCTATTGCTTCGGTCTTTTTTCGTTGTTACAAGGAGCACCCCTGGTGTGCTTTTATACACGTCCATAAGGGATTATGGAAATAGATTAGGACTAGGAATCTTAATACTACTAGGACTCGTACTTACTCTTTTTCCTAATCCTACGTGTACTAAGGCAACGTGGTTAATTTTTACATAGTACAGCATCTGATTTCAAATATGTGCTCGAACGATCGGTTGACTTGGAAAGGTAGCTCACGCATAAAGGAACTGCCGGCCTATTGTTGGAAAGCACCTTTTGGTGGATGGTCGAAAAGGGAGTTCGTGTTTTGTAGAAGTGATATGCCTGACCTCTGTAAGAACGATTTACCAGCTGATTGATCAATAAACTCCCTTTTCACCTGCAGAAAAAAGGGGAACATTGCTCCGATTTCCTGTGGAATTAATAATGCTCTAGCCACGCGATTCCTCGTGAAATGGAAAATCTAGTCCTGGCTCATGCTTATGCCGGAGGTAGATCGGTCGCTCTCTCTCTCTTTTTGTGGGGGGAAAAGAAATTCTCGTTACTCAAGGAGGCTTCTCAGCCATAACTAGGTTTACAACAAAATCCATTCCGGCAGCGAGCTAGACTGCTGTGCACGGAGTACTACGGCCATAAGCGGCCAGCTCGTGACTAACAATGTTCCAAGAGAGGCTACAGTGAATAAAAGAAATCTCCCTAGCATTAAGATCAGCCAAACTGTGGATCTCCTCCGGGAGTGCACGATGTAACGATCTATCCAGCTTATGTCCTGTGAGCATTGACACCGCCTCCGCGCAATCAATCTCAACCAAAATAGGTAGATTAGTCCGATGCAAGACCAACTCTAACCCTTATCTACACGCTTCTAGCTCTGCTTCCAAAGCATTATCACATGTATGGAGCTCCCTACATGCACTATATAGATCTCGCCTTTCTCATCTCGCCTCGGTCGCTCTCTGAATAAACAATTCACTAATTATGTGCTTAGCGTGAGAGAGCACTATGCAACCAAATACAAAAATCAGACTATTGTTTTTTTCTAAGTGAAAATCAGATTGTTTTTGTCAAAGTGTCGAACGATGGAAGTGTTCCTCCGTTTTTTCTATGTCGTACCGATCGCCCATTGCTTTTTTTCCCTCTCCCTTTTAATCTTTAGTTTTGCACCTATATTTCCTTGTCTTTCTTATGGTTTCCTCCATTCCTATGTTTACTATTCCCGTGAACTGAATAAAACCTTAGGGTTAAATTTATAGGAATAGAAAAATCACAAGAATCCTAATAAATATGAATCAAGTAAATCACTCCAAAAAATATAATGAGAATGTTATTATGCCCCTGAGGATCCTAGTATCGTTCATCATCCAGATAAATTGGAAAATAGGTCCAAGTAAATTGTATAATTCATATGTTTTTCTTTTGAAGAAACTGGATCAAATGTTTTTTCCTCCATTGAACCCTCGCTCTGTTTCTTTGAATAAAATGTTTGAATAGTGGAACACTTCAAATTGGAAAATGTTCCTAATAGTGGAACGGTTCCTATTTCTATCCGGTAACCCCTCATTATTTTTTCAGGACCTAGGAATTTGAATGGTTTGCAATTACTTTGACCATGTCACTTTGTCGGTGTGAATTATTTTGATCTGAAAGAAACTTATAAAGAAGGTTTAGGAAAGGAATCCATACTAATTTTGGTGATATCCTTCCTTTGATCCAAATAACTTCTGTACAAAATATTTCCTTCTAGTAATGAAAATCATTCAATTCAGAGTATCATAGTAGTGATGAATATCTTGTGCTAAGTTCATGTTTGTGCATTGATCTCTGTAGTATTGATGGCATTTCTATTTTTCTACACCTATCTTATGACCATAGGTTCCCAGAGTTATGCACGGGAATGCCCTACTTGTGGTATATTCTCGACTAAATTCTTGGAAATCTCTAGGATAACAATTGCCACAAGGTTATTAGTGTTTGTGCCCCACATATAGTGTTGGGAAGAGTGCAAAATATCTACCAACATCATGTGTCCCTTGAGACTTCACATGAAAGGTCTGTTGAGCACCCAATTGGTCATTTGAACACGGTTGAAGGAACCAAGTTACTCGTAGGAAGAAAAGAAGGTGGGACAAAGTAAATCCCAATGCTTTCCAAGCCTAAGCAATAAATCCACATGTGGTGCAACCAATACTAGATCCCTCATTGCCTAAATGATGTAAGTACATAGTCTACAAAAGAATCAAAACTCAGAGGCTATGAAATTAAGGATCAACATGTATGGTTTGGGCATCGTGAGTGTGATGGCACCTCACTACTTGCCTTTTTATTAGCTGGTGAGTCCATGTGTTTCTTTACTTTCATCAGATGTTCCTGGTCAATTACTAATGGCCCACATTGTGCATATTTGGTGAGTACTACTCCCTCCGTTCCTAAATATAAGTCTTTTTAGACATTTCAAATGGAAACAACATACGGATGTATGTAGACATATTTTAAAGTGTAGGTTCACTCATTTTGCTCCGTATGTAGTCACTTGTTGGAATCTCTACAAAGACTTATATTTGGGAACGGAGGGAGTAATTGTTAAATATATTTAACGTGAAGATTTTTTTTCAAAAAGGTGGGTGTTAGGTGGACGTACATGATGATAAATCCCATTATTTTATTTTTGAACAAACTAACATTTGTATGAAGAAAAGGACCGGCTTCAAAGTGGAGTAAGCATTTTACGGCATCTTCCAGGCCTTCTTAAGAACATGCTTCAGAAGTTTTGGAGCATTTTTATATATCTTCTAGATAAAAGTCGCAATATTTATCTGATTCAAATTTGTGCTCCAATGCTCTATTGGTTTGGGAAACAACTTTTCATGATCGATCAAGAAAAGCGTTCTTGTTTCGTAGAAGTGCACAATAATTTAGCTAATTATACACATCAAGTTTGATCGATGCATGTGCAATCGATCTATGGCACCTTAATTATATAATTATATGTAGGATTCTAAGGGTGTCTTTGGTTCGCAGAAATTTGATAGCACATGAATAGGAAAATACAAGATTGCAGTGGATGTCCATTTAAATTGAATAGGATGAGCGAACCATAGGAACTTAGAATAACGAGTGTTTGATGCCATAGAAAAAACAAAAAAGTTTGTAAAAGCAGTTTGAGTGGATGAAATTTTCCTCTAAAATAGAGTGCAAAAATCCATTGGAATTTTCCCAAAAGATCCCAATCTGGCGAACCAAATAGTAAGAAGATTAATCCATTGACACATGTGACAAGGAAATAAGTCGGTTTAAATAGATAACTTCCGTTTAAAATGCCTCTAGGATTGTTTGATTGGTGTACATGACAATTTCAAATGGCACTTACATGTGGTAGTGATTTAATACCAAGCTTGCACGAGCCCTATTTGCCTTCATGCTTTCTACCATACCACCTTAGTTTGCAAACAAAAACAATCTTTACTCACATGAACAAGAACTCTAGAACTTTTGACACAGCTGGAGTATCAATGGTTCCACATGTCGTGTGTTGTTGTCGAGGGCGGTAGTAGGGTGAAACTTTAGCGGCCATCACTCAAGCCTCCACAACGCTCCTCCTCTTTACCGTCGTCGCGGGCCTCTGTGTGAGGGTGTCATGCCTTACCACCCTCCCCGGTAGGGGTGGGCAAAAAAACCGACGAACCGAATACCGAACCGATACCGACACCGAATAAACCGAATTTTCGGTTTTTACTGTTGGTACAATTAAATTCGGTTTTTGCATTAGATAACCGAACTCAATTAGTTCAGTTCGGTATTAAACCGTAGAACCGAACAAAAAACCGAAGTATTCCTCATGCAGAGCGCGCGTGTCCAGCCATTACAACATAAAACCAAACGTTAGTCGCTTCCGACCGCGCACACGTGCAGCCAATCAGCCATACAGTGCACGTGCAGCCCAAAGCCTGCTTTGTCCCACGTCCGAGCACGCCAGGTAACGGCCTTGTGTGTTTGTGAAATAAAAAACAATAGCGTCATGTGTCATAGACCTGGGCCGATTACCTCATGCAAGGCCCAGACGTAAAAAAATTTGTGGGAACTGGGAAGGCGAAGTGTGCAGCGACAAGAATTGTATTCCTTTAGTCCCACATCGCCTGCTTAGGCTCAGGGGAAAAGTTCATCAGTTATATAAGAGTCCAGCTAGCGTAGAGGAGAAAAGCGCCCACAGAAGTACTTTACAACTTCAAAGCAATTCGTCGGTATAAACCGAAGACCGAACCGAAATTTTCGGTTAACCGATAATTCGGTTATCAGTTTTTTGCTACCATTTTCGGTTTTTGGTTTTGCTAACCGAATTTGATAAAAAACCGAATGGTATAAACCGAATTTTCGGTTTCTACCGAACGCCCACCCCTACTCCCCGGTGAAGGGGTGCTGCTCTTGGCTAGATGGGCGAGGCCGATGGCCCCAGGAGTATTGGAGGCAGCATTGCGATCTCTGGTAGGTGGTGGTGGTGGTGGTGGTGGTGAGGAAGGGTCTTCAGACTTTTGCGGATCCAGATGATCAGGCAAAACTCGAGGCTCTGACAGCTTGGAGTAGGGCGCACGTCATGCAAATAGAGGCCAATTGTGGCTAGGCAAGGATCTGAGTTTCAAAAGTCGCTCCATGGTGGTGGCATTCAAAGGCCCGTTCAGCCTCATTGGGTGGCGATGAGTGTACCAAAAGGCACTTTTTGGCTGCTCATATGGTATTGCTGGCGTACTCCCTTCCCTTGCGCTCGTCTTGGGCAAAAAAAATAAAATTACGGCAAAGTTTTATGTCTATTCAACACTTCTATTGATGTAGACCTTCTTGGGCCTCCAAGCGCAAGGCTTATGGGACATCGGCAAATTCCCTCAAGTGGATGACTTAAAGTTTATGAATCCAACAGAGGTGTAGAATGAATGTATTCTCCTCTCAATCAACCCAAATAAGATACAAGTAGTCTCCTTTGTCCACAACACTCATAATATAGTTATCAATTGTAGAAGTGCACTAGTTCAGCGAAGAGATTGATAATTTGGATGATAGATAGATAATATGGATGGTGTCAATATTTTCATATTTTTAGAATAATTGAAAAACAACAAGGTAACAATATGAAAACGTGGCTGAAACAAGGTTTGCAATGGTTGGAGTACATGAATAAGTGATGCACCTGTCAGGTTTCTCAAAAAACAGAAACAAAAACAAAACTAGAGCTAAAAGAATCCACTTGTGTAGTTCCATGAAAATAGTCCATAAAGAAAGCAGTTTATTAAAAAAAAAGGCCTACACATAGAGCAGTGCCGGCCCCACTCCGTCGGAAGCAAAGGCCACAAATTCGATAAGGAAACAAGCCAAGGCCTCTTTTGCAAAAACAATGTAAGCGCAGTGTCCAGCAACAGTCGTCTAATAATAAAACAAGGAAAAAGAAAAAGGAGAATAACAAAAGACCAGCGAGCCGAGCTCCGCTCTGCTCTGCTCCTCCTCCGACGGGACGGAAGCCCTCTCCGGCGCCGGCGAGCTCCCCTCCCCTCCCCTCCTTCCACCGAACCGCGCCGCCTCGTAGGTAACCCCTCTCCCGCACCTCCGCCCTCCTCCCCCGCTCCGCCGGAACGGCCCCGTTTCAGATCCGTCCATCCACCCGTCCGTCCCCGGCTCGGATCGATTTCTTTGCTCCGTCGGCGACGAACCCTAGCTTCGCTCGGAGCCCGGGCAATGTGTCCTTCCTTCTGGGCCCGTCGCGGTTCCCCTTGCTTGGTGGGGACTGTAAATCGCGGGTTGTTTCCCAATCATTTTGTTTTGGCCCCTCGTCAGGCCCGCCCTTGTCCCCTTCACACTGACACTGCATCGGGCTGTCTTTTGTCTATACACTAGCACTGGCACTAGCAAGTTGCTGCATCCTGCATGATGCTGTGGCCTTCAGCTTATGGACGAGCGCCTTTACTGTTAAAGCACCCGTTTTTACCATCATTGAAGCACTGGCGCAGCTCCATTTTGTTTGCTTTCAGCGCTTAGCATCGAGAAGAGGATTTTTTTTTTGTTCTTTTATCCATGTGAATGTATATATTTTTCGACAAGGTTCATCGAAACTAAAAGTTGTCAACCTGCTTGGTGATTAGTGGGAACAGGGAAGACTGCTTGAGAGTGCTCCTGGGCCCAGAAGCCCCAGAAGAGAGCTAAAGAGTTTGTGCTGCTTTCCTCTGGAACCAGTATAATAATGGCCACAAAGCTTGTGGTAAGGTTCCGAACTCAAGTTCCCTCAGGAAAAACAATCTGTGGTACATAAATGCATCTCTTGCTGCGTAATGAAGATGTGACGTTAATGTGCTTAGGTTTTTGGGCTCCCCTGGGATGTGAACACCGAAGGATTACGAAAGCATATGACCAAGTTTGGACCCCTGGAGGATTGTGTTGTCATGAAGGTCTGTAGTAATTTCAATTTCATGTTAAATGCCATCTGTCATATCCATTATTTTCCCGTTTCCTTGATCGTACGGTACAAATTAAACATCTTTCTCTTCGAATTTTAGCGAAAACCGTTACCTCTTATACCTTGTCTATTTTGTAACTTATTCATTTTATTCCTCTTAAGATCGAGTTTATTTCGGAATATATTTATACCATGTGCTAATTTTCTCTGTGATATGCGCTTTGAGATTTAGAATTTTTGTATGTAATCTGCCTTCTGAAGGAATGATTGAGACCTAATTTTCCAACATAGATGTCCAACATATCCTCTCAATTTAACGGTGATTAAGTTTCAGAAGTCATAGGCCACAGCTATCTATACCATTACGCAGTGTTTGCGAACTTACAGCATGATTGGGTCATCTATACACTGATTTACCCCAGTATTTCTTGCTTCTTGCAAAATAGGATCGCTTATCCGGTCGATCTCGTGGGTTTGGCTACGTAACGTTCTCATCGGCTGATGATGTCAAGGTTGTAAAAGAACTATTTGCCCATTCTCTCTATTTGACTTCATTGATTATCATTTTTTTTTTCTCAAGCCATTGGAAGGTGGCTTAGTAACACCTTACTTATGTCAGGAAAGTAGTTTGTTAACACCTTTCCATTGACCTAATCTATCGTGTATAATTTGCAATTATTTACATCTGAATCATTTTTCATCATTCTTTCAGAATGTTCTTGAGTCTGAGCATTTTCTTGGGAACCGAGCTCTAGAAGTGAAGATAGCAACTCCCAAGGTAAACAGTATACACATATTTTCCTTTTTCTATTATCCATTGGCTCTACAATTGATTGGTGTCAAACTTTAGTTGAGTAATGATTATAGTGCATTTTACTCTTAACACAGGAAGAACTGAAACCACAGCCACAGGGAACAAAAACAGCTACTAGGATATTTGTTGGTCGAATTCCGCAATCTGCAGATGAGTCAATGTTCCGTAGGTAGCCTAATCTATTTTTTCCATTCCTTATTTACTTTGTGACTCTATCAGCACTTGTCTAAACTATAATGTTTGCTTAGCAGGCATTTTGAAGCATTTGGAGAAATCATCGATCTTTACATGCCAAAGGTTTGAAAATCTGCAACTGGTTTACCTTTAACTCGGATCTCGCATAACTGTTGTTTATTAAGGCATCCGTGTTAGTTGCCCCCTGCTCTGTTGTTCTCGAAAGAAAATGTGAATTAGGGAATGTTCTGTAGCGTCATAATTTATTGCATATATGTGTACTCAGAAGGTTTGTCATGCAATTTTGAGCACGGATATGTCAGCATAAGGGTGAGGGTCTAAGGTAGTCCTTTAAGTGCCACTGGATGGAGTATATCAGCACATATCTTCAGCCAGTGGCATTTCAAGGTGTACCTTAGACCTTCACTCTTATGTGGGTACGTACTTTTTAGTATTTTCTGAACCCCTCTAGAGGCATGCTTCTTATATTATATTAGTCAGTGCCAGGGAAAATGAGGATTAAAAGTTTATCAGCACACTCTTAAGAACTTTGATCCCTATTTTCCTGTGGATACAAACTGTATTAAGTTCCTGTTGTGTAAGTGCTTGCTGTGATGATAGTAGTAAATCATTGTTGCATTCGATGCAATGTGCTGTTGCAAGAATGTAAATAAACCACAGCTAGAGCCTAGAGGTAGTATGATTTTACTCAAATGAATTCCATCTTTCTTTTTCGTATGTAGGAACATGGTTCAAAAGGTCATCGTGGAATTGGGTTTATCACTTTTCAGAGTGCAGGTATGCTTACTGCTACCTATGGATCTTCCAACATTCTTATAGGCATGCAATTTATTTGGTCATGCGAGGAAATGTCATTCTGAGAAAGTAGAATGATTGAGAATGTTATGATTTAGTTGTGTATTTGGCATGAGCAGTACTACAGCACAATGTTCCCTGTACAGTAATAAACATTAAATCATTTTGTGTATTTATATGTTGTAGTTCACTGGCTGAGATATGATGTTCAGGCACATTATTGGTCACCATTTTAGTTATGATTTTGTGGCAGACAAACATGTATGTTCTATAGTAAGATAGATTTGGTAATGTGAAATCGTATGCAATCAAGGACACCTTATCCACTTTTTGGGATCCATTTACAGTTGGGAAAACTAGCTCGGAAATGTGGTCTTCTGCTCACTCTTTACGCAGTAGCTATTACGCTCTTTCTCCTGAGCTCATGTGTCCATGTTCTTTCTTTCTCATGATCCATATTTGATCTTGATTATTCCTAAATTTCTATGATCACTCTGTTTGGGTTTATATTGCCTTATTTTCATGTTGGTCATAATTCAACAGAATCTGTAAACAGCATCATGCGAGAGTCGCATGAGTTGGATGGAACAACTCTACATGTTGACCGTGCAACTCCAAAGGTACTTATCCTATTCCAAATTAGAGTTGAATATAGTTAATATTTTATATTTGGCCAAGTCTTATGGCACATACCGTTTATAGTATGCATCTCTTATCACCTGAAAATCTCCCAGCATCAGGATGAAGATATCAGACACCCTCCAAGCAGGGCATCTCAGGATGGGGGCGACTATGGCCTTGGGTATGGCGCATATGATGTATACATTGCAGCTGCTACCATGTTTGGAGCTTTGGGCCCACCAACACGGTATGATCATCCAGGATCAGCTTACGGAAGTAAGTCCTTCAATCATCGTGGATCAGCATATGGAAGCAAGTCCGTTTTTATGAAGCGTAATCCATATTTGACATACAAGAAACTTGATCTGTGGATTGAGTACCATTTCTGTTTGACTTAAATTCAGAAGGAGGATACTCTGGATCCCCTCAAGGAACGAGCAAAAAGATATTTGTTGGCGGGATTCCACAAGAAGCAAACAAAGATGACCTATGGAATTACTTTGGCGGATTTGGCCGGGTCGCAGATGTGTTTATTCCAAGGGTGAGGCTAAGACTTCCATCATCTGTATCTGTATGGTGTTTCCCTTTTGCTTTCTTAATTTCTATGTTTCTCTTGTAGGATCCTAAAGGAAGTGGCCATCGAGCTTTTGGTTTTGTCACCTTCTCTGGTGAGGGTGTGGCAGATAAGGTAGCTGACAAAAGCCATGAAATTCTTGGGTGTAAGGTAAGGCTGTGGGTGCTTCCCTTATTATTGCTCCCCTTTCATCTAATGGAGGGAAGAATCATCGCCTTGACCCCAGCTTTCATTTGGACAGAAAATTACTGAAGTTCCATCATTTCAGGTCACAGTAGACATAGCTGCACCGCCTAGGGGTGATTCCAGTGGTCGTTTTGCTGACCCCACGCCCGGCGTGGACCTTCATGCACCACCTTTCGGCATGTTCTGTGGCAACCTAGGTTATGACGTAAGTACACAAATCTGTTCCACCTTACATAGTAGGTTTATGTATAAATTGATATGCTCAAGTAGGTTCCTTCAAAACAGAAAACTTAGGCTTTAAACCGGTTCTTTTGTAATTTCGACCAGTTGTTTCTTATAAATATACATGGCAACAATCCTCTTACCAAATGCTTGCCATCTTCTAGCGAGGCTATGGTCCCAGCGGAGGCGGCAGCAGATCAAGAACGGATGGGCGGCATCGACCTTACTGACCCGGCCCGTGCTCGTCTCGTTGATGTTAAATGCGTCACCGTTTGGTGATGATCTCACTGGTACTGGTAGTTAGCTGATTGTGGACTTCGGGTGGTGCTGTGTTTTCCTAGCTGTGTATGGTGCAACTTTTAAACTTGTTTTGCTGGTTGGTCCGGGGGTCGTAGTCGGCGTTTCAAACTAACCTGGGTGTGTCATGGTGTGAACCTCACAAAACCCTGTTCCATTACCTTTGATAGCGGAATCCGGGGTGTCGAATCGTATGGAAAGAAGAACAAGTCTATCTCTAGGTGAATTGTGTAAAGAAATGGCAACTCTTTCAGCTGCTAGGTTGTACTGTAACTTGGTAAGCTCATGTGTACCTTGAGTGGGATGTTTCATGCTTGTTATGGTTATTTTGCCTTCGAAACGGGGTTCGTGTGCCGCATTCGGTGCGAAGGGAGTGAAGAGAATGATCGATGCAGATGTATAGAGTTCCGTGGAGGCATTCTCTGTAATTACAATCTTTTTACAGAAAAAACCGATCTGTTTGCTAAAAAAAATATGAAAAATGTTTCCAGAACTAACGATATATGCATCTATTGTGCCATAGATTTTCAAATCGAACTCAATCTGCATGTTGAGAGAAAAAGGACACAAATTCAACCTGCTGTTGTTGTTGAGGCCTGAATTCATAACCGAGCTCAATTTAGGTACGATTCAGAGACAGATTAGCCTTTTTTGGTTTGGCGATGAAGTATGTTTGGAACCTGGATTTGAAAATTTGAGACTTGATGCATACATGCTATTTAAGTTTTGAAAAAAAATTCCATGACTTATAAGTTATAACGAGATTTTTGGAGCACTTGAAACCCTGGGAGTATTTGATACGTTTACGGGGTTTGTGTTTCTGTCAGGTTCAGGGAACTGAACTGACAAACATCTACAGCTAACGACGAATTCATACAACAAGTAGCCAGTTTTGGGGAGTCAAAAAATCAAAACTTGGTGCAATCTCAGTTGCACCTATAGGCGGGCCAACCAGGAACACTGCCGGCTATGGTTTAACCAAAAAGGTATGAGGTTTAGACTGTAGCTGAACTCTGATCAGGTGTTGAATCTTCAGATATTCAGACACGGTCCTGACAGTTTCTGATGTGCTACAACAGAATACCATCCACATTTGCATAATGTCATAAAACATGCTCCCTCCGTCCGAAAATACTTGTCATCAAAACGAATAAAAGAAGATGTATCTAGATGTATTTTAGTTTTAGATACATCCCTTTTTGTCAATTTTGATGACAAGTATTTTCGGACGGAGGGAGTACTTTTTTTCCGGTATAAGATAAAAACAAACTGTCACTTGTAATGACGCTGAGGTGGCTGGTGGTGGCCTCGTTCGACGGCTGCAGTGAGCTCCTTGTTTTTTTTTCTTCATGTTTTTCATTTTGTAAATTTTTGGCCTGTTGCTGACATGGTGAGTCCAGCCCTCCTGTTTTGACTGGCTGTGGCAGTGGGCATCTACGACGAGCGTGCAATTCTCGCTGGCGCAGCTTGTCCAGGTGATCATCCTGCTCGGCACCGGCGGAGCCAACGGGCGGCCTCCAAGTAGGCCGTCCTCGCCATCTACGGCTTCACCCTTGTCCTGCATGGCCTCATCAACAGCCTCCCAAGATTCACTGGCTTTGCTGGTTTGGCCAGTTCGGTGAAGAGTACCTTTTTGTTTCTTGTAAGGAGTATTGTCTAAAAGGTGTTGTTCATGTGTGCGACAAGGTCATCGTTATGCACATGACCTGAGGTTCTATGAAGATTCTAGTCTCGACCCCTTGTAATTGCATGAATCTCAATATATAGTTATGTGCACTACTAAAGAGGTAGAGTACTCATCGTTGACCGGCCATCACTAACAGGGAAGAGAAGAATTATCTATTGTAGAACTCCCTCGATTTCAAAATATAAGAGGTTTTTTGATACTCCCTCCATTCCCTTATACAAGGCCACAAACTCAAATTACAGGTACCAAGGTAAAATTTAATGACTGCTTTGCAAGTCCACTTTTCTTTTCGTTAACTGTGATCATTAATACGCCCACATGCATGCAAGGAAGGAATTAGAAGGAATTAGCACAGTGTCATTATGACTACATGCATGCAAGTATTAAAACAGTTGGTAGTACGAGAAAACATTATTAGTTTTTGCCTCGATTACAGTTAGTGGCCTTGTATAGTTGCAAATTGTATTTTTCATAGTGGCCTTGTATAAGGGAATGGAGGGAGTACTATGTTAGTGTAAAAAAAAATCTTATATTTTGAGACAAAGGGTTTTATATCCAGTTCATCAAAGATAAGTCACTACTAGTGGGTTTTAGTTTTGTCCCGTGACACTACCATGAGCTCTTCTCGCTTGCCTCCCTTGCCCCCAACCTTTATTTCTCCTTCCTAAACAAAAATGAATCTGTTTCTTCCTTCATTCTCCTCAATCATCCATGGCGATAGCGTTCTTCCCCTCCTCCATCAATGAACCCCTTTTTCTCACCGCTTCTAACTCCTTCGCGCAGGGCGAGGCCCTGAAGGCCATCATAGAGAAGGAGATGGCCATGATTGTGGGGAAGAATACCCAGCAAGCTTCTGGTGAGCAGAGGAGTCCCATCATGGTAACTTTTGTTACTATTGATTTTTAATCACTCTCATGTGAAAAAACCACCAGTGAAGAGGTTGAAGTGTCCATCAGTGGTTCTGTTTCTTTTTAGGCTGCATATAAAATTTGTCCGAAGCCAAACTTCGTAAAGTTTGATCAACTTCATAGGAAAAATAATATGAACATTCACAATACAAAATCAATATCATTAGATGCATCATGAAATTAAATTTCCATACTGTATAACATTAGTATTATAGATGTTGATATATTTCAATATAAATTTGGTCAATATTTGCGCAGTTTGACTTCAAAACAAATTTTACCTGAAGAGTAAAGATAAACGGAGGGAATATGATTTACATCCATGAGCTATTTCGGTTCTTGTGTGTATGAAAAAGCTCGTAAAAAACGAAAAGTTGTAGTAGCACCCGGGTGCCCCGACTCCCTCTTAGACTAACCACAATGGGTAGTAACATAGAGTAGTAACATGCTCATGTCACTACTCTATGTTACTACCTCTATAGCGGGGAGTAACATATGTGTGGTAACATGGAATGGAAGACTTCATTTATTAGGCTATAGACGCATCTTACTTTGATATGTGTGATGTTACTCATATTTGTAGTAAGAGCAAGTACAATAGAGCTGAGTCAGCGGGCTATAATGAATAAACTAGTATATTTCTGCTTAGTTGGAGGAAATTGAAGAAGAGAGAGAAGGTAAGCGGGCTCTTCGTGAAGAGCCAGCTCTAGCACGTGCTCCTAGGCACTTTGTGAGAATGAAAGGTGTGCCACATAATAAATAAGTAGTACACTCTTTTGATCTACTATTGTACATGTTGACTATAAAATGGGTTGTAGATGAAATGACACTTGCTTATAGCCAGCCGCTGGCTATACTATTAACAATGCTCTAACTAGATATGTTACCATATGCATCTATTTCTTCATTTATTGCATGTCACATCATCTATTTTATCTAGATATGTGTGATGTTATTACATATGTTACTCCCATTGTGGTTAGTCTTATCCAATCCGTTGAACCGCACAAAGATTCGTATACTTAGTTAGACCATTTTGACTGATGGGCACGTTTTACATGGTCAAAGCAGCGCTTGCAATAACCGTGACCATTCGTTTTTACACAGTAATTTATACAGCTCGTCTCCACTACTCTAATGGTCTAAGGTTGGTCACAATGGGCAGGAACATAAGGTAGTAACATACACACTTATCTAGACTATGTTACTACCTCCACAGTGGGTAGGAACATGTAGGTAGTGTCATGTAACGATGCATTTATTAGCTTATAGACTCATTGTTTCTTGAAGTGTGTGATGTTCCGGTAACTTATCTAGTTACCACAAGCACCTCACTCTTTATTAAATATGTGCCACATAAGCAACATTGTATTGAAATATGTGATGTTACTCTTAAATTCCACCCCATTGTGACCAGCCTAAAATAGACTCCTCTTGATAAAGGTGAGAGTCAGCGAATAGAGAACAACAGCTCCTCTCCACTGATATGCTATGCTAAGCACTCATTCGCAGAAACACGAACAGTATCCATGGCACTGCTCAGCTATAGGATGCACAACATCTCTCTATATAAAAACTAGTCTAGGCCAAGACTGACTTTCCATGTGCATGTGCTGCACGCACTGCAACTGCAGAGAGACAGAGATTGAACAGTGAAATGTGATCTGTTGTGTTGGTTACTTTTGGTATTTTTGAATCACGGGTTGGAGAACGACCCGGCTAGCTATGAGGTTGGGAATCTATACTGTTCACATAGGCCTGCTATACAAACTGGCGATGACGGACCTGTCACATATCTCGAGGAAGGAAGTACCGCATGGGCGGCTGAGATAACCGGGAGTCCAGACCCCCGGTGCTGAAAATCCAGTCTCCGTAAAAAAACAGTTCATTGTTTAGTGGGGAGAATACGTACGATATTCCGTTCTCTATTCAGTGATGCAAGCCGAACCCGCATACAAGTCTAACTTGGTGCAGTTTCGTGTTTGAGATTAACATAAGATATACTCCCTCCGTTCGGCATTACTTGTCTCGGAAATGAATGTATCTAGAACTAAAATACGTCTAGATACATCCATTTCTGCGACAAGTAATTCCGAACAGAGTGAGTACTTAAATGCTCGGTCTTTGTCGCCCCTGAGAAAATGGTAGTGCACACGATTGAATGACATGAAAAATCTTGGATAAGAGTTCCTACATCTACTTGGCTGCCTTGATGCAGGAACGGCGCCGCAACCGTGGATCATTTCCACTACCAGCTCCTTGCCTTGACTCCCGGTACACCAACCAAACACCATTTCTCACAAGCTCAACTGCCCAAGTAGTACTAGCGCCTCGGCAGTAGCAACCTGAGCAAGCAGAAGCGGTCGATATGGCCGCGTCGTCGCGCTCCGTCGCCGTGGCGGTCACCGACCCCGGCGCCGGCGACGACACGGACCGAGCCCGGTTGCACCAGATGGGGTACAAGCAGGAGCTCAAGCGCGGGCTCAGCGTGGTGTCCAACTTCGCCTTCTCCTTCTCCATCATCTCCGTGCTCACCGGCGTCACCTCCACCTACAACACGGGGCTGCGCTACGGCGGCCCGGCGTCCATGACGCTGGGGTGGCTGGTGGTGGCGGCCTTCAACGGCTGCGTCGCCCTGTCCATGGCCGAGATCTGCTCGGCCTACCCGACCTCCGGCGGGCTCTACTACTGGAGCGCCAAGCTCGCCGGCAAGAAGTGGGCGTCGCTCGCCTCCTGGGTCACCGGCTGGTACTACCGAATTACTCAATCGCATTCATAGTTGGTATAGTATGTTTGGCTGTTCATGCTTAATTAGCTTCGTGAGCAGGAATGGGTGATTTTGATATGCTGTCCTGCTTGGAATTATCTCTTCATTGCATTGGGTGGACTGTAGATACGATATGTCATTTAACTAGTACTCTAGTGCAAAATGTTCTTATATTATGAAACAGAGGGAGTAGTTTGCTAAAATAAATGATATCCACAAACTCGGCCATATATCTCTTTCACAAAGCAAATACTCCCTCCGTCCCAAAATAAGTGACGCAAAAATGACTCAACTTTGTACTAATAATTAGAAACCGTTCTCTTTCCAGGTTTGCCATACATCTCTTTCACAAAGCAAATAATTAGAAATAGTTCTCTTTCCAGATTTGATCTTAGCTTATTATTCATTTCGACAAAAGGTTTGATCTTAGCCATGCTCTGCTTTTCCAGGTTCAACATCGTGGGACAGGTACTTCAACTTCTAGGCTCCTCTATTATTTCTACATTTGTCTATAGCTTCAAGTACGTGCCCCTTTCTGCAAGAAATAATATAGTATCCTAAATAAGTGACGTGGTTTTATAGTTCAATCAGAGGGGGTAATACTTTATTACGTCAATCTATAAGTATTACTACTAGTAACTAGTACTTCAAGACAGTAATCTATCATGAGTAATAAGAAACATAATCCATGCATGTGGTCGTCCGGCAAGACCGTTGGATACTTGGATAAAATCACTGCACCGTGTTCAGAACGGGAGCAACTTGAAGCAATATAATAGTAGTAGTACTTCAGTACATGGCGACAACTTGAAGCCGGTAATCGATTAATAAGAAATACTCTCGGTAAACTAATATAAAAGCATTTAGATCATTATTTTACTATTTTAAATGATCTTATATTAGTTTACGGAGGAAGTACTACTGTACTCGCTCCGTTCCTAAATATTTGTCTTTCTAAAGATTTCAACAAGTGACTACATACGAAGAAAAATGAGTGAATCTACACTCTAAAATATGTCTACATACATCCGTATTTGTAATTCATTTGAAATGTCTAGAAAGACAAATATTTAGGAACGGAGGGAGGATAATGCATGTGCCATGTGACCGTTGGATAGTTGGATAGAATAAGAGCACCGTGTTCGGAACGGGAGATCTTCCACGTCCCTGTCGGTCTTCAACGGAGTGGACTGACCACTGACGCAGTGAACTCGATACTTCAATCAAAGAGGAGATAGAACTAAATTATTGGCACATTGCTGACGCAGTCCGGCCTCTTCTTTTGACCTGCCTAGTGGGCGACGGCCACCAGCGTGGACTTCTCGCTGGCGCAGCTCATCCAGGTGATCATCTTGCTCTCCACCGGCGGCACCAACGGCGGCGGCTACGTGGCGTCCAAGTACGTCGTCCTGGCCATATACGGCTTCATCCTCATCCTGCATGGCCTCATCAACAGCCTCCCCATCCACTGCCTCTCCTGGTTCGGGCAGCTCGGCGCTTTCTGGAACGCTGCAGGTATAACCATATTCTTTTGATCCTTGCTTTGTTTCAACATATATATATATATATATATATATATATATATATATATATATATATATACGTTTAAATTTTCGTATTTCACACGATGGTACAGGTGCAATAACATATTACGCTGAACCATGGTATTTAATTTTCGTATTTGTTTTACTTTTCTTGGTCTTTGATTGCTTGTTGGTATGTTTGTACTCTGAACAATGGTAGGTGTATTGGTGCTGGTGATCTTGATTCCGTCTGTTGCCAAGGAGAGATCGAGTGCCGAGTTCATCTTTACGCACCTCAACACGGACAATGGCATGGGCATCCATAACAAGGCTTACATTCTAGGCGTGGGGCTGCTGATGAGCAACTACTGCATGATCGGCTACGATACATCTGCTCATATGGTACATGAGTCATTTTATGAGCATGAACTTATGTTAATAACAGCACCTTATTAATTTATTCCCACATAATAAACTTCTCTTGATTACTTGCTCCATGTGCTCACATATTGACTCCAATTAGAGCATGCCCTGACTTTGATCGATACGAATTGCACTACAACATCCCCGATGTCGATGTAACTAAAGACCTAGATGTTCTTGCTTAATTACATATATTGAAATATATGTAGACAGAAGAAACAAAGAACGCGGACAGGAGCGGGCCGATCGGGATCATCTCTTCGGTTGTTCTCTCAAACATCTTTGGGTGGGTTTACCTGGTGACCCTTACTTCGGCGGTGACAGACATTCCGTACCTGCTAAGTGCCGATAATGACGCCGGCGGCTACGCCATCGCTCAGGCTCTCTACACCATATTCAACCAGAGGTATGGTAGTGGTGTTGGTGGGCTCGTGTGCCTCGGCGTCATTGCTGTCGCCATGTTCCTCTGCGGTGTTGCGTGCATCACGAGCAACTCAAGGTTCGTCACTAGATTATCATCAACTTTGAATATATTTTTTACAATTAGGGGGGAGGGGGGGGTGGTCTGTCGTTGTCGTCATGGTTCGGACGTTCTACGCTCATGAATATCTCCTTCCTAAATTTTAATCCCCTCACAGAATCTCATTCATAAATCACAAATAGATATGTTATTAATTGTGAACTTATGACGTCATTTTTTGGTATGTCGTCTGCTCCTAGCTCCTGAATTTGTAGGTGTTCCGTTGCAGTGGCCTTTTTTTTTCTGTAATTAGTAAACAAAAATAAATTTAAAATACCGTATCATATTTATTCCAATATTACATGTCCCATTACAACCATAATAGGTTGCAATTATGATTTGGTCGGCTAGGATTCATGCAAATTTGGACCATTGCTTGGTTGTTGCTATAAAGGAGGAAGCAGGGAAAGATATGGATGTTTGTCATGGCTTGTTGGAAGTCATACCAGGGACATGTGTCACACATGTGGTTCCAGAGTACAACTTGTATTTCTGTACATGTCTGTATTTTTTTGTTGTTGCAATGCACATGTATTTAAGTAGTACAACACAATAAGAGAGAGAAATTGTTATATCACCACAATGTATTCTCTCAATTGGTCATCTTTGCGTTGTGGCGGCACAGGATGGGGTATGCCTTCTCCAGGGACGGAGCCATGCCGTACTCTCACCTCTGGCACCGGGTGAGCAAGCACGAGGTGCCTTTGAACGTTGTCTGGCTCTCCGTGCTCGTGGCCTTCGCCATGGCTCTCACGGTATGTATGCATGTTTCACAGACTCGGTGTCATACCCCGAGTCCTCGACTGACAACTCATTTTCTTTCTTCATGTTATTTGACGTGCAAAGTCACTGGGGAGCCAGGTGGCATTCCAGGCGATGGTGTCTATTGCAACACTAGGGTTGTACATCTCCTACGCGCTGCCCATTTTCTTTAGGGTGACAACGGCCCGAAAGTCATTCGTCCGAGGACCGTTTCACCTCGGCAGGTACGGGGTGATCATCGGCTGGGCCGCCGTGCTATGGGTGGCCTTCATCACCGTGCTATTCTCGTTGCCTGTAGCATACCCGGTGGGAAAGGACGTCTTCAACTACACGCCGGTGGCCGTCGGCGGGGTGCTGTTACTCAGCGTTGGCTCTTGGGTGTTCCATGCTCGGTTCTGGTTCAAGGGACCCATCAGGAACGTTGACACATACTAGAATTATGAGACTTGTAAGCTTAATTAGTTTAATGACTGGTTAATGTTTATGCACGAAGAGGAAGTTGATTTTCTGCAACTGTGGCGGGAATCTGGACAGCACAAACACACCTTTTGCTCCGCCCCTCTTTCAAAAAATCTCACACTGGGCCCGGCAGACGGCCCATGGTAGTGGTTACCCGCTCGGATCCATGCGCATATGCAGCATCGATTAGCACTGCACTACGGCTGCAATGAGCTGCGGGAAGATTAAAAACATACACGATTAATATGTCCATGTGTTCATCGGATTAAAAACATATGCATGTGGTTATCCTCCTTTTGGAAAAAAAAATGTATAGTTCATGTGTTTTACGACAACGACATGATTAATTAAAACTCGATGTGTACATACATATGTCATCTACACTAAAATACGTTACATCAAAATGCAAAAGAAGATGAAACAACGCCAGGATCTCTGATCACACTGAGTGCATCAATCGATGAGACATAAAGATCAGGGATATAAAGCCTAATCACAATGGCTTGACACTGACAAGAACAAAGGAGGAAAATGGTCCCCCTTTCTATACATATTGTACTCCTATATGGTACTCCCTCCGTCCGAAAATACTTGTCATCAAAATGTACAAAAATGGATGTATGTAGAACTAAAATACGTCTAGATACATCTCCTTTTATTCATTTTGATGACAAGTATTTCCGGACGGAGGGAGTATATCTTTTTGCAGTCAAATTAATGCAATTTTCATAATCCAAGAACCAGGGGCAGGGAGAGGAGCTGTTCACCCTGACACAAGATTACTGAACCCAGGCTATCTTGTTATCTTCTCATACCACTCCATATCACACTAATGATTGTGGAACCCTTGGTCAACAATGCTAAATCATGCGGAAGGGGGTCTAGAACAATAAATCCATCCGTGACCTATATGTGATGACACTCGGTCAACAATGCCAGATCATGCGGAAGGGGATCTTTCCCACGTTAAACCGTGGATAGCTTGTGACCTTGTCTAAATTTCAGGCCCGAAACTGATTTCTTACGAGTCTTGGTCGATTTTAAAAAAAAATACAACCTGTAATATTTAACCTGCCAGTTGTACTTTTAATAAGTAAAAACTGCAACTTCGAAAATTGAGTCTCCCTTCCTATTCACCCTTTTGGTTTGAAAGGCTCTTTGTTATTTTAGGATAATCTCAGATTATATTTGAGGAGAAAAATATAAGTTATACTATGTCACAAAAATTAAATTAAATTATATTTATGTTAGATACTATAACTCTAGTTCAAAGATTAGCTAAAATTAGTTTGGGGAGGAGGACGGGGGTGATAAAATCGGAAGGGAGGGAGCAGTATACATCGTTTTCAATCAAGTTACTGCAGTTCATAGTCCAAGGAACCATTCACGTGACACTAGAAAAGTCAACTTAAACGGTCTTGTTATCTTATCATACCACTCCCACTCTAATGGTGCGGAAAGGGATCTTGAACAATAATTCCACGCATGACCTGTCGGTGACAACAACAGTCATAAACTATTTCCCCTCGGTCAACAATATTGAATCATAGGGAGGGGGATGTTCAACAATAATTCCATGCGCGACCTACATATGCTGACAAAAATTATAAACTACTTCCCCTTGGTCGACAATGCCGAATCATGCGGAAGGGGAATGATTTCCAAGCTTGTTTGAAGTTCAGGGAACTGATTTCTTATAACTTTCGGTCGATTTTAAAAGTACAACCTGTAATTTTAACCTGATTGCACTTTCATAAGTAGAAAATTGCAATTTTGAACGGATGCCGCATTGCTGTGAAGAAGCTGGAGGGTGTAGGCCAAGGGGAGAAAGAATTTAGCTCTGAGGTGACGATAATCGGCGGCATCCGCCATAGACATCTGGTAAAACTCCGAGGTTTTTGTACCGAGGGGGTGCACAGGCTTGTTGCGTACGAGTACATGGCCAAGGGATCTCTACATAGGTGGATTTTTGGTACTAAGGAAGATGATGCTCCCCTTTTGGACTGGGATACGAGGTTCTACATTGCGCTTGGGACAGCAAAGGGCCTGGCTTACCTTCATCAAGATTGCGAGTCGAAGATCATACACAACGACATCAAGCCTGAGAATGTTCTGCTTGATGACAACTTCCCTGCAAAGGTATCCGACTTTGGTCTTGCCAAACTGATGAGCAAAGAGCAAAGCCACGCCTTCACGATGCTGAGAGGCACCCGAGGCTATCTTGCACCGGAGTGGATCACCAACCGCGCCGTCTTAGAGAAGTGTGATGTCTATAGCTATGGGATGGTCCTGCTTGAAATAATTAGCGGGAGGAGGAACATTGATCCCATGGAGGTCTCGGAGAAAGCCCATTTCCCACCCTTTGCGTTCAAGAAGATGGAAGAAGGTGATCTTCGCAGTATCTTCGATGCCAAGCTCAATTATGATGGAGATGATGATGAGATGGATAGAACGATCAAGGTTGCTCTATGGTGCATCCAGGAAGATTTCTGCCAGAGACCTTCCATGTCAAAAGTTGTCCAGATGCTTGAAGGCGTATGTGATATGCCCCAGCCACCGACATCCTCGCGAACTGTATCCATACTCCATAGGGCAGCTTACGAACCGAGTAGTGCGTTACCTTCAGCCATGCAACTCTCTCAAGCCAGATGATGTAAATGCTTTTCTTTTTGTCTTTGCGGTAACTCCGACCTAGTAATGTTTGTACTAAAGTTAGTACAAAGTTGAGTCACTTATTTTGGGACGGCGGGAGTATTTATTTATACAACTGAATAACTACCATTGCTACAATGGTTATTGTAACCTGAATAAATTGATTTTCCACGAAAAAAACCCTTGAATAATTTGATACTATGAACTCAACCATTGCGCAATGTCTACATGATTACACGTGGTACTCCCTCCATTTTTATTTACTTGGCATATTAGCTTTGGTCAAAGTCAAACTTTTTAAATTTTGACAAAGTTTATAGATAAAAAATATTAACATATACAATAACAAATCAATACCATTAGATTCATTATTGAATATACTTTCACATAATATAGATTTGTTATTGTAAATGTTCATATTTTTCTTATAAAGTTGGCCAAACTTTATGTAGTTTGATTTCGGTCAAATCTTATATGCGGAGTAAATAAAAACGGAGGGAGTATAAACAAAGTTTAACTCTCTTGGGTTGCTATTCCAACTCCCCTGCTAGAGCTATCATTCTTGTACCAGAAACTTTTAAAACTCGGTCCGAAAGCAACTATGTCAACACACTTCGGCATTACGTCAAGCACGTTCAACGCATAGAACACACCTTCCTCCCCTGCCATTGCTACTAAAACGGAGATGTGTGAAAAGAAACGCATAAAATTAAACAATGTGCCAAGCAAGGAGATCACAGAGGAGGCATCATTAGCATCTCCGTACGCAGTAGGAGCACTAAGCACATGTCGACATCCAAAGAGAAACAGCAGGCACGACTTCAACACATCGGCTAAACACATAGAGGAATCAGATGATCAAGTGCCTCGTACCTGCATTGCACGGCCACACATCATCAACGTTGGTGCAGATTATGTACAATCTCTTCATGGGTAATGGCGGATTGATCCTTGTCCAGGCCATAACTGCAGTAGGCCAGAAAGCTTAGGGGCATTTCATCAAACACAATGAGTGCGCATGCGGAGCAGCAACACCCAGGGCGCATCGGTGACCACGCCTTGCACCAGTCGGCCGCTTCCAAGCTGCTGCTCTGGCCAGAGCTCGTCGTGCAGCGATGGAGTTCGGGGACGGCAAGCGGCGGTGCTTGCACCCAGGCGGCGAGCGACAGGATAGGGGAGAAAACTTTCAGAGCCTGACGGAGAGAGCGGGCAAGCCAGAGAGCACTCAGGGATCCGCGTCAATCAGAGCCGAACGTTGCAAAATGGACGACGTGGGTATGGTTCAGCTGTGAGGCCAGATTTAGAATGCTCGCCAGATGGATTTATGAAAATACTCCCTTCTGGCTTCCAAAATAATTGAAGCTCTAGAATTGCCTTAAGTCAAACTTCGTTAAATTTGACCAAGTCTATATAAAAATAGATAAATATCTACTAAATTACATCATTAATTCATTATGAAATATATTTTCATATTCCCCAAAATACCCCCGAGGTGCCCTCCTCTGGCGACACGAGGGCGACTCCCATAGCACTGCCGCCGCATCATATCTTCTCCCATGGTCTTGTCGCCATTTGAGTTGCCGCCGGCGAAACCCAGATATGCTTCGGGGACGACGACGGCCTGGCGGTTCTCTGTGTCGGTTACCTTTGGCGAATGGTTGTGGATGCCATGACGGCATGGGCTAACTTCATGGTGGAGGCACGTGAGGCGGTGGGGCTAGACTGCCAGTGGTGGGTCAAGGCGGTGACTCCTAGCGGCGAGACAACCAACGGGCTCGGCGTCTCAGCGATGGAGTCACTCGGTCAAATGCTTCTAACTCAGACAAACATATCAATCATAAATGGTGACCAACAGCTACAATTTGGCCCTGGACACAGACTAGGAAAATGCACCACCAACTAAATGGGCATGGCCATGGCAAATTGGCAGCACATATATTTCTGAACCCAGTCTACACGCAAACAAAATGCTTCACAATATCAGTAAGAAACTATCAATTGCCGCACATGGTGACTAAGAAGCAAGCTAATAGTGCGAAAACATTTTACTAGCCATGTATATGTAATGAATTAGCAAAATGAGAGGGGCATTAAAGGATGCTGATTTACATAAGAAGCAGAGTGATAACTACCGCTACTGAAGGCACATGTCAAGCCGACAGAGAAGCTGATGGCCACCGTGAAGACGCCAAGCAGCAGCAGGTTGACTGGGTGCTTCTGGCGGTAGAAGTGCAACGGGCACATCACTGCATGCGAAAAATTAACAAGCGTTTTATCAGTAACAGGTTATACTCCCAGCTGCAATTCACAAAGCAACCACATCCCATTCTACAGTAGTAAAGCAAAATTAAGAGTGCATGGGACGTTCCTGCAAATATCAGGAGTGTAATCCATAGCTCTGCATAAAGAATGCAAAGGGAAAGCTTGTCCTGCCTCTTACTAAGGCCAGACATAATTAAATCTTTTCTTTTTGCAGGAAAGACATGATGAAATCGCACGCATACAACTGGCACGTATAAATTCGTCAGAATTACACACTACTCCTCTCTTGGGCCATTTGGAATACCCGGAACGACCTTTTATTTTCAGGGGAATCACTCCAAGTCTTTATGCTTGCAGGCGTAAATTAAAGGAAGAGCTCCAGTGGCTAGTTCACAGAGCAAGACGAGAATCTTCTTCAGATCTCGCAAATTGACTTCCAATAATTGTGCATCATAGTATTTGTTTTGTGGCACTTAAAATGCACTTGCTGTATGTTGTAATTTAATTTTGTATAGCCCTTGTACATACATGCTCTGTTTCTTTTACCAAAAAGAGAAAACCCTCCCTGCAACTGGATCACAAATTCGTAACAGAAAAGATTGAGGAGAAATGGTTTGAGGCCTCACCGATGAAAGGGAAGATGAGGATGAAGATGAAGAGCGCGAGGCCGGCGTAGGAGGAGACGAAGAAGCGGGGGATAGCTCATGAGATACAGTCATTTGCTAGAGAACTTGAGCACTTCAATTGCATGCTGCCGGACAAGTTAGTTGCCGGGGGTATCATCACGAAGCTTCCTCCTTCGTGGAGGAACTTTGCTACCTTACTGAAGCATAAGAGGCAGGAGTTTTCTGTTCCAGACCTCATTGGTACTCTTGATGTGGAAGAAAAGGCGAGAGCAAAGGACACACGTGCTCGAAGTATTGAGGGAGGATCTAGTGCCAATTTGGTACAGAAGAAAAACTTTCAGTCCCACAAGTTCAAGAACAAGGGCAAGTTTGATGGTAAAGCAAAGTTTGATGGGAAGAATAAGGATGTACAACACACGAACTTCAAGAAGAAAAAGAATGACAAGAAGAAAGGTATTTGTCATGTGTGTGGAGATCCTGATCATTGGGCTCCTAGTTGCCCTAATCGCTATGACAAGCGTCATCTTGGAAAAGGCGGCAAGACCGCCACTGTTGTCATTGGAGACCCTGACATGAAGGATGATGGGTATGGTATATTTCCCACTATTCTTTCAGTATGTCATTCTCCTGATTGGTTGATTGACACGGGTGCTAATGTGCATGTATGCGGTGATATTTCCATGTTTTCTTCTTATCAGACCGCAACCGTGCTGATGGGCAACGGTTCAAGTGCTTCTGTTCGTGGTGTTGGCATGGTCGATCTGAAGTTTACTTCGGGAAAGATCGTGCGGCTGAAGAACGTGCATTATGTCCCCTCCGTCAATAAGAATCTTGTTAGCGGATCTCTGTTATGTAGAGATGGCTACAAGCTTGTCTTTGAGTCGAATAAATTTGTAATATCCAAGTATGGAACGTTTGTTGGCAAAGGCTATGAGTCAGGAGGCCTGTTTCGTTTATCCTTGTCAGATGTTTGCAATAAAGTTGTTAATCATGTTTGCAACAATAGTGAATCAAATGTGTGGCACTCACGTCTGTGTCATGTTAACTTTGGTTGCATGTCGCGACTAGCCAAATTAAACTTAATCCCTAGTTTCATGACCGTCAAGGGATCTAAGTGTCAAGTTTGTGTGCAAGCTAAGCAACCTCGTAAGTCTCACACGACTACGGAAATGAGAAATCTTGCACCACTAGAGCTCATACATTCAGATCTATGTGAAATAAATGGTGTTTTGACAAGAGGTGGAAAGAAATATTTCATGACGTTAATTGATGACTTCACTAGATACTGTCATGTGTATATCTTCTGAAATCTAAGGATGATGCTTTGAACTTTTTCAAGATCTATAAAGATGAAGTGGAAAACTAACTTGATCGTAAGATCAAGAGGCTTAGGTCCGACCGTGGTGGTGAGTATATTTCAAATGAATTTTATGCTTTTTGTGCGGAACATAGTATAATCCATGAGAGGACGCCTCCCTATTCACCTCAGTCAAATGGGGTGGAAGAAAGAAAGAACCGTACTTTAACTGATTTGGTTAATCACATGTTAGATACATCGGGTCTATCCAAGGCATGGTGGGGGGAGGCGATATTGACTGCATGTCATGTCCTAAACCGAGTTCCCACAAAGAAAAAAGAGATAACTCCATTCGAGGAATGGGAGAAGAAAAGGTTAAAACTCTCTTATCTACGAACCTGGGGTTGTTTGGCGAAAGTCAATGTGCCAATCTCAAAGAAGCACAAACTTGGACCAACGACTGTGGATTGTGTTTTCCTCGGATATGCTTTTCGTAGCATTGGATATAGATTCTTGGTTGTAAAATTTGAGGTATCTGACATGCATGTCGGTACAATCATGGAGTCGAAAGATATCTTTCCCATGAAGGATATGACTACCTCATCTGCTCAGGATATGCTTAGTTCATCGAATCAAGAATCAGTTACAATTACTGAACCTACAATTTCGATGGAACACTTCGACAAACCCATGGAGGAAAACAATGAAGCTCCTATTAGGAGCAAGAGACAGAGGACTGCACAGTCCTTTGGTGATGATTTTATTGTCTATCTAATAGATGACACTCCCAATTGTTGTAAATATGCCCTAGAGGCAATAATAAAATGGTTATTATTATATTTCTATGTTCATGATAACTGTCTGTTATTCATGCTTGAATTGTATTATCCGGAAACAGTGATACATGTGTGAATATATAGACCACAACGTGTCCCTGGTAAACCTCTAGTTACTAGCTCGTTGATCAACAGATGGTTACGGTTTCCTGACCATGGACATTGGATGTCATTGATAACGGGATCACATCATTAGGAGAATGATGTGATGGACAAGACCCAATCCTAAGCCTAGCACAGATCATGTAGTTCGTAATGCTAAAAGCTTTTCCAATGTCAAGTATCTTTTCCTTAGACCATGAGGTTGTGTAACTCCCGGATACCGTAGGGATACTTTGGGTGTGCCAAATGTCACAACGTAACTGGGTGGCTATAAAGGTACATAACGGGTATCTCCAAAAGTATCTGTTGGGTTGGCATGAACCGAGACTGGGATTTGTCACTCCGTATGACGGAGAGGTATCTCTGGGCCCACTCGGTAAGACAACATCATAATGAGCTGATGTCTACTACACGCTTCTATTCCTGTAGACAGTGTTGGGCCTCCCAGAGCAGAGGTTTGTAGGACATTAGCAAATTTCCCTTAAGTGAGTAACCCAAGGTTTATCGAACTCAGGGAAGTGGAGGTTGAACGTACCCCTTTCAAGCAACCCTGCAATCGAGATACAAGAAGTCTCTTGTGTCCCCAACACACCTAATACACTTGTCAGATGTATAGGTGCACTAGTTCGGCGAAGAGATGGTAAAATATGGATGATAGGAGTGGCAAAGCAAAGTAATATAAATCTGTAATAAAAAGTGCAGCAAGCAAACAAGTGGTAAACGTGAGCACAAATGGTATTGCAATGGTGGAAACAAGGCCTAGGCTTCATACTTTCACTAGTGGCAACTCCCAACAACATTGACATAGTCTAATCACATGATATTTCTCATAAAACATGCAATGGAGACACACTCGGAGGTCATTTCTTTGTGGTCAAGAGAGGACGAGAATTATGTAGGGCTACAAAAGCACACCTCAAAGTTCGTAGTTTTCAATCTATGGATTTCCCAATGTCACCGCGGCCATCCAAAGAGAGTACCACAATCACCACAACATATCTCAAGGATAGTCAAAGACAAGCACCAAGAGACTCTCAATCTTCAATCAACACACAAAAAATGAAATCACTCATGAAAATATTCTTCTAATCCATGTCCAATAGACCGCTGTCACCTTGGTCTCGGGGATTATACTAGATAAAGACAAGTGAGTACATCAATTCAATACATAGAGGAAGGGGAAATATCATGGGATCACCCTAGATTAACATAGCCTATGATCACAACGAAGATCACATCATGGGAGAGAGAGATAACCACATAGCTAAACGTACAAGCCCTCAGCCCCGGAGAAGACTACTAACACATGGCCATGGTGAGCAAGAGATTGATGGTGGTGTTGATGAAGAGGTGCAGCCCGGAGAGGAGGAGGCGGCCGGCGGCAGCCGTGGCGGCGGCGGCAGCCCTCCGGGGCGGCGGCGGCCCTAGGGGGCAGCGGCTCCTTGGCCCCCCTTCTTCCTTGTGGATGGTGCTGCAATGGTGCTGGCCCTCCCCTCCAAGACGGCGGCTTGGGAGGAGGAAAATTCGTGGCCCTTGGTGATCTAGGTTTCCTTTCTTTATATAGACTCTCGGATTCCCGTCATCAGATTTTGGGCTTCAGTAAAACGGGCTTTTCTCGGCCGTCCGGACTCCGATTTGGACGAATTTTATATCCAGAAGCATCCTCTCAAAATTCCCCACAACTTTCGCAACTAGACTTTTTCCGTTTGACGTCGTCTTCGGGCCGGAACGTGACCATCTTTAAAAAACGTTCTCAGACAGATTTTAGGAAAGTCAAAGTCCTACTCCAATACGACTCCTTTTGCGTTTTTGTCAATTTCCAAGTAATTCCTACACAATAAAGTGTAAAACAAGAACATTGTGCACTTTTGCAACCATTAGTAGGTTAGTCCAAATATGATCAAAAGTGTATGGAAGTGCATAAATATCATAACAATATCACACAAAAGAGGCATGGAGCAAGCAGAAATTATAGATACGTTTTGGACGTATCATGACTAAGATACAAGAAGTCTCTTGTGTCCCCAACACACCTAATACAACTAGGAGTTGTATAGGTGCACTAGTTCGGTGAAGAGATGGTAAAATATGGATGATAGGAGTGGCAAAGCAAAGTAATATAAATCTGTAATAAAAAGTGCAGCAAGAAAACAAGTGGTAAACGTGAGCACAAATGGTATTGCAATGGTGGAAACAAGGCCTAGGGATCATACTTTCACTAGAGGCAACTCCCAACAACATTAACATAATCGAATCACATGATATTTCCCATAAAACATGCATTGGAGACGCACCCGGAGGTCATTCCTTCGTGGTCTAGAGAGGACGAGAATTATGTAGGGCTACAAAAGCACACCTCAAAGTTCGTAGTTCTCAATATAAGGATTTCCCAATGTCACCGCGGCCATCCAAAGAGAGTCTCACAATCACCACAACATATCTAAAGGATAGTCAAAGACAAGCACCAAGAGACTCTAAATCTTCAATCAACACACAAGAGAGGAAATCACTCATGAAAATATTTTTCTAATCCATGTCCAATAGACCGCTGTCACCTTGGTCTCGGGGATTATACTAGATAAAGACAAGTGAGTACATCAATCCAATACATAGAGGAAGGGGAAATATCATGGGATCACCCTAGATTAACATAGCCTATGATCACAACGAAGATCACATCATGGGAGAGAGAGATAACCACATAGCTACACGTACGAGCCCTCGGCCCCGGAGGAAACTACTCACGCATGGACATGGTGAGGAGGAGGTTGATGATGGTGTTGATGGAGAGGTGCAGCCCCGCGAGGAGGAGATGGCCGGCGGCAGCGGCCCTTGAGGGCGCGGCGGCGGCGGCGGCCCTAGAGGCCGGCGGCGGCCCTCGGGGCGGCGGCGGCCCTAGGGGGCAGCGGCTCCTTGGCCCCCCTTCTTCCTTGTGGATGGTGCTGCAATGGTGCTGGTCCTCCCCTCCAAGACGACGGCTTGGGAGGAGGAAAATTCGTGGCCCTTGGTGACCTAGGTTTCCTCTCTTTATATAGACTCTTGGATTCCCGTCATCAGATTTTGGGCCTCAGTAAAACGGGCTTTACTCGGCCGTCCGGACTCCGATTTGGACGAATTTTATATCCAGAAGCATCGCCTCGAAATGCCCCACAACTTTCGCAACTAGACTTTTTCCATTTGACGTCGTCTTCGGGCCGGAACGTGACCATCTTTAAAAAACGTTCTCAGACAGATTTCAGGAAAGTCAGAGTCCTACTCCAATACGACTCCTTTTGCGTTTTTGTCAATTTCCAAGTAATTCCTACACAATAAAGTGTAAAACAAGAACATTGTGCACTTTTGCAACCATTAGTAGGTTAGTCCAAATATGATCAAAAGTGTATGGAAGTGCATAAATATCATAGCAATATCACACAAAAAAGGCATGGAGCAAGCAGAAATTATAGATACGTTTTGGACGTATCAACCACCACGCCGTCGTGCTGTTGGATCTCCATCAAACTCTCCTCCCCCCTTGCTGGATCAAGAAGGAGGAGACGTTGCTGCTCCATACGTGTGTTGAACGCGGAGGTGCCGTCCGTTCGGCGCTAGGATCATCGGTGATTTGGATCACGACGAGTACGACTCCCTCATCCACGTTCTCTTGAATGCTTCCGCTCGCGATCTACAAGGGTATCTAGATGCACTCCCCTCTCCCTCGTTGCTGGATGACTCCTTAGATTGATCTTGGTGAAGCATAGAAAATTTTGATTTCTGCTACGTTCCCCTACAGTGGCATCATGAGCTAGGTCTATGCGTAGTATCTTGCACGAGTAGAAGACATAGTAGTTGTGGGCGTAGATTTGTTCAATTCTCTTGCCGCTACTAGTCTTATCTTGATTCGACGGCATCGTAGGATGAAGCGGCATCACACCATTTAGTCCCGGCTCGTACCTCAAACCGAGACTAAAGGTTTAATCTTTAGTCCTGGTTTGAGACACGAACCGGGACTAAAGGGTGTGATGCCCTTTAGTCCCGGTTCGTGGCGCAAACCGGGACTAAAGGTCCCATTTGAACCGGGACTAATGCCTTTTTCACATGAACCGGGACTAATGCTCACATTAGTCCCGGTTCGTAATGCAACCGGGACTAATGCCTTTAGCCGCTCGAACCAAAGCCATGTTTTCTACTAGTGATAGTGACTCAAACTGGATCTCAAATGCTGATAAGATAAAAGCCACGAGCTAGTTTTCATCACGATCGTCTGATTCGCGTTCGTTACTTTGATAATTTGGTATGTGGGTGGATCGGTGCTTGGGTGTTGCCCTTACTTGGACAAGCCTCCCACTTATGATTAACCTCTAATGCAAGCATCCGCAACTATAAAAGAAGTATTAAGGTAAACCTAACCATAGCCTGAAACATGTAGATCCAAATGGGCCCCTTACGAAGCAACACATAAACTAGGGTTTAAGCTTCTGTCACTCTAGCAACCCATCATCTACTAATTACTTCCCAATGCCCTCCTCTAGGCCCAAATAATGGTGAAGTGTCATGTAGTCGATGTTCACATGACACCACTAGAGAAAAGACAACATACATCTAATCAAAATATCGAACGAAGACCAAACTCACATGACTACTAATAGCAAGACTTCTCCCATGTCCTCAGGAACAAAAGTAACTACTCACAAGACATAATATTGTTCATGATCAGAGGGGTATTAATATGCATAATGGATCTGAACATATGATCTTCCACCAAATAAACCAACTAGCATCAACTACAAAGAGTAATCAACACTACTAGCAACCCACAGGTACCAATCTGAGGTTTGGGTACAAAGATTGGATACAAGAGATGAACTAGGGTTTGAAAGGAGATGGTGCTGGTGAAGATGTTGATGAAGATAGCCCTCCCAAAGATGGGAGAGTTGTTGGTGACGACGGCGGTGATGATTTCCCCCTCCCGGAGGGAAGTATCCCCGACAGAACAGCTCTGCCGGAGCCCTAGATTGGTTTCCGCCTCGGTTCCGCCTCGAGACGGCGGCGTCTGGTCCCAAAAGCCTCCTTATGATTTTTTCCAGGTCAAAAAACCTCATATAGGAGAAGATGGGCATCGGAGGCCTTCCGGATGGCCCACGAGGCAGGGGGCGCACCCTGGGATGTGGGGCGCGCCTCCCACCCTCGTGGACAGCCGGTGGCCCCCCTCGTGGACTTCTTTCGCCAGATATTTTTTATATTTTTCGAAATGGCGTTCTATTGAGTTTCAGGGCTTTTGGAGTTGTGCAGAATAGGTTTCCAGAGTTTGCTCCTTTTCCAGCCCAGAATTCCAGCTGCCGGCATTCTCCCTCTTCATGTAAACCTTGTAAAATAAGAGAGAAAAGGCATAAGTATTGTGACAAAACATATAATAACAGCCCATAATGCAATAAATATCAACATCTAAGCATGATGCAAAATGGACGTATCAACTCCCCCAAGCTTAGACCTCGCTTGTCCTCAAGCGAAAGCCGATATCGAAAAATATGTCCACATGTTTAAAGATAGAGGTGTCGATAAAAACAAAATATGGACATGAGGGCATCATGATCATTCTTATAACATCAACTTAAGTAAATGTAGTCATATGATTCTTATGCTAAGGTAACAAATCATCCACAATATCAAGTATGAATCATGAACTTCATTGGAAACTAACAAACTTTGATCTTGGTCATTGAAGCAATTGCAATTTATCGTAACATCGGAAAGAGTCAATATAAGAGCTTTTCAGCAAGCCTACATACTCAACTATCATATAGTCTTTCTTAATTGCTCACACTCACGCAATACTTATGTTTATGGAGTTTTAATCGGACACATAGAAAGATAGGGGCTTATGGTGTTGCCTCCCAACATTTTACCTCAAGGGTAATGTCAACAGTAATAGATCATGGAAACTTACATCCAAGTGGGTATATATATGTCAGGATCTTCCCAACACAATGTGCTTGCCAAAGGATAAAATGTAAAAAGGAAAGGTGGATTTCACCTTGACACTTATAAGACAGGAATAATAGATAGGCCCTTCGCAGAGGGAAGCAGAGGTTGTCATGTGTTTTTATGGTTGGATGCACAAAGTCTTAGCATAGAAGAACTTCGCTTTATATTGCTACTTGTGATAAGGACCTTTATTATGTAGTCCGTCGCTTTTATTACTTCCATATCACAAGATCATATAAAGCTAATTTCTCCCACACTAATAAGTCATACATATTTTAGCGGATTTGCAACATGACAACTTACTTGGAAGGATCTTTCTCAATCCGTAGGTAGGTATGGTGGACTCTCATGGCAAAACTGGGTTTAAGGATATATGGAAACACAAGTAGTATCTCTACTTAGTGCGAGGAGTTTTGGCTAGCATGAGAGGGAAAGGCAAGCTCAACATGCTGGATGATCCATGACAATATACTTTATTTTGGATATAAGAAGACATAACCCATTATGTTGTCTTCCTTGTCCAACATCAACTCTTTAGCATATCATACTTTAATGAGTGCTCACAATCATAAAAGATGTCCAAGATAGTATATTTGTATGTCAAGCCTCTCTTCTATTATTACTTACTATTAATTGCAACGATGACCAAAACTATGTTTGTCACCTCCCAACAACTTTTATTTATCATACTCTTGTATGTGAAGTCATTACTTCCCATAAGATTGATATGATCTCTTTGATACTCTTTATGTTTTCTTTCTTTTTATCATGACCCAAGTGAGGAAATCAAGCCCTGGACTCAACGCTAATCTTTATTATATAACTCACGGACTCGATTACAAAGGGTAAAGCTCACAAAGCAAAAGCTCACAACTAGATCATGCTAACTTTATTCTACTAGCTCAAGATACTACCAAAATGATCGAACTAAGTAAAACGGTAAAGATAGGAGTGATGGTGATACGATACCGGGGTCACTCCCCCAAGCTTCGCAGCTGCCAAGGGGAGTGCCCATACCCATATGATTATGTCTCCTTCTTCGGGGGTGGTGATGATGGGGTTGTTGATGACGTAGGCTTGTTGTCCACCTTCCAAGGCATGGGTTCACCTAGACCCGGGCATGGACAGCCCGGCCCGACGACCCGGCCCGAGCCCGGCCCAAAAAACCCGGGCCGGGCCGGGCCGGGCTTACATTCGGGCCGGGCTCGGGCTTTGTTTTCCAGCCCGAAAGATAGTTCGGGCCGGGCTCGGGCTTCAATTTTTTTATATTTCGGGCTGGGCTTTCGGGCTTCGGGCCGGGCTTGCACGTGCGCGTACTAAAAAACGGCATTCGGGCCGGGCTTTCGGGCTTCGGGCTTGATTTCGGGCCGGGCTCGGGCTCGATGACAGGGAGTATTTCGGGCTTCGGGCCGGGCTCGGGCTTGAGAAATGAAGTTCGGGCTTTCACAAGCCCGGCCCGAAACCCGGCCCGGCCCGACGTTTGCCCGGGTTTAGGTTCACCATCGTAGAAGGATGATCGAGTCTCCGGGATAGTCAAATCTGCAGCCAAACTCATCTTCTTGAATCTATATTCATACTCACAATTTTGGTTTTGCAAGTCATAGATCTGGGCTTGGAGGTGTTCGATCTTCTCTTGAAGATTGGAGATAGCTTCCCCAAAGATCCTTGAGTCCAGCTTGAGGTTGTTGGCGAGCTCCGAGATCATCATGTGGTTGGCGTTGAGTCCTCATTCCACCATACCTTGGCACGTCAAAACTTGCTGCTCCATGGCTTCGAGTCTTGTTTCCACGCTTCCGGTCCTCCTCGGCCCCTCAACATAATGGATGTTGATACGTCCAAAACGTATCTATAATTTCTGCTTGCTCCATGCCTCTTTTGGGTGATATTGCTATGATATTTATACACTTCCATACACTTTTGATCATATTTGGACTAACCTATTAACTCAGTGCACCCCAGTGCCAGTTTCTGTTTTCTGCTGTTTTTGTATTTCAGGTTTTCCCATCACGTAAACTGCCAGAAAAATCCCGGAAATATTATATAAAAAATCAGCGTTCCGGAAGCTTCCACACGGTCGAAGTAGGGCCGGAGGGGGGCCACTAGGGCTCCGGGCGCCCTGGTGGCGCGGCCCCCCTCCTGGCCGTG
>LR738714.1:738925904-738987957 GCA_902687465.1 Secale cereale | reverse complement strand
GGGCCCCCCAGGCCTCCGCTGATGCCCCCCTTTGGCATATATTTAACATGCGTCCCGAAACCCTCGAGACGGGAACCCTTTTTCGCGACCTCATCTCTGTTCCGCCGCCGCCGCGCTTCCAAGATCGGGAGCACCAGGAGAACTCTTCCCGACACCCTGCCGGAGGGGAGAATCACCACCGGGAGCCTCTCCACCACCATGGACGCCTCCCGGATGAGTTGTGAGTAGTCTCCCTTGGACCATGGGTCCATGACCAGTAGCTATGTGATGTTCTCCTCCCCTTCTTGTGCTTCACTAATTAGACCTCGTGAGCTGCCCTACATGATCGAGGCACATATGTAATCCTTATGCTGTTGCTATGATGAGTTTGCTGGGATCCGATGGATTGTGAGATTATGTTCAGATTGTGTTTGAGTAATATATTTGATTTACCTCTTTTATATTTATGTTCATAAGTAATTCTTGCATGTTCTCCGTTGCTATTTATTGCTTTGGCCAAGTAGTAGGTAGTGAATCCAAGAGGGAACGTTATGCTCGATTGTGGGTTCATGCCCCTCGATGACTAGCTTGAGTGACAGAAACATGAGTCTAGGGGATGTGCTGTTGCCACAAGGGGGAAAACAACGGTGCTTGTGCCCGCGGTGCAAGGACTGTTTACTTTACGCAAAGTTCTTTTAATGCAGTTGTCTGTTGCTTTGAGTTTACACTATGGGTGGGACTCGCAACTTAATACCAGCGAGATGTTCTGGATAGATATCTCAAGGTGGATGATTAGTAGTAGATGCAGATGGATTTCGGTCTACTTGCCTTGGCGTACCGCCCATGCTTTGAACCTCTACCTTTCTTGCAACATAGTTAGCATTGGTTTGCGCACATAATTTTGTCAATTGCCCAGCTATAATTCGTTTACCTCACATAGCTGTTTTATCGTCTTTTGGAAGAGAGACATCACTAGTGAACATCATGGGACCCCGGTCCATATTACCATCATTGATCACATCCGCTATTTACTTTCCGCTTTTACTTACTATTTGCAGCATTACCTATCACCATTATCACTTGCGTTTGATCCTTTTAAACGACAAGGCCGGAGGGATTGACAACCTCTCTGTACTCGTTGGGAGCAAAGTTATTTGTATCTGTGTGCAGGTCCATGTTGATTGCTAATATCTGGCGCTGTTAGCAGTTAACACCTTCTTGTTGAAACTGGGAGTCTCAGGGGAAATCGATCCTTGGTATCTTTGCCAAGGGAAAACTTCCGCTACACTGCATCTCAAACCTTCCACTTGGGGTAACCAACGAGGGGCGAGAAGCCATCAAGCAAAGTTTTCTGGCGCCGTTGCCGGGGACTCCACTCTTCAGGATAGGGGAGTTGCACGCTATCTTTTACCTTTGCTTTTTAGTCTTGTTAGTTTACCTTTCATTTTTTGCTTTAGTATCCTTTATCGAAAATCACAAAAATAGTTATCTTGCTTGCTTGGTACTATGGGTTCCACCGAGAACACCAAGTTGTGTGACTTCACTAGTCATAACAACGATGACTTTATCTGCACGCCTATCACTACACCTGCCACTTCAGCACCTTCGTATGAAATTAAACCTGCTTTACTGAATCTAGTCATGAAAGATCAATTCTCCAGTGCTGGAGATGATGATGCTTTACACTTGAACAACTTTGTTGAACTTTGTGATATGCAAAAGTACCAAGAAATAGATGGTAATATTGTTAAGCTTAAGCTTTTTCCTTTCTCCTTGAGAGGAGGAGCTAAAATTTTGGTTTCAATCTTTGCCTAGAAATAGCATAGATTCATGGGACAAGTGCAAAGATGCTTTTATTAGAAAATACTATCCACCTGCTAAAATTATCCAACTAAGAAGTAACATAATGAATTCTAAACAATTGGATAATGAACACGTTGCCCAAGCTTGGGAACGTATGAAATCTCTTGGCAAGAACTTCCCTACTCATGGTTTGACTACTTGGATGGTTATCCAAACTTTTTATGCAGGCTTGAACTTTACCTCGCGGAACTTGTTAGATTCGGCCGCGGGAGGAACCTTTATGTCAACTACACTTGGTGCTGCCACAAAGCTTCTCGATGAGATGATGACAAACTATTCCCAATGGCACACCGAACGCGCTCCAACAGGTAGGAAGGTAAACTCTGTCGAGGAGATTTCCTCCCTAAATGAAAAAGTTGACTTGATCATGTCTCTACTTTCGAAGCAATCTTCTGTTGATCCTCGTGATGTTCCTTTAAATTCTTTGATTGCTCAAGAACAAGTAGATGTGAACTTTATCTCTAGAAACAATTTTAATAACAATGCTTATAGGAGTAATTTTGGTAGCAATCCTAGACCGTTTCCCTCTAATTCTTATGGGAACAACAATGCTTATCCTAGCACCAAGAACTCCACTACTGAACTAGAGATTATGCTTAAAGATTTCATCACTACCCAAAAAGCCTTTAATAAGAGTGTAGAAGAAAAACTAAACAAACTAGATGATCTCTCTTCGAAGGTAGACAATTTAGCCCATGAGGTAGAATTGCTTAAAATCAGAACTTCTCCTCTTGAGGAGAGGAAGGTCACTCCTATGAATGCTATTCAAGTGCAAATTAATGAAAACATTAGGATGTTGGCTAAACTTAAAGAGAGATGGGCTAGAGAAAGGGAGGAAGAAGATAGAATTAAGAGCCTTCCTACCCACCACACTGTTGCTACTATCCAAGTTATTGAGGATATCCAAACTCTTAGCACCCAATGCACTCCTGGTCCCATTGGACCTATTAATGGTGATGCTATGACTATAGAAACTACCAAACAAGTGAACCTAAAGGACACCACTACCACTTCACTTGATAGTAGTGACCTTGATTTTGATAATTGCACTCTTACCGAAGTTATTGATTTCCTTCACAAGATGTCTAGAGATCCCCGCACTAGCACGCTTAACCTTGCCTTCACAGAGCATATCACTAATGCTCTCATCAAAGCTAGGGAGGAGAAACTTAGAGTAGAAGCCTCCATACCTATAAAGCTAGAAGATGGTTGGGATCCTATGATTAAAATTAAGTTGAATAACTTCTCTTGCTATGCTTTATGTGATGTTGGAGCTAGTACCTCTGTTATGCCCAAAAGAATATATGATATGCTTAAATTGAAACCTTTTGATTCTTGTTCTTTTGGTGTTCGTCTTGTTGATTCTTCCATAAAGAAACCTTTGGGGAGGATCGACGCTGTTCTTATCATTGTCAATGACAGTTATGTTCCCATTGATTTTACTATTATGGACATTGAATGTGAACCTTCTTGTCCAATTATTTTGGGACGTCCGTTTCTACGCACCGTTGGTGCCATCATTGACATGAAAGAGGGGAATATAAAATTCCAGTTTCGTCTCAAGAAAGGGATGGAACACTTCCCTCGAAAGAAGATTAAGTTACCTTTTGAGGCCGTTATACGGGCTAGCTATTCTTTTACTCTTGATAATACTTGATCTCGTTGCATTATGCCTAGCTTAAAGGCATAAAAGAAAGCGCTTTTGGGAGGCAGCCCACATGAATAAAATTTTTATTTTGCTTTTGTTGTGTCTTGATGTTGTTACTACAGTAGCATCATCATTGTATCTTTACTTTTCAACTTTGTGCCAAGTGTAGCCTCTGATTGTAAGAAAGTTCAAAAGTTGTGACGTGTTGTCCAGGAAACAGATTCTGTCCTTGGATAGAAAAACTCGTATAAAATCACCAGATCATCTTTTTGGTCTGAATTTTTTCGACAACGTGCTCTATACAATTGTCTTTCGGGCGTCTATTCTGAGTTTTTTTATTAAAGTTGCATAAGTGCCCCGAAAATAATCATTTACTACCTGCTATTCTGTTTTTCACAGATTCTGTCCTGTTTTGCCTTTCCTTCATTTTTCAAACCTTGAGCTTGCTTTTTCTTTGCAAAAACCTTTTGGCAATCTTGATAAACAGTAGACCTTCAAGAATATCCTTATTTCCAGCAAGGAACAATTATTTTATTATGGGTACTAACCTCGCTAATCAGATTATGATGAGTTATGTATGAAGGGAGTTTTCAAGTGTGCGAGGGAAGATGATAAAAAGATTCAGGAGTGTCAAACGCTCAAGCTTGGGGATGCCCCTATGCATCCCCTTCTCCATCAATATTATCAGTTCGTCTTTTGTTCCACTATATTTTTATCACTTCATGTGTTATGTGCTATGCTTGGAGCGTCTTGCTTTTAGTTTTCCTTTTTAGTTTTCTTTAGCTTTTCATAACGAGTCGGAACTCAGCTTCCTTTGTGTGGGAGAGAAACACGCTCCACTTCAACCTAGAACACAACATAGAATTTTCATGTCTATCTTTGCTGTGTGTGTTCTTTGTCTTTCAATAGCTACTATCATGCTTAGCTCTTAGTTTTCATGCTTATCTTTTTAAAGAGCTTTTGTTTAGTTGGTTGCTTGAACTCTCTTTAGTTATCATGCTTATCTTATTAAGAGAGTTTGCTTCTGTTGCATTGGTTGATATGTCTATGATAAAAATGCTACGTGCATAATGGTGCTTAGTAGTTCATGTTTTCTTATGGTTAGTCTCAAATAGCTGGGGGGGGGGGTTCCCAATGTGTTATTGGAGTACCAACATGATTTGTTTACCTATGATGTGGTATGGTTTAGTAATATCTTCCTTCAAGAATTTATTTTGGTTGACTTGGCGTATGCTCACGCATATTTAAGACTGTAAAGAAAGTCTGTCAAGCCTTGATGATCTTTTGTTTCTGAGTAGCGATATAACTTCCATGCCTGATTCAATGTTGCTTTGTCGCTCTGCATGATTATGACCGTCATTGCTCTTTTAGTTGGTCGCTCCCAGTCTTTTGCTAACCTCCACCTGTACTAAGCGGACTGATTGCTTGTGCATCCAAAATCCTTTAAACCAGTTATGCCATATGAGTCCACCATACCTTCCTATACATGGTATTTACCAGCCATTCCTAACGGAGACTTTCATGTACCATCTCGAAATTATTCAAAAAAAAAGCATTCCTATTTTGTGCCTCTGTTTTAGTTCATGAGGAAGTAGTAGTTAATTGATGGTCTTTTTAAGTTGGACAAGCTTCACCCCGGGATTGCATGTCTAATGTGCAAACCCATAATACGAGAAGGAACTGGCAAAGAGTGCGCCCGGCTCAAAAATAATATAACAAACAAACCCTCCTTCACGCTTTGTTCATGAGAAATCAGAAAACTTTTGCAGTGATAAAGAAAGGAGATTAAGAGGATGTGATCGTCCTCATTCGGGAGCCGTTCCTCGAAACTTGTCCATCTCAAGAAGTGATTGAGTTGTCTGCTAGCATTCGTTGACGGAACATGCATAATCTAAAAAATAATAATTATTACCTCTGTTTTTAAAACCAAGAGCTCTGGTACATGTTTTGTCTTTGTTTCCGACTACGGGTTTTCAACCTTGCCAACAAAAGCCACGGTTCGAGAGTCCCCACCTTCTTTTAAAGCACCAACTATTGAGAGCATGATTGTCATTCTGAGTGTAATGTGCATTGTCCCAAAGTAGCATTGTCTTTTGCATGATTGTGATATCGTTTATTCTGAAATCATTGTATCTAGTCATCACTTAAACCTTGGAGGTGCCCCTGCATTTATGTTTTGCTTCACTAAAGGGGGCAAGTGAGATATCACTTTATCATATTTGCACACCATGCTCATTACAAATCTATTTGATGTTTCGGTATCATATTGTAAAACTTTCAGTTCTTTGTGATTTTCTCATGAGGTAACTTAATTACTACAGATTCATTGAATCAGTAAGCTTTTGTCATATGACTATGAAAAGTCCTATATGGTTAATAGCATGTCACCACATAAATTATTCTTGTTATCATTTACCTACTCGAGGACGAGCAGGAATTAAGCTTGGGGATGTTGATACGTCCAAAACGTATCTATAATTTCTGCTTGCTCCATGCCTCTTTTGGGTGATATTGCTATGATATTTATACACTTCCATACACTTTTGATCATATTTGGACTAACCTATTAACTCAGTGCACCCCAGTGCCAGTTTCTGTTTTCTGCTGTTTTTGTATTTCAGGTTTTCCCATCACGTAAACTGCCAGAAAAATCCCGGAAAAATTATATAAAAAATCAGCGTTCCGGAAGCTTCCACACGGTCGAAGTAGGGCCGGAGGGGGGCCACCAGGGCTCCAGGCGCCCTGGTGGCACGGCCCCCCTCCTGGCCGCGCCGGGGGGGGGGGCGCCTGGGCCCCCCAGGCCTCCGCTAATGCCCCCCTTTGGCATATATTTAACACGCGTCCCGAAACCCTCGAGACGGGAACCCTTTTTCGCGATCTCATCTCTGTTCCGCCGTCGCCGCGCTTCCAAGATCGGGAGCACCAGGAGAACTCTTCCCGGCACCCTGCCGGAGGGGAGGATCACCACCGGGAGCCTCTCCACCACCATGGATGCCTCCCGGATGAGTTGTGAGTAGTCTTCCTTGGACCATGGGTCCATGACCAGTAGCTATGTGATGTTCTCCTCCCCTTCTTGTGCTTCACTAATTAGACCTCGTGAGCTGCCCTACATGATCGAGGCACATATGTAATCCTTATGCTGTTGCTATGATGAGTTTGCTGGGATCCGATGGATTGTGAGATTATGTTCAGATTGTGTTTGAGTATTATATTTGATTTACCTCTTTTATATTTATGTTCATAAGTAACTCTTGCATGTTCTCCGTTGCTATTTATTGCTTTGGCCAAGTAGTAGGTAGTGACTCCAAGAGGGAACGTTATGCTCGATTGCGGGTTCATGCCCCTCGATGACTAGCTTGAGTGACAGAAACATGAGTCTAGGGGATGTGTTGTTGCCACAAGGGGGAAAACAACGGTGCTTGTGCCCGCGGGTGCAAGGACTGTTTACTTTACGCAAAGTTCTTTTAATGCAGCTGTCTGTTGCTTTGAGTTTACACTATGGGTGGGACTCGCAACTTAATACCAGTGAGATGTTCTGGATAGATATCTCAAGGTGGATGATTAGTAGTAGATGCAGATGGATTTCGGTCTACTTGCCTTGGCGTACCGCCCATGCTTTGAACCTCTACCTTTCTTGCAACATAGTTAGCATTGGTTTGCGCACATAATTCTGTCAATTGCCCAGCTGTAATTCGTTTACCTCACATAGCTGTTTTATCGTCTTTTGGGAGAGAGACATCACTAGTGAACATCATGGGACCCCGGTCCATATTACCATCACTGATCACATCCGCTATTTACTTTCCGCTTTTACTTACTATTTGTAGCATTACCTATCACCATTATCACTTGCGTTTGATCCTTTTTAAACGACAAGGCCGGAGGGATTGACAACCTCTCTGTACTCGTTGGGAGCAAAGTTATTTGTATCTGTGTGCAGGTCCACGTTGATTGCTAATATCTGGCGCCATTAGCAGTTAACACCTTCTTGTTGAAACTGGGAGTCTCAGGGGAAATCGATCCTTGGTATCTTTGCCAAGGGAAAACTTCCGCTACACTGCATCTCAAACCTTCCACTTGGGGTAACCAACGAGGGGCGAGAAGCCATCAGATGTGTAGCACCCCCTCATGCAACTCCATGGTTTTGGGGTGGTGCAGCACCTCCGCAAGGTAGGGGTTGATGACCTTCTCGAAGAACTTGTCCTTGGGGGTGTTGGAGGACGCCATGATGATCTAGATCTGTCAAAAACAGCAGCTCGAAATGAAAACAGAGGATTTTTGCGTGATACAGAGGTCAAAACCTTCGGGAGTATATATAATGATTTTTTACCGACCAAAAGGAGTAACCCACAAGAAAACGGAGTCCGGGGGACACACGGGGTGCCCACGAGGCAGGGGGCGCGCCCTGGGAAGTGGGCGCGCCCTCCACCCTCGTGGACGCCTCGTGTCTCTTCCGGACTGCGGTTTATTTTTCTATTTTTCTAAATATTCCAAAACGGAGAAAAGTTGCTTTTAGAACTGTTTTGGGGTCGGTTTACTTACCGTATCACGTACCTCTTCCTTTTGGGAGGTTGAATCGTTCTGGAAAGTGTCCCTTATGTATTCCTCCGGGGTTACGGTTTCAGTAACATTAGTTTCAACATATATAGGATTACCTGAGATATAATGTTTGATTCTTTGACCATTCATCACCTTCGGATTTGTGCCTTCGAAGTTGTTGATTTTTATGGCACCGGAACGATAGACTTCCTCGATTACGTAAGGTCCTTCCCACTTGGAGAGAAGTTTTCCTGCAAAAAATCTTAAATGAGAGTTGTTTAGCAAGACATAATCACCTACGTTAAACTCACGCTTTTGTATCCTTTTCTCATGCCATCTTTTAACCTTTTCTTTAAACAGTTTGGCATTCTCAAAAGCTTGGGTTCTCCATTCATCGAGACAGCTAATGTCAAATAGCCTCTTTTCACCGGCAAGTTTGAAATCATAATTGAGCTCCTTAATAGCCCAATATGCCTTATGTTCTAGCTCAAGAGGTAAGTGACATGCTTTTCCATATACCATCTTATATGGAGACATACCCATAGGATTTTGCATGCAGTTCTATAGGCCCATAATGCATCATCTAGTTTCTTGGACCAATTCTTCCTAGACCTATTAACTGTCTTTTGCAAGATTAATTTCAACTCCATGTTACTTAATTCTACTTGACCACTAGTCTGTGGATGATAGGGGAATGCAATTCTATGGTTGACATCATATTTAGCAAGCATCTTACGGAAAGGACCATGAATAAAGTGTGAACCACCATCAGTCATTAGATATCTAGGGACTCCAAACCTCGGAAAAATAACTTCCTTAAGCATCTTAATAGAGGTGTTATGATCAGCACTACTAGTTGGGATAGCTTCTACCCACTTAGTAACGTAATCAACAACAACTAGAATATGTGTGTATCCATTAGAGGCAGGAAAATATCCCATATAATCAAAGCCCCAAACATCAAATGGTTCAATAACAAGTGAATAATTCATAGGCATTTCTTGACGTCAACTAATATTACCAATTCTTTGACATTCATCACAAGATAAGACAAACTTACGGGCATCCTTGAAGAGAGTAGGCCAATAAAAACCGGATTGCAATACCTTGTGTGCAGTTCTATCTCCCGCATGGTGTCCTCCATAAGCTTTGGAGTGGCACTTGCGTAGGATATGTTCCTATTCATGCTCAGGTACACAACGTCTAATAATACCATCTACTCCTTCTTTATAAAGATGTGGGTCATCCCAGAAGTAATGTCTCAAATCATAGAAGAATTTTTTCTTTTGCTGGTATGTGAAGCTAGGAGGTATAAACTTAGCAACAATATAATTAGCATAATCAGCATACCATGGAGCAGTACGAGAAGTATTTATGAAAGCTAGTTGTTCATCAGGAAAGCTATCATCAATAGGTTGTGGGTCATCAAGTATATTTTTTAACCTAGATAAGTTGTCTGCAACGGGGTTCTCAGATCCTTTTCTATCGATAATATGCAAGTCAAATTCTTGTAGCAAGAGAACCCATCTAATAAGTCTAGGTTTAGCATCTTTCTTTTCCATAAGGTATTTGATAGCAGCATGATCAGTGTGAATAGTTACTTTAGAATCAACGATATATAGTCTAAACTTATCACAAGCAAATACAACTGCTAAAAATTCTTTCTCAGTAGTGGCATAATTTCTTTGGGCACTATCTAGAGTTTTACTAGCATACTGGATAACATTCAATTTCTATCAACTTTTTTCCCTAAAACAACACCTACATCATAGTCACTAGCATCGCACATAATCTCAAAGGGTAAATTCCAGTCAGGAGGCTGGACAATAGGTGCAGAGATCAATGCTTTCTTAAGTATTTCAAATGCTTCTAGACAAACATCATCAAAGACAAAAGGAATATCTTTTTGTAAGAGATTAGTCAGAGGCCTGGAAATTTTGGAGAAGTCCTTTATGAACCTCCTATAAAACCCGACATGACCAAGGAAACTTCGTATACCTTTGATGTCCTTAGGGCATGGCATCTTTTCAATAGCATCAACTTTAGCTTTGTCAACTTCAATACCCCTTTCATAAATTTTATGTCCCAAGACAATGCCTTCATTAACCATAAAGTGGCACTTCTCCCAATTCAAGACAAGGTTAGTGTCTTCACATCTCTGCAAAACTCGATCAAGGTTGCTTAAGCAATCATCAAAAGAAGTTCCATAAACGGAGAAATCATCCATGAACACCTCAACAATCTTTTCACAAAAATCAGAGAATATAGCCATCATGCATCTTTGAAAGGTAGCAGGTGCATTACATAAACCAAAAGGCATATGTCTATAAGCAAAGGTACCGAAAGGACAAGTAAAGGTGTTCTTTTCTTGATCTCCTTTTGACACAAGTATTTGACAGAAACCAGAATAGCCATCTAGAAAGCAGAAATGAGTATGTTTGGATAACCTTTCTAGCATTTGATCAATAAATGTCAAGGGGTAATGATCTTTCTTAGTAGCTTTATTTAACTTACAGAAATCAATTACCATCCTATAACCTGTAACTATTCTTTGCGGGATCAATTCATCTTTATCATTAGGAACAACAGTCATACCTCCTTTCTTAGGGACACAATGGACATGACTTACCCACTGGCTATCAGCAACTGGATAGATAATACCTGCCTCTAGAAGCTTTAGTATTTCCTTCCTTACCACTTCTTTCATCTTGGGATTTAACCCTCGCTGATGATCGATAACTGGTTTAGCATTTTCTTCCAATTTTATCTTGTGTTGGCATATAGTGGGACTAATGCCCTTAAGATCATCCAGAGTATATCCAATAGCAGCACGACGCTTCTTCAGAGTTTTCAATAATTTTTCTTCTTCCTGTTGTGAAAGGTTAGCACTAATAATAACATGATATATCTTCTTTTCATCAAGATAAACATACTTAAGATTATCAGGCAAAGGTTTAAGTTCAAACACGGGATCACCCTTGGGTGGAGGAGGATCCCCTAGGATTTCAACAGGCAAGTTGTTTTTCAATACGGGCCCCTGTTTAAGGAACATTTCATCTATTTCCCTTCTCTCATTCATATACATATCATTTTCATGGTCTAGCAAATATTGTTCTAAAGGATCTTTAGGTGGCACGACAATAGAAGCAAGACCAATAATTTCATCCTTACTAGGTGGTGCCTTTTCAAGGGGTTGTCTACGGAATTTAGCAAAGTTAAAATCATGAGACATATCCCCTAATCCAAGAGTGACAACATCTTTCACATAGTCTATTTTGGCATTAACAGTATTCAAGAAGGGTCTACCAAATATAATGGGACAGAATACATCTTGTGGGGAACTAAGAACAAGAAAATCAGCAGGGTATTTAACTTCCCACACAAGACTTCAATATCTCTAACAATCCCAACTGGTGAAATAGTGTCTCTATTAGCAAGCTTAATAGTAACATCAATCCCTTCTAACTCAACGGCTGCAATATCATGCATAATTTCGTTATACAGATCAAGCGGGATAATACTCGCACTAGCACCTACGTCACATAAACCATGATAGCAATGATCTCCTATCTTAACAGAGATGACAGGCAAGCCTACAACAGGTCTATGTTTATTCCTAGCATTGGGTTTGGCTATTCTAGCAGACTCTTCTTGGAGGTAAATAACATGTCCATCTAAATCTTCTACCAAGAGATCTTTAACCATAGAAACACTAGGTTCAACTTTAATTTTCTCAGAGGGTGTAGGTGTCCTAGTATTACTCTTACGAACCACAGTTGAAGCTTGAGCATGATCCTTTATCCTAACAGGAAAAGGTGGTTTCTCAATATAAGTGGTAGGTATAACAGGATCAACATTATAAGTGATAGTCTTTTCTTCAACTTTAATAGGTTCAACTACTTTTACTTCAATAGGGGGATGGTATTTAAGCCACTTCTCCTTGGGGAGATAAACATGAGTAGCAAAAGATTCACAGAAAGAAGCTACTATCTCAGAGTCAAGTCCATATTTAGTGCTAAACTCACGGAAAACATCGGTATCCATAAAAGCTTTAACACAATCAAACTTAGGGGTCATACCTGACTCCTTACCTTCGTCGATATCCCAATCTTCAGAGTTGCGTTTAATTCTTTCCAATAAATCCCATTTGAACTCAATAGTCTTCATCATATAAGAGCCAGAACAAGAAGTATCGAGCATGGAGCGATTATTATGAGAAAGCCGAGCATAAAAATTTTGAATGATCATTTCTCTTGAGAGCTCATGGTTGGGGCATGAATATAACATTGACTTAAGCCTCCCCCAAGCTTGAGCGATGTTTTCTCCTTCGCGAGGCCAGAAATTATAAATATAATTACGATCACGATGAACCTGGTGCATAGGGTAGAACTTCTGATGAAATTCCAACTTCAGACGATTATAGTTCCATGATCCCATATCATTGCATAGCCTAAACCATGTCAATGCATCTCCCTTCAAAGATAAAGGGAAGACCTTCTTCTTGATAACATCCTCGGTCATACCTGCAAGCTTAAATAAACCACAAACTTTATCCACATAGATTAGATGTAAATCGGGATGCAGTGTCCCGTCTCCTGTAAAGGGACTTTCTAGCAGTTTCTCTATCATACCCGAAGGAATCTCAAAGGAAACATTTTCAATAGGTGCAGTAGGTTGAGGAGCAACTCTTTGCTCTTCTGATCGGGGTGAAGATACCCCGAACAAGCCCCTCAAAGGATTTTGAGCCATAATAACAAGTGACAATAAATTTCAGGACACTATATAAATTTTTCCTTACCAAATTCCACTTACCAAAGGCGCTTCACTCCCCGCCAATGGCGCCAGAAAAGAGTCTTGATGACCCACAAGTGTAGGGGATCTATCGTAATCCTTTCGATAAGTAAGAGTGTCGATCCCAACGAGGAGCAGAAGGAAATGATAGGCAGTTTTTAGTAAGGTAGTTTCTGCAAGCACTCAAATTATAGGTAACAGATAGTTTTGTGATAAGATAATTGGTAGCAAGTGACAAAAGGTAAAAGTAAATAAGGTGCAGCAAGGTGGCCCAATCGTTTTTGTAGCAAAGGACAAGCCTGGACAAACTCTTATATAAAGGAAGCGCTTCCGAGGACACATGGGAATTATCGTCAAGCTAGTTTTCATCACAATCGTCTGATTCACGTTCGGTACATTGATAATTTGGTATGTGGGTGGACCAGTGCTTGGGTGCTGCCCTTAATGGGACAAGCCTCCCACTTATGATTAACCTCTAATGCAAGCATCCGCAACTACAAAAGAAGTATTAAGGTAAACCTAACCATAGCCTGAAACATATAGATCCAAATCAGCCCCTTACGAAGCAACGCATAAACTAGGGTTTAAGCTTCTGTCACTCTAGCAACCCATCATCTACTTATTACTTCCCAATGCCCTCCTATAGGCCCAAATAATGGTGAAGTGTCATGTAGTCAACGTTCACATGACACCACTAGAGGAAAGACAACATACATCTCATCAAAATATCGAACGAAGACCAAACTCACATGACTACTAATAGCAAGACTTCTCCCATGTCCTCAGGAACAAAAGTAACTACTCACAAGACATAATATTGTTCATGATCAGAGGGGTATTAATATGAATAATGGATATAAACATATGATCTTCCACCAAATAAACCAACTAGCATAAACTACAAAGAGTAATCAACACTACTAGCAACCCATAGGTACCAATCTGAGGTTTGGGGTACGAAGATTGGATACAAGAGATGAACTAGGGTTTGAGAGGAGATGGTGTTGGTGAAGATGTTGATGAATATAGCCTTCCCAAAGATGGGAGAGTTGTTGTTGATGACGGCGGTGACGATTTCCCCCTCCCGGAGGGAAGTATCCCCGGCAGAACAGCTCTGCCGGAGCCCTAGATTGGTTTTCGCCTCGGTTCCGCCTCGAGACGGCGACGTCTGGTCTCGAAAGCCTCCTTATGATTTTTCCAGGTCAAAACACCTCATATAGGAGAAGATGGGCATCGAGGGCCTTCTGGCTGGCCCACGAGGAAGGGGGCGCGCCGTGGGAAGGGGGGCGCGCCCCCACCCTCGTGGACAGCCGGTGGCCCCCCTCGTGGACTTCTTTCGCCAAATATGTTTTATATTTTCCGAAATGGCGTTCTGTTGAGTTTCAGGGCTTTTGGAGTTGTGCAAAATAGGTTTCGAGAGTTTGCTCCTTTTCCAGCCCAGAATTCCAGCTGCCGGCGTTCTCCCTCTTCATGTAAACCTTGTAAAATAAGAGAGAAAAGGCATAAGTATTGTGACAAAACATATAATAAAAGCCCATAATGCAATAAATATCAACATATAAGCATGATGCAAAATGGACGTATCAACCATCTTAACGAGGTCAACAATGGAAGCAGAGCTCACAGCACTAGATACAGCTACGTTCGAAGCGGATTGGCTTCGTCGGCTCTTGAATGACTTGCCGGTAGTTGAGAAACCTGTACCGGGCATCCTTATGAACTGCGACAATCAAACTGTGATCACGAAAGTGAGCAGCTCAAAGGATAACATGAAGTCATCAAGACACGTTCAGAGAAGGTTAAAGTCTGTCAGGAAAATGAAAAACTCCGGAGTAATTGCATTGGATTATATCCAAACGTCTAAAAATCTGGCAGATCCTTTTACTAAGGGTCTATCACGAAATGTGATAGATAATGCATCGAGGGAGATGGGTATGAGACCCACAATATGAGTTGTTCACAGTGGTAACCTAGTCTATGTGATCGAAGATCCCGTGAATTAGATATGGAAGACAAGCTGTTGGTCAACTGAGAGGAGAGTATCCTTACTATCAATACCAATACCGGCCTGGGATCTCATCTGGTACTTCGGCGACGGCGATCCCGTATGCTACTTCTCGAGCTTGCGTTGTATTCCCTCGAAGAGGAAAGGGTGATGCAGCACAGTAGCGTAAGTATTTCCCTCAGTTTTTGAGAACCAAGGTATCAATCCAGTAGGAGACCACGCGCGAGTCCCTCGCACCTGCACAAACAAATAAGAACTTCGCAGCCAACGCGATAAGGGGTTGTCAATCCCTTTACGGTCACTTACGAAAGTGAGATCTAATAGAGATGATAGTTTATATTTTTGGTATTTTTGATTTATAAGAACAACAAATAAAAGTGATAAAAGTAAAGTAGATGTAGACTGATATGTTGATAATAGACATGGGGGCCATAGTGTTCTCTAGTGGCTTCTCTCATGATAGCGATATTCTACGGCGAGTAAACAAATTACTGTCAAGCAATTGATAGAAAAGCGAATAATTATGAGACTATCTAGGCATGATCATTGTATATAGGCATCACGTCCGAGACAAGTAGACCGAAATGATTCTGCATCTACTACTATTACTCCACACATCGACCGCTATCCAGCATGCATCTAGTGTATTGAGTTCATACGAACAGAGTAACACCTTAAGAAAGATAACATGATGTAGAGGGATAAACTCAAGCAATATGATATAAACCCCATCTTTTTATCCTTGATGGCAACAATACAATACGTGCCTTGCTGCCCCTACTGTCACTGGGAAAGGACACCGCAAGATTGAACCAAAAGCCAAGCACTTCTCCCATTGCAAGAACTATAGATCTAGTAGGCCAAACCAAACCAATAATTCGAAGAGACTTGCAAGGATATTATGAGCACACATAAAAAGTTCAGAGAAGAACCAAATATCTTTCGTAGATAATCTTGATCATAAACTCACAATTCATCGGATCTCGACAAACACACCGCAAAAAGAGATTACATCGAATAGATCTCCTCGAAGACCAAGGAGAACTTTGTATTGAGATCCAAAGAGAGAGAAGAAGCCATCCAGATACTAGTTGTGGACCCGAAGGTCTATGGTAAACTACTCACAACTCATGGTGAGGGCGATGATGATGATGATGAAGATCTCCGTGATGGATCCCCCTCTGGTGGAGCTCCGGAATAGGCTCCAAGATGGGATCTCACGGCAATAGAAGGTTGCAGCGGTGGAATTAGGGTTTTCTCTCTGTTGTCGAAGGTTTCGGGGTACGTAGACTTATATAGGAGGAAGGAGGGCATTGGGGGGTGCTCGGGGGGCCCACGAGGCAGGGGCGCGCGCCCTGGGCAGGGGGGCGCGCCCCCACCCTCGTGGACGCCCGAGGCTCCCCTGGCGTGGTTCTCAAGTCCCCCGTGCGTGATTTTCTCCAAAAATATCTCTCGCGAAGGTTTCATTCCGTTTGGACTCCGTTTGATATTCTTTTTCTGCAAAACCGTGAAACAGGCAAAAAACAGCAATCTGGACTGGGCCTTTGGGTTAGTAGGTTAGTCCCAAAAATGATATAAAAGTGAAAGATAAAGCCCATTAAACATCCAAGACTTCATAAATAATAGCATGGAACAATCAAAAATTATTGATACGTTGGAGACGTATCAAGCATCCCCAAGCTTAATTCCTGCTCGTCCTCGAGTAGGTAAATGATAAAGAAAGAATTTTTGATGTGGAATGATAACCAACATAGTTTTTCAATGTAATTCTCTTAATTGTGGCATGAATGTTCATATCTGAAAGATTCAAGATAAAAGTCTATATTGACATAAGAAATAATAATACTTCAAGCATACTTAACAAAGCAATTGAAAGAGCATGCGGTGCCCCCCATGTTTGGTTTTGGTAATTGATGACAATCTCTATGGACTAATGGTTGCCTTGAGTTATATTTGAAGAGTTTGTCCATAGGCTTTTCTTGGAGTCCATTTGTTGGTTTCAAGGAGAGTTTGTGATGGCCAAGGTGTTATTAAGGAATTATCCAAAGATTGATCTTGTGAGCGTTGAACTTATTGCAAGCATGTATTGAATACGAAAAGTGTGTGATCATTCATGTCTACCTTCAAGACATCATCCAAATGAATAGAGTTGGAAAGATTCAAGGTTGATCAAGACTAAGTACAAAGAGTGTTTCAAGTTGATCAACACACAAAGCGTAGAAGATGTACCGAGAGGGATCAAGCGATCCCATGGTATGGTAAGCATTGTCAATTACGCTTTGTGTACTTACCCATGGTCTTCGCGAGAGTTCTTTGTGGGGTTAGGTTGCGGTGTGCAAGTTCAAGTGATGCATCACGAGGAGATCAAGTGCTTGAAGCTTGCCGTCCATTGTGGTGACAATGGACTTGTGAAGATATGCCGAAGAGTGGCTCACCCATAGTGGAGTATGGGGGAGCAATCTACTAGTCTTCACCGAGCCAACGCAATCAAGAAAGGTGGTCCAACTTGAGGAAGTCAAGATCGTCTACATCTAGCTCAAGTGGACTTTGTGCAAGGCAAAGGTTTGCCCTTGATAGTTTCTCTATTTTACCGGTCTCATGGTGGTAGTTTGGAGACCGGGTTATAGGATTGATTGCCGTACTATCAAGGGGGGCTCTCAATGAGTAGCTTGATCGTATCGTTCGTAGAGAGCTCAAACCATTGCATGCTTGCATCATCTTTATTGGTTCTTGTTTGGTTCTTCTCCTTGTGAGATTGGGAGCTTATGGTCATTTTCATGACAAGCTCGGGTTCATCGAAAACAGTGTTCACATGCATCTACTATGATGTTTTCGATGTTGGGTTTTTGTCGGTTCTCTTTGTGAGTCTTAGAGCTTATGGTCATCTTGATGACAAGCTCGAGTTCATCGGAAACGGAGTTCACATGCATCTTCTATGATGTTTTCGATGTTGGAGGTTATGCCGGTTCTTCTCTGATGGAGTGTTCACTCCTCTATATCTTAGGCATACCTCCCTGCCTCTTCTGATGGAGTGTTTTGATGCTACAAGTCTTCCCCTATCCAACAAGCTTGAGTTTGCTCAATTCGGAGCTCATTTGCAGAAGTTATGGCAGTTTTGGTTTTATAGCATCCTTCCGTGTCTTTAGCTGCGACATGAAGGCGTCCAAGTGCTAAAGCCTCAGTGGTGTGCGGTAGTACTGCTCAAGGGAGCGGTAGTACCACAGGAGCTAAGCGGTATTACCGCTCCTTGTGTGCAGTAGTACCGCTGCCCCCAGCCCTGACGCAAACACATGCGGTAGTAGGCGCGGATGTAATTTTTTACATCCGCCCTCATGCGGTAGTACCGCGACTCCTGTTCGGTACTACCGTGCTGGACTTTCATCAGCTCCAATCTCAGCGGAAGTAGGCGCGGGTGTAATTTATTACTTCCGCACATTTGTAGTACTAGTTGATGCCTGCCTTACAGTAGTACCGTAAGGGCGCGCGGTAGTACCGCTCCGGCGGTTCTACCGTTCGTTGCCATGTGCAACAGGCCCTCATCTGGTCACTGCCGCGCGTGCGGTAGTACCGCATGGCTTGCGGTAGTACCGCAAGTTTGGTGCGGTAGTACCGCGCCGCGCGGGCTGTGAGAGGGGATAACGGTTGGATTCTTTCCCCTCCTATAAAAGGGGGTCTTCTTCCCCAACGGATATGATCCTTTGAGCTGGTGTTCTTCCCCCATTGTTGACCTTCTTCGAGCTTGCAATCTCTAAATCCCTCCATGGATTCTAGCTAGTTTTTTGGGGAAAAGAGAGAGGAGATCTAGATCCACATTTCCACCAATCACTTTCTCCTCTTTATGAGGGGAACCCTTTGGATCTAGTTCTTGGAGTTCTTCGTGTTTTCTTCTCCGTTCTTCCTCTCATTTCCCTCCCTAGCATTAGTTGCTTTGGTGGGATTTGGGAGAGAAGGACTTGGGCACTCCGTGTGCCCTTGCCATTGCATTGGTGCATCGGTTTGAATTCTCCACGGTGATACGTGGAAGTTACAAGTTGAGAAGCTTATTACTCTTGGGTGCTTGGTACCCTTGAGCTTGTTCCTCTTGGGTGCTTGGGCACCCTAGATGGTTGTGGTCACCTCGGAGCCATATTCCATTGTGGTGAAGCTTCATGGTGTCGTTGGGGAGATAGCCCCAACCTTGGTGTTCGGAGCTCAATCATCGTGGTGTAAAGCTCCGGGCAAGCGTCGGGGTCTCCAATTAGGTTGTGGAGATCGCCCCGAGCAATTTGTATGAGTTCGGTGACCGCCCCCAAGGGTTGCCATTTGTACGGGTTCGGTGACCGCCCTCAAGGGTCCCTTAGTGGAATCATGGCATCTTGCATTGTGCGAGGGCGTGAGGAGATTACGGTGGCCCTAGTGGCTTCTTGGGGAGCATTGTGCCTCCACACCGCTCCAAACGGAGATTAGCATCCGCAAGGGTGTGAACTCCAAGATACATCATCGTCTCTGCATGCCTCAGTTATCTCTTACCCGAGCCCTTTACTTATGCACTATACTTTATGATAGCCATATTGTTTCTTGTTATATATCTTGGTATCACCTAGTTGTTTATCTTGCTTAGCATAAGTTGTTGGTGCACATAGGTGAGCCTAGTTGTTGTAGGTTTTGTGCTTGACAAATTAACCGCTAGGTTTATTCCGCATTTGTTCAAGCCTAAACCGTAATTATTTTAAAGCGCCTATTCACCCCCCCCTCTAGGCGACATCCACGATCTTTCAATTGTCTTCTCAAAATACTATGGCTAAAGAAAGTTATCCCTACAAAATCATATAGTTTTGGCCATGCTCCCTCGTTATCACACAAAATATTCATATGATGCACAACCCCGATATCAGCCAAGCACTTGTTTTCATACTCTATCTTTTCAAACCTTTCAACTTTCAGACAATACATGAGCATGAGCCATGGACATAGCACTATGGGTGGAATAGAGGTGGTTGTGGAGAAGACAAAAAGGAGGAAGATAGTCTCACATCGACTAGGCGTATCTGTAATGCCCAGGATGGGACTATACCTCCTACGTGTCGAGGCACGACTTAAAGGTATAAGCCCATCCTAGAATGATCTCAAGTTTGGTATCTTTGCACGACTCATGTAAAAGAGGGATTAAATTGCAAAAGAAGATAGTTGGCTTACACTCGCCACTTCACACAATACATTACATAAGCAAGACATCATTCAAAACATCACAACCCGACTACGGGCGAAGATCCAAAGAAAGATACCAAAACAACATAAAGCCACAGGTCAGGATCGAATCCTAGTAGAAACCACTACTGATCATCGAAACGTCACAAGCATACGGCCAAGCTCTTCATCGAACTCCCGGTGAAGAACTGGTCCATCTCCTGCTTCAAACTTGACTGAACCTGCATCTGGTGTGGTGAAGTAACTGTGAGCCACAGAGGACTCAGCAATCCCGTTCCCGGGTAACATGACTATTTAAGCCTTGGGTGAGGACAAGGCTGAAGAAAGAACGAGAGGTGAAGGAACAACAAGAGTCTGCAGCAGCGACTAGCACTAGCTTACGTAAAAGAGAGCGAGAAGAGAAGTGCCTCGGTCGAGAGATGATCACGAAGTGATCCTAACTAAAGCCGGTCAAACATAACCCCACCGTGTTCAACTCCCGAATCCCTATTCGGAAATTGACAGTCACGGTACACACGCTGGTGGTGTATTAGAACAATGTGTCAAGTTATCTACAACCGGATATTAACAAGCTCCCATCTGCCACATAACCGCGGGCACGGCTTTCGAAAGTTCAAAACCCTGCAGGGGTGTTCCAACTTGACCCATTACAAGCCCACGATCCGCGGAGTCGCAACTCCAAAGTGGGAAGACCCGAGTATTCTCGGAATCCCGTGCTCGAGATACTCCGAACTAAGGTAAGGCTAATCCAGCAAATCCTCCCGGCGTGCCGACACCCGGATAGTAGCCGCGCGTATCTAGTCTCAGGCCACGACCGGATGAGCACAGCGTACAGTGGCCGAAATACCCAAGTTGCCAAGGGGGGGCCCCGCACACGACTCTAGTTTGGACCAACACTCACATCGAGCACTGGCCCAGGGGGTTGAAATAAAAATAAAAGGGATAGCTAGTCCCTATGCAAGTTTTATTAGTAATTAGGCGAATAGTACCAATGTTGGGACTTGCTGGAAAAGACTTAGCACTTAGCGGTTTATCAAGGGAGTCCCATACACCCCAACCGTGTTAGGAACGCATAAGCAAGGAACATAACACCGGTTTATACGGTTCCTAACGGCATGAGTGGAACAAATCACCAAGCAAAAGGCTTAGCCTTCCACCCTTGCCAATATATAGATGATTTCATTTAAGCATTTATATGGTGTGATATAACCCAACAACTTCAACATGAAGCAAGCATCTTCAATCTTCACCTGCAACTAACAATGCTATAAGAAGGGCTGAGCGAAGCCTACGTATAGCCAATCAAAGGTTTGCATAGGTAGGGTGGTTAGACAGGTTCATGGTTACAATAGGAGGCTGACAGGAAAACATGGGCATCTAGGCAATATACTACAGAGCGATACTCTAGCAATAGGCAAAGATAGTAATGGTATCCGGGTTCGGTCATCTTGCCTGGAATTCCGCAAGGAAGAAGAACGGATCCATGAAGTAGACGGAGCAACACAGTCGAGAGAATCCTCACAACTCCGGAACGAAACCGAAGCTAACAAGAGAAGCAACCGGAAAGAAAGAAACAACACGGTAAACACACAAGCATAAACATGGCATACGATGCACAAACAAGTATGATGCATGTCCGGTTTAAATATGCATGGCATGGCAAAGTGCACAAACAACTCTACAAGTTAAGTGGGGCTCAATATGCAACGAGTTGCATATTGACGAAAACACCACATTTAATTATTTAGTTGACTCTCGTTATTTACAAGACAAGATTAAATGTTTATAACATGGCAAGAGGTGAAGCATAAAGAAACTACACTATTTAGGCAATTTTAATGGGGCCGGAAAAACAACAACAATTCCGGAAAAACCCCATGAGCATGTTTAGTAATTATAAGCAAACAACAAACACACATTATAATGTTGTTAATATGATGCGGATGACATGATCAAGTTATTGCAATTTAGTTAAACATTAACATGAAGAGATGTGAAGCACTTGTCACCGTGGTGGAAGGAAAGGGTGCCACGGCAACGATCCGAAAATGATGCAACGCATCATATCGGTTCCGGTAACTCGTTGAGAGACCGGTGCAAAAGTTAACGGAGAGCGAGACATGGAAGATGATAAGGTGGGGTGATCCCGTCACCGGGTTCCCACGAGTCGGCGACGAGGCAACCGAGGAACATGACAAAAGGTCGAAACGGGCACGGAGCACACAAGGGAAACATTTCATACAACCACATCACACGCATCACACGGGTCATCGTCTCGGGGTTATACCTTCGAAACACTCGTTTCGGGGCGGTTCGAGATCGTAGAGGAAGGAGTCGTTCTCGCGATGCGTAGAGGAAGTAGTGGTTCATGTTTCCGAAGAGGAAGTAGTTGTTCCGTAGAGGTACACGTGTAGTCGTTCACATTCGTAGATGTACTCGTCATCGTAGCCGTTCGGGTCATCGGTAGAGGTACTTGCGGTCTCGGCGACGGTAGTGGTACTTGTCCATGAAGTCGTTCTCGTTCGTAGTCGTTCATGTCATCGGTGTCGGGGTACTCGACGATTCCGATGGCTCCGGGCGTCGAGGTACTTGATCGTGGTACTTGTCGGTCCATGAGGTAGTCGAACTTGACGAATCCGGAAGGGAACTCGGCGACCGACGGGTGTTTCAACTGCAGGGTCCGCATCAACAGGAAAAAAATACGCAGCAAGCAAAAGAGATGCGGCAACAGCAGCAGGGTTCGGAGCTCGGCTCCACGGAGAGCTGGGGCGCCGGTGCTGGCCTGGAGGCAGAGGGGCACAGCGGCGCTGGGCCATGGCCTTGGGGACGGAGGGGCCACGGGGCGATGCGGGGCGGCCGAGGCAGGGCCTGGGCGCGCATCGGACGAGGAGGGGCGCGGCCCGCGGCTCTGGAAGGAGGTGCTCGGAGCGGCACGGACGGAGGGAGGCCAGAGGACCTGGCCTTGGCGATGCTGAGGCAGGGACGACCGCAAGCCGGCGCTGGAGAACGAGGCGGACGGCTCCTGGACGCTGGAGGGAGCGGCGCTGCGAGGGGCGCGAGAGGAAGGCTCGCGGGGCAGAAGGTGGAGGTCACGGCCGGGATGTGGACGAGGGCCTTCACGGCGGCCTGGGCGGGGCGAGGCCGGAGGGAGCGGGCGCCATGGCGAGGCGAGGGGCTCGGGCTCGGGCGAGAGGGGCGGCGGGATGGAGTGCGTGCGAGCGAGAGAGAGAGCGAGGCTCGAGGGAGAGGGGGCGGGGTCGAGGAGATGGACTGGCGGCGGCTCGAGGGAACGCCAGGGGAGGAATCGGTGCGGCTAGGGTTAGAAAAAATCCTGGGCCAAGGTGGCCAAGTGGGCCGGGAGGTTGAGGGAGGCCTGCGGCTGGGCCAAAGGAGGCCGGTGGCTGGAGGAAAAATGGCTGGGCTGGCTGCCGGTTGCTCTTATGCCTCTATTTATTCTTTAGCAGAAAAAAAATAGAGATAGAACAAAATATTAAGAAAAGGCCACGAACAAGGAATAAAAATATGGAACAATTTTGAAAGGCTTTATGGAATAATTCCAACCCCACAAAAAAATAGTTCCAACAAAAATAGGGAAAAACAAACTAAAATAAATAGCTTGCCTTAAAGGAGTTTAAAAGGAGTCTTGATAATTGGAGGAGCCTCGATAATTGGGAAAAGAATATAGGGAAGGTTTTTGACGGTGAAACTTGAATAAAGAGGCATGGGGAATAAATGCAAGTGTGTTGGGTTATTCCGAAGCAAATGGAATATTATTATATAGCTCCCTAAATATTGAGAGGCTTTTATATGTTATAAAGATAAGTCATCCTTCCCTCGATTTAAATGGACCGAAGGTCCACACAATTTATTTAGGTTGAGATGCAAAATAAATATGACATGATGGCATGATGATGACATGATGCAATGCAAAAAATAAATAACACAAGACAAAAGAAACACACGGGCAACCCGGAACATCTGGAATCTTCTGGAATCTTCTGGGACGTCGGTCTTCGGGCGTCACAACTCTCCCACACTAACAGAGGATCTCGACCCGAGATCCTAGAGATAGCACCGGGTAAAAAACGGAAGAGGAAGAGGTAAAACAAAGTTGCTTCTTTGACAAACGAGTGAAAACCAAAGAACCTTGAGAGGTTGACCAAAATGAAAGAAGAATACAACGGAGATGAACGAATATGAAAACTCCATTAGAAAAGGGTAACAAGGAGCATTACGAGAACCCTTAAGGTTGAAAGACATGAAAGGAGAGCTTACGAGCCAAAAGAATATGAAACTGCAATGGTAAGCCAAGGAATAAGAATGACAGAATTTGGGCAGCACTCCGACTGAAAATGGAAGTAATTGAACAAGAACTTGCCAAGTTGGAATGATACTTGATGAAAACAACAACACATTGCCTTCGAAACAATTAAAAGAATGGCACAAGGGTAAGAAGGATTCATACAGCACTCCGGTTAAAAAGATAGGCAAAACTAGATAAGATGAGGGAACTAGAATGTAGGTGACAACATTCCAGTTAAATGATAAGCGAGGAAAAGAACAAGATCTTGATAAAATGAGATGATGGTTTGGAGAGAGCAACATCAGAATGCCTCCGGAATGAAAGAATAGCATAGGTCGTTGGAAAGAAAAGAACGGAGAAGAAAATGACAACTTCTCCCACGAATGAATAAGAAAAACATCCTTACGAAGAAGGGTTGAACGAAGTTGTTGGAAAGATCAACAACGAAAACGAATAAGCTTGATGTGGGCTTATGGAAAACATCTCAGAATTAAGAGGTGACAACCAGCCACTGACGGAAACATTTGATTGGATTGAGATCAACAAGGAGACGAAAAACTTATTTCACCGGAATGATAAATGAAGAACTTGGGTCATTTATAAGCACCATAATAGCAACAATCCTCAAGGAAAGCTTTTAGGTGAATTATAACCCAAGATAACTCCAACTAATAAATTGAAGAGTTGAAAAGATCTCCTGAACAAGGAAAAATGATGGTTTTAAATCTCTCATTCTTGATAACTCGTGAATCATGAAACATGAAGGAATTGTCAAGAATGACAAAACACCATCTGAAAAGATAAGGTAGAAAAGATTGCAATTGGAAAGCATGATGAAGAATGCTTGAGCTCCAACAAGAATCTTGATGAAGACTTCGAGGATGAATTAAAACATGATGAACCACCATGAAAACTCCGGTAATTAAAGCATGAGAAGAGAAAGATGAAAAGAATAAGATTCAAGGTCTGCGATGAATTAGGTGGAGCTTGAAATGATAAAATAGAAATAACATGGAGCTCCGGAAAAGAAGATGAAAAACTTAAAACCGAGAATATGATATGATGAACAAGCTCCAGACAAAAGAATTAAATCACCTCGGGAAAATAAGAATAAGAATTATGTTATGCATATCCTTCATCAATTTAAATTGACGACAAGCAATGGATTTGGCATACTACTTATTCTTGTTGGAAAGGATTAAAGAGAGATCTCGCACAAACTTGGGTAAATCTTCAACGAACCACCGGTAGGATTATGAAAAGAACGAATTAATTAACACGATAACAAGGAAGAGTAATCTTGAAAGAACCACCGTAAGAATATGGAGACGAACGAAGAGGCATCAATGAAGAATATTTGGAGAACGAAGTTGAAAACTAAGAACGAAGAATCTTCTGAAATGATGGCCTTCGGAGGATCACAAATAAAAGAATTCATGAAATGCTTCGGACGGTAAAAGAATTCCTCACAATCGGAACGATAATGAGGATGGCATGAAGCTAGAACCACAACTCATCAAGAGAACGGGTCAAAATTAAGAGAAGCTCTTCTCCGATCTTCAAATGTTGAGAGTGAAGACGAGAAATGCCATGAGAATTTCGAGATACTCCGGACGAATGATAAGAGGAAGGTGGAGCTAAAGATGGAAATAATTGAAAACAAGCTTGCAGAAGGCATGTGACTGATGGAAATCATTCTTACGTCACACATGAAAAGAATTTCAGAATACTCCGGAAAAGAAGAGTCAGGTAAGATCCTGGAAAAAGACCTGTGTGTTAGGGCCCACTCAAAGAAATCACCATTGAAAAGATTGCTTAAGAGATATTGCACCGGTTGAATTAAATGACTTGAATAAGATGATAATCCTCAAAAAATAGCTTGAACGGATTAAGAATGGAAACACGAATCTTCAGCACTCCGGATATGAATGCAATAGGAGAATGATTAATTGGTGCACCGGAATAAGAAAGCATTGGGAAAAGAGGAAAAGGATAAGATCAACACCAAAATCTTGAATTACATCCGCCGGCAGAATTTGAGAACAAAAGAATGATGAACTTGAAGCTCTTGAGCATCTTCACGATAAATCACCGGATAAGAACATTGAAGGAAAAGAATGAAGAACCATCACATGAATAAAATAGATATTTCATTTAAGAATTGCTGGCTCCATAAAGAAGAAGGGTGGGAGGGTGGGGAAAACAAAGACAACTTGGGATGAATGAAACATACAAATCGTCAGATTTCTCAACGACGTCCGTATGGAAATAACTTGAAGAGAAGGCACACCGGTTGAAAAGAGTTAACATGAAAATCTTGATAGTCAAGAAGAATTAACACTCCGATAGAAATATGAGAACACCGATTAGGAAAGGTATGGAATCAACATTTGACATCGAAGCAACTCGAATACCAGAATCAAAACGAAAACAAAGGATAGATGTGTTTATGAAGAAGTTCATGTTGCAACATATCTATCCGAACAAAGAATTGAACGAATGGGTTCCGTAGGTACATCAACTTGACGAGAACCCACTTGGAGAACAAAAGGCAAATAAAAAGGAACAAGGAACAGATAGAACAAATACAAGATAGAAGCTTCGTTCGACATCTTCGTGCTGAAAGCTCATGGAACGTGTTACAAAAGGGTTTTGCAATCCCCGGATCAGCATAGCCAAGGACCCTTTAAGATGCAACTCCCAATCAGAACAAGCCCATAAAACCACTTCACTCAATGTAGAACCCCGAACTTCATATCGTGCACTCGTTGGAAGAATGCCTAGAACTACTAGATGAACCCACCTATTAATTTCCGAAAGTTTCTAGTTATGCAATCAGGTGTTGGGGATACAGGGGAAGCACCGCGCAATCAACTCTAAACCTACATCCAGCTGTATCCATCCTTCAACACATAACCAGTTATTCTCGGAAACTGTTTAGATCGGACCTTCAAAACGCATCCACTATACAAGCTATGGCAATACTCCCGAACTACCTCCCCAGTACTGGGTGATGTCGGGGTTATCTTGCCACTAACCGCATAGGAGAGTTTTCGATGTCGGCCGTCTTAAGTACTCTAGTACTGCCGCGATGGATTTGTGACGACAACACCTCGGAGCTCAACTCCCTGGGACACTGCCACAACCCCTAATGACAGGAGGCATCGAGAACAATGATCTCGTCACAAAGACATCGGAACAATCCAAACAATACTCGCGAGATCCTAAAAAAAATTGGTGCAATTTTTGAAAGTAGAAGAGGCAAGAGTAATCGTCAGGAGTCCTCACCGGAATGAAAAGAGATGAGAAGCAAAAGAAATCCTACTCTCCGATATGTATATAGGACTCAAAACATTTTCAGTGTGTGCCTAGACTCAATCGTCAACGATTCGATCAATCAGTGGGGGCTTCTAGGTCGGAGAAGGCTCTGAATACCAACTTGTAATGCCCAGGATGGGACTATACCTCCTACGTGTCGAGGCACGACTTAAAGGTATAAGCCCATCCTAGAATGATCTCAAGTTTGGTATCTTTGCACGACTCATGTAAAAGAGGGATTAAATTGCAAAAGAAGATAGTTGGCTTACACTCGCCACTTCACACAATACATTACATAAGCAAGACATCATTCAAAACATCACAACCCGACTACGGGCGAAGATCCAAAGAAAGATACCAAAACAACATAAAGCCACAGGTCAAGATCGAATCCTAGTAGAAACCACTACTGATCGTCGAAACATCACAAGCATACGGCCAAGCTCTTCATCGAACTCCCGGTGAAGAACTGGTCCATCTCCTGCTTCAAACTCGACTGAACCTGCATCTGGTGTGGTGAAGTAACTGTGAGCCACAGAGGACTCAGCAATCCCGTTCCCGGGTAACATGACTATTTAAGCCTTGGGTGAGGACAAGGCTGAAGAAAGAACGAGAGGTGAAGGAACAACAAGAGTCTGCAGCAGCGACTAGCACTAGCTTACGTAAAAGAGAGCGAGAAGAGAAGTGCCTCGGTCGAGAGATGATCACGAAGTGATCGTAACTAAAGCCGGTCAAACATAACCCCACCGTGTTCAACTCCCGAATCCCTATTCGGAAATTGACAGTCACGGTACACACGCTGGTGGTGTATTAGAACAATGTGTCAAGTTATCTACAACCGGATATTAACAAGCTCCCATCTGCCACATAACCGCGGGCACGGCTTTCGAAAGTTCAAAACCCTGCAGGGGTGTTCCAACTTGACCCATTACAAGCCCACGATCCGCGGAGTCGCAACTCCAAAGTGGGAAGACCCGAGTATTCTCGGAATCCCGTGCTCGAGATACTCCGAACTAAGGTAAGGCTAATCCAGCAAATCCTCCCGGCGTGCCGACACCCTGATAGTAGCCGCGCGTATCTAGTCTCAGGCCACGACCGGATGAGCACAGCGTACAGTGGCCGAAATACCCAAGTTGCCAAGGGGGGCCCCGCACACGACTCTAGTTTGGACCAACACTCACATCGAGCACTGGCCCAGGGGGTTTGAATTAAAAATAAAAGGGATAGCTAGTCCCTATGCAAGTTTTATTAGTTATTAGGCGAATAGTACCAATGTTGGGACTTGCTGGAAAAGACTTAGCACTTAGCGGTTTATCAAGGGGGTCCCATACACCCCAACCGTGTTAGGAACACATAAGCAAGGAACATAACACCGGTTTATACGGTTCCTAACGGCATGAGTGGAACAAATCACCAAGCAAAAGGCTTAGCCTTCCGCCCTTGCCAATATATAGATGATTTCATTTAAGCATTTATATGGTGTGATATAACCCAACAACTTCGACATGAAGCAAGCATCTTCAATCTTCACCTGCAACTAACAATGCTATAAGAAGGGCTGAGCGAAGCCTACGTATAGCCAATCAAAGGTTTGCATAGGTAGGGTGGTTAGACAGGTTCATGGTTACAATAGGAGGCTGACAGGAAAACATGGGCATCGAGGCAATATACTACAGAGCGATACTCTAGCAATAGGCAAAGATAGTAATGGTATCCGGGTTCGGTCATCTTGCCTGGAATTCCGCAAGGAAGAAGAACGGATCCATGAAGTAGACGGAGCAACACAGTCGAGAGAATCCTCACAACTCCGGAACGAAACCGAAGCTAACAAGAGAAGCAACCGGAAAGAAAGAAACAACACGGTAAACACACAAGCATAAACATGGCATACGATGCACAAACAAGTATGATGCATGTCCGGTTTAAATATGCATGGCATGGCAAAGTGCACAAACAACTCTACAAATTAAGTGGGGCTCAATATGCAACGAGTTGCATATTGACGAAAACACGACATTTAATTATTTAGTTGACTCTCGTTATTTACAAGACAAGATTAAATGTTTTTAACATGGCAAGAGGTGAAGCATAAAGAAACTACACTATTTAGGCAATTTTAATGGGGCCGGAAAAACAACAACAATTCCGGAAAAATCCCATGAGCATGTTTATTAATTATAAGCGAACAACAAACACACATTATAATGTTGTTAATATGATGCGGATGACATGATCAAGTTAATGCAATTTAGTTAAACATTAACATGAAGAGATGTGAAGCACTTGTCACCATGGTGGAAGGAAAGGGTGCCACGGCAACGATCCGAAAATGATGCAACGCATCATATCGGTTCCGGTAACTCGTTGAGAGACCGGTGCAAAAGTTAACGGAGAGCGAGACATGGAAGATGATAAGGTGGGGTGATCCCGTCACTGGGTTCCCACGAGTCGGCGACGAGGCAACCGAGGAACATGACAAAAGGTCGAAACGGGCACGGAGCACACAAGGGAAACATTTCATACAACCACATCGCACGCATCACACGGGTCATCGTCTCGGGGTTATACCTTGGAAACACTCGTTTCGGGGCGGTTCGAGATCGTAGAGGAAGGAGTCGTTCTCGCGATGCGTAGAGGAAGTAGTGGTTCACGTTTCCGAAGAGGAAGTAGTTGTTCCGTAGAGGTACACGTGTAGTCGTTCACATTCGTAGATGTACTCGTCATCGTAGCCGTTCGGGTCGTCGGTAGAGGTACTTGCGGTCTCGGCGACGGTAGTGGTACTTGTCCATGAAGTCGTTCTCGTTCGTAGTCGTTCATGTCATCGGTGTCGGGGTACTCGACGATTCCGATGGCTCCGGGCGTCGAGGTACTTGATCGTGGTACTTGTCGGTCCATGAGCTAGTCGAACTTGACGAATCCAGAAGGGAACTCGGCGACCGACGGGTGTTTCAACTGCAGGGTCCGCATCAACAGGAAAAAAATACGCAGCAAGCAAAAGAGACGCGGCAACAGCAGCAGGGTTCGGAGCTCGGCTCCACGGAGAGCTGGGGCGCCGGTGCTGGCCTGGAGGCAGAGGGGCACAGCGGCGCTGGGCCATGGCCTTGGCGACGGAGGGGCCACGGGGCGATGCGGGGCGGCCGAGGCAGGGCCTGGGCGCGCACCGGACGGGAAGGGGCGCGGCCCGCGGCTCTAGAAGGAGGCGCTCGGAGCAGCACGGACGGAGGGAGGCCAGAGGACCTGGCCTTGGCGATGCTGAGGCAGGGACGGCCGCAGGCCGGCGCTGGAGAACGAGGCGGCCGGCTCCTGGACGCTGGAGGGAGCGGCGCTGCGAGGGGCGCGAGAGGAAGGCTCGTGGGGCAGAAGGTGGAGGTCGCGGCCGGGATGTGGACGAGGGCCTTCGCGGCGGCCTGGGCGGGGCGAGGCCGGAGGGAGCGGGCGCCATGGCGAGGCGAGGGGCTCGGGCTCGGGAGATAGGGGCGATGGGATGGAGTGCGTGCGAGCGAGAGAGAGAGCGAGGCTCGAGGGAGAGGGAGCGGGGTCGAGGAGATGGACTGGCGGCGGCTCGTGGGAACGCAAGGGGAGGAATCGGTGCGGCTAGGGTTAGAAAAAATCCTGGGCCAAGGTGGCCAGGTGGGCCGGAAGGCTGAGGGAGGCCTGCAGCTGGGCCAAAGGAGGCCGGTGGCTGGAGGAAAAATGGTTGGGCTGGCTGCCGGTTGCTCTTCTGCCTCTATTTATTCTTTAGCAGAAAAAAATAGAGATAGAACAAAATATTAAGAAAAGGCCACGAACAAGGAATAAAAATATGGAACAATTTTGAAAGGCTTTATGGAATAATTCCAACCCCACAAAAAATAGTTCCAACAAAAATAGGGAAAAACAAACTAAAATAAATAGCTTGCCTTAAAGGAGTTTAAAAGGAGTCTAGATAATTGGAGGAGCCTCGATAATTGGGAAAATAATATAGGGAAGGTTTTTGACGGTGAAACTTGAATAAAGAGGCATGGGGAATAAATGCAAGTGTGTTGGGTTATTCTGAAGCAAATGGAATATTATTATATAGCTCCCTAAATATTGAGAGGCTTTTATATGTTATAAAGAGAAGTCATCCTTCCCTCGATTTAAATGGACCGAAGGTCCACACAATTTATTTAGGTTGAGATGCAAAATAAATATGACATGATGGCATGATGACATGATGCAATGAAAAAAATAAATAACACAAGACAAAAGAAACACACGGGCAACCCGGAACATCTGGAATCTTCTGGAATCTTCTGGGACGTCGGTCTTCGGGCGTCACAGTATCAACGGGCTATGGAGATGCCCATCAATAGATATCAATGTGAGTGAGTAGGGATTGCCATGCAACGGATGCACTAGAGCTAAATATGAATGAAAGCTCAACAAAAGAAACTAGTGGGTGTGCATCCAACTTGCTTGCTCACGAAGACCTAGGGCATTTGAGGAAGCCCATCACTGGAATATACAAGCCAAGTTCTATAATGAAAATTCCCACTAGTATATGAAAGTGACTACACATGAGACTCTCTACAATGAAGAACATGGTGCTACTTTGAAGCACAAGTATGGAAAAGATAGTAGCAATTGTCCCTTTTTTTGGGCCTTTCTTTTTTTCTTTGGCCTTTTTTTTCTTTTTTCTTTTTTTGCGGAGGGGCTTTATAGATTTAGCCTTTCCTCTCATGGGACAATGCTCTAATAATGATGATCATCACACTTTCATTACAACTCGATATTACAACTCGATACTACAACAAAGTATGACTCTATATGAATGCCTCCGACGGTGTATCGGGATGTGCAATGAATCAAGAGTAACATGTATGAAAATTATGCATGGTGGCTTTGCCAGAAATACAATGTCAACTACATGATCATGCATGGCAATATGACAATATGATGCGTGTCATATGAACGGAACGGTGGAAAGTTGCATGGCAATATATCTCGGAATGGCTATGGAAATGCCATGATAGGTAGGTATGGTGGCTGTTTTGAGGAAGGATATATAGTGGGTTTATGGCACCGGCGAAAGTTGCGCGGTACAAGAGAGGCTAGCAATGGTGGAAGGGTGAGAGTGCGTATAATCCATGGACTCAACATTAGTCATAAGAACTCATATACTTATTGCAAAAACCTACGAGTTATCAAAACAAAGCAATCAACGCATGCTCCTAGGGGGGAGGTTGGTAGGAGTTAACCATCGCGCGCCCCCGACCTCCACACAAAGGTTGACACTTCACAAATACCTCATGCTCTAACTTCGTCACATAGCGGTTCACCATACGTGCATGATACGGGAATCACTAACCTTAACACAAGTATTTCTCAATTTCATAATAACTCCACTAGCATGACTCTAATATCACTATCCTCATATCTCAGAACAATTATCAAGCATCCAACATCTCATCATATTCAATACACTTAGTGTGAATTTGTTTTACTACATTGACATTGGATGTCTATCATGTGAAGACTAGTTTCTTAGACTAAACACATTACCATGCTGTTTTAATATACTCTCAAATAGATAATAGTGAAGCATGAGAGTTCAACAATTTCTACAAAATATAACCACCACCGCGCTCTAAAAGATATAAGTGAAGCACTAGAGAAAAAACTATTCAACTCAAAAGATATAAGTGAAGCACATAGAGTGTTCTAACAATTCCTAGGACATATTTAACTCTCTCAAATAGGTGTGTCCAGCAAGGATGATTGTGGCAACTAACAAGCAAAGACTCAAATTATACAAGATGCTCCAAGCAAAACACATATCATGTGGTGAATAAAAATATAGCTCCAAGTATAGTTACCAATAGATGAAGACAAAAGAGGGGATGCCTTCCCGGGGCATCCCCAAGCTTAGGCTTTTGATTATCCTTGAATTTTACTTGGGGTGCCATGGGCATCCCCAAGCTTAGGACTTTGCTACTCTTTGTTCCATAGTCCATCAAAGCAATACTCAAAACTTGAAAACTTCACAACACAAAACTTAGACAAAAATTCTCGTGAGCTCCGTTAGTAAAAGAAAACAAGCCACCACTCAAAGGTACTGCAATGAATTCATTCTTTGTTTATATTGGTGTTAAACCTAATGTATTCCAACTTCTCTATGGTTCATACTTCACAATACTACTCATACATGCATTGAAATAAGCAAACAACACACGAAAAACAGAATCTGTCAAAAACAGAACAGTCTGCATTAATCTGCAGGTTTCGCCTACTTCTGGAACTCCAAACAATTCAAACTAAATTGGTAAATTTGAGGAATTTGTCTAGTAATCATCTGCAAAAAGAATCAACTAAATAGCACGCTCCAGTAAAATCTGACGACCACTTTAGCGAGCGTTGATTCTGTTTTTCACAGCAAGATCACATAAACTTCACACAAGTCTTCCCAAAGGTTCTACTTGGCACAAACACTAAACAAAACATGAAACCACATCTAGTCAGAGGCTAGATGCCATATTTATTCCCTAACAGCAACAAAAACAAAAAATATAAAATTGGGTTGCCTCCCAACAATCGCTATCATTTTATGCCCCTAGCTAGGCACGATACAAGATAAATCTAGGGAATGCCATAATGATATGACATGTCGCAAAAGCTCATCTCATATTCCCTACGTTCAACATCAAGCTTCCTTTGTGGCTAGCAAAAGTAATCAAAAGGGCTAAATTTAATGGGACAAAAGTCCCCTACATCAATCTCAGGAGGAATAGGTTCCTCTTTTGGCCCTTTGTAGTGGACAACCAATTCATCATTATAGGCATTCTTTTGGTAGAAGGTCATAAGCCTTCGCTCAAGGGAGAAGCCTAACCCATTGTTTTGAACAGCAAAATCATCATTCATCTCAAAAATTCTATATATCAAGATCTCGATAGGAACCTTTTTTCTAAGGTTTTCATTAAAAGCAACATGATCAGGAGATCGCAGCCGCATTATGTCTTCTTGATTGAACAAGATAGCCTCTATGGGAGGTCGACCGGCATCTACTCCGTAATGAGCAAAGATTTCTTTGGCCTCTTTCATAATAAATCAAAATTCGTGAGCCAAAAAGATAGTAGCCGCACGCTTAACAGAAGAATGCTCAATGTTGGAAAACTCCAAAAAGATTCTCTGAATACAGGGATGCATATGGATAAATTGCCTTTCAATTTCTACTATAAGCATAGATACATCATCTGCAAGGCAACTAGTTATTAGAAGAATAGAGCCACCCATAGTGGGCAAAGCACCGACACAAGTAAAGAAGTCTTGAAGAACTCCTTTTCCAATAATATTACCACTACCAACCCGGAACTTCTTAATATGTAAAGTGGTAACTTCATCCGGGGGGTCAACATAGACGTTGCCCTCAACATTGCTACCCTTCTTGATAGGATCGTCCCCCATCTCAGACATGAGGGCAATCAGGCAAGAAAATAGCACACAAGCAAACAAGAAGCAAGCGAACGATAAACACACGGCGAAAGAAGGGAAAATAAAACGTCAAGGGTGATGTGGGGGAGGGGAAAACGAGAGGCAAATAAATGTAATGCGGAGGATAAGGGTTTGTGATAGGTACTTGGTATATGACTTTTGCGTAAGCCTCCCCGGCAACGGCACCAGAAATTCTTCTTGCTACTTCTCGAGCTTGCGTTGTATTCCCTCGAAGAGGAAAGGGTGATGCAGCACAGTAGCGTAAGTATTTCCCTCAGTTTTTGAGAACCAAGGTATCAATCCAGTAGGAGACCACGCTAGTCCCTTGCAACTGCACAAACAAATAAGAACTTCGCAGCCAACACGATAAGGGGTTGTCAAACCCTTTACAGTCACTTACGAAAGTGAGATCTGATAGAGATGATAGTTTATATTTTTGGTATTTTTGATTTATAAGAACAATAAATAAAAGCGATAAAAGTAAAGTCGATGTAGATTGATATGTTGAGAATAGACCCGGGGGCCATAGTGTTCTCTAGTGGCTTCTCTCATGATAGCGATATTCTACGACGGGTAAACAAATTATTGTCAAGCAATTGATAGAAAAGCGAATAATTATGAGACTATCTAGGCATGATCATTGTATATAGGCATCACGTCCAAGACAAGTAGACCGAAACGATTCTGCATCTACTACTATTACTCCACACATCGACCGATATCCAGCATGCATCTAGTGTATTGAGTTCATACGAACAGAGTAACGCCTTAAGAAAGATGACATGATGTAGAGGGATAAACTCAAGCAATATGATATAAACCCCATCTTTTTATCCCCGATGGCAACAATACAATACGTGCCTTGCTGCCCCTACTGTCACTGGGAAAGGACACCGCAAGATTGAACCCAAAGCTAAGCACTTCTCCCATTGCAAGAACTATAGATCTAGTAGGCCAAACCAAACCAATAATTCGAAGAGACTTGCAAGGATATTATGAGCACAGATAAAAAGTTCAGAGAAGAACCAAATATCTTTCATAGATAATCTTGATCATAAACTCACAATTCATCGGATCTCGACAAACACACCGCAAAAAGAGATTACATCGAATAGATCTCCTCGAAGACCGAGGAGAACTTTGTATTGAGATCCAAAGAGAGAGAAGAAGCCATCCAGATACTAGCTATGGACCCGAAGGTCTGTGGCAAACTACTCACAACTCATGGTGAGGGCGATGATGATGATGAAGAAGAACTCCGTGATGGATCCCCCTCCGATGGAGTGATGGGCCTCAAACCCCTCGTTGGTTACCCCAAGTGGAAGGTGTAAGATGCAGTGTTGTGGAAGTGTTTTCCCTTAGCAAAGATGCCAAGGATCGAATCCCCAGAGACTCCTAGGTTCAACAAGTAGGTGTCAACTGCTACGGCGCCAGATTAATAGCAATCAACGTGGACCTACACACAGATACAAATAACTTTGCTCCCAACGAGTACAGAGAGGTTGTCAATCCCTCCGGCCTTGTAGTTCACAAAGGATTAAAAGCAATGATAGTAGTGATAGATAATGTTTTGCAATAGTAAATAATAGCGAAAAGTAAATAGTGTATGTGATCAATGATAGTAATATGGACCGGAGTCTCATGATGTTCACTAGTGATGTCTCTCTCCCAAAAGACGATAAAACAGCTATGTGAGGTAAACAAATTACAGCTGGGCAATTGACAGGACCACAAACGCAAACCAATGCTGACTACATTGCAAGAAAGGTTGAGGTTCAAAGCATGGGCGGTACGCCAAAGTAAGTAGACCGAAATCCATCAATATCTACTACTAATCATCCACCTTGAGATATCTATCCAGAACATCTCGCTGGTATTAAGTTGCGAGTCCCACCCATAGTGTAAACTCAATGCAACAGACAACTGCATTAAAAGAACTTTGCGTAAAGTAAACAATCCTTGCACCCGCGGGCACAAGCACCGTTGTTTTCCCCCTTGTGGCAACAGCACATCCCCTAGACTCATGTTTCTGTCACTCAAGCTAGTCATCGAGGGGCATGAACCCATAATCGAGCATAACGTTCCCTCTTGGAGTCACTACCTATTACTCGGCCAAAGCAATAAATAACAACGGAGAACATGCAAGAATTACTTATGAACAAAAATATAAAAGAGGTAGATCAAATATATTACTCAAGATCAATCTGAACATAATCTCATAATCCATCGGATCCCAGCAAACTCAACATAGCAAAAGCATAAGGATTACATAGGTGCCTCGATCATGTAGGGCAGCTCACAAGGACTAATTAGTGAAGCACAAGAACGGGAGGATAACATCACATGGCTACTGGTCATGGACTCATGGTCCAAGGGAGACTACTCACGAGTCATCCGGGAGGTGTCCATGGTGGTGGAGAAGCTCCTGGTGCTCCCGATCTTGGAAGCGGCGGCGGCGGCGGAACAGAGATGGGATCGCGAAAAGGGTTCCTGTTCTGAGGGTTTCGGAGGACCCTTTAAATATATGCCAAAGGAGGGCATCGGGGGAGCTTCGGGGGGCCCAGGCGCCCCCCCGGCGCGGCCCAGGGGGGGTGCGCCGCCAGGGCGCCTGGAGCCCTGGTGCCCCCCCCCAGGCTGCCCTTCGGACGCAGAGTTGTTTCCGGAACACTGATTTTTTATATAATTTTTCTGGATTTTTCTGGGCAGTTCTCGAAACGTGAAAACCTGAAATACAAAAACAGCCGAAAACAGAAACTGGCACTGGGGTGCACTGGATTAGTAAGTTAGTCCAAATATGATCAAAAGTGTATGGAAGTGTATGAATATCATAGCAATATCACCCAAAAGTGGCATGGAGCAAGCAGAAATTATAGATACGTTTTGGACGTATCATGGAGCTCCGGAACAGGCTCCAAGATGGGATCTCACGAGAACAGAAGGTTGCGGCGGTGGAATTAGGGTTTTCTCTCTATTGTAGAAGGTTTCGGTGTACGTAGACTTATAGGAGGAAGGAGGGCACCGGGGGGGTGCTCGGGGGGCCCATGAGGCAGGGGGCGCGCCCCCCACCCTCGTGGACGCCCCGAGGCTCCCCTGAGGTGGTTCTCAAGTCCCCCATGCGTGATTTTCTCCAAAAATATGTCTCGCGAAGGTTTCATTCCGTTTGGACTCCGTTTGATATTCTTTTTCTACAAAACCCTGAAACATGCAAAAAAACAGCAATCTGGACTGGACCTTTGGGTTAGTAGGTTAGTCCCAAAAATGATATAAAAATGAAAGATAAAGCCCATTAAACATCCAAGACTTCATAAATAATAGCATGGAACAATGAAAAATTATAGATACGTTGGAGACGTATCACCGTACCACTAGGGCGATGAGAGGCGCCGCTCTAGGAGGTCGGTGGCCGCGATCCCGTATGTGGGCGGCAGACAAATCAAACGACATCACGCCATATCATACGTCGGCAACGGCAACGATCGATGATCGATGGCAGTGGGCAACGAAAGATGGGGTTGATGGAGTTTTTTTAGCGGCTGCGGCAGCGGCAATGATAGATGGGATCGGGCAACGAAGGATGGGGTCGATGGATATTTTTTTGTAGATTGTGGGGTTTTTTTAAGTGGCTACGTGGGGTGGGGTGGGATGGGGAGGGGACGAAAAAAAACCAGCGATAATAAACCGTGGATACTATTCACCAACTCAGACATTAGGAATAGCCTATAATAATCAATATTTTTTTAACGATGACCGTGCCACATAGGCACAAAGACACGTATAATATGTGTGTACTGATGGGCAGAGGGGTGGGCGTCCGGTAGAAACCAAAAATTCGGTTTATACCATTCGGTTTTTTTATCAAATTCGGTTAGCAAAACAAAAAACCGAAAATGGTAGCAAAAAACAGATAACGGAATAATTGGTTGACCGAAAATTTCGGTTCGGTCTTGGGTTTATGCCCAAGAATTGCTTTGAAGCTGTAAAAGTACTGCTGCGGGCGCTTTTCTCCTCTACGCTATAACTCATGAACTTTTCCCCTGAGCCTAAGCAGGCGATGTGGGACTAAAGGAGTACAATTCCTGTCGCTGCACACTTCACCTTCCAGTTCCCACAAAAGTATTACTATTTCTTACGTTTGGGCTTGCATGAGGTAATCGGCCCAGGTCTATGACACACGATTCTAATGTTTTTTATTGCACAAACACACAATTCTAATGTTAGGGCATGGCCAATGCATAGTCCCAGGGTGATGCTTCACATGCCATGTAGGATCGGATAACATAAAAAGTAGGTTCAGATGAGGAAGCAGGATCCTCTTCAGGAGGCGGGTTCTTAGAGAGAAAAAGTATGGTCCGGTGCATAAAATTGAAAAAGTTAAGGTGAAGAGAAGGGATGCATGTCTAGTATGAGTCACTTTCTATTATTTGATGAGGCCCACTAGTAGTAGCTTGCATTGGGGAGAAAAAATCAACACATATGCCTCAAATTACTTTTTGTCATGAGGCATATGTATCCATATGCCACCATTGTACATGCCCTTAGGGCATGGCCAATGCATAGCCTCAGGGTGATGCCTCACATGCCATGTAGGATTGGATGACAGGAAAAGTAGGTTCGGATAGGAAAGCGGGATCCTCTGCAGGAGGCGGGTTCTTGGAGAGAAAAAGTATGGTCCGATGCATAAAGTTGAAAAAGTTGAAGTGAAGAATAGGGATGCATGTGTAGTGAGAGTCTACTTTATACTTTTTGATGATGTCCACTAGTAGTAGCTTGCATTGGGGAGAAAAAATCAATATAGATGCTTGAAGTTACTTTTTATCATGGGGCATCTGTATCCATATGCCACCATTGTACATGCCCTTACCTAGCGTGCTCGGACGCGGGACAAATCAGGCTTTGGGCTATTTGTAGTTTGTGCCTGATTGGCTGCACGTGCGCGCGGTTGGAAGCGGCTGGCGTTTGGTTTTATGTTGTATGGCTGGACACGTGCGCTTTGCGTGAGGAAGACTTTGGTTATTTGTTCGGTTCTACGGTTTTATACTGAACTGAACTAATTGAGTTTGGTTATCTAATGTAAAAAAACGAATTTAATTGTACCAACAGTAAAAATCGAAAATTCGGTTTATTCGGTGTCGGTATCAGTTTGGTATTTGGTTCGTCGGTTTTTATGCCCACCCCTAGGCTGGGAAACGTAGCAAGCAATTTTAAAAAAAAATCTTACGCTCACGCAAGATCTATCTAGGAGATGCATAACAACGAGAGGGGGAGAGTGTGTCCATGTACCCTCGTTGACAGAAAACGAAAGTGTTTGTTAACGCGGTTGATGTAGTCGAACTTGTTAGAGTTGTGTCGAATATTATTGTACAAGGTAGATTACAGTTGGACTTGGTTTTGGACTGTGTGTAGACAGGGTAGGAGTTGTGTCCTAATAGGACACTTGTATCCTATGACTCTCATATATAATGGGACTAGACACACGATGTAACATATGCCAACATAATAGCACAGGCACGCGGGGGAACCGGCGGAGTGTGCCGGCGCCCGGGCGGCCAGGATGCGGTATTGTGACGGTGTCACGGGGAGGAGCGCCCATAGTCAGGCCCCGGGGATGTAGCCACGATGGTGAACCTCGTTAACAAATATCGGTGTCTTGTTCGCTTGATTGATTGATCCTCGGTAGATCGACGGGGCGCCTCGGAATAATTCTAACAAGTGATATCATGAGCTATGTTGTCTGAAGGTTGCGGATTATTGATCTAGAGGCGGAAGATTATATCGGTCCGATCCGCAGCAGGGAAGCTGGCGGCGGCGTGTTTTTGGGGACTCGGCAAGATTGGATCGTGCAACAGCAGCGTATAGCATATGCTAAGGCCGGTCTCGGCGAGATCGGAAGGCAGCGGCGGCAGCAGGAGTCCTTGTCGTCTTGGAGTCGGCGAGATGCGTTCGGGTGCGTAGCAGAAAGTCCGAACCGTGTGCGTACGGCATACACGCGTATGTGCGCTGGCAAAGGCACCCGGTGGCAGGCGTTGGCTCGCACGGACAGGAAGCTCGATGTACGAAGATGGGTTTCTGCTCAAGGCAGAGAGGCTCGCGACTGCTCAAGGATGCTGTATAGACATAAGATTTGTTGTGCATGCGGGATTTGTTATTAAAAGGAAAAGGTGCGTCAGGTATTTGTGCGTAAAATTTTCCATCAGGAGCAAGGTACAGTGCAGGGCTGAAGAACTTTTTGGGGCTGCACGTGAGCAAGGGTCCACGTGAAGGCTACTGGAGGAGATCTCGGCTCACATTGCTTGGTACTAGTACGTGTATGTAAGCAGTGCATGTTACAAATAAATAATGGCGCGGTCGTTGGTCCAAGGAAATTAACAGGATTGAAGTCAGTGAAGATGGACGTGTGTGGCCACAGCGGCGTGTGTATAAGGCTCGAAGGAGTCTGGAGCACGTCGTGGCAGAGATCATGCATACACAGTGCGTCAAGGCAATGCACAGACGTGCGAGGCGGACACGACGCAGTGTGGAGCATGGTGCAGTCGGATAATTTCGGCTGGGTCGGATTGGACTGTCTGACGGATCGACGGGGATGTCGGTCAAAGCAGAAGACGGCGGTGATTTCAGCGACGACGATATAGGAGCATGATGCTGATGGTGGCCAACTTCTGGGGCATGGAAACACGTGGTGCAGGCCTGAGGGCTTGTGCGGCTTCAACAGACTATGGCGCGGGGTTGATTCAAGACGGTGCACATGAGAGCTTGGAGTCGACAGGGCGCGGGAGGGTGGCACGTTGTAACGCCCCGGACACACCCGCCGGTGGTCGTTACTCCTGGCGGGATATAGACTGGCCCCACATATCAATACTAGCCTTTTCTGCGCACTTTGTCCTCACTCGTGCGCACCCGGGACCAACTTTCCGGTCGGTCACCCATCCTGACACTACTCCAAGCTGAGCACGCTTAACTTTGGAGTTCTGTCTGAATGGGCTCCCGGAAAAGAAGGAATTCCTTATTGATATGAGTAGTCTATCATCCCTAATAAGCCTGGCCATCACATACACCCCCACTCAGAGGAACCGACGTCCTCGTCGGGCACAGGAACATTCCCTCTTGGCATAAACGTCTGTGCTTCCAGGACAGCACATGTGCCATGCTGTGTGCCACGACGGGTCACAAACGTCATGCACAACGTGACTGCAAACTGTCCGCAAACATCCGTGTAACCATGAGGGTCTATCATCCCTAATAAGCCAGGCCATCACATACACCCCCACTCAGAGGAACCGACGTCCTCGTCGGGCCATAGGAACGTTCCCTCTTGGCACAAACGTTTGTGCTTCCAGGACAGGACATGTGCCATGCCGTGTGCCACGATGGGTCACAAACGTCATGCACAACATGATTGCAAACATCCGTGTAACCATGAGGGTCGGCTCTGATACCAACTTGTAATGCCCCGGACACACCCGCCGGTGGTCGTTACTCCTGGCGGGATCTAGACTAGCCTCACATATCAATAATAGCCTTTTCTGCACACTTTGTCCTCACTCGTGCGCATCCGGGACCAACTTCCCGGTCGGTCACCCATCCTGACACTACTCCCAGCTGAGCACGCTTAACTTTGGAGTTCTATCTGAATAGGCTCCCGGAAAAGAAGGAATTCCTTATTGATATGAGTAGTCTATCATCTCTAATAAGCCAGGCCATCACACACGTACAACCACCATGGAGTCATGTTGAAGGTAGAGTGGAGTCTGACGGATGGCTACGGCGTAAGTTAACGGAGAGTCAAAGCCTATTTCAGCGGGTAAAGCGAGAGACACGTGGATCGAACTAGGTGCCAGTGTCTGATGGAGGCGTGATACTCGGCATCGGCAGTGGTCTGAGGGGCTACCCGGGAGACTCGACCAGGACAGTAGAGGCTCGACGCGGTGATAGCGGCAAGGCGTGCCGTAAGCACGGGACATAGCGACAGGCCAGGGCACTGATGGTCAGACATGTGGTCAGACAAAGTGTGCAGGGGTGCTGAAGCAGTGTTGACAAGTACCATATGCAAGTTGGTGACTAGATCTATCGAGTTTGACATGTCAGATGGATTAGAGTGGATCATAGTGAATCCGAGAAAGTGGCGGAAAGTCTAAAATTGTCAAAAGCTGAGAGAGTACATGGTCGTATATTCTGTGGCGTTCAATGCACATGGCAAAGTGCGGATCACAAGTACAGAAGGAGGCGGAGTGCTATAGTTGTGAGACATGTCAGTGACTATCCGGAAAAAGGGTGAGACAACTGTGAATTTGACTCAGGGTGAAAGAGGGCGACGGTGAAATTCCTTCAAGTTTCAGACAGACGATCAACAAAGAGCGGTGATGTTGAGTTCAGATAACTCTTATATGTGGCATCCAATATGAGTTGTTCACTTCACACAGGTCAATGATCGATGTGTGAAGGCGTTGTGCGGATACTCCGGAAGTTGGAGCACAAGGTAGAGTAATGAGAAACTTAATTTTGCTTGAGTGTTGACTGTGAGGAAGACGAGAAGGGACTACAGCTGCAGGTGGAGTCACATGGAGTCTGAGAGTAGCAGTGGTGCTCATGGCGTATCTCAAGTCCAATGTACATGGAGGTTCGACGCACGGATGAATCCAAGATGGTGAAGAATATTCGCCAAGGTGGAGTTTGTTAGAGTTGTGTCGAATATTATTGTACAAGGTAGGTTATAGTTGGACTTGATTTTGGACTGTGTGTAGACAGGGTAGTGATACGTCCAAAACGTATCTATAATTTCTGCTTGCTCCATGCCTCTTTTGGGTGATATTGCTATGATATTTATACACTTCCATACACTTTTGATCATATTTGGACTAACCTATTAACTCAGTGCACCCCAGTGCCAGTTTCTGTTTTCTGCTGTTTTTGTATTTCAGGTTTTCCCGTCACGTAAACTGCCAGAAAAATCCCGGAAAATTTATATAAAAAATTAGCGTTCCGGAAGCTTCCACACGGCCGAAGTAGGGCCGGAGGGGGGCCACCAGGGCTCCAGGCGCCCTGGTGGCGCGGCCCCCCTCCTGGCCGCGCCGGGGGGGCGCCTGGGCCCCCCAGGCCTCCGCTGATGCCCCCCTTTGGCATATATTTAACACGCATCCCGAAACCCTCGAGACGGGAACCCTTTTTCGCGATCTCATCTCTGTTCCGCCGCCGCCGCGCTTGCAAGATCAGGAGCACCAGGAGAACTCTTCTCGGCACCCTGCCGGAGGGGAGGATCACCACCGGGAGCCTCTCCACCACCATGGACGCCTCCCGGATGAGTTGTGAGTAGTCTCCCTTGGACCATGGGTCCATGACCAGTAGCTATGTAATGGGCCTCTAACCCCTCGTTGGTTACCCCAAGTGGAAGGTGTGAGATGCAGTGTTGTGGAAGTTTTTCCCTTAGCAAAGATGCCAAGGATCGAATCCCCAGAGACTCCTAGGTTCAACAAGTAGGTGTCAACTGCTAACGGCACCAGATATTAGCAATCAACATGGACCTGCACACAGATACAGATAACTTTGCTCCCAACGAGTACAGAGAGGTTGTCAATCCCTCCGGCCTTGTAGTTCACAAAGGATTAAACGCAAATGATAGTAGTGATAGATAATGTTTGCAATAGTAAGTAAAAGCGAAAAGTAAATAGCGGATGTGATCAATGATGGTAATATGGACCGGAGTCTCATGATGTTCACTAGTGATGTCTCTCTCCCAAAAGCCGATAAAACAGCTATGTGAGGTAAACGAATTACAGCTGGGCAATTGACAGGACAACGAACGCAAACCAATGCTGACTACATTGCAAGAAAGGTTGAGGTTCAAAGTATGGGCGGTACGCTAAAGTAAGTAGACCGAAATCCATCAATATCTACTACTAATCATCCACCTTGAGATATCTATCCAGAACATCTCGCTGGTATTAAGTTGCGAGCCCCACCCATAGTGTAAACTCAAAGCAAGAGACAACTGCATTAAAAGAACTTTGCGTAAAGTAAACAATCCTTGCACCCGCGGGCACAAGCACCGTCGTTTTCCCCCTTGTGGCAACAGCACATCCCCTAGACTCATGTTTCTGTCACTCAAGCTAGTCATCGAGGGGCATGAACCCATAATCGAGCATAACATTCCCTCTTGGAGTCACTACGTATTACTTGGCCAAAGCAATAAATAACAACGGAGAACATGTAAGAATTACTTATGAACATAAATATAAAAGAGGTAGATCAAATATATTACTCAATCACAATCTGAACATAATCTCATAATCCATCGGATCCCAGCAAACTCATCATAGCAACAGCATAAGGATTACATATGTGCCTCGATCATGTAGGGCAGCTCACGAGGACTAATTACTGAAGCACAAGAACGGGAGGAGAACATCACATAGCTACTGGTCATGGACTCATGGTCCAAGGGAGACTACTCACAACTCATCCGGGAGGCGTCCATGGTGGTGGAGAGGCTCCCGATGGTGATCCTCCCCTCCGGCAGGGTGCCGGGAAGAGTTCTCCTGGTGCTCCCGATCTTGGAAGCGGCGGCGGCGGCGGAACAGAGATGAGATCACGAAAAAGAGTTCCCGTCCCGAGGGTTTCGAAGGACGCTCTAAATATATGCCAAAGGGGGGCACCAGACGGGGCTCGGGGGGCCCAGGTGCCCCCCCCCCCCCCGGCGCGGCCCAGGGGGGGCGCGCCGCCAGGGCGCCTGGGGCCCTGGTGGCCCCCCCGGTTGTCCTTCGGGCGCAAGGTAGGTTCTGGAACGCTGATTTTTTATATAATTTTTCTTGATTTTTCCTGGCAGTTCTCGTAATGTAAAAACCTGAAATACAAAAACAGCCGAAAAGAGAAACTGGCACTGAGGTGCACTGGATTAGTAGGTTAGTCCAAATATGATCAAAAGTGTATGGAAGTGTATAAATATCATAGCAATATCACCCAAAAGTGGCATGGAGGAAGCAGAAATTATAGATACATTTTGGACGTATCAACATCCCCAAGCTTAATTCCTGCTCGTCCTCGAGTAGGTAAATGATAACAAGAATAATTTCTGTGGTGACATGCTATTAACCATATAGGACTTTTTATAGTCATATGACAAAAGCTTACTGAGACAATGGTTCTATAGTAATTAAGTTGCCTCATGAGAAAATCACAAATGACTGAAAGTTTTACAACATGAAACTGAAACATCAAAAAGATTTGCAATGAACATGGTGTGCAAATATGATAAAGTGATATCTAGCTTGCCCCCTTTAGTGAAGCAAAACATAAATGCAGGGGCACCTTCAAGGTTTATATGATGACTAGATACAATGATTTCAAAATAATCGATATCACAATCATGCAAAAGACAATGCTACTTTGGAACAATGCACATTACACTTAGAATGACAATCATGCTCTCAGTAGTTGGTGCTTGAAGAAAGAAGGTGGAGACTCAAAAAGTAAAAGGATGGTTATGTGCTAGAGCTTTTTATTTTGAAAACATAGAAGCAATTTTGTCAACGGTAGTAGTACTTCATATGTGTCATGCATAAGACACCCTATAAGTTGCAAACCTCATGCATCGAATACCAATAGTGCTCGCACCTTGTCCTAATTAGCTCGGATTTCCATGGGTTATCATTGCATTACATATGTTTCAACCAAGTGTCACAAAGGGGTACCTCTATGCCACCTGTACAAAGGTCCAAGGAGATAACTCGCATTTGATTTCTCGTTTTTGATAGATCTCAACTTGAGGACATCCATACCGGGACAACATAGAAAATAGATGATGGACTCCTCTTTAATGCATAAGCATATTCTCATAAGAGATTGAGGATTAATGTCCAAGCTAAAACTTCCACCATGATGCATGGCTTTGGTTGGCGGCCCAATGTTCTTCTCTAACAATATGCATACTCAACCATTCAACCCATGACAAATCACCCTTACTTCAGACAAGACGAACATGCATAGCAACTCACATGATATTCAACAAAAGTGTGACAGTTGATGGCGTCCCCAGAAACATGGTTACCGCTCAGCAAGCAACTTATAAGAAATAAGATACATAGGCAACATATTCTTTACCACAATAGTTTTTAAGCTACTTTCCCATGAGCTATGTATTGCAAAGTTAGTTCGCTTAGTACAAGTGGAGGTTAGCAAAAGACTGGGAGCGACCAACTAAGAGAGCAATGACGGTCATAATCATGCAGAGCGACAAAGCAACATTGAATCAGGCATGGAAGTTATATCGCTACTCAGAAATAAAAGATCATCAAGGCTTGACAAACTTTCTTTATAGTCTTAAATATGCGTGAGCATACGTCAAGTCAATCAAAATAAATTCTTGAGGGAATATATTACTAAACCATACCACATCATAGGCAAACAAATCATGTTGGTACTCCAATAACACATTGGGAACCCTCCAGCTATTTGAGACTAACCATAAGAAAACCTGAACTACTAAGCGCCATCATGCAAGTAGCATCTTTATCATAGACATATTAACCAATGCAACGGAAGCAAACTCTCTTAATAAGGTGAGCATGATAATTAAAGAGAGTTCAAGCAACCAACTAAACAAAAGCTCTTTGAAAAGATAAGCATGAATACTAAGAGCAAAGCATGATAGTAGCTATTAAAAGACAAAGAACACACACAGCAAAGATAGACATGAAAGTTCTATGGTATGTTCTAGGTAGAAGTGGAGCGTGTTTCTCTCCCACATAAAGAACGCTGAGTTCCGACTCGTTATGAAAAACTAAAAAGAAAACTAAAAGCAAGACACTCCAAGCATAGCACATAACACATGAAGTGATAAAAATATAGTGGAACGAAAGACGAACTGATAATGTTGATGGAGAAGGGGATGCACGGGGGCATCCCCAAGCTTAGACGCTTGAGTCTCCTTGAATATTTCTTGGGGGTGCACGGGGGCATCCCCAAGCTTGAGCGCTTGACACTCCTGAATCTTTTTATCATCTTCCCTCGCACACTTGAAAACTCCCTTCATACATAACTCATCATAATCTGATTAGCGAGGTTAGTACCCTTAATAAAATAATTGCACCTTGCTGGAAATAAAGATATTCTTTAAGTTCTACTGTTTCTCAAGATTGCCAAAAGGTTTTTGCAAATAAAAAGCAAGCTCTTGGTTTGCAAAATGAAGGAAAGGCAAAACAGGACAGAATCTGTGAAAAACAGAACAGCAGGTAGTAATTGATTTGTTCGGGGCACTTCTGCAACTCAAATCAAAAAACTCAGAACAGACGCACGAAATAAAATTATATAGAGAACGCTGTCGAAAAAATTCAGACCAAAAAGATGATCCGGTGATTTTATACGAATTTTTCTATCCAAGGACAGAATCTGTTTCCTGGACAGCACCTCACAACTTTTGAACTTTCTAGCAATCAGAGGCTATACTTGGCACAAGTATGAAAAGCAAAGATACAATGATGATGCTACTGTAGTAAACAACATCAAGACACAACAAAAGCAAAATATAAAAATTTATTCATCTGGGCTGCCTCCCAAAAGCGCTTTCTTTTATGCCTTTAAGCTAGGCATAATGCATATAGATCAAGTTTTATCAAGAGTAAAAGAATAGCTAGCCCGTACAACGGACTCAAAAGGTAACTTGATCTTCTTTCGAGGGAAGTGTTCCATCCCTTTCTTGAGAGGAAACTGAATTTTTATATTACCCTCTTTCATGTCAATGATAGCACCAACGGTGCGTAAAAAGGGACGTCCCAAAATAATTGGTCATGAAGGATCACATTCAATATCCATAATAGTGAAATCAACGGGAACATAATTATCATTAACAACGATAAGAACATCATCGATCCTCCCCAAAGGTTTCTTTATGGAAGAATCAACGAGACGAACACCAAAAGAACAAGAATCATAAGGTTTCAATTTAAGCATATCATATATTCTTTTGGGCATAACAGAGGTACTAGCTCCAACATCACATAATGCATAGCAAGAGAAGTCATTCAATTTAATTTTTATCATAGGATCCCATCCATCTTCTAGCTTTCTAGGTATGGAGGCTTCTACTCTAAGTTTCTCCTCCTAGCTTTGATGAGAGCATTAGTGATATGCTCTGTGAAGGCAAGGTTAAGCGTGCTAGTGCGGGGATCTCTAGACATCTTGTGAAGGAAATCAATAACTTCGGTAAGAGTGCAATTATCAAAATCAAGATCACTAGCATCAAGTAAAGTGGTAGTGGTGTCCTTAAGGTTCACTTGTTTGGTAGTTTCTATAGTCATAGCATCACCATTAATAGGTCCATTGGGACCAGGAGTACATTGGGTGCTAAGAGTTTGGATATCCTTAACAGCTTGGATAGTAGCAACAGTGTGGTGGGTAGGAAGGCTCTTAATTCTTTCCTCTTCCTCCCTTTCTCTAGCCCATCTCTCTTTAAGTTTAGCCATCATCCTAATGTTTTCATTAATTTGCACTTGAATAGCATTTATAGGAGTGACTTCCCTCTCCTCAAGAGGAGAAGTTTTAATTTTTAGCAATTTTACCTCATTGGCTAAATGGTCTACCTTAAAAGAAAGATCATCTAGTTTATGTAGTTTTTCTTCTACACTCTTATTAAAGGCTTTTTGGGTAGTGATGAAATCTTTAAGCATAATCTCTAGTTCAGTAGTGGAGTTCTTGGTGCTAGGATAAGCATTGTTGTTCCCATAGGAATTAGAGGGGAACGGTCTAGGATTACTACCAAAGTTACTCCTATAAGCATCAGCAATCACAGAATCTAAAGGATCATAATGAGGATCAACAGAGGATTGCTTCGAAAGTAGAGACATGATCAAGTCAACTTTTTCATTAAGGGAGGAAATCTCCTCGACAGAGTTTACCTTCCTACCTATTGCAGCGCGCTCGGTGTGCCATTGGGAATAGTTGGTCATCATCTCATCAAGAAGCTTCGTGGCAGCACCAAGTGTAGTTGACATAAAAGTTCCTCCCGCGGCCAAATCTAACAAGTTCCGCGAGGTAAAGTTCAAGCCTGCATAAAAAGTTTGGATAACCATCCAAGTAGTCAAACCGTGAGTAGGGCAATTCTTGATAAGAGATTTCATACGTTCCCAAGCTTGGGCAACGTGTTCATTATCCAATTGTTTAAAATTCATTATGTTACTTCTAAGTTGGATAATTTTAGCAGGTGGATAGTATTTTCCGATAAAAGCATCTTTGCACTTGTCCCATGAATCTATGCTGTTTCTAGGCAAAGACTGAAACCAAATTTTAGCTCCTCCTCTCAAGGAGAAAGGAAAAAGCTTAAGCTTAACAATATTACCATCTAGTTCGTGGTACTTTTGCATATCACAAAGTTCAACAAAGTTGTTCAAGTGTAAAGCAGCATCATCTCCAGCACCGGAGAATTGATCTCTCATGACTAAATTCAGTAAAGCAGGTTTGATTTCATATGAAGGTGCTGAAGTGGCAGGTGTAGTGATAGGTGTGCTGATAAAGTCATCGTTGTTGTGACTAGTGAGGTCACACAACTTGGTGTTCTCGGTGGAACCCATAGTAGCAAGCAAGCAAGATAACTATTTTTGTGATTTTCGATAAAAGGTACTAAAGCAAAAACTGAAAGGTAAACTAACAAGACTAAAAAGCAAAGGTAAAAGATAGCATGCAACTCCCCTATCCTGAAGAGTGGAGTCCCCGGCAACGGCGCCAGAAAAACTACTTGATGGGCCTCTAACCCCTCGTTGGTTACCCCAAGTGGAAGGTGTGAGATGCAGTGTTGTGGAAGTTTTTCCCTTAGCAAAGATGCCAAGGATCGAATCCCCAGAGACTCCTAGGTTCAACAAGTAGGTGTCAACTGCTAACGGCGCCAGATATTAGCAATCAACGTGGACCTGCACACAGATACAGGTAACTTTGCTCCCAACGAGTACAGAGAGGTTGTCAATCCCTCCGGCCTTGTAGTTCACAAAGGATTAAATGCAAATGATAGTAGTGATAGATAATGTTTGCAATAGTAAGTAAAAGCGAAAAGTAAATAGCGGATGTGATCAATGATGGTAATATGGACCGGAGTCTCATGATATTCACTAGTGATGTCTCTCTCCCAAAAGACGATAAAACAGGTATCTGAGGTAAACGAATTACAGCTGGGCAATTGACAGGACCACGAACGCAAACCAATGCTGACTACATTGCAAGAAAGGTTGAGGTTCAAAGCATGGGCGGTACGCCAAAGTAAGTAGACCGAAATCCATCAATATCTACTACTAATCATCCGCCTTGAGATATCTATCCAGAACATCTCGCTTGTATTAAGTTGCGAGCCCCACCCATAGTGTAAACTCAAAGCAACAGACAACTACATTAAAAGAACTTTGCGTAAAGTAAACAATCCTTGCACCCGCGGGCACAAGCACCGTTGTTTTCCCCCTTGTGGCAACAGCACATCCCCTGGACTCATGTTTCTGTCACTCAAGCTAGTCATCGAGGGGCATGAACCCACAATCGAGCATAACATTCCCTCTTGGAGTCACTACGTATTACTTGGCCAAAGCAATAAATAACAACGGAGAACATGCAAGAATTACTTATGAACATAAATATAAAAGAGGTAGATCAAATATATTACTCAATCACAATCTGAACATAATCTCATAATCCATCGGATCCCAGCAAACTCATCATAGCAACAGCATAAGGATTACATATGTGCCTCGATCATGTAGGGCAGCTCACGAGGACTAATTAGTGAAGCACAAGAACGGGAGGAGAACATCACATAGCTACTGGTCATGGACTCATGGTCCAAAGGAGACTACTCACAACTCATCCGGGAGGCGTCCATGGTGGTGGAGAGGCTCCCGATGGTGATCCTCCCCTCCGGCAAGGTGCCGGGAAGAGTTCTCCTGGTGCTCCCGATCTTGGAAGTGGCGGCGGCGGCGGAACAGAGATGAGATCGCGAAAAAGAGTTCCCGTCCCGAGGGTTTCGAAGGACGCTCTAAATATATGCCAAAGGGGGGCACCAGACGGGGCTCGGGGGGCCCAGGCGCCCCCCGGCGCGGCCCAGGGGGGGCGCGCCGCCAGGGCGCCTGGGGCCCTGGTGCCCCCCCCCCCCCGGCTGTCCTTAGGGCGCAAGGTAGGTTCTGGAACGCTGATTTTTTTATATAATTTTTCTGGATTTTTCCTGGCAGTTCTCGTAATGTGAAAACCTGAAATACAAAAATAGCCGAAAACAGGAACTGGCACTGGGGTGCACTGGATTAGTAGGTTAGTCCAAATATGATCAAAAGTGTATGGAAGTGTATAAATATCATAGCAATATCACCCAAAAGTGGCATGGAGCAAGCAGAAATTATAGATACGTTTTGGACGTGTCACTATGTGATGTTCTCCTCCTCTTCTTGTGCTTCACTAATTAGACCTCGTGAGCTGCCCTACATGATCGAGGCACATTTGTAATCCTTATGCTGTTGCTATGATGAGTTTGCTGGGATCCGATCGATTGTAAGATTATGTTCAGATTGTGATTGAGTAATATATTTGATTCACCTCTTTTATATTTATGTTCGTAAGTAATTCTTGCATGTTCTCCGTTGCTATTTATTGCTTTGGCCAAGTAGTAGGTAGTGACTCCAAGAGGGAACGTTATGCTTGATTGTGGGTTCATGCCCCTCGATGACTAGCTTGAGTGACAGAAACATGAGTCTAGGGGATGTGTTGTTGCCACAAGGGGGAAAACAACGGTGCTTGTGCCCGCGGGTGCAAGGATTGTTTACTTTACGCAAAGTTCTTTTAATGCAGTTGTCTGTTGCTTTGAGTTTACACTATGGGTGGGACTCGCAACTTAATACCAGCGAGATGTTCTGGATAGATATCTCAAGGTGGATGATTAGTAGTAGATGCAGATGGATTTCGGTCTACTTGCCTTGGCGTACCGCCCATGCTTTGAACCTCTACCTTTCTTGCAACATAGTTAGCATTGGTTTGCGCACATAATTCTATCAATTGCCCAGCTGTAATTCGTTTACCTCACATAGTTGTTTTATCGTCTTTTGGGAGAGAGACATCACTAGTGAACATCATGGGACCCCGGTCCATATTACCATCACTGATCACATCCGCTATTTACTTTCCGCTTTTACTTACTATTTGCAGCAATACCTACCACTATTATCGCTTGCGTTTGATCCTTTGTAAACGACAAGGCCGGAGGGATTGACAACCTCTCTGTACTCGTTGGGAGCAAAGTTATTTGTATCTGTGTGCAGGTCCACGTTGATTGCTAATATCTGGCGCCGTTAGCAGTTGACACCTTCTTGTTGAAACTAGGAGTCTCAGAGGAAATCGATCCTTGGTATCTTTGCCAAGGGAAAACTTCCGCTACACTGCATCTCAAACCTTCCACTTGGGGTAACCAACGAGGGGCGAGAAGCCATCAAGCAAAGTTTTCTGGCGCCGTTGCCGGGGACTCCACTCTTCAAGATAGGGGAGTTGCACGCTATCTTTTACCTTTGCTTTTTAGTCTTGTTAGTTTACCTTTCAGTTTTGCTTTAGTATCTTTTATCGAAAATCACAAAAATAGTTATTTTGCTTGCTTGCTGCTATGGGTTCCACCAAAAACACTAAATGGGAGGAGTACACCCCTTCTTCCATCACGCAAATCACCACTGTCGGGATCTACAAAAGTAATAAACCTTGTGATTATGTTAGTCTTAATGGAGAGTTATGCCCATGGCATGGTCTTCCAGGAAAAGAGTATGAGCCTCAGTTTAAAGTTGCTCCTATGCTTCCCCAAACTTGGGAAGACGTTCAAACTCTTATAATAGAGAGCAATTCAAACAAACAAGATGACACTACAATTCTGCTCAATAATGATAAGATTGATTTTGATAATTGTAGTATCTCGGAAGTTGTCACCTTTCTACAAAGAATGGCTAAAGATCCCCACACTAGCACGCTTAATCTTGCCTTCACAGAGCATATCACTAATGCTCTCATCAAAGCTAGGGAGGAGAAACTTAGAGTAGAAGCCTCCATACCTAGAAAGCTAGAAGATGGTTGGGATCCTATGATTAAAATTAAGTTGAATAACTTCTCTTGCTATGCTTTATGTGATGTTGTAGCTAGTACCTCCATTATGCCCAAAAGACTATATGATATACTTAAATTGAAACCTTTTGATTCTTGTTCTTTTGGTGTTCGTCTTGTTGATTCTTCCATAAAGAAACCTTTGGGGAGGATCGACGATGTTCTTATCATTGTCAATGACAATTACGTTCCCGTGGATTTTACTATTATGAACATTGAATGTGAACCTTCTTGTCCGATTATTTTGGGGCGTTCTTTTCTTCGCACAGTTGGTGCTATCATTGACATGAAAGAGGGGAATATAAGATTCCAATTTCCTCTCAAGAAAGGGATGGAACATTTCCCTCGAAAGAAGATTAAGTTACCTTTTGAGTCCGTTATACGGGCTAGCTATTCTTTTACTCTTGATAAAACTTGATCTCTTTGCATTATGCCTAGCTTAAAGGCATAAAAGAAAGCGCTTTTGGGAGGCAGCCCACAATAAATAAATTTTATTTTGCTTTTGTTGTGTCTTGATGTTGTTACTACAGTAGCATCATCATTGTATCTTTACTTTTCAACTTTGTGCCAAGTATAGCCTCTGATTGCAAGAAAGTTCAAAAGTTATGACGTGTTGTCTAGGAAACAGATTATGTCCTTGGATATAAAAATTCGTATAAAATCACCAGATCATCTTTTTGGTCTGAATTGTTTCGACAGCGTGCTCTATACAATTGTCTTTCGTGCGTCTGTTCTGAGTTTTTTGATTAGAGTTGCAGAAGTGTCCCGAAAAAATCATTTACTACCTGCTGTTTTGTTTTTCACAGATTCTGTCCTGTTTTGCCTTTCCCTCATTTTGCAAACCTTGAGCTTGCTTTTTCTTTGCAAAAACCTTTTGGGAATCTTGAGAAACAGTAGACCTTCAAGAATATCCTTATTTCCAGCAAGGAACAATTATTTTATTATGGGTACTAACCTCGCTAATCAGATTATGATGAGTTATGTATGAAGGGAGTTTTCAAGTGTGCGAGGGAAGATGATAAAAAGATTCAGGAGTGTCAAACGCTCAAGCTTGGGGATGCCCCCGTGCACCCCCAAGAAATATTCAAGGAGACTCAAGCGTCTAAGCTTGGGGATGCCCCCGTGCATCCCCTTCTCCATCAACATTATCAGTTCGTCTTTCGTTCCACTATATTTTTATCACTTCATGTGTTATGTGCTATGCTTGGAGCGTCTTGCTTTTAGTTTCCTTTTTAGTTTTCTTTATCTTTTCATAACGAGTCGGAACTCAGCTTTCTTTATGTGGGAGAGAAACACGCTCCACTTCTACCTAGAACTTAACATAGAATTTTCATGTCTATCTTTGCTGTGTGTGTTCTTTGTCTCTCAATAGCTACTATCATGCTTAGCTTTTAGTTTTCATGCTTATCTTTTTAAAGAGCTTTTGTTTAGTTGGTTGCTTGAACTCTCTTTAGTTATCATGCTTATCTTATTAAGAGAGTTTGCTTCTGTTGCATTGGTTGATATGTTTATGATAAAAATGCTACGTGCATAATGGTGCTTAGTAGTTCATGTTTTCTTATGGTTAGTCTCAAATAGCTGGGGGGTTCCCAATGTGTTATTGGAGTACCAACATGATTTGTTTGCCTATGATGTGGTATGGTTTAGTAATATCTTCCTTCAAGAATTTATTTTGATTGACTTGGCGTATGCTCACGCATATTTAAGACTGTAATGAAAGTCTGTCAAGCCTTGATGATCTTTTATTTCTGAGTAGCGATATAACTTCCATGCCTGATTCAATGTTGCTTTGTCTCTCTGCATGATTATGACCGTCATTGCTCTCTTAGTTGGTCGCTCCCAGTCTTTTGCTAACCTTCGCCTGTACTAAGCGGACTGACTGCTTGTGCATCCAAAATCTTTTAAACCAGTTATGCCATATGAGTCCACCATACCTTCCTATACATGGTATTTACCTGCCATTCCTAACGGAGACTTTCATGTACCATCTCGAAATTATTCAAAAAAAAATGCATTTCTGTTTTGTGCCTCTGTTTTAGTTCATGAGGAAGTAGTAGTTAATTCATGATCTTTTTAAGTTGGACAAGCTTCACCCCGGGATTGCATGTATAATGTGCAAACCCATAATACGAGAAGGAACTGGCAAAGAGTGCGCCCGGCTCAAAAATAATATAACAAACAAACCCTCCTTCACGCTTTGTTCATGAGAAATCAGAAAACTTTGGCAGTGATAAACAAAGGAGATTAAGAGGATGTGATCGTCCTCATTCGGGAGCCGTTCCTCGAAACTTGTCCATCTCAAGAAGTAATTGAGTTGTTTGCTAGCATTCGTTGACGAAACATGCATATCCGAAAAAAAATATTACCTCTGTTTTTAAAACCAAGAGCTCTGGTACATGCTTTGTCTTTGTTTCCGACCACGGGTTTTCAACCTTGCCAACAAAAGGCACGGTTCGAGAGTCTCCACCTTCTTTTAAAAGCCCCAACTACTGAGAGCATGATTGTCATTCTGAGTGTAATGTGCATTGTCCCAAAGTAGCATTGTCTTTTGCATGATTGTGATATCGTTTATTCTGAAATTATTGAATCTAGTCATCACTTAAACCTTGGAGGTGCCCCTGCATTTATGTTTTGCTTCACTAAAGGGTGCAAGCGAGATATCACTTTATCATATTTGCACACCATGCTCATTACAAATCTATTTGATGTTTCAGTATCATATTGTAAAACTTTCAGTTCTTTGTGATTCTCTCATGATGCAACTTAATTACTACAGATTCATTGTCTCGGTAAGCTTTTGTCATATGACTATGAAAAGTTCCTATATGGTTAATAGCATGTCACCACAGAAATTATGCTTGTTATCATTTACCAACTCGAGGACGAGCAGGAATTAAGCTTGGGGATGTTGATACGTCCAAAACGTATCTATAATTTCTGCTTGCTCCATGCCTCTTTTGGGTGATATTGCTATGATATTTATACACTTCCATACACTTTTGATCATATTTGTACTAACCTATTAACTCAGTGCACCCCAGTGCCAGTTTCTGTTTTCTGTTGTTTTTGTATTTCAGGTTTTCCCGTCACGTAAACTGCCAGAAAAATCCCGGAAAAATTATATAAAAAATCAGCGTTCCGGAAGCTTCCACACGACCGAAGTAGGGCCGGAGGGGGGCCATCAGGGCTCCAGGCGCCCTGGTGGCGCGGCCCCCCTCCTGGCCGCGCCGGGGGGGGCGCCTGGGCCCCCCAGGCCTCCGCTGATGCCCCCTTTGGCATATATTTAACACGCGTCCCGAAACCCTCGAGACGGGAACCCTTTTTCGCGATCTCATCTCTGTTCCGCCGCCGCCGCGCTTCCAAGATCGGGAGCACCAGGAGAACTCTTCCCGGCACCCTGCCGGAGGGGAGGATCACCACCGGGAGCCTCTCCACCACCATGGACGCCTCCCGGATGAGTTGTGAGTAGTCTCCCTTGGACCATGGGTCCATGACCAGTAGCTATGTGATGTTCTCCTCCCCTTCTTGTGCTTCACTAATTAGACCTCGTGAGCTGCCCTACATGATCGAGGCACATATGTAATCCTTATGCTGTTGCTATGATGAGTTTGCTGGGATCCGATAGATTGTGAGATTATGTTCAGATTGTGTTTGAGTAATATATTTGATTCACCTCTTTTATATTTATGTTCGTAAGTAATTCTTGCATGTTCTCCGTTGCTATTTATTGCTTTGGCCAAGTAGTAGGTAGTGACTCCAAGAGGGAACATTATGCTTGATTGTGGGTTCATGCCCCTCGATGACTAGCTTGAGTGACAGAAACATGAGTCTAGGGGATGTGTTGTTGCCACAAGGGGGAAAACAACGGTGCTTGTGCCCGCAGGTGCAAGGATTGTTTACTTTACGCAAAGTTCTTTTAATGCAGTTGTCTGTTGCTTTGAGTTTACACTATGGGTGGGACTCGCAACTTAATACCAGCGAGATGTTCTGGATAGATATCTCGAGGTGGATGATTAGTAGTAGATGCAGATGGATTTCGGTCTACTTGCCTTGGCGTACCGCCCATGCTTTGAACCTCTACCTTTCTTGCAACATAGTTAGCATTGGTTTGCGCACATAATTCTGTCAATTGCCCAGCTGTAATTCGTTTACCTCACATAGCTGTTTTATCGTCTTTTGGGAGAGAGACATCACTAGTGAACATCATGGGACCCCGGTCCATATTACCATCACTGATCACATCCGCTATTTACTTTCCGCTTTTACTTACTATTTGCAGCAATACCTATCACTATTATCACTTGCGTTTGATCCTTTGTAAACGACAAGGCCGGAGGGATTGACAACCTCTCTGTACTCGTTGGGAGCAAAGTTATTTGTATCTGTGTGCAGGTCCACGTTGATTGCTAATATCTGGCGCCGTTAGCAGTTGACACCTTCTTGTTGAAACTAGGAGTCTCAGGGGAAATCGATCCTTGGTATCTTTGCCAAGGGAAAACTTCCGCTACACTGCATCTCAAACCTTACACTTGGGGTAACCAACGAGGGGCGAGAAGCCATCACGTAGGAGTTGTGTCCTAATAGGACACTTGTATCCTAGGCATCTCATATATAGTGAGGGTAGACACACGAGGTAACCTATGCCAACATAATAGCACAGGTACACGGGGAGCCGGCGGAGTGTGTCGGCGCCTGGGCGGCCAGGGTGCGGTATATTGTGACTGTGTCACGGGGAGGAGCGCCCGTAGTCAGGCCCCGGGGATGTAGCTATGATGGTGAACCTCGTTAACAAATCTCGGTGTCTTGTTCGCTTGATTGATTGATCCTCGGTAGATCGACGGGGCACCTCAGAATAATTCTAACAGAACTTCTTCTCGTTTCGACCGATCAAGCACCGAACGTACATCATCTCCGAGTTCAGCATATGTTTAGCTCGGTGACCTCCTTCGAACTCTTGATTCAGCAAAGTGTCGAGGGAAAGTCTTGGTTGCTTCCTTTTATCTGTTTAGTATTAGGATATCATTATCACCCTGTGTCGGTTTGGCTGTGTTGTTTTACATATAGAGCGGAATGGAAGCCTTTTTGGCGAAACAAGTCATACAATCTAGAATTTTCTGTTTGGCTATCTATACACTAGAAACTGGTAGAACATATGAGTTAAATATTTCTACCAAGATTCTTGCAAAAAAAAATCTACCAAGATGCTGAAAAATATATTTAATATGTGTGTCCAGACACAAAATATATAAATACAATATATGGATGCATCCGTCACAAATTTATTCACTAAGAAAAGCTCTTTATTTTTTTATTTTTCTCACAAATAGTATCACTTGGTTGAAACATCTTTTTAGATCTAGGGTCTCATTTTTCCTTGAATATCTAGCAAACCACATGTTTGTTTTTCAGGGACCAACATTAGAACTAAATAAAAATAAAGATATTAATATTTAAAAAGAGCATTATGTGGTTGAATATGCAAACTAAGTGAAATAAAACTTATATTTTGTAAGATTGTATTGTAATAGAAATAAATCATAAAAATGTATAAAATTATAGCGTAAATTTATTTATTTTAATACAACATTGAAATAAGGACTGACCCTCCTCGAAATAAATCTAGGGTTCATTAACTATTAATACTAGATTTTGACAATCAAAAAACATAACTATGATCTCACCAAATGCAAATTAATTCAACATGAAAGTTTTTCGTGTCGTCAAAACAAACAACTTTGAATTTTTTGTCATTTTTTTCAAGATCGTATGCAATCACCGAGTCCAGAATCGTGACCTCCGTGTAAACCTCTAGACGTAACATAATTTTAAAAAAGTGTGGGCAGAAAACTTGATTTTTCAATTTTCTTTTTACCTATTTGCTCACACGAATATGAGCAAGATGGTTTCAACTTGAATCAGGCTCAACGTGAAATTTGTTTGTCTCATCAAGAAAAATAAGTTAGATTTTAGGATTATCTCAAGCCGAGATCGTATGCGACCTCCAAACCAGTATAAGAGGGCTATTTTATACTTATTGAGCCCGGAGCCTCCAGACCTACTTGCCGGAATTAGGTTAGAAATTGACATATTCGATAGAATTTGAGTCCTTTTCTGGTACCGAAAGTCCAGCTGCCTCATATATTGATGAGAGTGATGGTCGATTGAAATAACACACAAACGTTAAATGCATCTACCAATTTGTATTCTTACTTATCTCTCTTCCTCATTTTCTTCTCCCTAATTTTCATTGCTCTTTGTGTTCGACAACAACAAACCTTGAGGCCCTAGGGGCAATAAGGTTGACTAGGGCAGCCCATAGCCACCACGTGTCCATACAGGGTTCCTTCCATGCATGTGGGGTTTGGGGTCTCTAAAAGATCTTGTCTCCGTGTCTTGAATATAACGCTCCAAGCGACATTCCTCCATCGATGTTGTCTTGTGTACCGCACTCAACATCAGGGTACCGCGCTCAACATGGATGCGTCTAGAAACACACAAATATATATACAATATATGGATGCATCCGCCATAAATTCATTTGATGAGGCATGCAATCTTTAACCTTTTATTTTCTCACATATAAGATCACTTGGTTTGAAGATCTTTTATGAGATCAATCTCAATTAAACAAAAATAACTAGTACCATTTTTTAAAAAAAATATCTAGCACAATGCAGGTGTGTTTTTCAGTGATCCGCATCAAAACGATGCAACAAATAATAATACTAATATGTAGCAAGATCATTATTGGTCTATTGAGCAAACTAGGTGAAATAAAAAAGTACTTGAGATTTTTTTTTATTGTTTGTGAGGAAAAGGTACTTGAGATTGTGGTATAATAAAAATGAATCATAAATAAGTATGAAATTACAGCGACATTCATTTTTATTTTATTTTTGTGAGGAAAAAGTACTTGAGATTGTGGTGTAATAAAAATAAATCCTAAATAAGTATTATAACTCACTCCAAAATTCAAAATAATCTGAACTGCTTATGTGGAATAAAACTAGAGGCCAAATGGTAGATATAACGCGGAAAAATGTCTTAGCACAACTAGTGGAGGGATCGTATGTCTCATAAGAGCCTAAAATGACAATGTGTTTGCTCAAATCATTATTAGATTTACCTCAGGGTGACCCTCGACCACTTACAACGATAATCAATCATTTTAAAATGTTATTTTTTTTGTAAATATTCACAATGATAAAAAAAATACTAACTAACATGATTTGCATTACAAATGATTGTGAAGAACTGAGGAATCAAACTTCTCTTGGAACCTTTAATAGTATTGGGCTTTGCTAGGTTGACATATAGAAAAAGGTTAAATAATCATTTTTGGATGAAGATCTTATTATTTTTTCCAAGGAATATAATGACTTATTTGTAGGGACATAACATGTTCTAACTTACGACTCAAGTATCGAGAGGTTTTTCCCTTATCTTACTTCAGGCCCGACCTTATGTGCATGTCACAATCAGGTTTTGACAAAGGAGACACCAGGGTTGAGAATAAGATGAGCCACTCTAGCTCATTAAGACCTTGGACTTAGAGCATCTCCAGCCACGCCCCCAACAGCCCCCCCCCCCCAGCCAACTTTTGTGCGCCGGCGCCGAAAAAAGGTTCCAGTCGCGCCCCCAAGACGTCGAAATCCGCCGGCTGAGCCCATTTTTAGGTCCGGCGATACCAGGCCAAACCCAGCGCACTCGGGGGGCGCTCGGAGGCTCCGGCGGAAGAAAAAGCCATTCCTGTGCCACACTGTCGGGCGAGAAGTCGACAGATTCGCCTCCTTCCACTAGTAGAAAACGGGGCTTTGGTTCGAGCGGCTACATTAGTCCCGGTTCGTGTGGAAAAGGCATTAGTCTCGGACCTTTAGTCCCGGTT
>LR738714.1:738899309-738920030 GCA_902687465.1 Secale cereale | reverse complement strand
TTTTGCGAAAGGCGTCGTGGCGAGTTCGTGGACAGTTACACGACGGTCAAACTTGTATGACGTGTCAAGTTTTAGTCAAAACTAGCTTCACGTGACTAAACTATTTCGGTTTAATAAGTTGAAAGACTAAGTTTTGCTGGTCTATAACATTTGATAGAGTTAAAGGACAAAAAATATACTAATACATACGAGGGTGAAAAGGATGAGTAGCCTAATAATCAATATATTTTGTAACGATGGCACATAGGCACAAAGACACGTATAATATGTGTGTACTGATAGGCTGTGAGTCTTTATAAATTCGACGAGGGCGATTCCCATAGCGCCCGCCAATTTGTGTTTTTTTCCTTTTTCTATTTAAACTGCAAAAATGTTGTGCGCATGCAAAAAATCAAACTTGAGACCTTTTACTTTCCTAACGCAGCGCGCTAACCACTAGGGACATCGCACACTTTGTGCATAACAACTTCCTTTTTCTTTTATTATTTCTCCAGGCTGTATTTTTCTTCCTTTTTTATTTTTTTATCTCTCTTTTTAAATTCAGTGAACTTTTTTTAATTTGATGAACTTTATTTCAAATTTGATGATTTCTTCCCAAATTTGATGGATTTTTTTCAAGTTTGATGAACTTTTTTTGTATTCGATGAACTTTTTCAAAATTGGTTAACTTTTTTTCAAATTCGATGAACTTTTTTAAATCTGACAAAAAAAATTTCAAATCGGATGAACTCTTTTTCTAATTTGATGAACTATTTTCAAATTACATGAACTTTGTTTTCAAAATGGATGGACAGTTTTTCAAATTTGGTAAAGTTTTTTTAAAAATTTGATGAATTGTTTTTAAAATGGATGAATTTGTTAAAAAAATGAACTTTTTTTAGTTTTGTGAACTTTTTAAAAATGACATATGTAATTTCCAAACGTTCAGATTTTGTCTTTAGATCCGAACCACCACTTCTCACGCGCTACTCGCTACTGCACGATCTGCTTCTGACGCGCACGGAGATTTCACGGAGAATAAAAGGTGCGCCACCTGGAGTTGAACACCAGATTTGTTGGTTGAGGAGCAAGTGCACTACCACCCAGGCTAATGTGACGCCCTCGATTTGACCGTACACTAATCATGCACGTAAATGTGTACGACCAAGATCAAGGACTCACTGGAAGATATCACAACACAACTCTAGACACAAATTAAAATAATACAAGTTTTATATTACAAGCCAGGTGCCTCAAGGGCTCGAATACACAAGAGTCAGCGGAATGAATAATATATGAGTACAGACATAAGTTAAACAAGTTTTCCTTAAGAAGGCTAGCACAAAACATCAACCATTGAAAAGGCAAGGCCTCCTGCCTGGGACCTCCTAACTACTCCTGGTCGTCGGCGGTCTGCACGTAGTAGTAGCCTCCATCGGGGTAGTAGCAGTCGTCAAAGGTGGATTTTGGCTCCTGGACTCCACCATCTGGTTGCATCAACCAGAAAGAAGAAAGAAGGGGGAAAAGGGTAGCAAACCAACCGTGAGTACTCATCCAAGGTACTTGCAAGAAAGGATCTACACTACATAAGCATCGATATCAATAAAAGAGGGTTAGTATCTGTGGACTAAGCTGCAGAATGCCAGAATAAGAGGGGGAGAAGCTAGTCCTATCGAAGACTAGTATCTTTTGGAAACCACCGTCTTGCAGCAACAGGGGGAGTAGAGTAGTATAACATAAGTCATATTTATGTTCTTGTTTCAACGCTCCGGGATCCTTTCTCGACTCCCGGAGCAACATATCCAATTCATGCCTCAGCATCCAGTTCTAGTTGTATCGATCGGGATACAACTCCAAGTGTCCGTTACCGTAGGACAGGCTATCGGTAGATGTTTTCTTCCCTGCAAGGGTGCACCAACTTACCCACCACGCTCGCTTAACTCCGGTCAGACACACCAGCAGGTCATGCCCGGCCTCGGCCAAACAATACGCAACAACCCGACCTAGACTTAATAGAGAGCTCATGCACGCTGGACTAAACCTATGCCCCCAAGAGTCATGGGCCATCGCCCCGGGAACTGATGCACGTTGCGTGGGCGGCCGGAGAGTAGACCTAGCTACCTCCTTAAAAAGGTAGGTGCATAACCAGTCCAACCCGGTGCGCGCCGCTCAGTCGCATGACGTCAATTAAGCTTCGGTTGATGCATACGACGCAGAACGCCCATACTATGCCCACGTGATGGTTAGCGCTATCAGGCCAGAGGCCCCTTGAATCAAATATCCAAACCGTTTAGTGTCTTGGGAACATGCGGTAACGAGCAGAGACTCACGATCATGTGACCCCATTGCCCCGTCTCGAGGACTTGCGGCAAGGGCTAAGAATGCCCGGCCATGTCTCGTATTTTTCTCGCGGGCACCTTCCAGGTCAACCCGACTACACATCACTCGCAATTAAGCTCGTGCGGGTACCCCTCAGGGCCGACCCGTCTTTAGTAACATGTTCAGTGTAAAGTCATAGTAACCATAGTAACTGTGTGTCTAACACCAAAGGGAAAACTGAGGAAATCACCCTCGATGGAATTCCACCTGATGTTTATCGTCAAGGTGAACGAAAGAGGAGTCACCCTCGAGGTCCACTCTTGAGGAGTTGCACGACAGTGTCGTTATCGGGAGTGGAGAAAGAGGAATCACCCTCGATGACCATAACTGATGAACTAACCTACAAGGTTAACATCAGAAGTGTTGCTGAGGTGTCACCCTCGGCACTCGATAGTAACCCAATATTGTCGAGCAACTAAGGGGAAAGTGACACGCGGTGCCGGGGCCTGGTCTTCGATCCCATTGATTGGGTCTTCTGATAATCCAGCGGGGCAGACAGGACAAAGTGGGGGGTCTCTGATGGATCTCTAACCAGCCTATACTAAGCAATTTAGTATAAACATGTAAGGTATGGAAGCAGGTAACAACAACAGGCTATGCATCAGAATAGGATCATACAAAAACAGTAGCAGTTCTAATGCAAGCATAAGAGAGAAGAGAGTGGGCGATATCGGGATGATCAAGGGGGGTTGGCTTGCCTGGTTGCTCAGACGAGAAGGAGGGGTCGTCGTCGATGCAGTCGATCACCGAGGTAGCATCAGTCTCGCGGTCTACCGGAGAGAAGAGGGGGAAGAAACAATGAATACAAAGCATACAGATGTAACAAGGAAGCACGACAAGTCAACACTGATGGCTTCTCGCCCCTCGTTGGTTACCCCAAGTGGAAGGTTTGAGATGTAGCGTAACGGCAAGTTTCCCTTGGCAAAGATACCAAGGATCGAATCCCGTGAGACTCCGAGGGTCGACAAGAAGGTGTCAATAGCGCCAGAAACTTTCGCTTGACAGGACCTGCACACAGATACAAATAACTTTGCTCCCAACGAGTACAGAGAGGTTGTCAATCCCTCCGGCCTTGTCGTTTACAAAGGCTCAAACGCAAGAGATAATAGTGATAGGTATGACTGCAACTAGGAAATAAGAACAGGAAGTAAATAGCGGGTGTGATCAGTGATGGTAATATGGACCGGGGTCCCATGATGTTCACTAGTGATGTCTCTCTCCCAAAAGACGATAAAACAGCTAAGCGAGGTAAACAAATTACAGCTGGGCAATTGACAGGATTATGTGCGCAAACCAATCCTAACTATGCTGTAAAGAAAGGTAGAGGCTCAAAAGCATGGGCGGTACGCCAAGGCAAGTAGACCGAAATTCATCTGCATCTACTACTAATCATCCACCTTGAGATATCTATCCAGAACATCTCGCTGGTATTAAGTTGCGAGTCCCACCCAAAGTGTAAACTCAAAGCAACAGACAACTGCATTAAAAGAACTTTGCGTAAAGTAAACAATCCTTGCATCCGCAAGTACAAGCACCGTTGTTTTCCCCCTTGTGGCAACAGCACATCCCCTAGACTCATGTTTCTGTCACTCAAGCTAGTCATCGAGGGGCATGAACCCACAATCAAGCATAACGTTCCCTCTTGGAGTTACTACCTACTACTCGGCCAAAGCAATAAATAGCAATGGAGAACATGCAAGAATTACTCAAGAACATAAATATAAAAGAGGTGAATCAAATATATTACTCACACACAATCTGAACATAATCTCATAATCCATCGGATCCCAGCAAACTCAGCAGAGCAACAGCATAAAGATTACATATGTGCCTCGATCATGTAGGGCAGCTCACGAGGTCTAATCGATGAAGAACAAAGAGGGAAGGAGAACATCACATAGCTACTGGTCATGGACCCATGGTCCAAGGGAGACTACTCACAACTCATCCGGAAGGCGTCCATGGTGGTGGAGAAGCTCTTGGTGGTGGTTCTCCCCTCCGGCAGGGTGCCAGGAAGAGTTCTCCTGGTGCTCCCGATCTTGGAACGCGGCGGCGGCGGAACAGAGATGAGATCGCGAAAAAGGGTTCCGTCCTCGAGGGTTTTGGGACGCGTGCAATATATATGCCAAAGGGGGTCACCAGAGGCGGAAGTGGGGCCCCAGGCGCCCCCCTGGCGCGGCCAGGGGTGGGGCCGCGCCGGGTGGCCGCCTGGGCCACCCCAGGCTCCCCTCTGGCCCTGCCTTGGTTTTTTCGGAAGCTCCCGATACGCTGATTTTTGCTGTATTTTTCCCGGAATTTTTAGGGCACTTTTAATATGGTGGAAACCTGAAATAGAAAAACAGCAGAAAACAGGAACTGGCACTGTGGTGCACTGAGTTAATAGGTTAGTCCAAATATGATCAAAAGTGTATGGAAGTGCATAAATATCATAGCAATATCACACAAAAGAGGCATGGAGCAAGCAGAAATTATAGATACGTTTTGGACGTATCAACATCCCCAAGCGTAATTCCTGCTCGTCCTCGAGTAGGTAAATGATAACAAGCATAATTTCTGTGGTGACATGCTATCGACCATATAAGAACTTTTAAGTAAAGTAATCAAGGCATGTAATTCAATTCAAGTCATAACAAGCAAGAGTCTATATTAACATTGTAACACGCAACATAAGAACATAAAGGTGCAAGAGCTCTCGCTGTCCGTGACTCGAATGTCTCCAAATGGTGTTTGCGTGCAAGAAAGGGGATAGGGATATATGAGAGAGTAAAACATAGTTTTTGTATTGTTGAGAACTTAATCTACTAAAGTTTCACACTTGGTCTTCTTTGGAATCTTATCTTGACTCATCCCCAGACCGTCAGCCAGGTACAAGTCAAAATGATCCACTCCCTTTCGATATTTTGAGCACTCATGCAATGGATGAGCGTAAGCAAGAAAGTCGACACTTAGGATGGCAAAGAGAGAAATGATAGAGGGGGAAGACAAAAAAGGTGTGAAAGGCTCACATCAATGAGGACAATCATCGGCGAGAGAAAGCCAAATGATAGATATGATGTGAGGAGTAGGGATTGCCATGCAACAGATGCACATATGAGCTAAGGTAAGCTCTCCAATGGAACTAGTGGGGGTGCATCCAACTTGCTTGCTCAAGAAGACCTAGAGCTCTTTTGAGGAGGCTCATCATTGGAATATACAAGCCAAGTTCTATAGTGTAAAGGTCCCCACATAGCTATATGCATAAATGATAATCTCTATGGAGCACAAGGTATAAGATGGAGTACGAGTGTGGATCTCTCAAAAGAAATAGTAGTGTGCCCCCTTCTCTCTTTTTATTTCTTTTTCTCTTTTTTTCTATTTTTTATTTTTTTTGTGGCCTCAATGGCTCTTTCTATTTATCTCTCATTTGTCCTTTTGGGGATCTTTTGATTTTGTCCTCTTTGGGATCTTTTGATTTGTCCTCTTTGGGATCTTTTCCTCACTTTAGGGGCAACACTCTATGTATTACAAGAAGTATAGAAGATCTTTCACACTTTACAAAAGTACTCAACATAAAGAAAATGAAACTATCATGATGTATGCAAATGTATGCCTCTGCCAGTGTAGCAGGATATGCAATGATACTAGCGCGTCATGTAGCAATGGTTAGGGCAAGTCCCAACTAGCATGCGGCTCATCGATCAAGCAAAAAGCATAATGACATGAAGATCAAGTCATGAGAGGATGGATGTTGCATGGCAATGTATCTCGGAAAGGCTATGGAAATACCTTAATAGGTAGGTATGGTGGCTGTTTTGAGGAAGGATATAATAAGGCTTATGATGACAGAGCGTATCGTGCCAAGGATTTGGATGCACCGGCGAAGTATGCGCCAACTCTCGAGATGAGAAAGGGCAATGCACGGTACCGAAGAGGCTAGAAAAATATGGTTAGGTGGAAGTGTCAACCTTCGAATACTCACATTAGTCCGAAGAACTCATGCACTTATTATCGGTAACTCTCAATCTAATTAGGAGGTTTCACAAAGAGACAAGTACCCCGAGGAGGTGTGTATGGGGGTTTGGTTACCCTTGCGCATCCTCGACCCATGGTACGTGAGTGTACTCTAATATTCGATCCCTCCAAAGATTAGTGATCCATTTAGTAGCTAAAGTTCTCAAATATTTTGTAAGTTTTCGAAAATAAACACGGATTGCCCAAAATATGACATCTATCACTAATAGGCTAAAGCTCTTGACACCAAAAGTTCAGACATTACTCATGGCAATACCTCAGAACTATTGCAAGTTACTACCAAAATTAAATAGCAACCTCAATTACCTACTTTAAATTAAGACACACAACTCAGTGCAACAGACAAACTCTCTTAACAAGATAAACATGAAAACTCAAGAGAGTTCAGCAACCAACTAAATAAAAGCTCTTTAAAAAGAAAAGCATGAAAACTAAGAGCTAAACATGACAGTAGCTTATTGAAAGACAAAGAACACACACAGCAAAGATAAGCATGAAAATCCTATGTTGTGTTCTAGGTTGAAGTGGAGCGTGTTTCTCTCCCACACAAAGAAAGCTGGGTTCTAACTCGTTATGAACAGCAAGCAAAGCTAAAGAAAACTAAAAGGGAAACTAAAAGCAAGACGCTCCAAGCATAGCACATAACGCATGAAGTGATTAAAATATAGTGGAACGAAAGACGAACTGATAATTGTTGATGGAGAAGGGGATGCACGGGGGCATCCCCAAGCTTAGACGCTTGAGTCTTCTTGAATATTTCTTGGGGGTGCACGGGGGCATCCCCAAGCTTAGACGCTTGAGTCTTCTTGAATATTTCTTGGGGGTGCACGGCGGCATCCCCAAGCTTGAGCGTTTGACCCTCCTGAATCTTTTTATCATCTTCCCTCGCACACTTGAAAACTCACTTCATACATAACTCATCATAATCTGATTAGCGAGGTTAGTACCCATAATAAAATAATTTTTCCTTGCTGGAAATAAGGATAATCTTGAAGAGCTACTGTTTCTCAAGATTGCCAAAAGGTTTTTGCAAAGAAAAAGCAAGCTCAAGGTTTGCAAAACGAAGAAAAGGCAAAACAGGACAGAATCTGTGAAAAACAGACCAGCAGGTAGTAAATAATTTTTTCGGGGCACTTCTGCAACTCAAATTAAAAAAACTCAGAACAGACGCCCGAAAGCCAATTGTATAGAGCACGCTGTCGAAAAAATTCAGACCAAAAAGATGATCTGGTGATTTTATACGAATTTTTCTGTCCAAGGACAGAATCTGTTTCCTGGACAGCACGTCACAACTTTTGAACTTTCTTGCAATCAGAGGCTAAACTTGGCACAAAGTTGAAAAGAAAAGATACAATGATGTTGCTACTGTAGTAACAAACATCAAGACTCAACAAAAGCAAAATAAAATTTTATTCGTTGTGGGCTGCCTCCCAAAAGCGCTTTCTTTTATGCCTTTAAGCTAGGCATAATGCAAAGAGAGAAAATCAAGTTTTATCAATTGAACCATCATCAAGATCATCAAAAAGCTCTTCAATAGTACAACTATTCTTAAGAGGACTTTCAAATAAAGGCCTAATAGAGATACTTCTAGGGAGAAGACCAAAAGGTAAAAAGTCAATGGAAGATTCATTTATAAATTTATCAAAGAGAGGTGTTTCTTCCAAAGTCTTCACAGTTTCAACCCCTTTGGCAATAGATGGATTACTTTTGGAACGAGGAGCCTTTGGAACGTAAACGAACTTAGGCTCCTTCTTTGCCGAAGTTTCTACCTTTTTGGTTTTGATTGAGGAGAAAGTAGTTCCTAAAGTGTCAAAGATTTCCTCAATCTTGTCTATCCTAGAAGAATCCAAGTCATGGGATTTGATGGTCTCCAAAGTTTTGAGAATTTTATGCATGGAGCTATCAAGCCTATTCAAATTCCCTTGGATCTTACGATCCAACTCATTTATCTTATTAATGCTTGGCATCTCTAGCTCTATCTTTTCAAGTTTTTTCATAATGTGAGCTAGGGTAATGTCCTCTTGAATGCTAACAACATGGGGGTTTCCAACAAGATTTTCCATAATACTAAGAGATTCCCAAACTGGGGCTTCTAGGAAATTTCCATTGATAGCAGAATCTAGAATAAACCTATTCCAAGAAGTAATTCCAACATAAAAATTTCTAAGCAGAATAGTAGTAGATTGCTTCTTGGTGGCTCTTTTTTGAGAATCATTAATTCTATACCAAGCATCTTTCAGACTTTCACCACCTCTTTGTTTAAAGGTGAGCACTTCTGCCTCACCAAAGGCAAAAGGACCAGACATAATGCCAACTAAAAGCGAGATAACTATTTTTGTATTTTTGGTAAAGGAACACTAAAGCAAAAACTGAAAGGTAAACTAACAAGACTAAAAAGCAAAGATAAAAGATAGCGTGCAACTCCCCTATATTGAAGAGTGGAGTCCCCGGTAACGACGCCAGAAACTTTGCTTGATGGCTTCTCGCCCCTCGTTGGTTACCCGAAGTGGAAGGTTTGAGATGTAGCGTGACGGCAAGTTTCCCTTGGCAAAGATACCAAGGATCGAATCCCGTGAGACTCCGAGGGTCGACAAGAAGGTGTCAATAGCGCCAGAAACTTTCGCTTGACAGGACCTGCACACAGATACAAATAACTTTGCTCCCAACGAGTACAGAGAGGTTGTCAATCCCTCCGGCCTTGTCGTTTACAAAGGATCAAACGCAAGAGATAATAGTGATAGGTATGACTGCAACTAGGAAATAAGAACAGGAAGTAAATAGCGGGTGTGATCAGTGATGGTAATATGGACCGGGGTCCCATGATGTTCACTATGATGTCTCTCTCCCAAAAGACGATAAAACGGCTAAGCGAGGTAAACAAATTACAACTAGACAATTGACAGGATTATGTGCGTAAACCAATGCTAACTATGCTGTAAAGAAAGGTAGAGGCTCAAAAGCATGGGCGGTACGCCAAGGCAAGTAGACCGAAATCCATCTATCCAGAACATCTCGCTGGTATTAAGTTGCGAGTCCCACCCAAAGTGTAAACTCAAAGCAACAGACAACTGCATTAAAAGAACTTTGCGTAAAGTAAACAATCCTTGCACCCGCAAGTACAAGCACCGTTGTTTTCCCCCTTGTGGCAACATCACATCCCCTAGACTCATGTTACTGTCACTCAAGCTAGTCATCGAGGGGCATGAACCCACAATCAAGTATAACGTTCCCTCTTGGAGTTACTACCTACTACTCGGCCAAAGCAATAAATAACAACGGAGAACATGCAAGAATTACTCAAGAACATAAATATAAAAGAGGTGAATCAAATATATTACTCACACACAATATGAACATAATCTCATAATCCATCGGATCCCAGCAAACTCAGCAGAGCAACAGCATAAAGATTACATATGTGTCTCGATCATGTAGGGCAGCTCACGAGGTCTAATCGATGAAGAACAAAGAGGGGAGGAGAACACCACATAGCTGCTGGTCATGGACCCATGGTCCAAGGGAGACTACTCACAACTCATCCGGGAGGCGTCCATGGTGGTGGAGAAGCTCTCGGTGGTGGTTCTCCCCTTCGGCAGGGTGCCGGGAAGAGTTCTCCTGGTGCTCCCGATCTTGGAACGCGGCGGCGGCGGAACAGAGATGAGATCGCGAAAAAGGGTTCCGTCCTCAAGGGTTTCGGGACGCGTGCAATATATATGCCAAAGGGGGTCACCAGAGGCGGGGGTGGGGCCCCAGGCGCCCCCCCTGGCGCGGCGAGGGGTGGGGCCGCGCCGGGTGGCCGCCTGGGCCACCCCAGGCTCCCCTCTGGCCCTGCCTTGGTTTTTCCGGAAGCTCCCGATACGCTGATTTTTCCTGTATTTTTCCCGGAATTTTTAGGGCACTTTTAATATGGGGAAAACCTGAAATTGAAAAACAGCAGAAAACAGGAACTGGCACTGTGGTGCACTGAGTTAATAGGTTAGTCCAAATATGATCAAAAGTGTATGGAAGTGCATAAATATCATAGCAATATCACACAAAAGAGGCATGGAGCAAGCAGAAATTATAGATACGTTTTGGACGTATCAAACACGCAGTGCTATGATGCTCTAACGCGGTGCTACACGATACTGGCGAAGAGGAATAACATTCGAGAAAGCATTCCCGGTGTTAGGCATTTTCGTACAGGCGAACCGGAGAGGGATTGTTCCATGTTCGGTATGATAGAAATGTGTGGCGGACGAACGCACCGCGTATTCGGATTCGTTGGATTTTTCTGAGTAACTTTCATGTAGAAAACATTTTCATCCGAGTTACGGATTATTTTCTACAAATTATCGAAGTTTATTGATTTTTAGAATTTGTTTTAGTCCGTTATTAAAAGCAAACTGCTAAAAGCACACAGCAGCAGCTTAGCTACAGTGGCTTACAAGTGGGGTCCAGTGGCTGGGTTGATCCAGTCAACATTTGACTGGTCAACATGTGAACAGTAGAAGTGGGTCCAACATGTCATAGGCTTACGTATTTTTATTTATTTTAACCTATAATTATCAGCAGGGTCCACATGGCATTTGGCTAAACTTTATAATCACTAATTAGTCTAACCAGACTAAACTAACAGGCCGACCACCACACAGCCATGCGCAAAGGCACTAGGCCATGGCCACGGCACAGGAGGCCTGAAGGTGCCAGCGGTCTCAACCAACAACAACAACAACAACAGCTATGGCCGTGGAAGCAACGATGGGTAGCAGCAGCAAGAGGGGTAGCAGTAGCAGCGGCAAGTGGAAAGTAGCATCTAGTGGGAGCAGCAGCGCGGCAGGCAAAAGAGCAGCAATCAGCAACAATGGTGGCGGTGCTAGGGGCATTAGCAGCAGTAGAAGTGAGCAGCAGCAGTTTTAGGCAGACAAGGCGCAGCGGCGACGGCGGCTTCCAGCAGGAGCAGCAGCAGCGAAGGCAGGAGCGGCCAGGCCGCGACGGGCACACACACGTGGCCGCGCCCTGGGCGTAATGGAGCATGAGTCTGGGGTGGCCGTGGTGAGCATGGGCTTCGGGCGCGGCCACGACGAGCTTCGGTCACGGCGGAACGATGGCGGAACAGAAAGGAAACAAGGGGGATGGTAGTGGCACTCACAGGGGAGGCGGAGGACGCGCCCGGCATGGTGGAGGAACCCCGACGAGGCAGATCGGGCACGGGGCAGTGACGGCCGTAGACGAGGAAGACGCTTGATCCCGTCGGTGTAGCGTGGTTTCCTAGTACAGATGTGGCGTAGACGGGGATGACGGAGCTCCTCGACATCTTGGCGCGAAGATGGGAGGCCGGTGGCCGCGGAGGCTTCGCTCGGTTGCGTTTCTAGATCGTGGATGGAGCAACAAAGGGGAAGCGAGGGGATAGGGTTGGTCCATGGCATCGGGGTGGTTCTTATCTACATCGGGAGGACGCGGGATGGTCGGCACCTGGCGGGGCGCCATGGGATGGCCGCCACGATCCCCTGCCCGCCTCCTAGGAACGGGAAAAGGGGATTGTTGGGCTGGGCTATGCACTGTGCATCAGTTGCAAAGTAGCATCTTTTTAGCTCCTTTTTATATAAAATTATTTTGTTTAATTCACAGAGATAGAAAATGATTATATAAAGTGACTAAAAGAGCTGGGAAAAATGTGGGACAGAGCCTATTAAATAGTTTGCATTTTTAGGCAGTGCCAAAAAAGGTTTGGAGGCCAGAGGAATCCATTTGCATTTTTCACAAATAAAATAGCACTTTAAAATGCTGAAATTGCATTGTAATAATTGCTACAGTCCATCTTAGCTCTTAGGTGATGTTGTTTTCCTTAACAATTAAATGTTATGGAATTTTGGCAAAATGATGAACTATTTTGTAGCAACTTTGGTGCAACTCCATATTTCGCGTGCAAATTGAATTTGAATTCAGTGAAAGAGTTTCAAATGAGATATTGATCAAAGTGACTAAGCACTGTCTGAGCAAAATGATTAGCTTGAACTCAGGGATTACTGTAGCATGACAGTGGGGGTGTTACAGCTATTGTGTTTCTGATTCAGGTTAGCAGACCTATATACTATGTTTGATAGCGAGAAAAAACAACAATGTTTTGACGAGGAGGCAGACCCATGGACCAAGTTATTTCAAGGATCGATGAATTGTGTTTGTACCTCTCGATGAGTTATTTCAATGTTTCTCTTCGTGTAGAATTCGAACTCCAGTCATGGTTTTGTGTGTAAATCTGAGGGAAAAAATGTTTTGAAATATACGTTGGATAGTATGATAATTTACACACCACAAACCTGGTAATTTACATACAAACACCGCAATAATTTTTTGATCCAGATTTTTGGTTGTTAAAATATAAGATCTGAACTTATGCGGCAACAACATGCCTTTTTTACCAGAAAAAAATTGATACAATATACCCCCGATTTTTTCCATGTGAATAGCATGGTAGTTTAGGAATCGCATACCTGATAACTTACGTGCCAACCGCGATAATTATTTAGTCATCAGGAAAAAAGTTGATGAAATATACCCGCTAACTTCTGTGTGAATAGCATGGTAATTTACACACCGCAAATCTGGTAACTTATGTACCTCATGCCTGGTAACTTTGACAGGGGAGGGGAGTTTGTTGAAACATACAACTATAACTTATGTCCAATTATCATGGTAATTTTCACATGTTGACCTGATAACTTACATACCCTTAGCATGGTAACTTTGACCCAAGGGGAAAAGTATGAAACATAACCCGAAAATTCTTTTTAAAGAGCATGGTAATTTATGCACCACATCCCTCATCACTTACCTAGAAACACCGTGGTAACTTTTGACCCGGGATTTTTTTTGTTTGAAAACATATCACCTGTAATTTCTATGTATATGATGGTAATGTACGCATTGCGGACCTAGTAGCTTACGTACAAACATTGTGTTTAACTTTGATGCAATGAGAAAATTGTTGAAGCATTCTCTGATACTTTCTATGTAAGTAGCATGGTAAGTTCCATACCATGGACCTTCTAACCTAGGTACAATCACCATGGTAACTTTGACCCTAAGGGAAAAAATTATTAAAAAGCATACCCCTGATAACTTGGGTGTGACAATACACACACCGCATACCTGTTAAGTACAAAACAACGCATTAACTACAAAGGCATCTGTGGTTACTTTTGTCAATCTCAAGATGACGTGCCGGCCTAGTCTCTCGGATGCTCATAGGGGTAGAGTGTCCGTGTGTGTGTTTTTAGAGGTTAGTATATGTATGTATGTACGAGCGCCCGTGTTTGTACAGTGTTTAAAAAAAGAACTTTGACCGAAGGTGGGGAGGGGACATAATTGTTGAAAAATTATATCCGATACTTATGTGTAAATATGGTATGTATGAACCGTAGACCTGATGATAACTTCGACGCATGGATAAAGTAGTCGAAACATCTCTGTGATAACTTCAGTGTAAACACTATGATAAGTTACGTACTGCAGTGGTGATAGCTTACGTAGTTCAGGCGGGGTAACTTTGGTCCTGAAAAAATAGCACCGAAACATACCAACATGGGATCTCGTTTCGAAAATCTCGTCGTGGCGACTTTTTTATGTGAAAATGAATTTTCAATCGGAGCGACAGTTTGAGCTACGAAACATTTTAAAGTTTGAAAAAAAGAATCTGGGATGATATCAGCTTTTCGTCCTTCAGTGCATATATGCATGTAATTAGAGGAAGGAGTGCACGTGAAAGGAAAATTAATCATTGTAATGTATGCATGTATATAATTAGACTGGAGTAAGAATCGTTCTTGCCTATTACTAAAATCCGAACGTTTGGTAGTTATAAAAGTTCTTTTAAAAATCCGTGAACATTTTTTGATTCACTTTTTTTAAATCTATTTTTTCCCAAAGTCAACATAGACAGTCAGCTGGTCAACCGCGGCCAGTCAACATGATCGAGCGAAGGAAACGCGATCGAATGAAGGAAATGCAATCGAGCGGGGGCGCACGGGCGCCACGAAGCTGAAGCGGCGCCTAAGGCCTTGTACAATGCAAAGTGCTTGGAGAAAGTGTTTAGAGAAATAAACCAAACTTTTTTTAAGCACATGTGCTTATTTGTGTGTGGTAGACGGCTAGACGTTTAATTAGGTGTCTCTTCTGTAGATATATGCATTGATGCTTTAGGAAATCCTGATTTATTTTTCTAAGCATCTTCCTAATCATCTAGCATTGTACAAGTTCTAAGGGTGTGTTTGGTAGCATGTATGGATCTAGCCTAGTTGTTCTCCTCTCATACATGTTGAGTGTAGACATGTTGAGTCCATGCAGTTGCTGTTGTTTGGCTGCGATGTATGCGCTGAGACATGCTGAGCTCAGACTTTGTTTGGCAGCCTGCATGTGTTTAGACATGCTGAACAATTTCGAATTTTGATTTTTTTCAAATGATAAACAAAATCATAAAAATGTGAACACAAATTTTAAAATATTTTGAAAATATTAACAAAATTTGGAATTTTTTTCAAAACTTTTTTTAATCTATTTTTTTGAATTTGAATTTTTTTTATATATTTTTCTGTAATTCTAAACATTTTTATTCAAAATTTAAACAATTTTGATTTTCTTTCAAAATTCCGAGCATTTTTATATTTTTCTAAAAAATTGAACTTTAGAACATTTATTGAAAATTCAAACAAGTTTTGAAATTTTGAACATTTTATGAAATTTTGAAATTCTAATATTTTCAAAAAATTGGAAAAAATTGGAAATTCTGAATTTTTTCGAAAATTAAAGAAATTTTGAAATTCTAAACATTTCTTGAAAATATAAATATATCTCGACGTGGTCTGGTGGATGGGGTCGATGATTAGGGCCAGCATAGCTGCCTCCATGCACCATGTCTAGGGTGCATGAGATGAGCATGGTTGAGGGGCCTTTTATGCATCACATGAGCATAGTCGAGGTGAGCCCATGCACCCTACCAAACAAAAGAAAGTGGGTCGGATTGAGACCTTTTGCCATCATGCACCCTACCAAACACACCCTAAAGCGCTATATAGGAGCTCCCGTCGACGAGTAGGCACCAAGCATGCAACCCCCTGCGCCCCCTTGCATATTGGGCCGACCCATGTGTGGCCTGGGCGCTCCTGTTTTTTTTTCTTCTTTCATTTACCTTTTTTGTTCCTTTTTTACTTTGAGAACAATTCATGAATATCAAACTCGAAAAAATGAACAAGATTTAAAAAAAAATCTGAACTACAAAAAATATTCTCAAATTTAAAAAATGTTTATGATTTGAAAAATGTTCACGAACTCAAAAAATGTTCATGAATATAAAACAAATCATGGATTTAAAATTTTATTCCCCAATTTGAAAATAAGTTCATATATTTAAAAAATGTTCATGAATTCATAAAAGCGTTCGTGAAATCAAAAAATGTTCATGAATTTCAATAAATATTCCCAAATTTCAATAAATATTCTCTGATCACTATTGAAGACTTGGGGCTGCTGGATGGCGGCTCATGGGTTCTTCGCGGCGTGAGTTACCTTGTTGATGCCGTCGGTGGTGCTCCAATCTGCTTCCCGTATATGTGATATGCTCGGTTGCGTTTGTCCACGTCAGGGTTGTGAGCGTATACGACTATTGAGGAGTGACAATCTAACTTGCAGCAGTAACTTCTTCATTGAAAGTGGGGCGGCTGTATAGGGTGACATTGGTTTGGTGGTGCTCTTATGCATAGGGATTCGAGTTCCGGAGCGAAAACTCTAGGTCTGACATGGACTGTTCACTAGTAGATAAAGGGTCTTTAGCCCCGGTTCATTTGGGCCTTTTAGCCCCGGTTCTGGAACCGGGACAAGAGGGTCGGTACTAATGCTCTGACCCTTTAGTCCCGGTTCAATCCAGAACCGGGGCAAAAGGGTGTCCACGTGGCCTGTGCACCGAGTCCAGGCAGGAGGGGCTTTAGTCCCGGTTGGTGGTACCAACCGGGACCAAAAGGCATCCACGCGTCAGCATTTCTGTGGCTGTGGTTTTTGTTTTTTTTTGTTTTGAAAGGGGAGGGGGTTTTAGGTTTTGGGGATTAATTTAGGTGTTTCATATATTGTGTTAGCTAGCTAATTAATAGAGAGAAGTGTTCTCTCTTATGTCCGTGCTTGGTCGACGCTACATACTACACATACGTATATAGAGAGGACTAGAGTCACGCTAGCTAGCTAGCTAGCTGCTAGCTACTAAGCAAACGAAGGAACAGAAGATCTCGTATAATCAACATATATATATATATATATATATATATATATATATATATATATATATATGCATACAGAGAGAAGTAATATCGACCACCTCTCCTTCTCCGAGAGATTGGTCGAACAACAAGTTCTCGTATATCTATCCGACACTACCGGGCACATATATACAATAATTATCTCTTATAAAAATAATCTCCTAACACATGGATGCATGGTCCATATAGTATCCTCCGTCTTCAGCGATCACGTGTTCAAGGAAGAATGCCGCCAATTCCTCTTGAATTGCTCGCATACGATCTGGTGTTAGGAGTTCATCCCGCATCCGAAACATCTAATTTGAAGTAGGGGGTCAATACATGAAATGATGCTATAAATTTGTGAATATTATTGATTGCTTACGCACTTCAAATTGTTCATCAGTGTAGCCCCGCTCACAGGTCGTGTGGTGGATGGACTCGCAAATGTAGTATCCACAATAATCATTCCCGGGTTCCTGCCACAACCACTTTACAAGAAATAGAGGTCAATCAAACTGATAAGCAAGAATGCCAAATTGGTATTGATGAAACTAGCGCTTGAATCAAGATATAGGAGATGCGCGCGCGGAACATGCTACTATATAGTACTTACTTTCGGGTATCTAAATTGTAGCTTCTTCGGCAGTCCCGGAGCTTTTTTGGTGAATTTTTTCCAAGCCCTGCCAGACAAAGGAAACAATTAGTTGATATCAGAAATGAAGTTGCTGATATATATGCATGGTGGATAATATTGATCGATTTAACTTACCTGGCTAGCATTTGAGTCATGTCCGCATACTCCTCGGGATCTTTACGTTTAGAGTCGAAGACAGTTACTATTCCCTTCTCAAGCTTAATCTCTAAGAGAATATAGTGGAAGCTGCGCACGAATGCATGAGATCATCAATTACATCACTATAAACTTGACTGATATATAAGGGAAACCAAATATGCACAAGACATTAACACTCACTTGAAGTTGTAAGGAAAGAGTATTATATCTTTGTTTTCATTTACCGCCAACGATCGTAGCAAGTTGGTCTCGGTATCGTCGGGACGCAATTTAACCTCGGTTGCATCTATGAGGTATGTGTTAATAAACCCAATATCACCTACTTGTCTTTTCTTCAATTCGACGATCTTCAATCTGCATAATATAGTGAGGATAATTATAAATACATGCAATGAAGATCAGCTATATAGAGAGACTTAATGACAGAAGTAGTACTACTTACAGACAGTAGCAGGTGACCGTTGCTTTATCGAGGGCCAATTGATTGAAAAATTGATAGAACTCCTCAAATGGAACAGGCAACCGGTCAATTCCAACGAGGTCATGCTCCGGTTTAACTCTCAAATACAAGTTATTCCTCCCCCAGACTCTCTGCAGATTTTCATGTACCAATCATGCAATCTTCGCATATTCGTTGATAGAGATCTTTCATTTTTGACGAGAGGCTTTTTGTACTCGTATCTTTCTATCTGCACGTCCATGAAATCATAGTGTACATCGTCGGACGCGTAATCTGCAAGATTGGTATAACCGGGCACCATCCTCGGATCATTAGCGACCATGTCGCTAGACACCTTGAGCGGGGGGCACGATTGGTTCACTTGTTCGCCGAGCTGGGCAATTTGTTTCCCAGCTCGCCCTTCTGCTAACCTCTGATCACTTTTTGTACTTCCGGACCGCTTGGCATCTTGAAATGTCTTTTGAATAATGCGGTCATAGTTGCCCTTCGTCTTACTTTTCGCTGGTTGCTTCAGGGCAGCAAGAGTGCGCTTTGCTTTCACCGCATCTATCTTCTCCTCCGGAGGTGGATGTCTCTGTGCTTTCAACCCTTCAAAAAAGTCCTTCACTTCGCCTTCAGCGATCTTCGTGTTTTCCTCGTCGGACCTCTCGTACGGTAACTTCTCTAGAGGCGTGAGAGAAGGACCGAATCTGCATCGCCTCCCGCCTCTGGCTGTAATGGTAGACGTCGCCGGACCAGACGAAGCGGCTGTCTTTTTTACTTGCTTAGGCGCCGGAGCAGGAGCAGCCGGAGCGGCGGCAGGTCTCTTCCGCCCTTGCTGATTAGGCGGAGAAGGAGGAGCAGGCTGTCTGCTCGGGCGCGCCGGCGGCGACGGAGGCGGAGTGCCGCCACGCGCCGGCGGCGAAGGAGGCGGTGTGCCGCCACGCGTCGGAGAAGGAGCCGGAGTGCCCTGATGGTCACTCGCCGGAGAAGGAGCCGGAGTGCCCTGATGGTCACTCGCCGGAGGAGGAGGCGGTGGAGGAGGCGGAGTGCCCTGAATCGTCGTCGGAGGAGGAGGAGGCGGAGGCGTCCAGTTCAGAATGTTGATTAGGTCCTTCCGCCATAGGCATGGAGTCTTCAGTGAAGAACCCAGCCGAGTCTCCCCTTCACCGGTAGGGTGGTCAAGCTGGAGCTCCTCAAATCCCTCCGTTATTTCGTCGACCATCACCCTAGCATATCCTTCTGGAATCGGCCGGCAGTGAAAAGTGTCGTCTGGTCCAGAAGGATAAACAGAGCCAGCAGCCGCCTTGACCTTCAGATTCATCCACTGTGCCATAAGGTGGCAATTTTGTGCCTGCGTGATAGCATCCACAGGATTCCTGGCAGTAGCCGTCAAGGCAAGCTCTGGCTGAAGCAGCTCTGTGGAAGCCACGCTGCTTCTCCGCTGAGATGGCGGGGTAGCTTCGGGGGAAGCTTCGGCAATTCTTTTCTCCCGATCTGCTTCCCGTTCCTCTATCGCTTGTATTCTGGCCCGCAGCGCCTGGATTTCGGTCATCTCCATTTTCTTCCTCCTGTCGTGGCATTTGTAGCCTCCTGCGTCCGGAAACCCAGCACGCCACGGAAGGGAGCCTGGCGTGCCTCGTGTCCGTCCAGGGTGCTCAGGATTCCCGAGGGCCATTGTCAGCTCGTCGTTCTCTCTGTCGGGGATGAACGTCCCTTCATGCGCTGCTTTGATATACTGCCGCATCTTCCTGAGTGGTGTTTCCAATTGCTTGTCCGTCCAAATGCACCACCCTGTTACAGGGTCCAAGGTTCCGCCAGCCCCAAAGAACCAAGTCCGGCAACGTTCTGGCCAGTGCATTGTCTCTGGTTCGATCCCTTTCTGAAGCAGATCATTCTCAGCCTTGGCCCACTTAGGCCGAGCTACGAGGTAGCCGCCCGACCCCGTGCGATGGTGATGCTTCTTCTTCGCAGCATTTATCCGGTTTGTCTCCGACATCTTCTGACTCTTTTCCGACTTCTTATGGGCCACAAATGCGGGCCAGTCATCTTTGATCTTCTCATATATGCCCACGAATTCTGAAGTCGTTTTATCTCTGACAAACGTATTCAGTTTTTTCTTCCATGCCCTGAATTGGTCTGCCATCTTCGAAAGTGCAGTAGACTTGATTAACTCCTCTTTAACTGGCTTCGCCGGATCAACCTCTCGCGGTAGGACGAAGTTTGACTTCAGCTCAGTCCAAAGATCTTCTTTCTGCATATCAGTGACATAAGTCACCTGAGCGTCGTTTGCAGCCGGCTTTAACCATTGATGGATGCTGATCGGGATCTTGTCCCTAACCAGAACCCCGCACTGATTAACAAATGCGTTCTTTGTGCGGATGGGTGCAATCGGCTCGCCGGAGCGCGAGATTTCTGAGATCTTAAACTTTTCATCCGGCCTCAACTTTTTCTTCGCTCCTCGTCTCTTTACCGAAGATTTGCTCGATCCGGAGGGCTAGAAAAAGGAACAAAGACGAGAGTTAATGAATGAATCAATTAACTAGTCAACACATGCTTAACTAACATATATACCTCCTGGCCGGACTCGGTTCGGTCACCGGAGCCAGCATCACGGTCTCCTTCTTGCACCGGCATTGGGTCACCGGAGCCGTCCTCACGGTCTACTTCTTCCATGTGCATTGGGTCACCGAATTCATCAATATCATAGCCTAGATCTTCCAGCCGCAGCTCTTGTTCGACCTGCTCATCGGTGTCGTTGAGATACGACAAGACGGCATTTTGTCCGTGTGCGATTATGTCCATCAACATCGCTTCTTGTGCTAGGTCTCGGGTGTTGTCGTCCATTGTTTCTA
>LR738714.1:738875756-738895311 GCA_902687465.1 Secale cereale | reverse complement strand
CAGCAACCGGGACTAAAGGGGGGTATTAGTCTCGGTTTCAGCCACCAACCGGGACTAATGCCACCCTTTAGTCCCGGTTGCTGCCACCAACCGGGACTAAAAGCCTTGCCGCGGTGCGGTGGGAAGTTTAGTCCCACCTCGCTAGTTGAGAGAGAGCAGCACCAGTTTATAAGCCCCGCTGCCTCTCTCCTCTCGAACTCCTCTGAACTGCAGGCCTAAGGGCCTAAACTGACACTGCTTTGCCTGTGGGCTTGCTGGGCTTTCTACGGGCCTGAATCCTAGCCCGTAGTTGGGTTTCTAGTCGTATTCAGGCCGTGTGGGCCCAGCAGGTGGCATATTTTTTATTTTTTTTTCTTTGTTGCTTTATTTATTTGATTTTTTTTCTACTTACAAAAAAATACTTATTGTTGCTATTTTTTTTTCAAGTTTTTTTGTTTTGTTTTCTGCATTATTTATTTTCTTCTGTTTTTTGCTTTATATTTTAATTCTTTCTGGTAAAACCAATTACAAACTTTATGTTAGTGCAAGTAGTATTCAAATTTGAATAGTTTAAATTTGAAATTATTTGTTTTCTTTGTTGCTTTATTTATTTTATTTTGTTTCTACTTACAATAAAATACTTATTGTTGCTATTTTTTATTTTTTTGCAAATTTTTTTTGTTTTCTGCATTATTTATTTTCTTTTGTTTTTTGTTTTATTTTTTAATTCTTTCTGGTAAAACCAATTACAAACTTTCTGTTAGTGCAAATTTGAATAGTACAAACTGACAATGATATCATACTCGTTTGTTACAAAGTTGGCATGGTATCATCATAATAGTTGCGGAAAAAACTCTTCACTTTTTCTTCGCTTGTGTCATTTGCTTATTGCGCCGTAACCATGGATAATCTTCATCGTTTATCAGGATGCTTGGGTCAGCCTTGACTTTGAAGGGAGGAATTTCATGAAACTTTTCATAATCTTCAGACATGTCTGTCTTGCCCTCCACTCCCAGGATGTCCCTTTTTCCTGAAAGAACTATGTGGCGCTTTGGCTCATCGTATGATGTATTCGCTTCCTTATCTTTTCTTTTTTTCGGTCTGGTAGACATGTCCTTCACATAGATAACCTGTGCCACATCATTGGCTAGGACGAACGGTTCGTCAGTGTATCCAAGATTTTTCAGATCCACTGTTGTCATTCCGTACTGTGGGTCTACCTGTACCCCGCCTCCTGACAGATTGACCCATTTGCACTTAAACAAAGGGACCTTAAAATCATGTCCGTAGTCAAGTTCCCATATGTCCATTATGTAACCATAATATGTGTCCTTTCCCCTCTCGGTTGTTGCATCAAAGCGGACACCGCTGTTTTGGTTGGTGCTCTTTTGATCTTGGACAATCGTGTAAAATGTATTCCCATTTATCTCGTATCCTTTGTAAATCAATACAGTCGAAGATGGTCCCCTGGACAACAAGTACAACTCATCACAAACAGTGTTGTCATCTCTGAGACGTGTTTCCAACCAACTGCTGAAAGTCCTGATGTGTTCACGTGTAATCCAGTCGTCGCACTGCTCCGGGTGTTTGGAGCGCAGACTGTTCTTGTGTTCATCGACATACGGGGTCACCAATGTAGAGTTCTGTAGAACTGTGTAGTGTGCTTGAGACCAAGAATAACCGTCCCTGCATATTATTGAGTCCCTTCCAAGCGTGCCTTTTCCAGTCAGTCTCCCCTCGTACCGCGATTTAGGGAGACCTATCTTATTAAGGCCAGGAATGAAGTCAACACAAAACCCGATGACATCCTCTGTTTGATGGCCCATGGAGATGCTTCCTTCTGGCCTTGCGCGGTTACGGACATATTTCTTGAGGACTCCCATGAACCTCTCAAAGGGGAACATATTGTGTAGAAATACGGGCCCCAGAATGACAATCTCGTCGACTAGATGAACTAGGACGTGTGTCGTGATATTGAAGAAGGATGGTGGGAACACAAGCTCGAAACTGACAAGACATTGCGCCACATCACTCCTTAGCCTTGGTACGATTTCTGGATCGATCACCTTCTGAGAGATTGCATTGAGGAATGCACATAGTTTCACAATGGCTAATCGGACGTTTTCCGGTAGAAGCCCCCTCAATGCAACCGGAAGCAGTTGCGTCATAATCACATGGCAGTCATGAGACTTTAGGTTCTGGACTTTTTCTCTGCCATATTTATTATTCCCTTTATATTCGACGAGAAGTCAGTCGGGACCTTCATACTGAGAAGGCATTCAAAGAAGATTTCTTTCTCTTCTTTCGTAAGAGCATAGCTGGCAGGACCTTCATACTGCTTCGGAGGGATGCCGTCTTTTTCGTGCAAACGTTGCAGGTCCTCCCGTGCCTCAGCTGTATCTTTTGTATTTCCATACACGCCCAAGAAGCCTAGCAGGTTCACGCAAAGGTTCTTCGTCACGTGCATCACGTCGATTGAAGAGCGGACCTCTAGGTCTTTCCAGTAGGGTAGGTCCCAAAATATAGATTTCTTCTTCCACATGGGTGCGTGTCCCTCATCGTCATTCGGAACAGCTAGTGCGCCGGGGCCCTTTCCGAAGATTACATGTAAATCATTGACCATAGCAAGTACGTGATCACCGGTACGCATGGCGGGCTTCTTCCGGTGATCTGCCTCGCCTTTGAAATGCTTGCCTTTCTTTCGACATTGATGGTTGGTCGGAAGAAATCGACAATGGCCCAGGTACACATTATTCCTGCACTTGTCCAGGTATATACTTTCAGTGTCATCTAAACAGTGCGTGCATGCGTGGTATCCTTTGTTTGTCTGTCCTGAAAGGTTACTGAGAGCGGGCCAATCGTTGATGGTCACGAACAACAATGCCTTTAGGTCAAATTCCTCCTGTTTGTGCTCATCCAACGCACGTACACCGTTTCCATTCCACAGCTGTAAAAGTTCTTCAACTAATGGCCTTAGGTACACATCAATGTCGTTGCCGGGTTGCTTAGGGCCTTGGATGAGAACTGGCATCATAATGAACTTCCGCTTCATGCACATCCAAGGAGGAAGGTTATACATACATAGAGTCACGGGCCAGGTGTTGTGATTGCTGCTCTGCTCCCCGAAAGGATTAATGCCATCCGCGCTTAAAGCAAACCATACGTTCCTTGGGTCCTTTGCAAACTCCTCCCAGTACTTCCTCTCGATTTTTCTCCACTGCGACCCGTCAGCGGGTGCTCTCAACTTCCCGTCTTTCTTACGGTCCTCTCTGTGCCATCGCATCAACTTGGCATGCTCTCTGTTTCTAAACAAACGTTTCAACCGTGGTATTATAGGAGCATACCACATCACCTTCGCAGGAACCCTCTTCCTGGCGGGCTCGCCATCAACATCACCAGGGTCATCTCGTCTGATCTTATACCGCAATGCACCGCATACCGGGCATGCGTTCAGATCCTTGTATGCACCGCGGTAGAGGATGCAGTCATTAGGGCATGCATGTATCTTCTGCACCTCCAATCCTAGAGGGCATACGACCTTCTTTGCTGCGTATGTACTGTCGGGCAATTCGTTATCCTTCGGAAGCTTCTTCTTCAATATTTTCAGTAGCTTCTCAAATCCTTTGTCAGCCACAGCATTCTCTGCCTTCCACTGCAGCAATTCCAGTACGGTACGGAGCTTTGTGTTGCCATCTTCGCAATTGGGGTACAACCCTTTTTTGTGATCCTCTAACATGCGATCGAACTTCAGCTTCTCCTTTTGACTTTCGCATTGTGTCCTTGCATCGACAATGACCCGACGAAGATCATCATTTGGTTCCTCTTGATCTTCAGCAGCTTCACCCGTTGCAGCATCATTGGGCACATCGTCTGGTTCCTCTTGATCTTAACCAGCTCCCCCCCATTGCAGCATCACCGTATTCAGGGGGCACATAGTTGTCATCATACTCTTCTTCTTCGCCGTCTTCCATCATAACCCCTATTTCTCCGTGCCTCGTCCAAACATTATAGTGTGGCATGAAACCCTTGTAAAGCAGGTGGGAGTGAAGGATTTTTTCGGTTAGAGTAAGACATCGTATTCACACATTTAGTGCATGGACAACACATAAAACCATTCTGCTTGTTTGCCTCAGCCGCATTTAGAAACTCACGCACGCCCTTAATGTACTCGGAGGTGTGTCTGTCATCGTACATCCATTGCCGCTTCATCTGCGTGCATTATATATAATTAAGTGTGTCAAAAACCATTATAGAACATCATAAATAGATAATTAAGTGACCAAATGGATAAAAGTTCATCATGACATTAAAACCAAAGTACATACATATATAGTTCTCATCTAACAACATATAGCTCTCCATACACATCGAAACTATGTAAAACATTTCAACGCGAAAACAAATGCTATCATAATCGCAACCAAGGTAACAATTGATCCAACGGCATAATGATACCAAGCCTCGGTATTAATGGCATATTTTCTAATCTTTTTAATCTTCAACCGCATTGCATCCATCTTGATCTTGTGATCATCGACGACATCCGCAACATGCAACTCCAATATCATCTTCTCGTCCACAATTTTTTTTATTTTTTCCTTCAAGAATTTGTTTTCTTCTTCAACTAAATTTAACCTCTCGACAATAGGGTCCATCTTGATCTTGTGATCATCGATAACTTCCGCAACATGCAACTCCAATTCCATTTTCTCCTCCTCCATTTTTTCCATTTTTTTCTTTAACGAAATGTTTTCCTCTTCAACTAAATTTAACCTCTCCACAAGAGGGTCGGTTGGAATTTCCGGTTCAACTACCTCCTAGACATAATAAAACATCTATGCATGTCAGGTTGGTCGGCATAACTATCATAAGCACTAAAACAAATAGTTATAAATTAAAGATAATATACCACATCCGAATCGTAGACCGGACGAGGGCCCACGTGGGCGGATATCAAAACCATCGCATTATATAATAACAAGCAATAATAAACGTAAGAAAATTAGACAAATATCTATCTAAAGCAATAATAAAAGTAAGAAAAGCATGGACATAACAAGAGGCTCACCACGGTGGTGCCGGTGACGAGATCGGCGGGGGCGATCGACGGCGGCGAAGACGGGGACGGGACGTGACGGACCGCTAAACCTAGACAAATCTCGGAGAAAATAGAGCTTCGAGAGGAGAAAAGCTTAACTAGTGTGGCTCGGGCATTCCACCGAACACGTTGTGTGCATAGGAGGTGAGCTAGAGCACCACTAACCCCTCTCCCCCTCGGCCAGAAAAAAAAACAGAGCAGTGAGCTCTGCTCTTGAGTGAGGGGGTTTATATAGGCAACTCACTGGTCCCGGTTGGTGCTACAAACTGGGGCTAAAGGGGTGCCTTTGGTCCCGGTTCATAAAACAAACCGGGACCAATAGTGGTGGGCCAGGAGCAAGAGCCATTGGTCCCGGTTTTTAGCTCCAACCGGGACCAATAGGTCCAGACGAACCGGGACCAATGGCCCACGTGGCCCGGCCGGCCCCCTGGGCTAACGAACCGGGTCCAGTACCCCCATTGGTCCCGGTTCTAGATTGAACCGGGGCTAATGGGCTGGACCAATGCCCTGTTTTCTACTAGTGGTTGTACCTACCAATGGTGGTGTTCTTACATCATTCCCTTGTTGAAGGCATTGTTTGAACCTTGCTCGGACTTCCTCTCAGGGTGAAAAATCTAAGATTAACCCTTTGTGGGTGGATCTAGCGATGGCGGTGCTCGTGTGTCGTTCTCTTCTTGAAGGCGTCGTTGTTGAAGCACTTTCTACATGTCCGGGCACTGTCATCAGTGATGGCTGATGTTGTTGGTTATTGTTGCATATCATAGCTCACTACAAGATTTTGGAGTTCGTATTTTGTGTCTGTGTGCGCGCGCATTGGTGTTGGTTGTGTGCATCTTAGTTATGTAGAGGCCGGATGTAAGTCCATGATAATTTGTATTCTCTTCATGCGATATTATGAGTTAATAAAATACCCCTGTATCGAAAGACAAACTCCATTCTGGAGCCGAGTTGGACAACCAAAGAAAGAAAGAGTCTAAAACTAGCCGTGAAGACCTCAATAAAGAAATAGACAAGTGGACAATACTAGATCATTAAAAAGTAATTCGAGTTAAGACATTCTACGAAGGAATGAACAAATTACACTTGAATGCAAAAACACACCTTCGGCACTCATTGCTGTCTGATGGTCTCACGAGTCATGCAAGACAGTAACATGCAAAATCGCCTTACCCGTGTTGCCTCTATTGAGCTTGTTGTTGCAGGATTTCGACCACAACGACACTCATCGGTTGCCATTCTCCACCAGAAATGTTTATCGACTTCTGACCGATGACTACATCCACACACCATCGCCCTACTCATCTGTGTATTGCATGTACCTGTCAAGGTACAAATCTTTGGGCGGCTGCTCTCCGATGACCAACTAAACTCCAAGGTGAACCTATTCCACAAGGACTATCAAGGATGTGGCTCATATCATCCTCCACTATCCCACATGCTACACAAGTTCAGACTACGCTCGGCCTTGCGCCCACTTCCATCAACGACATTCGGGAGATTCCCATGTCGCTTAGTAGCAACCAATGTTGAGGATATCGCTTATCGTTATCGTCTCGGTTAGTTGAGGATTAGAGATTAATCGGAAATCGATCGATTAATTGATTTTATCGGTCGACCGTTAATCTGCCATTTTTTGCAAATCCATGGTTCCCAACACTAAAATATGCTATATCCAACACCAAAATAATATTGGATAGAAGTGTTATCTTGATTCCTAGTATTTGAACCGTCTTATAATGACAAACAAAATAGGACAATAGTACATATTGCAAAACAAGGTCCACAAAACACAAATAAACATACTTTTTGCAAACATAATGTTAGTAATATGCCCGATTTATCGGTAGATTCTCCATAAATCGCTTGTCAGAGTGATAAATCGTCCCAAACGATAAACGGTGAAGATAAGGCATAATCTTATCGGTCACCCCAAGAGTAGCGATTAATCGGACGATAAATCGCTGAATCGGAAGATTTATTGAACAGTGATAGCAACAACAACATTTGTCCCTGTATCGCGCTTTCCATCCCCTGAAAGGAAATTATTTCTAGAATCGCTATGGTCTTCCAAAATGAGGTTCGTTTGGTCGTGTGACCATTAAAAATACGGTAAATGATATTGCCCTTTGTACTGTTATATTTTTGGGTGCCTCAATACAAGGTCGACGGCATATCTTGGCGTCAATAACCCTCTTTTCGCACAAGTGCGAACCTATAAACTGTCACTTATGCCCCGCTTTGAGTAATGCATTTAGGTGGCCCAGTGATTGTTGAAAAGGAACACGCCTTTCTTCACACATAGTAATACTTAAATGACAAACATGAGTGAACAAAGAATGATACGCCGTCATGGCGCAAATGACAACATGGAAGCACGACATGTTTCATCCCCAACACAACACACACAAATCGAAATAAACACTCCGCAACTATGATTCGAGATGTCGACATCAAAGGCGTTAGGACCTATGATGGACACATCATCCATCCATGACCACAGAGCCCAACCATGCGTCTCTTAAGGGAAATAAATTGACTCCACCCCAACAGGAACGAAGGGAGTCCACATCACACTTGCCACATCTCCCCACTGCATAAATTCCGGACCAGAATGTGTACCGTCGCATGCGCAGTCCAGACGCTTCAACCGAATACCACCAAGCCGAGCAAGTGAGACAGGAGAATAGGAGGCGAAAAGTAAGGCGTCCTCTGCGCCTCGAGTTCCGCCGGCCAGATCCTCGCCTCTCTCTCCTCCGGGCGACCTCGCCGTCGTCGGGAGTGAGAGGGAGTCGACGATCTGGCCGGGCGGCCGATGTACAGTAAACTAGGATAGGTCTAGCTGGTAGTTTATCGGGCTGCTCCTCTGTCTCGTCGCCGGTGATGGACACAGCCATGAATAAAGTTTGCTCCGGTCTGTTCCTTGCCGCTTCGCCTCTTTCTTCGTTGACGGAGGTGACAGCGGATTTGGTAAAGCTGGGAGCTTTTTGGTGCTCGTTCTTCCTCGGGGGTCGGAGCTCTGGTTCGAGGGCTCCGTTGGCAGGGACGGCTGCAGCTCCTCAACTCCGGTTCCTCCACGGCGGAGCTTCTGGCGGTGTCATGGAGTTGGGAGATGCATCTTCCCACTGTCTCCTTGGAACGACGGGATCGGGTGTGGGTGGGCGAGATGGGCGGGACGATGGCGTCGATCTCGTCGCCCCTTTTTGTTCTCCAGCTTCTCCATCGGCTCGGTGGCGCCTCCTCCAGCGCCTTCGAGAGGCTGGGAGATCCTGTACAGGAGTTTCGTGGTCGGCGGTGGTCGTCTTTGTGGCAAGCTCGGCGGCCGGCGAGAGTGTTGGTTCTCCAGTGTGTGGTTGCTGGTCCGAGGCAGCAGCTCCGGCGACTCTCCTTCGACTTCGTCGGACGGAGGATCCGGTGCTGGGGCTGAGAGGCACGGGGATATACCGCGGTCGACGCGCCACATCGACAGTGCTTCGCCGTTCGCGGCGGGGATCTTCATCGACTCACAAAGCCGGATGCGGCGATGGTGCGTTCTCAGTTTTTGGGTTTGCGGAGGCCCTTGTCTTCTTCCGGTGGCTGTTTCGGCGGCGACGGTGGTCGACGGCGGGCATCGGTCGGTTTGCAGAGAAGACTCCCAAGGATCAGTTTGTATTTTCTTATTTTAGTGGGGCCTTTCTTGCAGTTGTACTGGGACACATGTACTCTCGCGGGTTCTCTGATCGTTTCTGCATGTATGCCACGTTTGGCCTAGTTTGTTTTAAGGAACATGCAGTAAATTTCTCAAAAAAAAAAAAACCCCGAGCAAGTGAGTGAGAGATCGGTACCGGTCAACTAAATTTGGATGGGCCCACTATATATCTTATTGGTGCGAAATCACTAGAATATGTGTGAAAAATCACAAAACTGACCCTTTATCCAAAGTTCAGCACAAAATGACCCCATTTTCAAAATATTTCATAAAATGGCCCTACCCGCATGACGCCCGCACCCGGGGCGCCATGCTAGATGCCATAACGCCCCGGTCAAAGGCGCTATACAGGTCACCGGTGACTTGCGTGACTTGCCACGTTGGCAGGGCCTGTCACCATGACGCCTGGGCCCAGGGCGCCATGCTCTATACCACGACGCCCTGGCCCGGGGCGCCATACCCCTTACCATATCGTCGGCCGAGCCCCTCTGCTCTCTGTTCGTTCTTTCTCTCCTTCCCCACTCCATGGCGCCCCTCAAATCGCCCCTCCCTTTCCCCACTCAAGAGTTGCGGATCTGAGCCGGCGATCGGTGGATCCGGTTGCCCTTTGAATCCTCAAGGTATTCTCCTCCTTTTCCCCTCTTTCTATTGGTTGAAATCTCTCCATTTGATTGAGTTGGGTGAAACCCTAGTTCATCTTTTTGTTGAAATGGATAGTGGATTTTGGTGTGATAATGTAGGGATTAGTGTGATTTAAAATATGTATGGCTTAGAATATGTATGCTATAGGATTTTATGAAAGTGCTAGGAACTTGGTTAGGATATGTACGCACATATATATGGTGTATGGAAGAATTAGTGCAAATATATGGTGTATGATATTGTAGAAAATTATATGCACATATATGATGTATGGAAGAAGAATTAGTGTAGAAATTTTGCACATGTATGTATGTTTTTGCACTAGTGCGGATATTTGCAAAGGGCCATTTGCATTTCTGTCCCTAACTTGAACCACCTAATTAGATATACCCCTAATTCGAAAGCCTGCTCAAAAATGCCCCTCCGCCGTCATGTGCCCTTATAGAAATGCCCCTCCGAGCCGTTTCCGTCCAGTCAAGGCTGTTTGACCGCTAACGTGTCGTTTCTTTCACATTTTTGCCCCTCCGTCCTTACCCATGGGCCCAACTAACCAGTTCACTCTCTCTCCCCCTCTTTCTTCTTCCTCGCGACGACAGGGGCATTTCTGAGCACACACTGGATCGGGCGATTCCGCGGTCGGGGAGAGAGGGGGCGGGTGAGGCAGGGCGTGGTGAGCGATGTGTTCGTCCGGCATGTCTTCTGCGAGCTCGTCGGTGGCCGCCAATGTAAGTTTCAGTGTTGATTTGGGGGAGATTTGGGCATGAGCAGGAATTAGGGTTCATCTTTTTTTGTGTTTTTTCTGCTGTTAGGTCGATGGTGAAGGGATAGTTCAGTTTGAATCGGAGTTTTACATCCCCGATCCGACATTCTGTGGCCTTGAGGTTCGGTCGACGCGGCGGTGCCCTAGCCATGGGCTTATTCCTGCTCGTCGCGTCGCCTGGGGAGGAGGAAGCTCCGGTAGAAGGTTTCTCGGCTGCCCTCTTGATGTAAGTGTTTGGCTGTTACTATTGATTCAATTTTGGTCTTTGTCCTCTTTGTCATTCGATCATTGATTTTGTAGCTTCCTGATGAATGTGACTGGGTTGTCTGGACTGACCCGCCACCGACCGAACGCGTTGCTCGTGCATTTGAGGAGCTTCATGCCGGATTGGAGAAGAGCTGGCTAAAAGCTCATGATTTAGAGAGGAGGATGATGTATCTAACCGAGAAGAACAAGAAACTGAAGATGAAGTTGAAGAAGAGGAATGAGCTTATGCAAGCTTGGGGATTTATCATAGTTCTTGGTATTAGCATTTTGGTCACATTTGTTTGTGGGTTGTCTAATAATCCATACTAAATGGATTTCTCTTTGTAGTGTATGCTGTGATGGAGCTTAGTTTGGGAATGTATTATCACCAGAACAATGTTGTGATTTAGGAATGTTGTGATGTTGCTAACTGGAAATGAATCAATAATATTGCTTGGCATATTGCTTTGAACAACAGGAGCAGCAGAAAAGCACGACGCCCTGGGTCAGGGCGCCATGCCTGTTGCAGGGCGTCGAGATGGTAAGGGGTATGGCGCCCCGGGCCAGGGCGTCGTGGTACAGAGCATGGCGCCCTGGGCCCAGGCGTCATGGTGACAGGCCCTGCCAACGTGGCAAGTCACGCAAATCATCGGTGACCTGTATGGCGCCTTTGACCGGGGCGTTATGGCATCTAGCATGGCGCCCCGGGTGCGGGCGTCATGCGGGTAGGGTCATTTTGTGAAATTTTTTGAAAATGAGGCCATTTTGTGCTGAACTTTGACCAAAGGGCCAGTTTTGTGATTTTTCACAGAATATGTATGTATTTTTTTTTTTAGAATCAGTACAGACGCAAGCGCTCATATACACGCGCATACACTCACCCCTATGAACGCACACACGCACACCCTACCCCTATGAGCACCTCCGAGAGACTGAGCCGGCATATCATCTTGAGATTTACGAAGTCATCGTAAGCACCTCGTCGTCGACGGGAACGTCTTCTCCCACTAAAAGCGCATCGCCGGAAATCCTGAAATAAATCCAGGAATAATGCGAGCACCAGGATTTGAACCCTGGTGGGTTGGGGATACCACTGTCCACCTAACCATCTCAACCACAGGTTGATTCGCAGAATATGTATGTATTTGTTACCATGCATTGGCAATTAGCTAGATAACATGCACATGATGCAATTCAAGTTACATTAACAAACAAACAAACAAATGATAGTCAACAAGGCACAACGAGCCGTCGATGTTGTGCAACCAATGACTATAGGCCTAGGGAGCCAAATTGATGCCATTCACACATGATGCACGTTAGCGCATACTATCACGGTCCTTCGTTTCCGTTGAGTCGTAGGGGCACTTAGGAGCGATCGAATCGCCCGCTCCAGGATGCTATAAAACCGACGACAACCCGTTATGTGCGATCCTACTTATAAATCATAAATATGAGTGAGCATGGCATGATGCACCGTCATGGCGCAACCGCGACATGCGAGTAGGGCATATTTCATCCCCAACACCATCCATGGGTGACCATGAAGCACAACCACTCTCTTCATTCCTTTATGTAAGGTGTATTGTTTTCAGCATGGTAACCAAGGCACTAATTATAGACAATTTAGGACGAAATTACCCCTTTCTAAATCATTTATTAGTGGCAAGTAAATTATTTAGGCTAGAAAAGAAAGAGATACACGTAATCCGGAAGGAGATAATTTCCTTTTTTTTCTTGTATCTACAAAAAGAGATACATGCAATCAGGTGAGACATACTTTCCTTTGTCTGCAGAGGAGTCCCGACGAGAAAAATAAATCCGCTCTCGCCCCGACAAGAATGGAAGGGAGTCCACATCACGCCTTCCACCCGCCCCCGCTTTCATAAATGCTGGGCCAGCACGTGTACCGTCGCGCGCCCACGTGCGACCATTTGCCTCAGCCGAACACCACCAGCTCGGTTGAGCAAGCGATCCGTTCTCATCAACTAAACTTGGAATCGGTGGTGCCGAATCATCGGAATATGTATGTCCCTGTGACAAGGCACAGACGGTCAGATAGCTAGACAACACATCATCCCTGATGCAATGCGAGGTACAGTAACAAACAAACAAACGATAGTCAACAAGGCACAACCAGACATTGTTGTTACGCAACCAATGACTATAGGCCTAGTTAGCCAAACTGATACCCATTCAGGCATGATGCACGTTAGCTCATACGATCATGATCCTTCTTTTTCGTTCGCTTGTAGGGGCAATTAGGGAGCGATCGAATCGACCGCTCCAGGATGCTACTGAACCGACGACAACCCATTATGCATGTTCTACTTATAAATCATAAATATGAGTGAACATGGCATGATGCATCCTCATGGCGCAACTTGCGACATGGGAGCATGGCATGTTTCATCCCCAACACTATCCATGGGTGACCATGAAGCATAACTACTCCCTCCATTCCTTTATGTAAGATGTAGTATTATTTTCAGCACGGTAACCAATGCACATAATTATAGACAATTTAGGACTAAATTACCCTTTTCTAAATCGTTTATTAGTGGCAAGTAAATTATTTAGGCTAGGAAAGAAAGAGATACACGCAATCAGGAGGGAGATAGTTTCCTTTTTTTTCTCTACAAGGAGAGATACACGTAATCGGGTGAGATATACTTTCCTTTTTCTGGAGGGGAGTCCCAACGAGAAAAATAAACCTACTCTCGCCCCAATGAGAATGGAGGGGAGTCCACGTCACGCCTACCACCCGCCCCGCCTCCATGAATACTAGGTCGGAACGTGTACCGTCGCGTGCTTCCATTTGCCTCAACCGAACACCACCATCCCGGTCGAGCAAGCGATCCACACCCATCAACTAAACTTGGAATCGTTGGTACAGAAACATTGAAATATGTATGTCTCCGTTACAAGGCACAAACAGTTAGCTAACCAACGCATAATCCATGATGCAATCCGAGGTACAGTAACAAACAAACGGGAGTCAACAAGGCGCAAGGAGACAACACATCATTATCTAACAATTAGCTAGATAATATGCACATGATGCAATCCGAGTTACATTAACAAACAAACAAATGATAGTCAACAATGCACAACCAGACATTGTTGTTACGCAACCAATGACTATAGGCCTAGTTAGCCTAACCGATGCCCATTCACTCATGATGCACCTTAGCTCATACGATGGTGATCCTTCTTTCTCGTTCGCTGGTAGGGGCAATTAGGAGCGATCGAATCATCCGCTCCAGGATGCTACAAAACCAACGACAACCCATTATGCACGTTCTACTTATAAATCACAAAATATGAGTGAACATGGCATGATGGACTGTCATGGCGCAACCGGCGACATGGGAGCACGGCATGTTTCATCCCCGACACCATCCATGGGTGACCATGAAGCACAACTACTCCCTCCATTCCTTTATGTAAGGTATATTATTATTTTCAGCACGGTAATCAAGGCACATAATTGTAGACAATTTAGGACGAAATTATCTCTTTCTAAATCGTTTATTAGTGGCAAGTAAATTATTTAGGTTAGGAAAGAAAAAGATACACGCAATCAGGAGGGAGATAGTTTCCTTTTTTTTCTTTACAAGGCGAGATACATGCAATCGGGTGAGAGATACTTTCTTTTTCTGGAGGAGAGGTCCAACGAGAAAAATAAATCTGCTCTAGCCCCAACGAGAATGGAAGGGAGTCCACGTCACGCCTTTCACCCGCCCCGCCTCCATGAATACTGGTCCGGAACGTGTACCTTCGCGCATTCGCGTGCTTCCATTTGCCTCGGCCGAACACCACCAGCCCGGTCGAGCAAGCGATCCGCACCCGTCAATTAAACTTGGAATCATTGGTGCAGAAACATTGAAATATGTATGTCTCCGTTACAGGGCATGTACAGTTAGCTAACCAACGCATCATCCATGATGCAATCCGAGATACAGTAACAAACAAACGGGAGTCAACAAGGCGCAACGAGACGCCGTCGTGGCTTGCGGACGACTACGGGACGTGAGCGAAGCATGCCACCGGATGAGCGGAGCCAGAACATCAAAGGCGTTGGGGCCCTACCCAGACCCAACCCAAGACGGCCACGCCGGAGAGACATGTGCAACGACACACCCATCCGCCCAACCAAGCAGGCCATGAGGCCCAACTACGAAGGCACATAACTATAGACAATTTAGGATGGAATTACCCTTTTCTAAATCGTTTATTAGTGGCAAGTAAATTATGTAGGCTAGTAAAGAAAGAGATACACGTAATTAGGAGGGAGATAATTTCCTTTTTTTCTTGTATCTACAAGGCGAGATACATGCAATCAGATGAGAGATACTTTCCTTTTTCTGGAGGGGAGTCCCAACGAGAAAAATAAATATGCTCTCGCCCCAACGAGAATGTAGGGGAGTCCACATCATGCCTTCCGCCGGCCTCCGTTGGGCCGGAATGTGTATGGTCGCGCGCTTGCGCGTGTCCATTTGCCTCGGCCGAACACCACAGTCCGATCGAACAAGCAATCCGCACCCGTCAAGTAGGCTTGGAATCGTTGGTGCCGAATCATCGGGATATGTATGTCCTAGTTACAAGACACTGTTAGTTAGCTAGACAACACATCATCCCTGATGCAATGCGAGGTACAGTAACAAACAAACGGGAGTCAACAAGGCGCAAGGAGACAACACATCATTATCTAACAATTAGCTAGATAATATGCACACGATGCAATCCAAGTTACATTAACAAACAAACAAACAATAGTCAACAAGGCACAGCCAGACGTTGTTGTTGCGCAACCAATGACTAGTACTCCCTCCGTTTCTTAATATAAGGTGTATTATTTTTTCAAAAAGTCAAACTTCTCTAAGTTTGACCAAGTTTATAGGCAAAAATATCAATATCTAGAATACCAAATCAGTATCACTGGATTCATCATGAAATACATTTTTCCATTTTATATAATTAGTATTATAAATCTTTATATATTTTGCTGCAAAGTTGGTCAAACATAGACACCAGTTGATTTTTTGAAAAACTAATATACCTTACATTTAGGAACGGAGGGAGTATATGCCTAGTTAGCCAAACTGATGCCCATTCACGCATGATGCACGTTAGCTCATACGATAGCTATCCTTCTTTTCGTTCACTCGTATGGGCAATTAGGAGCGATCGAATCGTCCGCTCCAGGATGCTATAGAACCTACCACAACCCGTTATGCGTGTCCTACTTACAAATCACAAATATGATTGAACATGGCATGAAGCACCGTCATGGCGCGACCGACGACATGGGAGCACGGCATGTTTCATCCCCAACACCATCCATGGGTGACCATGAAGCACAACGACTTCCTCCATTCCTTTATGTAAGGTGTAATATTATTTTCAGGACGGTAATCAAGACACATAATTATAGACAATTTAGGATGAAATTACCCCTTTCTAAATCGTTTATTAGTGGCAAGTAAATTATTTAGGCTAGGAAAGAAAGAGATACACGGAATCAGAAGGGAGATAGTTTCCTTTTTTCTCTACAAGGAGAGATAAATGCAATCGGGTGAGAGATACTTCCTTTTTTTGAAGGGGAGTCAATAAATCTGCTCTCGCCCCACCGAGAATGAACGGGAGTCCACGTCACACCTTCCACCCGCCCTCGCATCCATGAATGCTGGGACGGAACGTGTACCTTCGCGCGCTCGCGTGCTTTCATTTGCCTTGGCCGAACACCACCAATCTGGTCGAGTACACTAGTAGATAAAGGGTCATCAGACCCGGTTCGTTTGGGCCTTTAGCCCCGGTTCCTGAACCGGGACAAGAGGGTCGGTACTAATGCTCTGACCCTTTAGTCCCGGTTCAATCCAGAACCGGTTCTTTATATATACAGAGAGAAGTAATATCGATCACCTCTCCTTCTCCGAGAGATTGGTCGAACAACAAGTTCTCGTATATCTATCCGACACTACCGGGTACATATATACAATAATTATCTCTTACAAATATAATCTCCTGTCATATGGATGCATGGTCCACATAGTATTCTCCGTCTTCAGCGATCACGTGTTCAAGGAAGAATGCCGCCAATTCCTCTTGAATTGCTCACAGACGATCTGGTGTTAGGAGTTCATCCCGCATCCGAAACATCTAATTTGAAGTAGGGGGTCAATACATGAAATGATGCTATAAATTTGTGAATATTATTGATTTCTTACGCACTTCAAATTGTGCTTCAGTGTAGCCCCGCTCACAGGTCGTGTGGCGGATGGACTCGCAAATGTAGTATCCACAGTAATCATTCCCGGGTTCCTGCCACAACCACTTTACAAGAAATAGAGGTCAATCAAACTGATAAGCAAGAATGCCAAATTGGTATTGATGAAACTAGCGCTTGAATCAAGATATAGGAGATGCGCGCGCGGAACATGCTACTATATAGTTCTTACTTTCGGGTATCTAAATTCTAGCTTCTTTGGCAGTCCCGGAGCTTTTTTCGTGAATTTTCTCCAAACCCTGCCAGACAAAGAAAACAATTAGTTGATATCAGAAATGAAGTTGCTGATATATATGCATGGTGGATAATATTGATCGATTTAACTTACCTGACGAGCATTTGAGTCATGTCCGCATACTCCTCGGGATCTTTACGTTTAGAGTCCAAGACAGTTACTACTCCCTTCTCAAGCTTAATCTCTAAGAGAATATAGTGGAAGCTGCGCACGCATGCATGAACTCATCAATTACATCACTATAACCTTGACTGATATATAAGGGAAACCAAATATGCACAAGACAGTAACACTCACTTGAAGTTGTAAGGAAAGAATATTATATCTTTGTTTTCATTTACCACCAACGATCGTAGCAAGTTGGTCTCGGTATCGTCGGGACGCAATTTAACCTCGGTTGCATCTATGAGGTATGTGTTAACGAACCCAATATCACCTACTTGTCTTTTCTTCAATTCGACGATCTTCAATCTGCATAATATAGTGAGGATAATTATAAATACATGCAATGAAGATCAGCTATATATATAGAGAGACTTAATGACAGAAGTAATACTACTTACAGACAGTAGTAGGTGACCGTTGCTTTATCGAGGGCCAATTGATTGAAAAACTGATAGAACTCCTCAAATGGAACAGGAAACAGTTCAATTCCAACGAGGTCATGCTCCGGTTTAACTCTCAAATACAAGCTATCCCTCCCCCCAGACTCTCTGGAGATTTTCAAGTACCAATCATGCAATCTTCGCATATTCGTTGATAGAGATCTTTCATTTTTGACGAGAGGCTTTTTGTACTCGTATCTTTCTATCTGCACGTCCAAGAAATCATATTGTACATCGTCGGACACGTAATCTGCAAGATTGGTATAACCGGGCACCATCCTCGGATCATTAGCGACCATGTCGCTAGACACCTTGAGCGGGGGGCACGATTGGTCCGCTTGTTCGCCGAGCTGGGCAATTTGTTTCCTAGCTCGTCCTTCCGCTAACCTTTGATCACTTTTAGTACTTCCCGACCGCTTCGCTGCTTGATATGACTTTTGAATCATGCGGTCATAGTTGTCCTGCGGCTTACTTTTTGCTGGTTGCTTCAGGGCAGCAAGAGTGCGCTTTGCTTTCACCGCATCTATCTTCTCCTCCGGAGGTGGATGTCTCTGTGCTTTCAACCCTTCAAGCCAGTCCTTCACTTCGCCTTGAGCGATCTTCGTGTTTTCCTCGTCGGACCTCTCGTACGGTAACTTCTCTAGAGGCGTGAGAGAAGGACCGAATCTGCATCGCCTCCCGCCTCTGGTTGTACTGCTAGACGTCGCCGGACCAGACGAAGCGGCTGTCTTCTTTCCTTGCTTATGCGTCGAAGGAGGAGCAGCCGGAGCGGCGGCAGGTCTCTTCCGTCCTTGCTGACTAGGCGGAGAAGGAGGAGCAGGCTGGCTGCTCGGGCGCGCCGGCGCAGCTGGCGAAGGAGGCGGAGTGCCGCCACGCGCCGGAGAAGGAGCCGGAGTGCCCTGATCGTCACTCGCCGGAGGAGGAGGCGGTGGAGGAGGCGGTGGAGGAGGCGGAGTGCCCTAACTCGCCGGAGGAGGAGGAGGCGGAGGCGTCCAGTTGATAATGTTGATGAGGTCCTTCCGCCATAGGCATGGAGTCTTCAGTGAAGAACCCAGCCGAGTCTCCCCTTCACCGGTAGGGTGGTCAAGCTAGAGCTCCTCAAATCCCTCCGTTATTTCATCCACCATCACCCTAGCATATCCTTCTGGAATCGGCCGGCAGTGAAAAGTGTCGCCGGGTCCAGAAGGATAAACAGAGCCAGCAACCGCCTTGACCTTCAGATTCATCCACTGCGCCATAAGGTGGCAATTTTGTGCCTCCGTGATAGCATCCACGGGATACCTGGCAGTAGCCGTCAAGACAGGTTCTGGCTGAAGCAGCTCGGTGGAAGCCACGCTGCTTCTCCACTGAGATGGCGGGGTAGCTTCGGGGGAAGCTTCGGCAATTCTTTTGTCCCGATTTGCTTCCCGTTCCTCTATCGCTTGTATTCTGGCCCGCAGCGCCTGCATTTCGGTCAGCTCCATTTTCTTCCTCCTGTCGTGGCATTTGTAGCCGCCTGCGTCCGAAAACCCAGCACGCCACGGAAGGGAGCTTGGCGTGCCTCGTGTCCATCCAGGGTGCTCAGGATTCCCGAGGGCCATTGTCAGCTCGTCGTTCTCTCTGTCGGGGAAGAACGTCCCTTCATGCGCTGCTTTGATATACTGCCGCATCTTCCTGAGTGGTGTTTCCAATTGCTTGTCCGTCCAAATGCACCACCCTGATACGGGGTCCAAGGTTCCGCCAGCCCCGAAGAACCAAGTCCGACAACGGTCTGGCCAGTGCATTGTTGATACGTCCAAAACGTATCTATAATTTCTGCTTGCTCCATGCCACTTTTGGGTGATATTGCTATGATATTCATACACTTCCATACACTTTTGATCATATTTGGACTAACTTACTAATCCAGTGCACCCCAGTGCCAGTTTCTGTTTTCGGCTGTTTTTGTATTTTAGGTTTTCACGTTTCGAGTACTGCCCAGAAAAATATATAAAAAATCAGCGAACCGGAAACAACACTGCGTCCGAAGGGCAGCCT
>LR738714.1:738859614-738875642 GCA_902687465.1 Secale cereale | reverse complement strand
GTGGGCGCCCCCCCCCCCCCCAGGGCCGCGCCGGGGGGGCGCCTGGGCCCCCCGAGGCTCCCCCGGTGTCCTACTTTGGCATATATTTAAAGGGTTCCCCGTAACCCTCAGAAGAGGACTTCTTTTCGCGATCCCATCTCTGTTCCGCCGCCGCCGCCGCTTCCAAGATCGGGAGCACCAGGAGAACTCTTCCCGGCACCCTGCCGGAGGGGAGGATCACCACCGAGAGCTTCTCCACCACCATGGACGCCTCCCGGATGACTCGTGAGTAGTCTCCCTTGGACCATGAGTCCATGACCAGTAGCTATGTGATGTTCTCCTCCCGTTCTTGTGCTTCACTAATTAGTCCTCGTGAGCTGCCCTACATGATCGAGGCACCTATGTAATCCTTATGTTGTTGCTATGTTGAGTTTGCTGGGATCCAATGGATTATGAGATTATGTTCAGATTGATCTTGAGTAATATATTTGATTCACCTCTTTTATATTTTAGTTCATAAGTAATTCTTGCATGTTCTCCGTTGTTATTTATTGCTTTGGCCGAGTAATAGGTAGTGACTCCAAGAGGGAACGTTATGCTCGATTGTGGGTTCATGCCCCTCGATGACTAGCTTGAGTGACAGAAACATGAGTCTAGGGGATGTGATGTTGCCACAAGGGGGAAAACAACGGTGCTTGTGCCCGCGGGTGCAAGGATTGTTTACTTTACGCAAAGTTCTTTTAATGCAGTTGTCTGTTGCATTGAGTTTACACTATGGGTGGGACTCGCAACTTAATACCAGCGAGATGTTCTGGATAGATATCTCAAGGTGGATGATTAGTAGTAGATATTGATGGATTTCGGTCTACTTACCTCGGCGTACCGCCCATGCTTTGAACCTCAACCTTTCTTGCAATGTAATCAACATTTGTATGCGCTCGTGGGTCCTGTCAATTGCCCAGCTGTAATTTGTTTACCTCGCATAGCTATTTTATCGTCTTTTGGGAGAGAGACATCACTAGTGAACATCATGTGACTCCGGTCCATATTACCATCATTGATCACATACACTATTTACTTTTTGCTATTTTATTTACTATTGCAAAACACTATCTATCACTACTATCATATTGCTTTTAACCCTTTGTGAACTACAAGGCCGGAGAGATTGACAACCTCTCTGTACTCGTTGGGAGCAAAGTTATTTGTATCTGTGTGCAGGTCCACGTTGATTGCTAATTGCGCCGTTAGCAGTTGACACCTACTTGTTGAACCTAGGAGTCTCTGGGGATTCGATCCTTGGCATCTTTGCTAGGGGAAAACACTTCTACTTACTGCATCTTACACCTTCCACTTGGGGTAACCAACGAGGGGTTCGAGGCCCATCAAGGAGTATTTTCTGGCGCCGTTGCCGGGGACTCCACTCTTCAGGATAGGGGAGTTGCATGCTATCTTTTACCTTTGCTTTTTAGTCTTGTTAGTTTACCTTTCATTTTTCTTTATGTATTTCACTAGTTATGCTTATGGACAACCCTATTATTGGATCGCTGCTTGCGGGAAGACGCCCCACACCTGTGGTGGTTGATCCTCCCCCTACTGAAATTGTGCCTTATAAAATACCAGCTGGTATTATCAATTATGTTTTGGCTAATCGTTACGCAGGAGACAGACATCCCGGTGAACACTTGCTATATCTGTCACAACTGTGTTCATTATTTAAGCTTGCACGTGTATCGAGGGAGTTTGTCATGAGGAAATTGTTTGTCGTATCACTTATAGATAAAGCTTCAGATTGGTATGGGCTTCTCGATAACTCACACTTGCTGGACTGGCAGGAGCTTATGTCTCTCTTTTATACTAAGTTTTATCCTCTTCATGATGCTTATGTGGAGAGTAAGAGTACCTATTTGCATGTGGATCATGGTAACAATGCTTTATGTGATGCTTATATTGTTGAGTTTACTCGTGATCCCACTGAAAATTATTATGAGAAGGGAACATATGCTTATAGATATTTCAATAATATTAAGTTCCCCCTCTTTATGTTGAAAGTTTTGAAGCTGCACTTGTTTTGTCTTCCTATGCTTATTGCTTTGTGCTTCAATGAATTATTCTATTGCAATATTCCTATGCATAGGAAGCATGTTAGGCTTAAATGTGTTTGGTATTTGCTTCCTGATGCTCTCTTTTTGTTCTTCAGCTCTTATTCTTACGAGAGCATCATTAAAGTCTTATGCCTAGCTTAAAGGCATAAAAGAAAGCGCTTTTGGGAGGCAGCCCACATGAATAAATTTTTTGCTTTTGTTGTGTCTTGATGTTGTTTACTGCTGTAGCATCATCATTGTATCTTTGCTTTTCATATTTGTGCCAAGTATAGCCTCTGATTGCTAGAAAGTTCAAAAGTTGTGAGGTGCTGTCCAGGAAACAGATTCTGTCCTTGGATAAAAAAATTCGTATAAAATCACCAGATCATCTTTTTGGTCTGAATTTTTTCGACAGTGTTCTCTATATAATTGTATTTCGTGTGTCAGTTCTAAGTTTTTTGATTTGAGTTGCAGAAGTATCCCGAACAGGTCAATTACTGCCTGCTGTTCTGTTTTTCACAGATTCTGTCCTGTTTTGCCTTACCTTCACTTTGCAAATTGAGAACTTGCTTTTTCTTTGCAAAAACCTTTTGGCAATCTTGAGAAACAGTAGAACTTCAAGAATATCCTTATTTCGATCAAGGTATAATTATTTTATTAAGGGTACTAACCTCGCTAATCAGATTATGATGAGTTATGTATGAAGGGAGTTTTCAAGTGTGCGAGGGAAGATGATAAAAAGATTCAAGAGTGTCAAAGCGCTCAAGCTTGGGGATGCCCCCGTGCACCCCCAAGAAATATTCAAGGAGACTCAAGCGTCTAAGCTTGGGGATGCCCCCGTGCATCCCCTTCTCCATCAACATTATCAGTTCGTCTTTCGTTCCACTATATTTTTATCACTTCATGTGTTATGTGCTATGCTTGGAGCGTCTTGCTTTTAGTTTTCTTTTTAGTTTTTCATAACGAGTCGGAACTCAGCATTCCTTTATGTGGGAGAGAAACACACTCCAACTCTACCTAGAACATTACATAGAATTTTCATGTCTATCTACGTTGTGTGTGTTCTTTGTCTTTAAATAGCTACTATCATACTCTGCTCTTAGTATTCATGCTTATCTTTTCAAGAGCTTTTATTTAGTTGGTTGCTTGAACTCTCTTTAATTACCATGCTCATCTTATTAAGAGAGTTTGCTTCCGTTGCATGGGTTAATGTGTCTATGATAAAGATGCTACTTGCATGATGGTGCTTATTAGTTCAGGTTTTCTTATGGTTAATCTCAAATAGCTGGGGGGTTCCCAATGTGTTATTGGAGTACCAACTTGGTTTGTTTGCCTATGATGTGGTATGGTTTAGTAATATCTTCCTTCGAGAATTTATTTTGATTGACTTGGCGTATGCTCACGCATATTCAAGACTGTAAAGAAAGTCTGTCAAGCCTTGATGATCTTTTGTTTCTGAGTAGCGATATAACTACCATGCCTGATTCAATATTGCTTTGTCGCTCTGCATGATTATGACCGTCATGGCTCTCTTAGTTGGTCGCTCCCAGTCTTTTGCTAACCTACACCTGCACTAAGCAAATTAACCATGCAGTACATAGCTCATGGGAAAGTAGCCTTAAAACTATTGTGGTAAAGAATATGTTGCCTATGTATCTTATTTCTTATGAGTTGCTTGCTGAGCGGTAACCATGTTTCTGGGGACACCATCAACTATCACACTTTTGTTGAATATCATGTGAGTTGCTATGCATGTTCGTCTTGTCTGAAGTAAGGGTGATTTACCGTGGGTTGAATAACTATGCATATTGTTAGAGAAGAACATTGGGTCGCCAACCAAAGCCATGCATCATGGTGGAAGTTTTAGCTTGGACCTTAATCCTCAATCTCTCATGAGAATATGCTTATGCATTAAAGAGGAGTCCATCATCTATTTTCTATGTTGTCTCGGTATGGATGTCCTCAAGTTGAGATTTATCAAAAACGAGAAATCAAATGCGATCTATCTCCTTGGACCTTTGTACAGGTGGCATAGAGGTACCCCTTTGTGACACTTGGTTAAAACATATGCAATGCAATGATAACCCATGGGGATCCGAGCTAATTAGGACAAGGAGCGAGCACTATTAGTATTCGATGCATGAGGCTTGCAACTTATAGGATGTTTTATACATGACACATATGAAGTACTACTACCGTTGACACAATTGCTTCCATGTTTCAAAATAAAAAGCTCTAGCACTTCAAGCACCAACTACTGAGAGCATGATTGTCATTCTGAGTGTAATGTGCATTGTCCCAAAGTAGCATTGTCTTTTGCATGATTGTGATATCATTTATTCTGAAATGATTGTATCTAGTCATCACTTAAACCTTGAAGGTGCCCTTGCATTTATGTTTTGCATCACTAAAGGAGGCAATCTAGATATCACTTGATCATATTTGCACATCATGTTCATTGCAAATCTTTTTGATGTTTCAGTTTCATGTTGTAAAACTTTCGGTCATTTGTGATTTTCTCTTGAGACAACTTAATTACTTTAGAATCATTGTCTCAGTAAGCTTTTGTCATATGTCTATGAGAAAGTCCTATATGGTTAATAGCATGTCACCACAGAAATTATTCTTATTATCATTTACCTACTCGAGGACGAGCAGGAATTAAGCTTGGGGATGTTGATACGTCCAAAACGTATCTATAATTTCTGCTTGCTCCATGCCACTTTTGGGTGATATTGCTATGATATTCATACACTTACATACACTTTTGATCATATTAGGACTAACTTACTAATCCAGTGCACCCCAGTGCCAGTTTCTGTTTTCGGCTGTTTTTGTATTTCAGGTTTTCACGTTTCGAGAACTGCCAAGAAAATTCCAGAAAAATTATATAAAAAATCAGCAAACCGGAAACAACACTGCGTCCGAAGGGCAGCCTGGGGGGGCACAGGGGCTCCAGGCGCCCTGTGGGCGCGCCCCCCTGGGCCGCGCCGGGGGGGGGCGCCTGGGCCCCCCGAGGCTTCCCCGGTGCCCTACTTTGGCATATATTTAAAGGGTTCCCTGTAACCCTCAGAAGAGGACTTCTTTTCGCGATCCCATCTCTGTTCCGCCGCCGCCGCCGCTTCCAAGATCGAGAGCACCAGGAGAACTCTTCCCGGCAACCTGCCGGAGGGGAGGATCACCACCGGGAGCTTCTCCACCACCATGGACGCCTCCCGGATGCCTCGTGAGTAGTCTCCCTTGGACCATGAGTCCATGACCAGTAGCTATGTGATGTTCTCCTCCCGTTCTTGTGCTTCACTAATTAGTCCTCGTGAGCTGCCCTACATGATCGAGGCACCTATGTAATCCTTATGCTGTTGCTATGTTGAGTTTGCTGGGATCCGATGGATTATGAGATTATGTTCAGATTGATCTTGAGTAATATATTTGATTCACCTCTTTTATATTTTAGTTCATAAGTAATTCTTGCATGTTCTCCGTTGTTATTTATTGCTTTGGCCTAGTAATAGGTAGTGACTCCAAGAGGGAACATTATGCTCGATTGTGGGTTCATGCCCCTCGATGACTAGCTTGAGTGACAGAAACATGAGTCTAGGGGATGTGATGTTGCCACAAGGGGGAAAACAACGGTGCTTGTGCCCGCGGGTGCAAGGATTGTTTACTTTACGCAAAGTTCTTTTAATGCAGTTGTCTGTTGCATTGAGTTTACACTATGGGTGGGACTCGCAACTTAATACCAACGAGATGTTCTGGATAGATATCTCAAGGTGGATGATTAGTAGTAGATATTGATAGATTTCGGTCTACTTACCTCGGCGTACCGCCCATGCTTTGAACCTCAACCTTTCTTGCAATGTAATCAGCATTTGTATGCGCTCGTGGGTCCTGATGGGCCTCGAACCCCTCGTTGGATTACCCCAAGTGGAAGGTGTAAGATGCAGTAAGTAGAAGTGTTTTCCCTTAGCAAAGATGCCAAGGATCGAATCCCCAGAGACTCCTAGGTTCAACAGGTAGGTGTCAACTGCTAACGGCGCAATTAGCAATCAACGTGGACCTGCACACAGATACAAATAACTTTGCTCCCAACGAGTACAGAGAGGTTGTCAATCTCTCCGGCCTTGTAGTTCACAAAGGGTTAAAAGCAATATGATAGTAGTGATAGATAGTATTTTGCAATAGTAAATAAAATAGCGGAAAGGTAAATAGTGTATGTGATCAATGATGGTAATATGGACCGGAGTCACATGATGTTCACTAGTGATGTCTCACTCCCAAAAGACGATAAAACAGCTATGTGAGGTAAACAAATTACAGCTGGGCAATTGACAGGACCACGAACGCAAACCAATGCTGACTACATTGCAAGAAAGGTTGAGGTCCGAAGCATGGGCGGTACGCCAAAGTAAGTAGACCGAAATCCATCAATATCTACTACTAATCATCCACCTTGAGATATCTATCCAGAACATCTCGCTGGTATTAAGTTGCGAGTCCCACTCATAGTGTAAACTCAATGCAACAGACAACTGCATTAAAAGAACTTTGCGTAAAGTAAACAATCCTTGCACCCGCGGGCACAAGCACCGTTGTTTTCCCCCTTGTGGCAACAACACATCCCCTAGACTCATGTTTCTGTCACTCAAGCTAGTCATCGAGGGGCATGAACCCACAATCGAGCATAACGTTCCCTCTTGGAGTCACTACCTACTACTTGGCCAAAGCAATAAATAACAACGGAGAACATGCAAGAATTACTTATGAACTAAAATATAAAAGAGGTGAATCAAATATATTACTCAAGATCAATCTGAACATAATCTCATAATCCATCGGATCCCAGCAAACTCAACATAGCAACAGCATAAGGATTACATAGGTGCCTCGATCATGTAGGGCAGCTCACGAGGACTAATTAGTGAAGCACAAGAACGGGAGGAGCACATCACATAGCTACTGGTCATGGACTCATGGTCCAAGGGAGACTACTCACGAGTCATCCGGGAGGCGTCCATGGTGGTGGAGAAGCTCCCGGTGGTGATCCTCCCCTCCGACAGGGTGCCGGGAAGAGTTCTCCTGGTGCTCCCGATCTTGGAAGCGGCGGCGGCGGCGGAACAGAGATGGGATCGCGAAAAGAAGTCATGTTTCAAGGGTTACGGGGAACCCTTTAAATATATGCCAAAGTAGGGCACCGGGGGGCTCTCGGGGGGCCGAGGCGCCCCCCCGGCGCGGCCCAGCGGGGGGGGGGGGCGCCCACAGGGCGCCTGGAGCCCCTGTGGCCCCCCCAGGCTGCCCTTCGGAAGCAGTGTCGTTCCCGGATCGCTGATTTTTTATATAATTTTTCTGTATTTTTCTGGGCAGTTCTCGAAACGTGAAAACCTGAAATACAAAAACAGCCGAAAACAGAAACTGGCACTGGGGTGCACTGGATTAGTAAGTTAGTCCAAATATGATCAAAAGTGTATGGAAGTGTATGAATATCATAGCAATATCACCCAAAAGTGGCATGGAGCAAGCAGAAATTATAGATACGTTTTGGACGTATCAACATCCCCAAGCTTAATTCCTGCTCGTCCTCGAGTAGGTAAATGATAACAAGAATAATTTCTGTGGTGACATGCTATTAACCATATAGGACTTTCTCATAGTCATATGACAAAAGCTTACTGAGACAATGATTCTAAAGTAACTAAGTTGTCTCAAGAGAAAATCACAAATGACTGAAAGTTTTACAACATGAAACTGAAACATCAAAAAGAATTGCAATGAACATGATGTGCAAATATGATCAAGTGATATCTAGCTTGCCCCCTTTAGTGATGCAAAAATAAGTGCAGGGGCACCTTCAAGGTTTAAGTGATGACTAGATACAATCATTTCAAAATAAACGATATCACAATCATGGAAAAGACAATGCTACTTTGGGACAATGCACATTACACTCAGAATGACAGTCATGCTCTCAGTAGTTGATGCTTGAAGTGCTAGAGCTTTTTATTTTGAAACATGGAAGCAATTGTGTCAACGGTAGTAGTACTTCATATGTGTCATGCATAAAACATCCTATAAGTTGCAAGCCTCATGCATCGAATACCAATAGTGCTCGCTCCTTGTCCTAATTAGCTCGGATCCCCATGGGTTATCATTGCATTGCATATGTTTTAACCAAGTGTCACAAAGGGGTACCTCTATGCCACCTGTACAAAGGTCCAAGGAGATAGATCACATTTGATTTCTCGTTTTTGATAAATCTCAACTTGAGGACATCCATACCGGGACAACATAGAAAATAGATGATGGACTCCTCTTTAATGCATAAGCATATTCTCATGAGAGATTGAGGATTAAGGTCCAAGCTAAAACTTCCACCATGATGCATGGCTTTGGTTGGCGGCCCAATGTTCTTCTCTAACAATATGCATGTTAATTCAACCCACGGTAAATCACCCTTACTTCAGACAAGACGAACATGCATAGCAACTCACATGATATTCAACAAACAGTTGATGGCGTCCCCAGAAACATGGTTACCACTCAGCAAGCAACTCATAAGAAATAAGATACATAAGCAACATATTCTTTACCACAATAGTTTTTAGGCTACTTTCCCATGAGCTATGTATTGCATGGTTAATTTGCTTAGTGCAGGTGGAGGTTGGCAAAAGACTGGGAGCGACCAACTAAGAGAGCAATGACGGTCATAATCATGCAGAGCGACAAAGCAATATTGAATCAGGCATGGTAGTTATATCGCTACTCAGAAACAAAAGATCATCAAGGCTTGACAGACTTTCTTTACAGTCTTGAATATGCGTGAGCATACGCCAAGTCAATCAAAATAAATTCTCAAAGGAAGATATTACTAAACCATACCACATCATAGGCAAACAAACCAAGTTGGTACTCCAATGACACATCGGGAACCCCCCAGCTATTCGATATTAACCATAAGAAAACCTGAACTACTAAGCACCATCATGAAAGTAGCATCTTTATCATAGACACATTAACCAATGCAACGGAAGCAAACTCTCTTAATAAGGTGAGCATGGTAATTAAAGAGAGTTCAAGCAACCAACTAAATAAAAGCTCTTTGAAGAGATAAGCATGAATACTAAGAGCAAAGCACGATAGTAGCTATTAAAAGATAAAGAACACACACATCATAGATAGACATGAAAATTCTATGTAATGTTCTAGGTAGAAGTGGAGCATGTTTCTCTCCCACATAAAGTAATGTTGGGTTCCGACTCGTTATGAAAAACTAAAAGGAAAACTAAAAGCAAGACGCTCCAAGCACAGCACATAACACATGAAGTGATAAAAATATAGCGGAACGAAAGACGAACTGATAATGTTGATGGAGAAGGGGATGCACGGGGGCATCCCCAAGCTTAGACGCTTGAGTCTCCTTGAATATTTCTTGGGGTGCACGGGGGCATCCCCAAGCTTGAGCGCTTGACACTCCTGAATCTTTTTATCATCTTCCCTCGCACACTTGAAAACTCCCTTCATACATAACTCATTCATAATCTGATTAGCGAGGTTAGTACCCTTAATAAAATAATTATACCTTGCTGGAAATAAGGATATTCTTGAAGTTCTACTGTTTCTCAAGATTGCCAAAAGGTTTTTGCAAAGAAAAAGCAAGTTCTCAATTTGCAAAGTGAAGGTAAGGCAAAACAGGACAGAATCTGTGAAAAACAGAACAGCAGGCAGTAATTGACCAATTCGGGATACTTCTGCAACTGAAATCAAAAAACTCAGAACTGACGCACGAAATACAATTATATAGAGAACGCTGTCGAAAAAATTCAGACCAAAAAGATGATCTGATGATTTTATACGAATTTTTCTATCTGAGGACAGAATCTGTTTTCTGGACAGCACCTCACAACTTTTGAACTTTCTAGCAATCAGAGGCTATACTTGGCACAAATATGAAAAGCAAAGATACAATGATGATGCTACAGCAGTAAACAACATCAAGACACAACAAAAGCAAAAAAATTATTCATGTGGGCTGCCTCCCAAAAGCGCTTTCTTTTATGCCTTTAAGCTAGGCATAATGCAAAGATCAAGTTTTATCAAGAGTAAAGGAATAGCTAGCCCGTGCAACGGACTCAAAAGGTAACTTGACCTTCTTACGAGGGAAGTGTTCCATCCCTCTCTTGAGAGGAAACTGAAATTTTATATTACCCTCTTTCATGTCAATGACAGCACCAACGGTGCGCAAAAAGGGACGTCCCAAAATAATTGGACATGAAGGATCACATTCAATATCCATAATAGTGAAATCAACGGGCACATAATTATCATTGACAACAATAAGAACATCGTCGATCCTCCCTAAAGGTTTCTTTATGGAAGAATCAACGAGACGAACACCAAAAGAACAAGAATCATAAGGTTGCAATTTAAGCATATCATATATCCTTTTGGGCATAACAGAGGTACTAGCACCAACATCACATAATGCATAACAAGAGAAGTCATTCAAATAAATTTTTATCATAGGATCCCAACCATCCTCTAGCTTTCTAGGTATGGAGGCTTCTACTCTAAGTTTCTCCTCCCTAGCTTTGATGAGAGCATTAGTGATATGCTCTGTGAAGGCAAGGTTAAGCGTGCTAGTGCGGGGATCTCTAGACATCTTGTGAAGGAAATCAATAACTTTGGTAAGAGTGCAATTATCAAAATCAAGGTCACGAGCATCAAGTAAAGTAGTAGTGGTGTCCTTAAGGCTCACCTGTTTGGTAGTTTCTATAGCATCACCATTAATAGGTCCATTGGGACCAGGAGTACATTGGGTGCTAAGAGTGTGAACATCTTCAATAACTTGGATAGTAGCAACAGTGTGGTGGGTAGGAAGGCTCTTAATTCTTTCCTCTTCCTCCCTTTCTCTAGCCCATCTCTCTTTAAGCTTAGCCATCATCCTAATGTTTTCATTGATTTGCACTTGAGTAGCATTAATAGGGATGACTTCCTTCTCCTTAAGAGAAGAAGTTTCAATTTTTAGCAATTTTAATTCATTGGCTAAGTGGTCTACCTTAAAAGAAAGATCATCTAGTTTATGTAGTTTCTCTTCTACATTCTTATTAAAGGCTTTTTGGGTAGTGATGAAATCTCTAAGCATGGTCTCTAGTTCAGTATTGGAGTTCTTGGTACTAGGATAAGCATTGTTGTTCCCATAAGAGTTAGAGGGGAACGGTCTAGAATTGTTACCAAAGTTACTCCTATAAGCATCGTTGTTGAAATTATTTCTAGAGATAAAGTTAACATCTACTTGTTCTTGAGCAATCAAAGAATTTAAAGGAACATCACGAGGATCAACAGTAGATTGCATCGAAAGTAGAGACATGATCAAGTCAACTTTTTCATTAAGGGAGGAAATCTCCTCGACAGAGTTTACCTTCCTACCTGTTGGAGCGCGTTCGGTGTGCCATTGGGAATAGTTGGTCATCATCTCATCGAGAAGCTTTGTGGCAGCACCAAGGGTAGTTGACATAAAAGTTCCTCCCGCGGCCGAGTCTAACAAGTTCCGCGAGGTAAAGTTCAAGCCTACATAAAAAGTTTGGATAACCATCCAAGTAGTTAAACCGTGAGTAGGGCAGTTTTTGATAAGAGATTTCATACGTTCCCAAGCTTGGGCAACATGTTCATTATCCAATTGTTTAAAATTCATAATGTTACTTCTAAGTTGGATAATTTTAGCAGGTGGATAGTATTTTCCGATAAAAGCATCTTTGCACTTGTCCCATGAATCTATGCTATTTCTAGGCAAAGACTGAAACCAAATGTTAGCTCCTCCTCTCAAGGAGAAAGGAAAAGGCTTAAGCTTAACAATATTACCATCTATTTCTTGGTACTTTTGCATATCACAAAGTTCTACAAAGTTGTTCAAGTGTAAAGCAGCATCATCTCCAGCACCGGAGAATTGTTCTCTCATAACTAAGTTCAGTAAAGCAGGTTTAATTTCATATGAAGGTGCTGAAGTGGCAGGTGTAGTGATAGGTGTGCTGATAAAGTCGTCGTTGTTGTGACTAGTGAAGTCACACAACTTGGTGTTCTCGGTGGAACCCATAGTAGCAAGCAAGCAAGATAACTATTTTTGTGATTTTCGATAAAAGAGTACTAAAGCAAATATGAAAGGTAAACTAACAAGACTAAAAAGCAAAGGTAAAAGATAGCATGCAACTCCCCTATCCTGAAGAGTGGAGTCCCCGGCAACGGTGCCAGAAAATACTCCTTGATGGGCCTCGAACCCCTCGTTGGATTACCCCAAGTGGAAGGTGTAAGATGCAGTAAGTAGAAGTGTTTTCCCTTAGCAAAGATGCCAAGGATCGAATCCCTAGAGACTCCTAGGTTCAACAGGTAGGTGTCAACTGCTAACAGCGCAATTAGCAATCAACGTAGACCTGCACACAGATACAAATAACTTTGCTCCCAACGAGTACAGAGAGGTTGTCAATCTCTCCGGCCTTGTAGTTCACAAAGGGTTAAAAGCAATATGATAGTAGTGATAGATAGTATTTTGCAATAGTAAATAAAATAGCGGAAAGGTAAATAGTGTATGTGATCAATGATGGTAATATGGACCGGAGTCACATGATGTTCACTAGTGATGTCTCTCTCCCAAAAGACGATAAAACAGCTATGTGAGGTAAACAAATTACAACTGGGCAATTGACAGGACCACGAACGCAAACCAATGCTGACTACATTGCAAGAAAGGTTGAGGTTCAAAGCATGGGCGGTACGCCAAAGTAAGTAGACCGAAATCCATCAATATCTACTACTAATCATCCACCTTGAGATATCTATCCAGAACATCTCGCTGGTATTAAGTTGCGAGTCCCACCCATAGTGTAAACTCAATGCAACAGACAACTGCATTAAAAGAACTTTGCGTAAAGTAAACAATCCTTGCACCCGCGGGCACAAGCACCGTTGTTTTCCCCCTTGTGGCAACATCACATCCCCTAGACTCATGTTTCTGTCACTCAAGCTAGTCATCGAGGGGCATGAACCCACAATCGAGCATAACGTTACCTCTTGGAGTCACTACCTACTACTTGGCCAAAGCAATAAATAACAACGGAGAACATGCAAGAATTACTTATGAACTAAAATATAAAAGAGGTGAATCAAATATATTACTCAAGATCAATCTGAACATAATCTCATAATCCATCGGATCCCAGCAAACTCAACATAGCAACAACATAAGGATTACGTAGGTGCCTCGATCATGTAGGGCAGCTCACGAGGACTAATTAGTGAAGCACAAGAACGGGAGGAGAACATCACATAGCTACTGGTCATGGACTCATGGTCCAAGGGAGACTACTCACGAGTCATCCGGAAGGCGTCCATGGTGGTGGAGAAGCTCCCGGTGGTGATCCTCCCCTCCGGCAGGGTGCCGGGAAGTGTTCTCCTGGTGCTCCCGATCTTGGAAGCGGTGGCGGAGGCGGAACAGAGATGGGATCACGAAAATAGGTCCTATTTCAAGGGTTACGGGGAACCCTTTAAATATATGCCAAAGTAGGGCACCGGGGGGCTCTCGGGGGGCCGAGGCGCCCCCCGGCGCGACCCAGTGGGGGGGCGCGCCCATAGGGCGCCTTGAGCCCCTGTGGCCCCCCCCAGGCTGCCCTTCGGAAGCAGTGTCGTTCCCGGATCGCTGATTTTTTATATAATTTTTCTGTATTTTTCTGGGCAGTTCTCGAAACATGAAAACCTGAAATACAAAAACAGCCGAAAACGGAAACTGGCACTGGGGTGCACTGGATTAGTAAGTTAGTCCAAATATGATCAAAAGTGTATGGAAGTGTATGAATATCATAGCAATATCACCCAAAAGTGGCATGGAGCAAGCAGAAATTATAGATACGTTTTGGACGTATCAGGTCCTGTCAATTGCCCAGCTGTAATTTGTTTACCTCGCATAGCTATTTTATTGTCTTTTGGGAGAGAGACATCACTAGTGAACATCATGTGACTCCGGTCCATATTACCATCATTGATCACATACACTATTTACTTTTCGCTATTTTATTTACTATTGCAAAACACTATCTATCACTACTATCATATTGCTTTTAACCCTTTGTGAACTACAAGGCCGGAGAGATTGACAACCTCTCTGTACTCGTTGGGAGCAAAGTTATTTGTATCTGTGTGCAGGTCCACGTTGATTGCTAATTGCGCCGTTAGCAGTTGACACCTACTTGTTGAACCTAGGAGTCTTTGGGGATTCGATCCTTGGCATCTTTGCTAGGGGAAAACACTTCTACTTACTGCATCTTACACCTTCCACTTGGGGTAACCAACGAGGGGTTCGAGGCCCATCAATTGTCTCTGGTTCGATCCCTTTCTCAAGCAGATCATTCTCAGCCTTGGCCCACTTAGGCCGCGCTCTGAGGTAGCCACCTGACCCCGTGCGATGGTGATGCATCTTCTTCGCAGCATTTATCCGGTTTGTCTCCGACATCTTCTGACTCTTTTCCGATGTCTTATAGGCCACAAATGCGGGCCAGTCATCTTTGATCTTCTCATATATGCCCACGAATTCTGGAGTCTCTTTATCTTTGACAAACTTATTCAGTTTTTTCTTCCATGCCCTGAATTGGTCTGCCATCTTCGAAAGAGCAGCAGACTTGATTAAGGCCTCTTTAACTGGCTTCACCGGATCATCCTCTCGCGGTAGGACGAAATTTGACTTCAGCTCAGTCCAAAGATCTTCTTTCTGCATATCAGTGACATAATTCACCTGAGCGTCGTTTGCAGCCGGCTTTAACCGTTGATGGATGCTGATCGGGATCTTGTCCCTAACCAGAACCCCGCACTGATTAACAAATACGTTCTTTGTCCGGATGGGTGCAATCGGCTCGCCGGAGCGCGAGAACTCTGAGATCTCAAACTTTTCATCCGGCCTCAACTTTTTCTTTGCGCCTCGTCTCTTTACCGAAGATTTGCTCGATCCGGAGGGCTAGAAAAAGGAACAAAGACGAGAGTTAATGAATGCATCAATTAACTAGTCAGCACATGCTTAACTAACATATATACCTCCTGGCCGGACTCGGTTCGGTCACCGGAGCCAGCATCACGGTCTCCTTCTTGCACCGGCATTGGGTCACCGGAGCCGTCCTCATGGTCTACTTCTTCCATGTGCATTGGGTCACCGGATCCATCAATATCATAGCCTAGATCTTCCAGCTGCAGCTCTCTTTCGACCTGCTCATCGGTGTCGTTGAGAAACGACAAGACGACATTTTATCCGTCTGCGATTATGTCCATCAACATCGCTTCTTGTGCTAGGTCTCGGGTGTTGTCGTCCATTGTTTCTACAAATATTTACAACATGCCAATTATTATTCGAACATGACAGAAGGATATATTAATGGCAAACGTAGAACTAGCTTCGACCCTCGACTACTCGGCGATCCACAAACCCTAGACCCCCTCATGTCACATTTTGTCTAGTGTCAAAGGATTCAACAAAACCAATACTTCATCATTAGGCGAAAGTAACAGTAGCATGATGGTACGAAGCTCTCCAAAGTGGTTTTGGAATGGGGTCCCGGATAGGATAATTCGTAACAAAAGACGGATTATCCTATCAGGAACTCCGTTCCAAAACAACTTTGCATAACTTCGTACCAACATGCCCCGGTTACTTCTGGCAAATGATGAAGTCATGGAATTCTTCAATACTTTGACACTAGCTAGGCAACCTCTCGACCCCCCCGACTTCTCGACGATCCACAACCCTAGACCCCCTCATGTCACATTTTGTCTAGTGTCAAAGGATTCAACAAAACCAATACTTCATCATTAGGCGAAAGTAACAGTAGCATGATGGTACGAAGCTCTCCAAAGTGGTTTTGGAACGGAGTCCCAGATAAGATAATTCGTAACAAAAGACGGATTATCCTAGCAGGGACTTCGTTCCAGAACAACTTTGCA
>LR738714.1:738847342-738859604 GCA_902687465.1 Secale cereale | reverse complement strand
TCCGTTCCAGAATAACTTTGCATAACTTCATACCAAAATGCCCCGGTTACTTCTGGCAAATGATGAAGTCATGGATTTCTTCAATACTTTAACACTAGCTAGCTAGGCAACCTCTCTCGACCCCTCGACCCTCGACTGCTCAGCGATCCACAACCCTAGACCCCCTCATGTCACATTTTGTCTAGTGTCAAAGGATTCAACAAAACCAATACTTCATCATTAGGCGAAAGTAACAGTAGCATGATGGTACGAAGCTCTCCAAAGTGGTTTTGGAACGGAGTCCCAGATAAGATAATTCGTAACAAAAGACGGATTATCCTATCAGGGACTTCGTTCCAGAACAACTTTGCATAACTTCGTACCAACATGCCCCGGTTACTTCTGGCAAATGATGAAGTCATGGAATTCTTCAATACTTTGACACTAGCTAGGCAACCTCTCTCGACCCCTCGATCCCCGACTGCTCGGCGATCCACAACCCTAGACCCCGATCATGTCACATTTTTGAAGGAAATATGCCCTAGAGGCAATAATAAAGATGTTATTTGTATTTCCTTATATCATGATAAATGTCTTTTATTCATGCTAGAATTGTATTAACCGGAAACTTAGTACATGTGTGGATACATAGACAAAACAGTATGTCCCTAGTATGCCTCTACTAGACTAGCTCATTGATCAAAGATGGTTATGTTTCCTAGCCATAGACATGAGTTGTCATTTGATCAACGGGATCACATCATTAGGAGAATGATGTGATGGACAAGACCCATCCGTTAGCATAGCACTATGATCGTTTAGTTTTACTGCTATTGCTTTCTTCATGACTTATACATGTTCCTATGACTATGAGATTATGCAACTCCCGAATACCGTAGGAACACCTTGTGTGCTATCAAACGTCACAACGTAACTGGGTGATCATAAAGATGCTCTACAGGTGTCTCCGAAAGTATTCGTGGTGTTGGCATAGATCAAGATTAGGATTTGTCACTCCGAGTGTCGGAGAGGTATCTCTGGGCCCTCTCGGTAACACACATCACAATAAGCCTTGCAAGCAAAAGACTAATGAGTTAGTCACGAGATGATGTGTTACGGAACGAGTAAAGAGAGTTGCCGGTAACGAGATTGAACTAGGTATAGAGATACCGACGATCGAATCTCGGGCAAGTAACATACCGATGACAAAAGGAACAACGTATGTTGTTATGCGGTTTTGACCGATGAAAGATCTTCGTAGAATATGTAGGAGCCAATATGAACATCCAGGTTTCGCTGTTGGTTATTGACCGGAGATGAGTCTCGGTCATGTCTACATAGTTCTCGAACCCGTAGGGTCCGCACGTTTAACGTTTGATGACGATCGGTATTATGAGTTTATGAGTTTTGATTTACCGAAGGTAGTTCGGAGTCCCGGATGAGATCACGGATATGACGAGGAGTCTCGGAATGTCCGACACATAAAGATTGATATACTGGACGACTATATTCGGACACCGGAAGTGTTCCGGAAAAGTTTCGGATTTAACGGGATTGCCGGAGGGGGTTACCGGAACCCCCTACGAGGGGGGATGGTCCATAGTGGGCCTTAAGGGAAAGAGAGAGGCAGCCCATAGGGCTGGCCGGTGTCCCACCTAGGGTTCCTAGTTGGACTAGGATTGGGGGGGCGCCACCTCTCCTTTTTCCTTTCCCTCTCTTCCTTCTTTTGGTGATTCCTACTAGGAATAGGATTGCAATCCTATTCCTAGTAGGATTGCAACCCTAGCCGCACCAAACAAGGGCCGACCGGCCTCCCCCCCTTGCTCCTTTATATACGGGGGCAGGGGGGCACCCAAAGACACACAAGTTGAATTGTTTTAGCCGTGTGTGGTGTCCCCCTCCACAGAAAAACACCTCGGTCATACCGTTGCGGTGCTTAGGCGAAGCCCTGCACCGGTGAATACATCATATCCGTCACCACGCCGTCGTGCTGACGAAACTCTCCCGTGAAGCTCAACTGGATCAAGAGCTCGTGGGACGTCATCAAGCTGAACGTGTGCTGAACGCGGAGGTGTCGTACGTTCGGTGCTTGATCGGTTGAATCGCGAAGAAGTTCGACTACATCAACCGCGTCACTTGACGCTTCCGCTTCCGTTCTACGAGGGTACGTAGACACACTCTTCCCTCTCGTTGCTATGCATCTGGTAGATAGATCTTGCGTGATCGTAGGAAAATTTTAAAATACTATGTTCCCCAACAGTGGTATCAGAGCCAGGTCTATGCGTAGATGATATGCACGAGTAGAACACAATGAGTTGTGGGCGATACTAGTCATACTGCTTACCAGCATGTCATACTTTGCTTCGGCGGTATTGTGAGATGAAGCGGCCCGGACCGACATTACGCGTACGCTTACGCGAGACTGGTTTCACCGTTACGAGCACTCGTTGCTTAAAGGTGACTGGCGGGTGTCTGTCTCTCTCACTTTAGCTGAATCAAGTGTGGCTACGCCCGGTCCTTGTGAAGGTTAAAACAGCACATACTTGACGAAACATCGTTGTGGTTTTGTATGCGTAGGTAAGAACGGTTCTTGCTAAGCCCGTAGCAGCCACGTAAAACTTGCAACAACAAAGTAGAGGACGTCTAACTTGTTTTTGCAGGGCTTGTTGTGATGTGATATGGTCAAGACATGATGAGTTATACGGTTTTGTATGAGATGATCATGTTTTGTAAAGTTATCGGCAACTGGCAGGAGCCATATGGTTGTCGCTTTATTGTATGAAATGCAATCGCCATGTAATTGCTTTACTTTATCACTTAACGGTAGCGATAGTCGTAGAAGCAAAAGTTGGCGAGACGACAACGATGCTACGATGGAGATCAAGGTGTCGCGCCGGTGACGAAGGTGATCATAACGGTGCTTTGGAGATGGAGATCAAAAGCACAAGATGATGATGGCCATATCATGTCACATATTTTTGATTGCATGTGATGTTTATCTTATTATGCTTCTTATTTTGCTTAGAACGACGGTAGCATTATAAGATGATCCCTTACTAAATTTCAAGGTATAAGTGTTCTCCCTGAGTATGCACCGTTGCGAAAGTTCGTCGTGCCGAGACACCACGTGATGATCGGGTGTGATAAGCTCTACGTTCAAATACAACGGGTGTAAGCCAGTTTTGCACACGCAGAATACTCGGGTTAAACTTGACGAGCCTAGCATATGCAGATATGGCCTCGGAACACTGGAGACCGAAAGGTCGAGCGTGAATCATATAGTAGATATGATCAACATAAGATGTTCACCATTGAAACTACTCCATCTCACGTGATGATCAGACATGGTTTAGTTGATTTGGATCACGTGATCATTTAGATGACCGGAGGGATGTCTATCGAAGTGGGAGTTCTTTAATTAATATGATTAAATTGAACTTTAATTTATCATGAACTTAGTCCTGATAGTTATTGCATATCTATGTTATTGTAGATCAATGGCCCGTGCTACCGTTCCTTTGAATTTTAATGCATTCCTAGAGAAAGCTAAGTTGAAAGATGATGGTAGCAATTACACGGACTGGGTCCGTAACCTGAGGATTATCCTCATTGCTGCACAGAAGAATTATGTCCTTGAAGCACCGCTAGGTGACAAGCCCCCTCCCGCTAATGTGGACGCTTTGAACGTCTGGCAATCGCGGTCTGATGACTACACGATAGTTCAGTGTGCCATGCTTTACGGCTTAGAACCGGGACTTCAACGACGTTTTTGAACGTCATGGACCATATGAGATGTTCCAGGAGTTGAAGTTAATATTTCAAGCAAATGCCCGGATTGAGAAATATAAGATTTCCAATAAGTTCTACAGCTGCAAGATGGAGGAGAATAGTTCTATCAGTGAACACTTGCTCACAATGTATGGGCACTACAATCATATGACTCAACTTGGTTGCCAAGTTGATGAGAATAGTGTTATTGATAGAATTCTTCAATCACTGCCACCAAGCTATATTGGCTTCGTGATGAACTATAATATGCAAGGGATGCAAAAGACAATTCCCGAGCTCTTCGCTATGCTCACAGCTGCGGAGGTAGAAATCAAAAAGGGGCATCAAATGTTGATGGTTAACAATACCACTAGTTTCAAGAAAAAGGGCAAGGAAGGGATTTTCAAGGAGAATAGCAAGATTGTTGCTGCTCTCGCAGAAAAACTCAAGTATGGAACCAAGCCTGAAACTGAGTGCTTCTACTGCAAGGGGACTGGACACTGGAAGCGGAACTGCCCCAAGTATTTGGCGGATAAGAAGGATGGCAAGGTGAACAAAGGTATATGTGATATACATGTTATTGATGTGTACCTTACTAATGCTCGTAGTAGTACCTGGGTATTTGATACCGGTTCGGTTGCTAATATTTGTAACTCGAAACAGGGACTACGGATTAAACGAAGATTAGCTAAGGACGAGGTGACGATGCGCGTGGGAAACGGTTCCAAAGTCGATGTGATCGCCGTCGGCACGCTACCTCTACATCTACCTTCGGGATTAGTTTTAGACCTAAATAATTGTTATTTGGTGCCAGCGTTGAGCATGAACATTATATCTGGATCTTGTTTGTTGCGAGACGGTTATTCATTTAAATCAGAGAATAATGGTTGTTCTATTTTAATGAATAATATCTTTTATGGTCATGCACCCTTAAAGAGTGGTCTATTCTTATTGGATCTCGATTGTAGTGATACACATATTCATAATATTGAAACCAAAAGATGCAAGGTTAATAATGATAGTGCAACTTATTTGTGGCACTGCCGTTTAGGTCATATTGGTGTAAAACGCATGAAGAAACTCCATAATGATGGACTTTTGGAATCATTTGATTATGAATCACTTGGTGCTTGCGAACCATGCCTCATGGGCAAGATGACTAAAACTCCGTTCTCCGGAACTATGGAGCGAGCAACAGATTTGTTGGAAATCATACATACTGATGTATGTGGACCAATGAGTGTTGAAGCACGCGGTGGGTATCGTTATTTTTGACCTTCACTGATGATTTGAGCAGATATGGGTATATCTACTTAATGAAACACAAGTCTGAAACATTTGAAAAGTTCAAAGAATTTCAGAGTGAAGTAGAGAATCATCGTAACAAGAAAATAAAGTTTCTATGATCTGATCATGGAGGAGAATATTTGAGTTACGAGTTTGGTCTTCATTTGAAACAATGTGGAATAGTTTCACAACTCACGCCACCTGGAACACCACAGCGTAATGGTGTATCCGAACATCGTAACCGTACTCTATTAGATATGGTACGATCTATGATGTCTCTTACCGATTTACCACTATCGTTTTGGGGTTATGCTTTAGAGACAGCTGCATTCACGTTAAATAGGGCACCATCTAAATCCGTTGATACGACACCTTATGAACTATGGTTTGGCAAGAAACCAAAGATGTCGTTTCTTAAAGTTTGGGGCTGCGATGCTTATGTGAAAAAGCTTCAACCTGATAAGCTCGAACCCAAGTCGGAGAAATGTGTCTTCATAGGATACCCAAAAGAGACTGTTGGGTACACCTTCTATCACAGATCCGAAGACAAGATATTCGTTGCTAAGAATGGATCCTTTCTAGAGAAAGAGTTTCTCTCGAAAGAAGTGAGTGGGAGGAAAGTAGAACTTGATGAGGTAATTGTACCTTCTCCCGGATTGGAAATTAGTACATCACAGAAAATTGTTCCAGTGATTCCTACACCAATCAGTGAGGAAGTTAATGATAATGATCATGAAAACTTCGGATCAAGTTTCTGCTGAACGTCGTAGATCAACCAGAGTACGTTCCGCACCAGAGTGGTACGGCAACCCAGTTTTGGAAATCATGTTACTAGACCATGATGAACCTACGAACTATGAGGAAGCGATGATGAGCCCAGATTCCGCAAAATGGCTTGAAGCCATGAAATCTGAGATGGGATCCATGTATGAGAACAAAGTGTGGACTTTGGTTGACTTGCCCGATGATCGGCAGGCCATCGAAAATAAATGGATCTTCAAGAGGAAGACCGACGCAGACGGTAATGTTACTGTTTACAAAGCTCGACTTGTTGCGAAAGGTTTTCGACAAGTTCAAGGAGTTGACTACGATGAGACTTTCTCACCTGTAGCGATGCTTAAGTCTGTCCGAATCATGTTAGCAATTGCCGCATTTTATGATTATGAAATCTGGCAAATGGATGTCAAAACTGCATTCCTGAATGGATATCTCAAAGAAGAGTTGTATATGATGCAACCAGAAGGTTTTGCCGATCCAAAAGGTGCTAACAAAGTATGCAAGCTCCAGCGATCCATCTATGGACTCGTGCAAGCATCTCGGAGTTGGAATATACGCTTTGATGAGGTGATCAAAGCATATGGTTTTATACAGACTTTTGGAGAAGCCTGTATTTACAAGAAAGTGAGTGGGAGCTCTGTAGCATTTCTAATATTATATGTGGATGACATATTGTTGATTGGAAATGATATAGAATTTCTGGATAGCATAAAAGGATACTTGAATAAGAGTTTTTCAATGAAAGACCTCGGTGAAGCTGCTTATATATTAGGCATCAAGATCTATAGAGATAGATCAAGACGCTTAATTGGACTTTCACAAAGCACATACCTTGATAAGATTTTGAAGAAGTTCAAAATGAATCAGTCAAAGAAAGGGTTCTTGCCTGTATTACAAGGTGTGAAGTTGAGTAAGACTCAATGCCCGACCACTGCAGAAGATAGAGAGAAAATGAAAGTCATTCCCTATGCCTCAGCCATAGGATCTATCATGTATGCAATGCTGTGTACCAGACCTGATGTGTGCCTTGCTATAAGTCTAGCAGGGAGGTACCAAAGTAATGCAGGAGTGGATCACTGGACAGCGGTCAGAAACATCCTAAAGTATCTGAAAAGAACAAAGGATATGTTTCTCGTGTATGGAGGTGACAAAGAGCTCGTCGTAAACGGTTACGTCGATTCTAGCTTTGACACTGATCCGGATGACTCAAAGTCACAAACCGGATATGTATTTTTATTGAACGGTGGAGCTGTCAGTTGGTGCAGTTCCAAGCAGAGCGTCGTGGCGGGATCCACGTGTGAAGCGGAATACATAGCTGCTTCGGAAGCAGTAAATGAAGGAGTCTGGATGAAGGAGTTCATATCCGATCTAGGTGTAATACCTAGTGCATCGGGTCCAATGAAATTTTTTTGTGACAACACTGGAGCCATAGCCTTGGCGAAGGAATCCAGGTTTCACAAGAGAACAAAGCACATCAAAAGACGCTTCAATTCCATCCGCGATCTAGTCAAGGAGGGAGACATAGAGATTTGCAAAATACATACGGATCTGAATGTTGCAGACCCGTTGACTAAGCCTCTTCCACGGGCAAAACATGATCAGCACCAAGACTCCATGGGTGTGAGGATCATCACTTTGTAATCTAGATTATTGACTCTAGTTCAAGTGGGAGGCTGAAGGAAATATGCCCTAGAGGCAATAATAAAGATGTTATTTGTATTTCCTTATATCATGATAAATGTCTTTTATTCATGCTAGAATTGTATTAACCGGAAACTTAGTACATGTGTGGATACATAGACAAAACAGTATGTCCCTAGTATGCCTCTACTAGACTAGCTCATTGATCAAAGATGGTTATGTTTCCTAGCCATAGACATGAGTTGTCATTTGATCAACGGGATCACATCATTAGGAGAATGATGTGATGGACAAGACCCATCCGTTAGCATAGCACTATGATCGTTTAGTTTTACTGCTATTGCTTTCTTCATGACTTATACATGTTCCTATGACTATGAGATTATGCAACTCCCGAATACCTTAGGAACACCTTGTGTGCTATCAAACGTCACAACGTAACTGGGTGATCATAAAGATGCTCTACAGGTGTCTCCGAAAGTATTCGTGGTGTTGGCATAGATCAAGATTAGGATTTGTCACTCCGAGTGTCGGAGAGGTATCTCTGGGCCCTCTCGGTAACACACATCACAATAAGCCTTGCAAGCAAAAGGACTAATGAGTTAGTCACGAGATGATGTGTTACGGAACGAGTAAAGAGACTTGCCGGCAACGAGATTGAACTAGGTATAAAGATACCGACGATCGAATCTCGGGCAAGTAACATACCGTTTGACAAAAGGAACAACGTATGTTGTTATGCGGTTCTGACCGATAAAAGATCTTCGTAGAATATGTAGGAGCCAATATGAACATCCAGGTTCCGCTATTGGTTATTGACCAGAGATGAGTCTCGGTCATGTCTACATAGTTCTCGAACCCGTAGGGTCCGCACGCTTAACGTTTGATGACGATCGGTATTATGAGTTTTTGAGTATTGATGTACCGAAGGTAGTTCGGAGTCCCGGATGAGATCACGGACATGACGAGGAGTCTCGGAATGTCCGAGACATAAAGATTGATATATTGGACGGCTATATTCGGACACCGGAAGTATACCGGAAAGGTTTCGGATTTATCGGGAATGCCGGAGGGGGTTACCGGAACCCCCTACGAGAGGGGATGGTCCATAGTGGGCCTAAAGGGTGAGAGAGAGGCAGCCCATAGGGCTGGCCGGCGCCCCCACCTAGGAATCCTAGTTGGACTAGGATTGGGGGGGGCGCCACCTCTCCTATTCCTTTCCCCCTTCTTCCTTTCGGTGAATCCTACTAGGAATAGGATTGCAATCCTATTCCTAGTAGGAATCCCTTCCCTAGCCGCACCAGGAGAGTTGGCCGGCCCCTCCTCCCTTGCTCCTTTATATACGGGGGCAGGGGGGCACCCAAAGACACACAAGTTGAATTGTTTTAGCCGTGTGCGGTGCCCCCCTCCACAGAATCACACCTCGGTCGTACCGTCGCGGAGCTTAGGCGAAGCCCTGCGCCGGTGAACACATCATATCTGTCACCACGCCGTCGTGCTGACGAAACTCTCCCGTGAAGCTCAACTGGATCAAGAGCTCGTGGGACGTCATCAAGCTGAACGTGTGCTGAACGCGGAGGTGCCGTACGTTCGGTGCTTGATCGGTTGGATCGCGAAGAAGTTCGACAACATCAACCGCGTCACTTGACGCTTCCGCTCCCGGTCTACGAGGGTACGTAGACACACTCTCCCCTCTCGTTGCTATGCATCTGGTAGATAGATCTTGCGTGATCGTAGGAAAATTTTAAAATACTACGTTCCCCAACACGACCACTGCAGAAGATAGAGAGAAAATGAAAGTCATTCCCTATGCCTCAGCCATAGGATCTATCATGTATGCAATGCTGTGTACCAGACCTGATGTGTGCCTTGCTATAAGTCTAGCAGGGAGGTACCAAAGTAATCCAGGAGTGGATCACTGGACATCGGTCAAAAACATCCTAAAGTATCTGAAAAGAACAAAGGATATGTTTCTCGTATATGGAGGTGACAAAGAGCTCGTCGTAAACGGTTACGTCGATTCTAGCTTTGACACTGATCCGGATGACTCAAAGTCACAAACCGGATATGTATTTTTATTGAACGGTGGAGCTGTCAGTTGGTGCAGTTCCAAGCAGAGCGTCGTGGCGGGATCTACGTGTGAAGCGGAATACATAGCTGCTTCGGAAGCAGCAAATGAAGGAGTCTGGATGAAGGAGTTCATATCCGATCTAGGTGTAGTACCTAGTGCATCGGGTCCAATGAAAATCTTTTGTGACAACACTGGAGCCATAGCCTTGGCGAAGGAATCCAGGTTTCACAAGAGAACAAAGCACATCAAAAGACGCTTCAATTCCATCCGCGATCTAGTCAAGGAGGGAGACATAGAAATTTGCAAAATACATACGGATCTGAATGTTGCAGACCCGTTGACTAAGCCTCTTCCACGGGCAAAACATGATCAACACCAAGACTCCATGGGTGTGAGGATCATCACTTTGTAATCTAGATTATTGACTCTAGTTCAAGTGGGAGACTGAAGGAAATATGCCCTAGAGGCAATAATAAAGATGTTATTTGTATTTCCTTATATCATGATAAATGTCTTTTATTCATGCTAGAATTGTATTAACCGGAAACTTAGTACATGTGTGGATACATAGACAAAAACAGTATGTCCCTAGTATGCCTCTACTAGACTAGCTCATTGATCAAAGATGGTTATGTTTCCTAGCCATAGACATGAGTTGTCATTTGATCAACGGGATCACATCATTAGGAGAATGATGTGATGGACAAGACCCATCTGTTAGCATAGCACTATGATCGTTTAGTTTTACTGCTATTGCTTTCTTCATGACTTATACATGTTCCTATGACTATGAGATTATGCAACTCCCGAATACCGTAGGAACACCTTGTGTGCTATCAAACGTCACAACGTAACTGGGTGATCATAAAGATGCTCTACAGGTGTCTCCGAAAGTATTCGTGGTGTTGGCATAGATCAAGATTAGGATTTGTCACTCCGAGTGTCGGAGAGGTATCTCTGGGCCCTCTCGGTAACACACATCACAATAAGCCTTGCAAGCAAAAGACTAATGAGTTAGTCACGAGATGATGTGTTACGGAACGAGTAAAGAGACTTGCCGGTAACGAGATTGAACTAGGTATAGAGATACCGACGATCGAATCTCGGGCAAGTAACATACCGATGACAAAAGGAACAACGTATGTTGTTATGCGGTTTTGACCGATGAAAGATCTTCGTAGAATATGTAGGAGCCAATATGAACATCCAGGTTTTGCTGTTGGTTATTGACCGGAGATGAGTCTCGGTCATGTCTACATAGTTCTCGAACCCGTAGGGTCCGCACGCTTAACGTTTGATGACGATCGGTATTATGAGTTTATGAGTTTTGATGTACCGAAGGTAGTTCGGAGTCCCGGATGAGATCACGGATATGACGAGGAGTCTCGGAATGTCCGACACATAAAGATTGATATACTGGACGACTATATTCGGACACCGGAAGTGTTCCGGAAAAGTTTCGGATTTAACGGGATTGCCGGAGGGGGTTACCGGAACCCCCTACGAGGGGGGATGGTCCATAGTGGGCCTTAAGGGAAAGAGAGAGGCAGCCCATAGGGCTGGCCGGTGCCCCACCTAGGGTTCCTAGTTGGACTAGGATTGGGGGGGGGGGCGCCACCTCTCCTTTTTCCTTTCCCTCTCTTCCTTCTTTTGGTGATTCCTACTAGGAATAGGATTGCAATCCTATTCCTAGTAGGATTGCAACCCTAGCCGCACCAAACAAGGGCCGGCCGGCCTCCCCCCTTGCTCCTTTATATACGGGGGCAGGGGGGCACCCAAAGACACACAAGTTGAATTGTTTTAGCCGTGTGCGGTGCCCCCTCCACAGAAACACACCTCGGTCATACCGTTGCGGTGCTTAGGCGAAGCCCTGCACCGGTGAATACATCATATCCGTCACCACGCCGTCGTGCTGACGAAACTCTCCCGTGAAGCTCAACTGGATCAAGAGCTCGTGGGACGTCATCAAGCTGAACGTGTGCTGAACGCGGAGGTGCCGTACGTTCGGTGCTTGATCGGTTGAATCGCGAAGAAGTTCGACTACATCAACCGCGTCACTTGGCGCTTCCGCTTCTGGTCTACGAGGGTATGTAGACACACTCTTCCCTCTCGTTGCTATGCATCTGGTAGATAGATCTTGCGTGATCGTAGGAAAATTTTAAAATACTACGTTCCCCAACAATTTTGTCTAGTGTCAAAGGATTCAACAAAACCAATACTTCATCATTAGGCGAAAGTAACAGTAGCATGATGGTACGAAGCTCTCCAAAGTTATTTCGGAACGGAGTCCCAGATAGGATAATTCATAACAAAAGACGGATTATCCTATCAGGAACTCCGTTCCAAAATAACTTTGCATAACTTCGTACCAAAATGCCCCGGTTACTTCTGGCAAATGATGAAGTCATGGATTTCTTCAATACTTTGACACTAGCTAGCTAGGCAACCTCTCTCGACCCCTCGACCCTCAACTGCTCGGCGATCGACAACCCTAGACCCCCTCATGTCACATTTTGTCTAGTGTCAAAGGATTCAACAAAACCAATACTTCATCATTAGGCGAAAGTAACAGTAGCATGATGGTACGAAGCTCTCCAAAGTGGTTTTGGAACGGAGTCCCAGATAAGATAATTCGTAACAAAAGACGGATTATCCTATCAGGGACTTCGTTCCAGAACAACTTTGCATAACTTCGTACCAACATGCCCCGGTTACTTCTGGCAAATGATGAAGTCATGG
>LR738714.1:738831802-738847296 GCA_902687465.1 Secale cereale | reverse complement strand
ACTTCATCATTAGGCGAAAGTAACAGTAGCATGATGGTACGAAGCTCTCCAAAGTGGTTTTGGAACGGAGTCCCAGATAAGATAATTCGTAACAAAAGACGGATTATCCTATCAGGGACTTCGTTCCAGAACAACTTTGCATAACTTCGTACCAACATGCCCCGGTTACTTCTGGCAAATGATGAAGTCATAGAATTCTTCAATACTTTGACACTAGCTAGGCAACCTCTCTCGACCCCTCGACCCCCGACTGCTCGGCGATCCACAACCCTAGACCCCGATCATGTCACATTTTGTCTAGTGTCAAAGGATTCAACAAAACCAATATTTCATCATTAGGCGAAAGTAACAGTAGCATGATGGTACGAAGCTCTCCAAAGTTATTTTGGAACGGAGTCCCAGATAGGATAATTCGTAACAAAAGACGGATTATCCTATCAGGAACTCCGTTCCAAAATAACTTTGCATAACTTCGTACCAAAATGCCCCGGTTACTTCTGGCAAATGATGAAGTCATGGATTTCTTCAATACTTTGACCCCGGACTGCTCGGCGATCCACAACCCTAGACCCCCGACTGCTAGGCAACCTCTCGACCCCTCGACCTTCGGCCTCTCGACCCCTCGACGACCCTCGGCCCCTCGGCGATCTCTCGACCCTTAACGACCCTCGGTCCCTCGATGACCCTCGACCCCCCCCCCTAATGTCGAAGTTATCGGGGAGGGTGTATATCGACATAGACATATCCGATAAAAAAAGAGGAAGAAGAAGAAAAAAAGGAACCGCTAGAGGAGAAGATCGAAGAAAAAAAGAAAAAAAAAGGAGAAGAAGAAAGGAATAGAGGAGAAGAAGAGAAAATTTCTCTTCTTCTTCTATATTCCTTTCTTCTTCTCCTCTTTTTTTCTTGTTTTTTCTTCTTCTTATTTATTTCTCCTCTTCTTCCTCTCCTCTTCTTCTTTCTTTCCTCTTTCTTATTTTCTTCTTTCCTATCCTTCTTTTTCTAAATTTGTAACTTTTGCATATATAAAACTTTCTATATATATTTAGCATATATAAACAAAAAACTATATAGCCACATACACATATATATACATCACATACACACATCACATACAGCAACTTCCTAAGAAAAAAAATATATAACACACATACATATATATTTAACATATATATTTAGCAAATTTCTAAGAAAAATATATATATACATACACATACATATATATACAGCAACTATATATACACATATATATACATACACACATATATATATACACATACACACATATATATACACACATATATATATGCAGCAACTATATATACATACAACAATTTATATAAACATAAAAAAACAGCAAGCCCTCACATCGCGCGGCGGGGCGGGGCGGCGCGACGGCGACGGGGCGCGACGGCGGCGGGGCGGGGCGGCGCGACGGCGACGGGGCGCGGGGCGGGGCGGCGCGGGGGCGCGGGGCGGGGCGACTGCGACGAGGCGGCATCGGGGCGGCGTCGGGGGCGACGGCGACGGCGACGGGGCGACGGGGGCGACGGCGACGGCGACGGGGCGACGGGGGCGGGGAAGGAGAGAGGCGTCGGGGGCGCGGGGAAGAATGAAACTGACGAAATTTTCGCAAGTCTTGGTTATATAGGAGGGGCATTAGTCCCGGTTCGTGGCACCAACCGGGACTAATACCCACCTTTAGTCCCGGTTGGTGCGACGAACCGGGACTAAAGGTCCCTTTTCAGCAGCCTGATAACCCTCAACCGTAAGGGATCGAGATAGTCTTCGCGGGTAAGAATAACCCAATTTATTGATTCGACACACGGGGAGCCAAAGAGTATTTATAAGCTTTAACAGTTGAGTTGTCAATTCAACCGCACCTGAAATATACTAACTTGCAACAAAAGATAAGTGGTAACAGTGATATGATAGTGATGATAGTAATAGTAAAAAGTAAACAGCAAAAGTAAATAGCAGTAGTAAATGGCAAAAGTAGCAACTAGTGACAAGCAAGGTTTAAAATACTGTAGGCTAGGGAGATGGATGGTTGGGCGCTGCATGGATGAGATAGATTCTAACTTGGGGCACGGCACACGGAAAAGTAATGATCATCTAGGCAAATATCAAACATTAGGCATGTATCCCGTAGGTAGTTGTACGTGCTTGCAATAAGAACTTGCACAACATCTTTTGTCCTACCATCCCGCTACGAACGGGGCCAAAAGGAACTAATGGATATTAAGGTGCTCCTGTCAAAGAGCACCGGAACAAAGCAATGGACTCAATGGATACATGTAATCCTCAAACTACCGATCATCCCCTTTGGTGTCCCAAGCTGTCACTTTTGGGATCGCCGGTTCCGAACCGTAACAGGTGCATACAACTCATAGATAGGATCAAGAACACAAATATATTCATGCAAACACATATGGTTCAGATCTGAAATCATGGCACTCGGGCCCTAAGTGTCAAGCATTAAGAATAACAAGTTGTAGCAAAGATGATAAACACCATAGTAGATGATAGGCAACATGCCCCCAACAATCTGACGAACTATTACATGATCTAACTCATCCAATCCCTACCATCCCCTTCGCCTACAACAGGGGAATTACTCACACATGAAGGGGGAAGTCATGGAGGGATGATGGAGTGGTGATGATGATGACGATGGCGACGATCTTCCCTCTCCGGAGGCCAATTCAGCCTCCAGATTAGCCCTCCCGAAGAAGAACAGAGGGTGGCGGCGGCTCCGCGACGAAAAACTGCGAAAGAACTTCCGATCTGGGGTTTCTGCGTCGGGAGGAAAAATACGGGCTAAAGTAAGGCACCAGGGGTGTGGGCCCCACCCAAGCGCCCCTCCGGCGCGGCCCAGGGGGGGCGCGCCCACAGGGCGCCTGGGCACCCCCTGGCCCCCCTCTGGCCCCACTTCTGGCATCTGGTTCCTTCGGGTGCGTGGATTTTCTGTGAATTTTCGTGGATTTTTCTGAGATACTTAAAAATCCGTTTTCCTGCACACAAATAAACCATACAGGCAGCTCTACTGAAAACAACGCCAGTCCGGGTTAGTTTAGTCCAAAACATGCAAGAATGAGGTCAAAACAATATCAAAAGTGTTTGGAAAAGTAGATACGTTTGAGACGTATCACAGCCCAAAGGGTGGGAAGGAGGGGCCCTTGGTCCCGGTTGGTGGCACCAACCGGGACTAAAGGGGGGCATTGGTCCCGGTTGGTGCGACGAATCGGGACTAATACCCTCCTTTAGTCCCGGTTGTTGCCACCAACCGGGACCAAAGGCCCTGTGCTGGCGCGGGTGCGGTGGGATGTTTAGTCCCACCTCGCTAGCTGAGGGAGCTCGAGAGTGGTTTATAAGGGCTGCTGCGCCCACCCTCTCGAGCTCCTCTCAAATGCAGGCTTCTGGGCCTAACTCTGCGCGCTGTCCTGTGAGCTTGCTGGGCCTTATAGTACAGGTGCATCCTGTGCTGTAGGCCTTGCAGGCTCACTGGGCAGCGCCCAATTTTTTTTTCCTTTTTTGCTTTATTTATTTCTAAGTTGTTTTTTGTTGTATTTAGAGTTTCTTTGTGAATATTATTGCTTTAGGTAAAACCAATTACAAACTTTCTGTTAGTGCAAGTAGTATTCAAATTTGAATAGTTTAAATTTGAAATTATTTATTTTTTATGTTGCTTTATTTATTTTATTTTGTTTCTACTTACAACAAAATACTTATTGTTGCTATTTTTTTCAAGTTTTTTTATTTTGTTTTCTGCATTATTTATTTTCTTTTGTTATTTGCTTTGTTTTTTTAATTCTTTCTGGTAAAACCAATTACAAACTTTCTGTTAGTGCAAGTAGTATTGAAATTTGAATAGTACAAACGGACAATGGTATCATACTCGTTTGTTATAAAGTTGGCATGGTATCATCGTAATAGTTGCCGAAAAAAGTCTTCACTTTTTCTTCGCTTGTGTCATTTGCTTATTGCGCCGTAACCATGGATAATCTTCATCATTTATCAGGATGCTTGGGTCAGCCTTGACTTTGAAGGGAGGAATTTCATGAAACTTTTCATAATCTTCAGACATGTCTGTCTTGCCCTCCACTCCCAGGATGTCCCTTTTTCCTGAAAGAACTATGTGGCGCTTTGGCTCATCGTATGATGTATTCGCTTCCTTATCTTTTCTTTTTCTCGGTCTGGTAGACATGTCCTTCACATAGATAACCTGTGCAACATCATTGGCTAGGACAAACGGTTCGTCAGTGTATCCAAGATTTTTCAGATCCACTGTTGTCATTCCGTACTGTGGGTCTACCTGTACCCCGCCTCCTGACAGATTGACCCATTTGCACTTAAACAAAGGGACCTTAAAATCATGTCCGTAGTCAAGTTCCCATATGTCCACTATGTAACCATAATATGTGTCCTTTCCCCTCTCGATTGTTGCATCAAAGCGGACACCGCTGTTTTGGTTGGTGCTCTTTTGATCTTGGACAATCGTGTAAAATGTATTCCCATTTATCTCGTATCCTTTGTAAATCAATACAGTCGAAGATGGTCCCCTGGACAACAAGTACAACTCATCACAAACAGTGTTGTCACCTCTGAGACGTGTTTCCAACCAACTGCTGAAAGTCCTGATGTGTTCACGTGTAATCCAGTCGTCGCACTGCTCCGGGTGTTTGGAGCGCAGACTGTTCTTGTGTTCATCGACATACGGGGTCACCAATGTAGAGTTCTGTAGAACTGTGTAGTGTGCTTGAGACCAAGAATATCCGTCCCTGCATATTATTGAGTCCCTTCCAAGCGTGCCTTTTTCAGTCAGTCTCCCCTCGTACCGCGATTTAGGGAGACCTATCTTATTAATGCCAGGAATGAAGTCAACACAAAACCCGATGACATCCTCTGTTTGATGGCCCATGGAGATGCCTCCTTCTGGCCTGGCGCGGTTACGGACATATTTCTTTAGGACTCCCATGAACCTCTCAAAGGGGAACATATTGTGTAGAAATACGGGCCCGAGAATGACAATCTCGTCGACTAGATGAACTAGGACGTGTGTCATGATATTGAAGAAGGATGGTGGGAACACAAGCTCGAAACTGACAAGACATTGCGCCACATCACTCCTTAGCCTTGGTACGATTTCTGGATCGATCACCTTCTGAGAGATTGCATTGAGGAATGCACATAGCTTCACAATGGCTAATCGGACGTTTTCCGGTAGAAGCCCCCTCAATGCAACCGGAAGCAGTTGCGTCATAATCACATGGCAGTCATGAGACTTTAGGTTCTGAAACTTTTTCTCTGCCATATTTATTATTCCCTTTATATTCGACGAGAAGCCAGTCGGGACATTCATACTGAGCAGGCATTCAAAGAAGATTTCTTTCTCTTCTTTCGTAAGAGCATAGCTGGCAGGACCTTCATACTGCTCCGGAGGGATGTCGTCTTTTTCGTGCAAATGTTGCAGGTCCTCCCGTGCCTCAGCTGTATCTTTTGTCTTTCCATACACGCCCAAGAAGCCTAGCAGGTTCATGCAAAGGTTCTTCATCACGTGCATCACGTCGATTGAAGAGCGGACCTCTAGGTCTTTCCAGTAGGGTAGGTCCCAAAATATAGATTTCTTCTTTCACATGGGTGCGTGTCCCTCAGCGTCATTCAAAACAGCTAGTGCGCCGGGGCCCTTTCCAAAGATTACGTGTAAATCATTGACCATAGCAAGTACGTGATCACCGGTACGCATGGCGGGCTTCTTCCGGTGATCTGCCTCGCCTTTGAAATGCTTGCCTTTCTTTCGACATTGATGGTTGGTCGGAAGAAATCGACGATGGCCCAGGTACACATTCTTCCTGCACTTGTCCAGGTATATACTTTCAGTGTCATCTAAACAGTGCGTGCATGCGTGGTATCCTTTGTTTGTCTGTCCTGAAAGGTTACTGAGAGCGGGCCAATCGTTGATGGTCACGAACAACAATGCCTTTAGGTCAAATTCCTCCTGTTTGTGCTCATCCAACGCACGTACACCGTTTCCATTCCACAGATGTAAAAGTTCTTCAACTAATGGCCTTAGGTACACATCAATGTCGTTGCCGGGTTGCTTAGGGCCTTGGATGAGAACTGGCATCATAATGAACTTCCGCTTCATGCACATCCAAGGAGGAAGGTTATACATACATAGAGTCACGGGCCAGGTGTTGTGATTGCTGCTCTGCTCCCCGAAAGGATTAATGCCATCCGCGCTTAAAGCAAACCATACGTTCCTTGGGTCCTTTGCAAACTCCTCCCAGTACTTCCTCTCGATTTTTCTCCACTGCGACCGGCAGCGGGTGCTCTCAACTTCCCGTCTTTCTTACGGTCCTCTCTGTGCCATCGCATCAACTTGGCATGCTCTCTGTTTCTAAACAAACGTTTCAACCGTGGTATTATAGGAGCATACCACATCACCTTCGCAGGAACCCTCTTCCTGGCGGGCTCGCCATCAACATCACCAGGGTCATCTCGTCTGATCTTATACCGCAATGCACCGCATACCGGGCATGCGTTCAGATCCTTGTATGCACCGCGGTAGAGGATGCAGTCATTAGGGCATGCATGTATCTTCTGCACCTCCAATCCTAGAGGGCATACGACCTTCTTTGCTGCGTATGTACTGTCGGGCAATTCGTTATCCTTCGGAAGCTTCTTCTTCAATATTTTCAGTAGCTTCTCAAATCCTTTGTCAGCCACAGCATTCTCTGCCTTCCACTGCAGCAATTCCAGTACGGTACGGAGCTTTGTGTTGCCATCTTCGCAATTGGGGTACAACCCTTTTTTGTGATCCTCTAACATGCGATCGAACTTCAGCTTCTCCTTTTGACTTTCGCATTGTGTCCTTGCATCGACAATGACCCGACGAAGATCATCATTTGGTTCCTCTTGATCTTCAGCAGCTTCACCCGTTGCAGCATCATTGGGCACATCGTCTGGTTCCTCTTGATCTTAACCAGCTCCCCCCCATTGCAGCATCACCGTATTCAAGGGGCACATAGTTGTCATCATACTCTTCTTCTTCGCCGTCTTCCATCATAACCCCTATTTCTCCGTGCCTCGTCCAAACATTATAGTGTGGCATGAAACCCTTGTAAAGCAGGTGGGAGTGAAGGATTTTTCCGGTTAGTGTAAGACATCGTATTCACACATTTAGTGCATGGACAACACATAAAACCATTCTGCTTGTTTGCCTCAGCCGCATTTAGAAACTCACGCACGCCCTTAATGTACTCGGAGGTGTGTCTGTCATCGTACATCCATTGCCGCTTCATCTGCGTGCATTATATATAATTAAGTGTGTCAAAAACCATTATAGAACATCATAAATAGATAATTAAGTGACCAAATGGATAAAAGTTCATCATGACATTAAAACCAAAGTACATACATATATAGTTCTCATCTAACAACATATAGCTCTCCATACACATCGAAACTATGTAAAACATTTCAACGCGAAAACAAATGCTATCATAATCGCAACCAAGGTAACAATTGATCCAACGACATAATGATACCAAGCCTCGGTATGAATGTCATATTTTCTAATCTTTTTAATCTTCAACCGCATTGCATCCATCTTGATCTTGTGATCATCGACGACATCCGCAACATGCAACTCCAATATCATCTTCTCGTCCACAATTTTTTTTATTTTTTTCCTTCAAGAATTTGTTTTCTTCTTCAACTAAATTTAACCTCTCGACAATAGGGTCCATCTTGATCTTGTGATCATCGATAACTTCCGCAACATGCAACTCCAATTCCATCTTCTGCTCCTCCATTTTTTCCAATTTTTTCTTTAATGAAATGTTTTCCTCTTCAACTAAATTTAACCTCTCCACAAGAGGGTCGGTTGGAATTTCCGGTTCAACTACCTCCTAGACATAATAAAACATCTATGCATGTCAGGTTGGTCGGCATAACTATCATAAACACTAAAACAAATAGTTATAAATTAAAGATAATATACCACATCCGAATCGTAGACCGGACGAGGGCCCACGTGGGCGGATATCAAAACCATCGCACTATATAATAACAAGCAATAATAAACGTAAGAAAATTAGACAAATATCTATCTAAAGCAATAATAACAAGCAATAATAAAAGTAAGAAAAGCATGGACATAACAAGAGGCTCACCACGGTGGTGCCGGTGACGAGACCGGCGGGGGCGATCGACGGCGGCGAAGACGGGGACGGGACGTGACAGACCGCTAAACCTAGACAAATCTCGGAGAAAATAGAGCTTCGAGAGGAGAAAAGCTTAACTAGTGTGGCTCGGGCATTCCACCGAACACGTTGTGTGCATAGGAGGTGAGCTAGAGCACCACTAACCCCTCTCCCCCTCGGCCAGAAAAAAAAAACAGAGCAGTGAGCTCTGCTCTTGAGTGAGGGGGTATATATAGGCAACTCACTGGTCCCGGTTGGTGCTACAAACCGGGACTAAAGGGGTGCCTTTGGTCCCGGTTCATATCACCAACCGGGACCAATAGTGGTGGGCCAGGAGCAAGAGCCATTGGTCCCGGTTTGTCGCTCCAACCAAGACCAAAAGGTCCAGACGAACCGGGACCAATGGCCCACGTGGCCCGGCCGCCCCCCTGGGCTCACGAACCGGGTCCAGTACCCCCATTGGACCCAGTTCTAGATTGAACCGGGGCTAATGGGCTGGACCAATGCCCTGTCTTCTACTAGTGGTAAGCGATCCGCACCCGTCAAGTAGGCTTGGAATTGTTGGTGCAGAAACATTGGGATATGTATGTCCCCGTTACAAGGCACGGGCGATTAGTTAGGCAGACAACACATCATCCCTGATGCAATGCAAGGTACAGTAACAAACAAACGGGAGTCAACAAGGCGCAAGGAGACAACACATCATTATCTAACAATTAGCTAGATAATATGCACATGATGCAATCCGAGTTATATTAACAAACAAACAAACAAACGTCAACAAGGCACAACTAGACGTTGTTGTTGCGCAACCAATGACTATATGCCTAGTTAGCCAAATTGATGCCCATTCAGGCATGATGCACGTTAGCTCATACGATAGCTATCCTTCTTTTTCGTTCGCTCGTAGGGGCAATTATGAGCGATCGAATCGTCCGCTCCAGGATGCACAGAACCGACGACAACCCGTTATGCGCGTCCTACTTATAAATCACAAATATGATTGAACATGGCATGATGCATCGTCGTGACGCAACCGGCGACATGAGAGCACGGCATGTTTCATCCCCAACACCGTCCATGGGTGACCATGAAGCACAACTACTCCCTCCATTCCTTTATGTAAGGTATAGTATTATTTCCAGCACGGTAATGAAGGTACATAATTATAGACAATTTACGACGAAATTACCTTTTTCTAAATCGTTTATTAGTGGCAAGGAAATAAGTTAGGCTAGTAAAGAAAGAGATGCACGCAATCAGGAGGGAGATAGTTTCCTTTTTTTCTCTACAAGGAGAGATACATGCAATCAGGTGAGAGATACTTTTTTTTTTCTACTTATAAGAAGAGATACACGCAATCAGATGAGAGATACTTTACTTTTTTTCTTTACAAAGAGAGATACACGCAATCAGGTGAGAGATACTTTCCTTTTTCCGGAGGGGAGTCCCAATGAGAAAACTAAATCTGCTCTCGCCCCAACGAGAATGGAGGGGAGTCCACGTCACGCCTTCCACCCACCACTGCCTCCATGAATGCTAAGTCGGAATGTGTACCGTCGCGCGCTCGTGTGCGTCCATTTGGGTCAGCCGAACACCACCAGCCCGGTCGAGCAAGCGATCCGCACCCGTCGAGTAGGCTTGGAACCGGTGATGCCGAATCATCGGAATATGTATGTCCCCGTTACAAGGCACGGGCGGTCAGTTAGCCAGACAACACGTCACCCATGATGCAGTCTGAGGTACAGTAAGAAACAAACGGGAGTCAACAAGGCGCAAGGATGAGAGAGGAGACGCCGTCGCCGTGGCCTGCCGACGACCGCGGGATGTTGGGACGTGAGCGAGCGGAGCACGCCACCGGATGGGATGAGCAAATGAAAGGCGTTGGGACCCTACCTACCCAGACCCAAGACGGCCACGCCGGAGAGACAGGTGCAACGGCACACCCATCCGCCCAACCAAGCAGGGCCACCATGAGGCCCAACTACCTGTCGTCGACTCCTCCCCGTCCCCGCCTCCACCACGACCACACCCCCCACCTGCCCCGCCCCACCCCACCCCACCCCCAACTCCTCCATGAATGCACGCATTTCATCGCTCCAACCACAACACACGAAGCAGCAGCAGCGGCCCCGGCGACGCGGCGCGCATTTATAGCAACCCCGGCCTCGTTGCCTCCGCCGCCGGTGCCTCCCCTGGATCTCCATCTGGCCGCGGCGCAGCGCAGCCTCCTCCCTCCCTCCCCGCGCGGCATTCCGTCGAACAGCTTCGCGGCGCAGCTACGGTACGCACCCCGCCCCTGCTTCTGCTCGCGTCGCGTCCTCCGATTTCTGCCTATGCGTGTGGGCGACTGACCGGGCCGGACTTGCCATGGACTCGTGCTTGACCTGCCCGTGCCCCGGCGCGCGCGGGGAGGGGAGGACCAGTGAGCGCTAGCCTCTCCGCCCATGCCGGCGGCTTCAAATCGAGCGCGCGTAGGCTGCCTCCAGGCCCCAATCCCAGCAGCTCGGGGGCCTTCCTGCTGGTTCTCAGCGCCAGGAGATCACGGGACCAGATACCATTGCTTCCCCGTGCGCGCGGCGTGAGATGAGTGCTTCCCCCTAGTTCGTACACGCGGAGCGCAGCGGAGGCGAGGCCAGCCGCCGCGAGATCCTGCTCACAATCAGCCCCTGCCGTCGCCGAATTGGCGGGTTCGTGCCGCCTGACATTACGTCGAGCGGGTTGCGGGCGTGCGCGATTGGCCGGGGTTTGGGTATCCTTGTTGCTTACCCCCTTCTGCTGGATGTCGGAATTCAAGTCCGTTTCCCTCTTTGCTCCCGCTTGGACTAACCCCTAGTGTGGACTTCAACATTTTTTTCCACATATTTTTAATGTGATCTGTGGTCTTGCTCTCCTGGTTCTGCTGGTTGTTGACTAGAATTGTGCACTTTCCCATGGGACTGTTGCTGGAGGAATTTCCCGATGTAGTTAGTCGTTAATTAGTGCCACCATGTTGTTGTTTTGTCTCTACCATTTTAGCAACTAGCTAGTACAGAAAAAGGGCACACACATGCCAAACCGAAAAGAAATATCCCAGTGCTGCAATTCTACGCTAATCAGACATAAATGATTGATGCGCTAACGGACAGACTTGTTCTTTTGCTTTTCCCAGTGCTGAAGGTTGGAGGGGGCAATAATGGTGGAATCTGACCAGATAAACGGGAGGACGTCCTCGGTCGATGAATTCTGTAAAGCGCTCGGGGGCGACTCGCCGATACACAGCGTGCTGGTTGCCAACAATGGAATGGCTGCGGTCAAGTTCATGCGCAGCATCCGCACCTGGGCCTTGGAGACCTTTGGGAACGAGAAGGCCATTCTCTTGGTGGCTATGGCAACTCCAGAGGACCTCAGGATTAATGCGGAGCACATAAGAATCGCCGACCAGTTCTTAGAAGTTCCTGGTGGGACGAATAATAACAACTATGCAAATGTACAGCTCATAGTGGAGGTGAGCGCAATTGATCATCCTTCTTCACCTAGTACTTATGGATTACCATGTTCATTGTGCTGGATACTTGACTACAGTTATTAATGTCCGCAATTCACCTGTCACGTTGCAGATAGCAGAGAGAACTCGGGTTTCTGCAGTTTGGCCTGGCTGGGGTCATGCTTCTGAGAACCCAGAACTTCCAGACGCGCTCATGGAAAAGGGAATCATTTTTCTTGGGCCACCATCAGCCGCGATGGGGGCACTAGGCGATAAGATTGGTTCTTCTCTTATTGCACAAGCAGCAGGAGTTCCAACTCTTCCATGGAGCGGGTCACATGTATTTATACCTTGTCCTATTTCTTTATGGTTTTGCTCCCCTGTTTTTCTCTCCAGCACTGTATATTTCTCAAAACTAAATCAATACGCGCTGTAGGTGAAAGTTCCGCAAGAAACCTGCCACTCAATACCCGAGGAGATCTATAAGAAAGCTTGTGTTTCAACTACAGACGAAGCAGTCGCTAGTTGTCAGGTGGTGGGGTATCCTGCAATGATCAAGGCATCATGGGGTGGGGGTGGTAAAGGAATAAGGAAGGTTGGTATTCTTTTCATCTTTTTAATTCATCTCTACCACAGTTATATGGAATGCTCTACTCGCAAACAATTACATGTAAATTTCCACTGTCCATTTAAAATGAAGTCCAAGTTTTCTGCAAATATTGTTTATTAACCAAGGATGTTTTTTATGTAATCAAATGGTTTTTTATAGGTACACAATGATGATGAGGTCAGAGCATTGTTTAAGCAAGTGCAAGGAGAAGTCCCCGGATCACCTATATTTATTATGAAGGTGGCATCTCAGGTGATACGTGATAAACTGATAACAGCCATTATTTTCTTTTGTATCTTTGTGTTACTCATGTTCAGTATTCAGCGAGTGCTTCTTCTGTACTGATATAGTTCATTTAGCTAAAATCTTGCCTTTCTGTTCTTTCTTTGTAGAGCCGACATCTAGAGGTTCAGTTGCTCTGTGACAAGCATGGCAACGTGGCAGCATTGCACAGTCGAGACTGTAGTGTTCAAAGAAGGCACCAAAAGGTTAGTTATTCTCCTGAAGCATTGGGTTGTTCAATATCGGTTTTGTTGGAATTAGTCTGAGCCAAACATTTGTGCAGTGAGTACTGGTAGAAGTTCTACAGCTTCAGGGAATAAAAACTTCATTGGATGATGTAGCAATCATATAGTACTGTTTAGCAAAGTGCAAACTGTTGCAGGAGCTATACAAAATTTATGTCAGCATTTTCTTAGATGGGATCATTTATTACTGTTAGTTATACTTATACTGTACTAAATAGTTGAATGTTGCATTTTGAATTCAAGAACAAACTTTTTCTTCCTATAGTGATATCTGTGTCGCACTTGAAGTTTTTGAGCTCAGAATATTGAAATGTCTGGTGACTGTATTACAGATTATTTTATAACCGCAAAAATTAACTAATGCATGACAGATAATAGCAGAGAAGTCTTAGCAAAATTACATTTCTTTTACTTCTCACCATATATATACTTGTGAAACAGATCATTGAGGAGGGACCAATTACTGTTGCTCCTCCAGCAACAATTAAAGAGCTTGAGCAGGCAGCAAGGCGGCTTGCTAAATGTGTGCAATATCAGGGTGCTGCTACAGTAGAATATCTTTACAGCATGGAAACAGGCGAATACTATTTCCTGGAGCTTAATCCAAGGTTGCAGGTAGAACACCCTGTGACCGAATGGATTGCTGAAATAAACTTACCTGCATCTCAAGTTGTAGTAGGAATGGGCATACCACTCTACAACATTCCAGGTAGGCCAGTTTTCCAACTTGATGGTTGATGATATTATCTCTTCCCCCCCCCACACTAATCAATATAAGGATAACTGCAGAGATCAGACGCTTTTATGGAATAGAACATGGAGGTGGCTATCATGCTTGGAAGGAAATATCAGCTGTTGCAACTAAATTTGATTTGGACAAAGCACAGTCTGTGAGGCCAAAGGGTCATTGTGTAGCAGTTAGAGTTACTAGCGAGGATCCTGATGATGGGTTTAAGCCTACCAGTGGAAGAGTGGAAGAGCTGAACTTTAAAAGTAAACCCAATGTTTGGGCCTATTTCTCCGTTAAGGCAAGTTTGCATCCATGCATAATGATCTTTGATACAACATGACATGTCACAACAGCCAGAGCTTATCATTACCCTTGAGTTTTCCTGTTTCTTATGTCGATAAATTCCCTGGTTAAAAACTGTATCTTGTGCGGCAAACTAACCTGAATCATCGTTTTTTTTTCAGTCTGGAGGTGCAATTCATGAGTTCTCTGATTCCCAGTTTGGTAAGTGATGTGAGTAAATTTCTGTTTCCTCGTGCACCTCATGATGATGCTTCTCTTAAACAGCATGACTTTTTTGCAGGTCATGTTTTTGCTTTTGGGGAATCTAGGTCGTTGGCAATAGCCAATATGGTACTTGGGTTAAAAGAGATCCAAATTCGTGGAGAGATACGCACTAATGTTGACTACACTGTGGATCTCTTGAATGTAAGATAACCCCACAGTAAAAAAATTCTCTGATTACATGGTACATTTATTCTTTTTGTGTAATGTGTGTTCAAAATTTTCATATCTCCAGGCTGCAGAGTACCGAGAAAATAAGATCCACACTGGTTGGCTAGACAGCAGAATAGCTATGCGTGTTAGAGCAGAGAGGCCCCCATGGTACCTTTCAGTTGTTGGTGGAGCTCTATATGTATGATTTCTTTGTCTGGAGAACTATGATTTATTAGGTGTTATGAGCTTTCACACAAGATCCATTTTCCATCCTCAAATATTGTGTTTCTTATATTTCAGGAAGCATCAAGCAGGAGCTCGAGCGTTGTAACCGATTATGTTGGTTATCTCAGTAAAGGTCAAATACCACCAAAGGTATATACTATATGATGAATATTCTTACTGTTGATATTCCAATTTCTGTATGAATGAAACTGTCTAACTTCTTTCCGTTCACAGCACATCTCTCTTGTCAATTTGACTGTAACACTGAATATAGATGGGAGCAAATATACGGTAATTATCTGTAATTTTCTCTTTGATCTTATCCATGCCATACCCATCTAATCCAGTTGGTATCCTTGTCACATCTGCTAATGATTATTTTCTTCTGCAGATTGAGACAGTACGAGGTGGACCCCGTAGCTACAAATTAAGAATTAATGAATCAGAGGTTGAAGCAGAGATACATTCGCTGCGAGATGGCGGACTCTTAATGCAGGTAAATATATCTACCATACTATAAGTTTTTATACAAGTGCAATCTATCTAATTTTCTTTTTATTTGGAAATGGTCTGACCAATCTTTAATTGTGAATTTTCTAGTTGGATGGAAACAGTCATGTAATTTACGCCGAGACAGAAGCTGCTGGCACACGCCTTCTAATTAATGGGAGAACATGCTTATTACAGGTGAAGATAACTACATCTGTATTCTCCTCTTGGTTCCTACGTAATGTAGGGATTGTTTCAGTTGTAACTGTAGCTGCAAATTGTATGAAAATACATAAATTAATTTTGTCCTCTGAATGATATATTACAGAAAGAGCATGATCCTTCCAGATTGTTGGCTGATACACCGTGCAAACTTCTTCGGTTTTTGGTCGCGGATGGTTCTCATGTGGTTGCTGATACGCCATATGCTGAGGTGGAGGTCATGAAAATGTGCATGCCACTGTTACTACCGGCCTCTGGTGTCATTCACTTTGTCATGCCTGAGGGTCAGGCCATGCAGGTTAAC
>LR738714.1:738793524-738831763 GCA_902687465.1 Secale cereale | reverse complement strand
CCCCCCCCCCCCCTCTGTTTGCAGCACTAGTACATTCTGACTAAAGTACTTTATGGTTCATGCTTGTAATATACGTGCATCTTTTAAATAGTAGCTGAAATGGCTGTCTTTGTGCAGGCGAGTGACCTCATAGCAAGGTTGGATCTTGATGACCCATCTTCTGTGAGAAGAGCTGAACCATTTCATGGCACCTTTCCAAAACTTGGACCTCCTACTGCTATTTCTGGCAAAGTTCACCAAAAGTTTGCTGCAAGTGTGAATTCTGCCCACATGATCCTTGCAGGATATGAACATAACATTAATCATGTAAGGCACATCAAACTGTCAGTGTATACTCGTTCTTCCACTTTTGTTTTCCCTTGTCTATCGCATTGCCATGGGAAAACGGAGCATGAGTTCTTCTACAGAGAGAAACTAACCTATTAATTGTGACAAACTATACCATCTTTCTTCAATCAATAAGTTCGTGACTGTACCTTTTCTTTCAGGTTGTACAAGATTTGCTAAACTGCCTAGACAGCCCTGAGCTCCCTTTCCTACAGTGGCAAGAACTCATGTCCGTTTTGGCAACCCGACTCCCGAAAGATCTTAGGAATGAGGTGAGTAAGTATTCAAGTTATATTTTTTATCTTACATGTTATTATTCCATTTTTCATTTTGGCTGCATATCAAATGGATAACTAATTTGCCTGTTCTCAGTTGGATGCTAAGTACAAGGAGTATGAGGTGAATGCTGACTTCCGGAAGAGCAAGGATTTCCCTGCCAAGTTGCTAAGGGGAGTCATTGAGGTCAGTTTGAGACTGTTACTTGGCATCCCTTCCTTTTTTATGTGTCATGTTGTTTCCTTACAAAGTCATCATTGCAGGCTAATCTTGCATACTGTTCCGAGAAAGATAGAGTTACAAGTGAGAGGCTTGTAGAACCACTTATGAGCCTGGTCAAGTCATATGAGGGTGGAAGAGAAAGCCATGCTCGTGCGGTTGTCAAGTCTCTGTTTGAGGAGTATTTATCTGTTGAAGAGCTCTTCAGCGATGACATTCAGGTAACTATTTATAATTGCTTGGAATGGTTTGATCGGTGCTCACTTTGTCACCAAAATGTGCTAAACCTTTGTGCTTTTTTGCTTTATATTCTCAGTCTGATGTGATAGAACGTCTACGACTTCAACATGCAAAAGACCTTGAGAAGGTCGTATATATTGTGTTCTCCCACCAGGTAACATCTTTTATTGCGCAATCTGTTCATTTACTCGATATACAAAAACTTTTGTGCTGACAATGTGTGTTCCTTTGAAGGGTGTGAAAAGTAAAAATAAATTAATACTTCGGCTTATGGAAGCATTGGTCTATCCAAATCCATCTGCGTACAGGGACCAGTTGATTCGCTTCTCTGCCCTTAACCATACAGCATACTCTGGGGTAAAATTGAGTTTGGATGATCTGCACCTATTTATTTTGCACATGATAGTCTAGAAAAATAAAATAAATTTATTGTAATTGATGCAGCTGGCGCTTAAAGCAAGCCAACTTCTTGAGCACACTAAATTGAGTGAACTCCGCACAAGCATAGCAAGAAGCCTTTCAGAGCTGGAGATGTTTACTGAGGAAGGAGAGCGGATTTCAACACCTAGGAGGAAGATGGCTATCAATGAAAGGATGGAAGATTTAGTATGTGCCCCGGTTGCAGTTGAAGACGCCCTTGTGGCTTTGTTTGATCACAGTGATCCTACTCTTCAGCGGAGAGTTGTTGAGACATACATACGCAGATTGTATCAGGTACCACTGAATTTATTTATTACACTCTTTCTTGATACAACTGGAACATTAGCACTGAATTTATTTACTCACTCTTTCTTGATACAACTGGAACATTAACAAATTTATGCCGGCTAACTCACAATCATCTTCCAGCATTATCTTGTAAGGGGCAGTGTCCGGATGCAATGGCATAGGTCTGGTCTAATTGCTTTATGGGAATTCTCTGAGGAACATATTGAACAAAGAAATGGGCAATCTGCGTCACTTCTAAAGCCACAAGTAGAGGATCCAATTGGCAGGCGATGGGGTGTAATGGTTGTAATCAAGTCTCTTCAGCTTCTGTCAACTGCAATTGAAGCTGCATTAAAGGAGACTTCACATTACGGAGCAGGTGTTGGAAGTGTCTCAAATGGTAATCCTATAAATTCTAACAGTAGCAATATGCTGCATATTGCTTTGGTTGGTATCAACAATCAGATGAGCACTCTTCAAGACAGGTTTGTTTACACTCTATTCTTATGTGGTTTGTTGTTATTGCAGAGGAGACGAGTGTGATTATATGAACTGGTCGTTAATTTCATGATTTTTTAGTTACCGCTTCCTCTCTGTTTTCTCTTTATAGTGGTGATGAGGATCAAGCACAAGAAAGGATCAACAAACTCTCCAAGATTTTGAAGGATAACACTATAACATCACATCTCAATGGTGCTGGTGTTAGGGTTGTCAGCTGCATTATCCAAAGAGATGAAGGGCGTTCACCAATGCGCCACTCCTTCAAATGGTCATCTGACAAGTTATATTATGAGGAGGACCCGATGCTCCGCCATGTGGAACCTCCTTTGTCCACCTTCCTTGAATTGGTATGCAGCTTTTGTTTTGGCTTATGTTCCCTTCAATAATACCAGTACCTCTAACAGTTTATTATATACAGGACAAAGTGAATTTAGAAGGTTACAATGACGCGAAATACACCCCATCACGTGATCGTCAGTGGCACATGTACACACTAGTAAAGAACAAGAAAGATCCGAGATCAAATGACCAAAGGATGTTTCTTCGTACCATTGTCAGACAGCCAAGTGTGACCAATGGGTTTTTGTTTGGAAGTATTGATAATGAAGTTCAAGCCTCATCATCATTCACGTCTAACAGCATACTCAGATCATTGATGGCAGCGCTAGAAGAAATAGAGTTGCGTGCTCACAGTGAGACTGGGATGTCAGGCCACTCCCACATGTATCTGTGCATAATGAGAGAACAGCGGTTGTTTGATCTAATTCCATCTTCAAGGTCAGTCAGATTTATTTATGTTCTCAACAAAATATATTGCATTAAATGTGTTCATGGATGTTCACTTGGTTTTTTCTTCTCATTATGTTTAGGATGACGAATGAAGTTGGTCAAGATGAGAAGACAGCATGCACATTATTGAAGCATATGGTTATGAATATATATGAGCATGTTGGTGTCAGGATGCATCGCCTTTCCGTGTGCCAGTGGGAAGTGAAGCTATGGTTGGATTGTGATGGGCAGGCTAATGGTGCTTGGAGAGTTGTTGTTACCAGTGTAACTGGGCATACCTGCACTGTTGATGTAAGTTACCTTAGCTATCACTGCTATGCAAGCATTATCATCTACAGTTCTGCAAATATTACCTCTGATGGATAAAGCCCCCACAGACCATCAAATATGATTTTGTTAGCTTATCTAGTTGGTGAATAGAAAATGCTCATCACTCCCATTATGAATGTAAATGGGTAATCTCTGAACTGTTGCTTTTAGAAGTTCTATTAAACACTACTTAAAAGGACTTGTAAGTAGTAGGTACCATTTTCTCTTTATTGCTCTTATGCTTGAATTCGTTTGACTTTCAGATTTACCGAGAAGTGGAGGACCCCAATACACATCAGCTTTTCTACCGCTCTGCCACACCCACAGCTGGTCCTTTGCATGGCATTGCATTGCATGCGCCATACAAACCTTTGGATGCTATTGACCTGAAACGTGCCGCTGCTAGGAAAAATGAAACCACATACTGCTATGATTTCCCATTGGTGAGTTGGCTACATCTCTTTCTTTTTTCTCTACAATTGGTTAACATGATTAATCAGATCAACTGAGATTGGTAATGATACTCTGTCCGCAGGCATTTGAAACAGCATTGAAGAAGTCATGGGAATATGGTATTTCACATGTTGCAGAATCTAATGAGCATAACCAGCGGTATGCTGAAGTGACAGAGCTTATATTTGCTGATTCAACTGGATCATGGGGTACTCCTTTGGTTCCAGTTGAGCGTCCTCCAGGTAGCAACAATTTTGGTGTTGTTGCTTGGAACATGAAGCTCTCCACACCAGAATTTCCAGGCGGCCGGGAGATTATAGTTGTTGCAAATGATGTGACATTTAAAGCTGGGTCTTTTGGTCCTAGAGAAGATGCATTCTTTGATGCTGTCACCAATCTTGCTTGTGAGAGGAAAATTCCTCTAATCTACTTGTCAGCAACTGCTGGTGCCAGGCTCGGTGTAGCAGAGGAAATAAAGGCGTGCTTCCATGTTGGATGGTCTGATGATCAGAGCCCTGAACGTGGTTTTCACTACATTTACCTCACTGAACAAGATTATTCACGTCTGAGCTCTTCAGTTATAGCCCATGAGCTGAAAGTACCGGAAAGTGGAGAAACCAGATGGGTTGTTGATACCATTGTTGGGAAAGAGGACGGACTCGGTTGTGAGAATCTACATGGAAGTGGTGCCATTGCCAGTGCCTACTCTAAGGCATACAGAGAGACCTTTACTCTGACATTTGTGACTGGACGAGCTATTGGAATTGGGGCTTATCTTGCTCGGTTAGGAATGCGGTGTATACAACGTCTTGATCAACCAATTATTTTGACTGGGTATTCTGCACTGAACAAGCTCCTGGGGCGTGAGGTTTATAGCTCTCAGATGCAACTGGGTGGCCCCAAAATCATGGCTACAAATGGAGTTGTCCATCTCACTGTGTCAGATGATCTTGAAGGTGTTTCTGCTATCTTGAAATGGCTCAGTTATGTTCCTCCCTATGTTGGTGGTCCTCTTCCTATTGTAAAACCTCTTGATCCACCAGAGAGAGCTGTAACATACTTCCCAGAGAATTCATGTGATGCCCGTGCTGCCATATGTGGCATTCGGGACACTCAAGGCCAGTGGTTGAGTGGTATGTTTGACAGAGAAAGCTTTGTGGAAACGTTAGAAGGATGGGCCAAAACTGTTATTACTGGAAGGGCAAAGCTGGGTGGGATTCCAGTTGGTATCATAGCTGTGGAAACCGAGACAGTGATGCAAGTAATTCCTGCTGATCCTGGTCAGCTTGATTCTGCCGAGCGTGTAGTCCCTCAGGCAGGACAGGTGTGGTTCCCAGATTCGGCCTCAAAAACAGCCCAGGCACTGCTGGATTTCAACCGTGAAGAGCTCCCGTTGTTCATTCTTGCCAACTGGAGAGGCTTTTCTGGTGGGCAAAGGGATCTGTTTGAAGGAATCCTTCAGGCTGGTTCTATGATTGTTGAGAATCTGAGGACATATCAGCAGCCTGCTTTTGTGTATATACCAAAGGCTGGAGAGCTGCGTGGAGGTGCATGGGTTGTGGTGGACAGCAAGATCAATCCTGAGCACATTGAGATGTATGCCGAGAGGACTGCGAGAGGGAATGTCCTTGAGGCACCAGGGCTCATTGAGATCAAGTTCAAGCCAAATGAACTGGAAGAGAGTATGCTAAGGCTGGACCCTGAGTTGATCAGCCTCAATGCTAAACTCCTCAAAGAAACTAGTGCTAGCCCTAGCCCTTGGGAAACGGCGGCGGCGGCGGAGACCATCAGGAGGAGCATGGCTGCTCGGAGGAAGCAGCTGATGCCCATATATACTCAGGTTGCCACCCGGTTTGCTGAGTTGCACGACACCTCTGCGAGAATGGCTGCCAAAGGCGTGATCAGTAAGGTGGTGGACTGGGAGGAGTCCCGGGCCTTCTTCTACAGGAGACTGCGAAGGAGGCTTGCCGAGGACTCGCTCGCCAAACAAGTCAGAGAAGCCGCCGGCGAGCAGCAGATGCCCACTCACAGATCAGCATTGGAGTGCATCAAGAAATGGTACCTGGCCTATCAAGGAGGAGACGGCGAGAAGTGGGGAGACGATGAAGCCTTCTTCGCCTGGAAAGATGATCCCGACAAGTATGGCAAGTACCTTGAGGAGCTGAAAGCCGAGAGAGCGTCTACACTGCTGTCGCATCTCGCTGAGACCTCTGATGCCAAGGCCTTGCCCAACGGTCTCTCGCTCCTCCTCAGCAAAGTAAGTTTCTTTTGCTTATTATTCGTTTGTTCTTGTATAAAGTTCCCAAGTTTCTTTTGCTTCTTCTCTTCTTTCATTCTTTGTTCCTGTATATTTTTCCTAGTAAATAAATTCTTTCTTTTCTTTCTGTTCCTAAGCTCATCTCTCTGATACATATACATTTGATTGATTGTACAGATGGATCCTGCAAAGAGGGAGCAGGTAATGGATGGCCTGAGGCAGCTTCTTGGTTGATGGCTGGCCCGCCCTTTGATAACGCATCCATCCAGCCAGCATAAACCGGCCTTGCTTGTTGCCACGAAGCAAGTCCTGTCTATGGTGGACTGGGTACCAACGGAAGCGCAGGCAACAAGCAAATTTTACTTGCGTGGCGAGCAACAGGAGGGGGAGGTTTTTCAACCGAAACACATTGTTTGCACATAGGTAGGTGGCATCCCAGAAACATTTGTATGTTTTATTATTATACAAATAGATACACACAAAGCATCTGTACGGTGGATAGACATTCGGTGTGAGTTGTTGCAATGCAAGATTCATCATATTAATTTACAAGATACGTGTGATGATCGATGTGGTAGTTGTAGTTTCCTCGGTGGCGGGGAATGCTGAGTTCCCTTTTGCTTCAGTTATGTGATGTATGCCCTGAGAACTTTGGGGTGATATGATGGATGTTTTTTATCAGTTTCATGATAAATGAAATTGGGGGCCGAGGCCCCTTACATCAGTTTTTCTTTCTTGTACATAAAATTCATGTATGGATTGTTTGTTCTTCATTGATGCATTTAGCTGTTTTAACCTTGTGTAGTAAATTGTTTGGCCTGTTTCGCGCCAATGTATTTTGCAGAGGCACTGGCAATGTTGGCTCAGTGATTATTGTTCTTTCAATTCCTTTGAGCTGCTGGTTGTGCAGAAACGGCTGCAGTGAAAATCAGCTCTTGAAAAAGCTGTTGTCTACAGTACTTCTTTTCGGCCTCCAGATATGCTTGGGAAGCCACCTTACCCCTATAAACGGAGCCTCTGTGAAGGTCATTCTGCAGCAAAAGCGTTTTCTTGAGCACTCTGTTTTTCGTTGCAAGATTTAGTCTCCAATAAACTGGGGGATTTCTCAAGAACAGGGAGCAGAGCGCACGGCCGGAATTGAGAACACCGGCGGAATCAGCGCCCTCTGACCTCGGCGCCGTCAGCATCAGGGCCACGGGCATGGGTTTGCCGGCGCTGTTCGAACGCCACCGCCGTCGAGCGCACTCCGCCTTTTGCTATATAGTATTAGTCGGACGGCTCCCTATCTATCATGCCAGAAATATACTCCTTCCGTCTCATAATATAAGAGCACTTTTTACACTACATTACGGAAGGAGTAGTCAAACTGCGCTGATTGCTCCCCCTGTTCGTGCAGCTGTGCTACGCGCCAATGGCAAACATAACAAACTCCTCCCCCCTTCGTCGACAATGTCGAATCATGACCGCATGGTCCAAACAGGGATTCTTGCTGACTCCGGCGTCCTACACCACCAATGACTATCTGTCAAACGCTACACGGCGAACACCAGACGACGCAAGGACGCAGAGGAGGTGGGTACAGTCCATGGCCGCGCGACGCTCCGGCGCGGCGGGCGTGGCCGCCGGAGACACGGCCGACGATGACGCGGACCGAGCCAGGCTGCGCCAGCTCGGCTACAAGCAGGAGCTCAAGCGCGGCCTGGGCGTGGTCTCCAACTTCGCCTTCTCCTTCTCCATCATCTGCGTGATGGCCGGCGTCACCACCACGTACAACGCCGGGCTGAGGTACGGCGGGCCGGCGTCCATGACCCTCGGGTGGCTGGTGGTGGCCTTCTTCAACGGCTGCGTCGCCTTGTCCATGGCGGAGATCTGCTCGGCGTACCCGACCTCCGGCGGGCTCTACTACTGGAGCGCCAAGCTCGCCGGCGAAGAGTGGGCGCCTCTTGCTTCCTGGATCACCGGCTGGTGTGTGTACTCTCTTACCTTAGTTTCATCATGAGATTTTCTGATATTTTCTTGAAGACTATTTTCAGATTATTGACATGGCATCGTACTATATGATTTGGTAATTTGGTCGAGAATATTGGATTGCATGCCAAAAGCTCGAGCAGACGGTGATATCTTTTTTACAAGACTATTTTTGAGATTATTGACATGGAGTCATGGATACTAGTACACGATTTGGTAGTTTGGTCGATGATATATTTGAAGTTTTTTTTAATATAAAATATCAATCAATCAATATATCTCGGTTGTTGTCTCCGGCCCGGCCTCGAATCTACACCTCCGATTCTCCCTAGAATCATCTGATCCGAATTGAAAATGCAGACAACCCTACGTATAGCAAACACGATATTCAATTGCATGTCCATTCAAAAGCTCAAGCCGACATGATATGGTTCAACAAACAATAGTCATTATTTATTTCCACTTTTTGTGTTACCCAAATGATCCAATCACGTTGGTGGTCTATGTTTTTATCTTATGTTCCATTTTACCTTTTGCAGGTTCAACCTAGTGGGCCAGGTATGCTCGAACATGTTGGTGGTCTATTTGGTGCACCCACATGACAAACTTCCTAACAATCCGGTCTCTTGTCTAAACTCTCCTAGTGGGCTCTCACCACCAGCACAGACTTCTCGCTGGCGCAGCTCGTCCAAGTGACCATCTTGCTTGGCACCGGTGGAGCCAATGGCGGTGGCTACATGGCCTCCAAGTACGTTGTTCTGGCCATCCACGGCTCCCTCCTCGTCTTGCACGGGCTCATCAACAGCCTTCCCATCCGGTGGTTGTCCTGGTTTGGCCACCTCGGTGCATTTTGGAACACTGCAGGTATATAATCATTCTGAGGGTTACAACATTTGGCATCAATCGATGCAGATGCCGAGAGGGTCTTTTCTTCTTCAAAAGATGCATCTGAACATATGACAATGTGATTATCGATCAATTTATTGTTCTTGAACTTAGCATATGTTAACAATGTTAGGTGTCTTTGTCCTGGTGATCATGATTCCAGTTGTTGCCAAGGAAAGAGCAAGTGTTGAGTTCATCTTTACACATTTCAACATAGACAATGGCATGGGAATCCATGACAATGCGTACATTCTAGCGGTGGGGCTTCTAACAAGCCAATACTCATTGCTCGGCTACGATGCATCGGCTCACATGGTACACATCTCCTCCTGTCCTAATACTGGTAGCTAGTAGCTACTCATGTTGATGGTTATTTGTCTTATCTGCTTGCGCATATATATGTGCTCAAGTGCGGTTGTATGGCCTCAATGTGACATTTGGGTCAACAAAGCTCACATTATCGGGAATAAATTTGCAGATTGAGGAAACGAAGAACGCAGATTGGAGTGGACCCATCGGGATCATCATGTCTGTTGCTCTCTCGACCGTGTTTGGTTGGATCTTCCTTTTGGCTCTAACATCCATCGTGACGAACATACCATACCTGCTAGACCCCGGCAATGATGCTGCCGGGTACGCCATTGCGCAAGCGCTTTACACTGCCTTCCACCGGAGGTATGGCAGTGGGGTCGGAGGGCTTGTATGCATAAGCATCGTCGCATTCGGCATCTTCCTCGCGGGTGTTGCGTGTGTCGCCAGTAATTCAAGGTTTAGTAGTGATTCAACCACTACATAGCAGTTGACATATTGTTGATATTTCTTGTGTTCTAATTATTCGATATCAAAGTCCAGTTTCTCTATATTTTATCAGTTATATAGAAAAATCATATTACTATCGTACAACATCAAATTTATGTAGTACCAAAATCATATTTTATGCTGAATCTAATAAAACTAATTTGGTCTTGTAGTTGTTGATGTTTTTCGATAAACTTGGTTGAACTTTGTATTTTTTATTTATGACAAATCCGTAATAATTTGGAACCTAACACTAGTAGAAAACAGGGCATTGGTCCAGCCCATTAGCCCCGGTTCAATCTAGAACCGGGACCAATAGGGGTACTGGACCCGGTTCGTTAGCCCAGGGGGCCGGCCGGGCCACGTGGGCCATTGGTCCCGGTTCGTCTGGACCTATTGGTCCCGGTTGGAGCTAAAAACCGGGACCAATGGCTCTTGCTCCTGGCCCACCACTATTAGTCCCGGTTTGTTTTATGAACCGGGACCAAAGGCACCCCTTTAGCCCCGGTTTGTAGCACCAACCGGGACCAGTGAGTTGCCTATATATACCCCCTCACTCAAGAGCAGAGCTCACTGCTCTGTTTTTTTTCTGGCCGAGGGGGAGAGGGGTTAGTGGTGCTCTAGCTCACCTCCTATGCACACAACATGTTCGGTGGAATGCCCGAGCCACACTAGTTAAGCTTTTCTCCTCTCGAAGCTCTATTTTCTTCGAGATTTGTCTAGGTTTAGCGGTCCGTCACGCCCCGTCCCCGTCTTCGCCGCCGTCGATCGCCCCCGCCGATCTCGTCACCGGCACCACCGTGGTGAGCCTCTTGTTATGTCCATGCTTTTCTTACTTTTATTATTGCTTTAGATAGATATTTGTCTAATTTTCTTACGTTTATTATTGCTTGTTATTATATAGTGCGATGGTTTTGATATCCGCCCACGTGGGCCCTCGTCCGGTCTACGATTCGGATGTGGTATATTATCTTTAATTTATAACTATTTGTTTTAGTGCTTATGATAGTTATGCCGACCAACCTGACATGCATAGATGTTTTATTATGTCTAGGAGGTAGTTGAACCGGAAATTCCAACCGACCCTCTTGTGGAGAGGTTAAATTTAGTTGAAGAGGAAAACATTTCGTTAAAGAAAAAATTGGAAAAAATGGAGGAGGAGAAGATGGAATTGAAGTTGCATGTTGCGGAAGTTATCGATGATCACAAGATCAAGATGGAACCTATTGTCGAGAGGTTAAATTTAGTTGAAGAAGAAAACAAATTCTTGAAGGAAAAAATAAAAAAAATTGTGGACGAGAAGATGATATTGGAGTTGCATGTTGCGGATGTCGTCGATGATCACAAGATCAAGATGGATGCAATGCGGTTGAAGATTAAAAAGATTAGAAAATATGCCATTAATACCGAGGCTTGGTATCATTATGCAGTTGGATCAATTGTTACCTTGGTTGCGATTATGATAGCATTTGTTTTCGCGTTGAAATGTTTTACATAGTTTCGATGTGTATGGAGAGCTATATATGTTGTTAGATGAGAACTATATATGTATGTACTTTGGTTTTAATGTGATGATGAACTTTTATCCATTTGGTCACTTAATTATCTATTTATGATGTTCTGTAATGGTTTTTGACACACTTAATTATATATAAATGCACGCAGATGAACCGCCAATGGATGTACGGTGACAGACACACCTCCGAGTACATTAAGGGCGTGCGTGAGTTTCTAAATGTGGCAGAGGCAAACAAGCAGAATGGTTTTATGTGTTGTCCATGCACTCAATGTGTGAATACGATGTCTTACTCTAACCGAAAAATCCTTCACTCCCACCTGCTTTACAAGGGTTTCATGCCACACTATAATGTTTGGACGAGGCACGGTGAAATAGGGGTTATGATGGAAGACGGCGAAGAAGAAGAGTACAATGACAACTATGTGCCCCCTGAATACGGTGATGCTGCAATGGGGGGAGCTGGTGAAGATCAAGAGGAACCAGACGATGTGCCCAATGATGCTGCAACGGGTGAAGCTGCTGAAGATCAAGAGGAACCAAATGATGATCTTCGCCGGGTCATTGTCGATGCAAGGACACAATGCGAAAGTCAAAAGGAGAAGCTGAAGTTCGATCGCATGTTAGAGGATCACAAAAAAGGGTTGTACCCCAATTGCGAAGATGGCAACACAAAGCTCGGTACCGTACTGGAATTGCTGCAGTGGAAGGCAGAGAATGCTGTGGCTGACAAAGGATTTGAGAAGCTACTGAAAATATTGAAGAAGAAGCTTCCGAAGGATAACGAATTGCCCGACAGTACATACGCAGCAAAGAAGGTCGTATGCCCTCTACGATTGGAGGTGCAGAAGATACATGCATGCCCTAATGACTGCATCCTCTACCGCGGTGCATACAACGATCTGAACGCATGCCCGGTATGCGGTGCGTTGCGGTATAAGATCAGACGAGATGACCCTGGTGATGTTGATGGCGAGCCCGCCAGGAAGAGGGTTCCTGCAAAGGTGATGTGGTATGCTCCTATAATACCACGGTTGAAACGTTTGTTTAGAAACAGAGAGCATGCCAAGTTGATGCGATGGCACAGTGAGGACCGTAAGAAAGACGAGAAGTTGAGAGCACCCGCTGACGGGTCGCAATGGAGAAAAATCGAGAGAAAGTACTGGGAGGAGTTTGCAAAGGACGCAAGGAACGTATGGTTTGCTCTAAGCGCGGATGGCATTAATCCTTTCGGGGAGCAGAGCAGCAATCACAGCACCTGGCCCGTGAAGCCCGCCATGCGTACTGGTGATCACGTACTTGCTATGGTCAATGATTTACACGTAATCTTCGGAAAGGGCCCCGGCGCACTAGCTGTTCCGAATGACGATGAGGGACACGCACCCATGTGGAAGAAGAAATCTATATTTTGGGACCTACCCTACTGGAAAGACCTAGAGGTCCGCTCTTCAATCGACGTGATGCACGTGACGAAGAACCTTTGCGTGAACCTGCTAGGCTTCTTGGGCGTGTATGGAAAGACAAAAGATACAGCTGAGGCACGGGAGGACCTGCAACGTTTGCACGAAAAAGACGGCATCCCTCCGAAGCAGTATGAAGGTCCTGCCAGCTATGCTCTTACGAAAGAAGAGAAAGAAATCTTCTTTGAATGCCTTCTCAGTATGAAGGTCCCGACTGGCTTCTCGTCGAATATAAAGGGAATAATAAATATGGCAGAGAAAAAGTTCCAGACCCTAAAGTCTCATGACTGCCATGTGATTATGACGCAACTGCTTCCGGTTGCATTGAGGGGGCTTCTACCGGAAAACGTCCGATTAGCCATTGTGAAACTATGTGCATTCCTCAATGCAATCTCTCAGAAGGTGATCGATCCAGAAATCGTACCAAGGCTAAGGAGTGATGTGGCGCAATGTCTTGTCAGTTTCGAGCTTGTGTTCCCACCATCCTTCTTCAATATCATGACACACGTCCTAGTTCATCTAGTCGACGAGATTGTCATTCTGGGGCCCGTATTTCTACACAATATGTTCTCCTTTGAGAGGTTCATGGGAGTCCTCAAGAAATATGTCCGTAACCGCGCAAGGCCAGAAGGAAGCATCTCCATGGGCCATCAAACAGAGGATGTCATCGGGTTTTGTGTTGACTTCATTCCTGGCCTTAATAAGATAGGTCTCCCTAAATCGCGGTACGAGGGAAGACTGACTGGAAAAGGCACGCTTGGAAGGGACTCAATAATATGCAGGGACGGTTATTCTTGGTCTCAAGCACACTACACAGTTCTACAGAACTCTACATTGGTGACCCCGTATGTCGATGAACACAAGAACAGTCTGCGCTCCAAACACCCGGAGCAGTGCGACGACTGGATTACACGTGAACACATCAGGACTTTCAGCAGTTGGTTGGAAACACGTCTCAGAGGTGACAACACTGTTTGTGATGAGTTGTACTTGTTGTCCAGGGGACCATCTTCGACTGTATTGATTTACAAAGGATACGAGATAAATGGAAATACATTTTACACGATTGTCCAAGACCAAAAGAGCACCAACCAAAACAGCGGTGTCCGCTTTGATGCAACAACCGAGAGGGGAAAGGACACATATTATGGTTACATAGTGGACATATGGGAACTTGACTACGGACATGATTTTAAGGTCCCTTTGTTTAAGTGTAAATGGGTCAATCTGTCAGGAGGCGGGGTACAGGTAGACCCACAGTACGGAATGACAACAGTGGATCTGAAAAATCTTGGATACAATGACGAACCGTTCGTCCTAGCCAATGATGTGGCACAGGTTATCTATGTGAAGGACATGTCTACCAGACCGAGAAAAAGAAAAGATAAGGGAGCGAATACATCATACGATGAGCCAAAGCGCCACATAGTTCTTTCAGGAAAAAGGGACATCCTGGGAGTGGAGGGCAAGACAGACATGTCTGAAGATTATGAAAAGTTTCATGAAATTCCTCCCTTCAAAGTCAAGGCTGACCCAAGCATCCTGATAAACGATGAAGATTATCCATGGTTACGGCGCAATAAGCAAATGACACAAGCGAAGAAAAAGTGAAGAGTTATTTCTGCAAGTATTATGATGATACCATGCCAACTTTGTAACAAACGAGTATGATACCATTGTCCGTTTGTACTATTCAAATTTCAATACTACTTGCACTAACAAAACAAAACAAAACAAAACAAACTTGAAAAATAAATAGCAACAATAAGTATTTTGTTGTAAGTATAAACAAAATAAAATAAATAAAGCAACAAAGAAAATAAATAAAGAAAGTAAAATAAATAAAGCAACTCTAAATACAGCAAAAAACAACTTAGAAATAAACAAAGAAAATAAAATAAATAAAGCAACTCTAAATACAGCAAAAAACAACTTAGAAATAAATAGCAACAATAAGTATTTTGTTGTAATTAAGTATAAACAAAATAAAATAAATAAAGCAACAAATAAAATAAATAAAGGAAGTAAAATAAATAAAGCAACTCTAAATACAGCAAAAAACAACTTAGAAATAAACAAAGAAAATAAAAATACGAGTCCGACGATGTACACTATGATCGCTAATGATCCGAGGATGGTGCCCGGTTATACCAATCTTGCAGATTACGCGTCCGACGATGTACACTATGATTTCATGGACGTGCAGATAGAAAGATACGAGTACAAAAAGCCTCTCGTCAAAAATGAAAGATCTCTATCAACGAATATGCGAAGATTGCATGATTGGTACATGAAAATCTGAAGAGAGTCTGGGGGGAGGAATAACTTGTATTTGAGAGTTAAACCGGAGCATGACCTCGTTGGAATTGACCTGTTGCCTGTTCCATTTGAGGAGTTCTATCAATTTTTCAATCAATTGGCCCTCGATAAAACAACGATCACCTGCTACTGTCTGTAAGTAGTACTACTTCTGTCATTAAGTCTCTCTATATAGCTGATCTTCATTGCATGTATTTATAATTATCCTCACTATATTATGCAGATTGAAGATCGTCGAATTGAAGAAAAGACAAGTAGGTGATATTGGGTTTATTAACACATACCTCATAGATGCAACCGAGGTTAAATTGCGTCCCGGCGATACCGAGACCAACTTGCTACGATCGTTGGTGGTAAATGAAAACAAAGATATAATACTCTTTCCTTACAACTTCAAGTGAGTGTTAATGTCTTGTGCATATTTGGTTTCCCTTATATATATTAGTCAAGTTTATAGTGATGTAATGATCTCATGCATTCGTGCGCAGCTTCCACTATATTCTCTTAGAGATTAAGCTTGAGAAGGGAATAGTAACTGTCTTCGACTCTAAACGTAAAGATCCCGAGGAGTATGCGGACATGACTCAAATGCTAGCCAGGTAAGTTAAATCGATCAATATTATCCACCATGCATATATATCAGCAACTTCATTTCTGATATCAACTAATTGTTTCCTTTGTCTGGCAGTGCTTGGAAAACATTCAGCAAAAAAGCTCCGGGACTGCCGAAGAAGCTACAATTTAGATACCCGAAAGTAAGTACTATATAGTAGCATGTTCCGCGCGCGCATCTCCTATATCTTGATTCAAGCGCTAGCTAGTTTCATCAATACCAATTTGGCATTCTTGCTTATCAGTTTGATTGAGCTCTATTTCTTGTAAAGTGGTTGTGGCAGGAACCCGGGAATGATTATTGTGGATACTACATTTGCGAGTCCATCCGCCACACAACCTGTGAGCGGGGCTACACTGATGAACAATTTAAAGTGCGTAAGCAATCAATAATATTCACAAATTTATAGCATCATTTCATGTATTGACCCCCTACTTCAAATTAGATGTTTCGGATGCGGGATGAACTCCTAACACCAGATCGTCTGCGAGCAATTCAAGAGGAATTGGCGGCATTCTTCCTTGAACACGTGATCGCTGAAGACGGAGAATACTATGTGGACCCTGCATCCATGTGTTAGGAGATTATTTTTGTAAGAGATAATTATTGTATATATGTGCCCGGTAGTGTCGGATAGATATACGAGAACTTGTTGTTCGACCAATCTCTCGGAGAAGGAGAGGTGGTCGATATTATTACTTCTCTCTGTATGCATATATATATATGTTGATTATATATACGAGATCTTCTGTTCCTTCGTTTGCTTAGTAGCTAGCAGCTAGCTAGCTAGCTAGCGTGACTCTAGTCCATATATATATACGTATGTGTAGTATGTAGCGTCGACCAAAATCACGGACATAAGAGAGAACACTTCTCTCTATTAATTAGCTAGCTAACACAATATATCAAACACCTAAATTAACCCCCAAAACCTAAAACCCCCCCTCCCCTTTCAAAAAAAAAACAAAAACCACAGCCACAGAAATGCTGACACGTGGATGCCTTTTGGTCCCGGTTGGTACCACCAACCGGGACTAAAGCCCCTCCTGCCTGGACTCGGTGCACAGGCCACGTGGACACCCTTTTGCCCCGGTTCTGGATTGAACCGGGACTAAAGGGTCAGAGCATTAGTACCGACCCTCTTGCCCCGGTTCCAGAACCGGGGCTAAAAGGCAAAATGAACCGGGGCTAAATACCCTTTATCTACTAGTGTGGCCCATGCTCATGTCACCATCAACTTCAACGCGTTCCTAGAGAAATCCAACACTAGTAGAAAACAGGGCATTGGTCCAGCCCATTAGCCCCGGTTCAATCTAGAACCGGGACCAATGGGGGTACTGGACCCGGTTCGTTAGCCCAGGGGGCCGGCCGGGCCACGTGGGCCATTGGTCCCGGTTCGTCTGGACCTATTGGTCCCGGTTGGAGCTAAAAACCGGGACCAATGGCTCTTGCTCCTGGCCCACCACTATTGGTCCCGGTTGATGTTATGAACCGGGACCAAAGGCACCCCTTTAGCCCCGGTTTGTAGCACCAACCGGGACCAGTGAGTTGCCTATATAAACCCCCTCACTCAAGAGCAGAGCTCACTGCTCTGTTTTTTTTTCTGGCCGAGGGGGAGAGGGGTTAGTGGTGCTCTAGCTCACCTCCTATGCACACAACGTGTTCGGTGGAATGCCCGAGCCACACTAGTTAAGCTTTTCTCCTCTCGAAGCTCTATTTTCTCCGAGATTTGTCTAGGTTTAGAGGTCCGTCACGTCCCGTCCCCGTCTTCACCGCCGTCGATCGCCCCCGCCGATCTCGTCACCGGCACCACCGTGGTGAGCCTCTTGTTATGTCCATGCTTTTCTTACTTTTATTATTGCTTTAGATAGATATTTGTCTAATTTTCTTACGTTTATTATTGCTTGTTATTATATAGTGCGATGGTTTTGATATCCGCCCACGTGGGCCCTCGTCCGGTCTACGATTCGGATGTGGTATATTATCTTTAATTTATAACTATTTGTTTTAGTGCTTATGATAGTTATGCCGACCAACCTGACATGCATAGATGTTTTATTATGTCTAGGAGGTAGTTGAACCGGAAATTCCAACCGACCCTCTTGTGGAGAGGTTAAATTTAGTTGAAGAGGAAAACATTTCGTTAAAGAAAAAATTGGAAAAAATGGAGGAGGAGAAGATGGAATTGGAGTTGCATGTTGCGGAAGTTATCGATGATCACAAGATTAAGATGGAACCTATTGTCGAGAGGTTAAATTTAGTTGAAGAAGAAAACAAATTTTTGAAGGAAAAAATAAAAAAAATTGTGGACGAGAAGATGATATTGGAGTTGCATGTTGCGGATGTCGTCGATGATCACAAGATCAAGATGGATGCAATGCGGTTGAAGATTAAAAAGATTAGAAAATATGCCATTAATACCGAGGCTTGGTATCATTATGCCGTTGGATCAATTGTTACCTTGGTTGCGATTATGATAGCATTTGTTTTCGCGTTGAAATGTTTTACATAGTTTCGATGTGTATGGAGAGCTATATATGTTGTTAGATGAGAACTATATATGTATGTACTTTGGTTTTAATGTGATGATGAACTTTTATCCATTTGGTCACTTAATTATCTATTTATGATGTTCTGTAATGGTTTTTGACACACTTAATTATATATAAATGCACGCAGATGAACTGCCAATGGATGTACGGTGACAGACACACCTCCGAGTACATTAAGGGCGTGCGTGAGTTTCTAAATGTGGCAGAGGCAAACAAGCAGAATGGTTTTATGTGTTGTCCATGCACTCAATGTGTGAATACGATGTCTTACTCTAACCGAAAAATCCTTCACTCCCACCTGCTTTACAAGGGTTTCATGCCACACTATAATGTTTGGACGAGGCACGGTGAAATAGGGGTTATGATGGAAGACGGCGAAGAAGAAGAGTACGATGACAACTATGTGCCCCCTGAATACGGTGATGCTGCAATGGGGGGAGCTGGTGAAGATCAAGAGGAAGCAGACGATGTGCCCAATGATGCTGCAACGGGTGAAGCTGCTGAAGATCAAGAGGAACCAAATGATGATCTTCGCCGGGTCATTGTCGATGCAAGGACACAATGCGAAAGTCAAAAGGAGAAGCTGAAGTTCGATCACATGTTAGAGGATCACAAAAAAGGGTTGTACCCCAATTGCGAAGATGGCAACACAAAGCTCGGTACCGTACTGGAATTGCTGCAGTGGAAGGCAGAGAATGCTGTGGCTGACAAAGGATTTGAGAAGCTACTGAAAATATTGAAGAAGAAGCTTCCGAAGGATAACGAATTGCCCGACAGTACATACGCAGCAAAGAAGGTCGTATGCCCTCTAGGATTGGAGGTGCAGAAGATACATGCATGCCCTAATGACTGCATCCTCTACCGCGGTGCATACAACGATCTGAACGCATGCCCGGTATGCGGTGCGTTGCGGTATAAGATCAGACGAGATGACCCTGGTGATGTTGATGGCGAGCCCGCCAGGAAGAGGGTTCCTGCGAAGGTGATGTGGTATGCTCCTATAATACCACGGTTGAAACGTTTGTTTAGAAACAGAGAGCATGCCAAGTTGATGCGATGGCACAATGAGGACCGTAAGAAAGACGGGAAGTTGAGAGCACCCGCTGACGGGTCGCAATGGAGAAAAATCGAGAGAAAGTACTGGGAGGAGTTTGCAAAGGACACAAGGAACGTATGGTTTGCTCTAAGCGCGGATGGCATTAATCCTTTCGGGGAGCAGAGCAGCAATCACAGCACCTGGCCCGTGACTCTATGTATGTATAACCTTCCTCCTTGGATGTGCATGAAGCGGAAGTTCATTATGATGCCAGTTCTCATCCAAGGCCCTAAGCAACCCGGCAACGACATTGATGTGTACCTAAGGCCATTAGTTGAAGAACTTTTACAGCTGTGGAATGGAAACGGTGTACGTGCGTGGGATGAGCACAAACAGGAGGAATTTGACCTAAAGGCGTTGCTGTTCGTGACCATCAACGATTGGCCCGCTCTCAGTAACCTTTCAGGACAGACAAACAAAGGATACTACGCATGCACGCACTGTTTAGATGACACTGAAAGTATATACCTGGACAAGTGCAGGAAGAATGTGTACCTGGGCCATCGTCGATTTCTTCCGACCAACCATCAATGTCGAAAGAAAGGCAAGCATTTCAAAGGCGAGGCAGATCACCAGAAGAAGCCCGCCATGCGTACCGGTGATCACGTACTTGCTATGGTCAATGATTTACACGTAATCTTCGGAAAGGGCCCCGGCGCACTAGCTGTTCCGAATGACGATGAGGGACACTCACCCATGTGGAAGAAGAAATCTATATTTTGGGACCTACCCTACTGGAAAGACCTAGAGGTCCGCTCTTCAATCGACGTGATGCACGTGACGAAGAACCTTTGCGTAAACCTGCTAGGCTTCTTGGGCGTGTATGGAAAGACAAAAGATACAGCTGAGGCACGGGAGGACCTGCAACGTTTGCACGAAAAAGACGGCATCCCTCCGAAGCAGTATGAAGGTCCTGCCAGCTATGCTCTTACGAAAGAAGAGAAAGAAATCTTCTTTGAATGCCTTCTCAGTATGAAGGTCCCGACTGGCTTCTCGTCGAATATAAAGGGAATAATAAATATGGCAGAGAAAAAGTTCCAGAACCTAAAGTCTCATGACTGCCATGTGATTATGACGCAACTGCTTCCGGTTGCATTGAGGGGGCTTCTACCGGAAAACGTCCGATTAGCCATTGTGAAACTATGTGCATTCCTCAATGCAATCTCTCAGAAGGTGATCGATCCAGAAATCGTACCAAGGCTAAGGAGTGATGTGGCGCAATGTCTTGTCAGTTTCGAGCTTGTGTTCCCACCATCCTTCTTCAATATCCTTCTTCAATACCACGACAGGAGGAAGAAAATGGAGATGACCGAAATCCAGGCGCTGCGGGCCAGAATACAAGCGATAGAGGAACGGCAAGCAGATCGGGAAAGAATTGCCGAAGCTTCCCCCGAAGCTACCCCGCCATCTCAGCGGAGAAGCAGCGTGGCTTCCACCGAGCTGCTTCAGCCAGAGCTTGCCTTGACGGCTACTGCCAGGAATCCTGTGGATGCTATCACGCAGGCACAAAATTGCCACCTTATGGCACAGTGGATGAATCTGAAGGTCAAGGCGGCTGCTGGCTCTGTTTATCCTTCTGGACCAGACGACACTTTTCACTGCCGGCCGATTCCAGAAGGATATGCTAGGGTGATGGTCGACGAAATAACGGAGGGATTTGAGGAGCTCCAGCTTGACCACCCTACCGGTGAAGGGGAGACTCGGCTGGGTTCTTCACTGAAGACTCCATGCCTATGGCGGAAGGACCTAATCAACATTCTGAACTGGACGCCTCCGCCTCCTCCTCCTCCTGCGACGAGTCAGGGCACTCCGCCTCCTCCACCGCCTCCTCCTCCGGCGAGTGACCATCAGGGCACTCCGGCTCCTTCTCCGGCGAGTGACCATCAGGGCACTCCGGCTCCTTCTCCGGCGCGTGGCGGCACACCGCCTCCTTCGCCGCCGGCGCGTGGCGGCACTCCGCCTCCTTCGCCGCCGGCGCGCTCGAGCAGACAGCCAGCTCCTCCTTCGCCTAATCAGCAAGGGCGGAAGAGACCTGCCGCCGCTCCGGCTGCTCCTGCTCCGGCGCCTAAGCAAGTAAAAAAGACAGCCGCTTCGTCTGGTCCGGCGACGTCTACCAGTACAGCCAGAGGCGGGAGGCGATGCAGATTCGGTCCTTCTCTCACGCCTCTAGAGAAGTTGCCGTACGAGAGGTCCGACGAGGAAAACACGAAGATCGCTGAAGGCGAAGTGAAGGACTTTTTTGAAGGGTTGAAAGCACAGAGACATCCACCTCCAGAGGAGAAGATAGATGCGGTGAAAGCAAAGCGCACTCTTGCTGCCCTGAAGCAACCAGCGAAAAGTAAGCCGAAGGGCAACTATGACCGCATTATTCAAAAGACATTTCAAGATGCCAAGCGGTCCGGAAGTACAAAAAGTGATCAGAGGTTAGCAGAAGGGCGAGCTGGGAAACAAATTGCCCAGCTCGGCGAACAAGCGAACCAATCGCGCCCCCCGCTCAAGGTGTCTAGCGACATGGTCGCTAATGATCCGAGGATGGTGCCCGGTTATACCAATCTTGCAGATTACGCGTCCGACGATGTACACTATGATTTCATGGACGTGCAGATAGAAAGATACGAGTACAAAAAGCCTCTCGTAAAAAATGAAAGATCTCTATCAACGAATATGCGAAGATTGCATGATTGGTACATGAAAATCTGCAGAGAGTCTGGGGGGAGGAATAACTTGTATTTGAGAGTTAAACCTGAGCATGACCTCGTTGGAATTGACCTGTTGCTTGTTCCATTTGAGAAGTTCTATCAATTTTTCAATCAATTGGCCCTCGATAAAACAACGATCACCTGCTACTGTCTGTAAGTAGTACTACTTCTGTCATTAAGTCTCTCTATATAGCTGATCTTCATTGCATGTATTTATAATTATCCTCACTATATTATGCAGATTGAAGATCGTCGAATTGAAGAAAAGACAAGTAGGTGATATTGGGTTTATTAACACATACCTCATAGATGCAACCGAGGTTAAATTGCGTCGCGGCGATACCGAGACCAACTTGCTACGATCGTTGATGGTAAATGAAAACAAAGATATAATACTCTTTCCTTACAACTTCAAGTGAGTGTTAATGTCTTGTGCATATTTGGTTTCCCTTATATATATCAGTCAAGTTTATAGTGATGTAATGATCTCATGCATTCGTGCGCAGCTTCCACTATATTCTCTTAGAGATTAAGCTTGAGAAGGGAATAGTAACTGTCTTCGACTCTAAACGTAAAGATCCCGAGGAGTATGCGGACATGACTCAAATGCTAGCCAGGTAAGTTAAATCGATCAATATTATCCACCATGCATATATATCAGCAACTTCATTTCTGATATCAACTAATTGTTTCCTTTGTCTGGCAGGGCTTGGAAAACATTCAGCAAAAAAGCTCCGGGACTGCCGAAGAAGCTACAATTTAGATACCCGAAAGTAAGTACTATATAGTAGCATGTTCCGCGCGTGCATCTCCTATATCTTGATTCAAGCGCTAGCTAGTTTCATCAATACCAATTTGGCATTCTTGCTTATCAGTTTGATTGAGCTCTATTTCTTGTAAAGTGGTTGTGGCAGGAACCCAGGAATGATTATTGTGGATACTACATTTGCGAGTCCATCCGCCACACGACCTGTGAGCGGGGCTACACTGATGAACAATTTAAAGTGCGTAAGCAATCAATAATATTCACAAATTTATAGCATGCATCATTTCATGTATTGACCCCCTACTTCAAATTAGATGTTTCGGATGCGGGATGAACTCCTAACACCAGATCGTCTGCGAGCAATTCAAGAGGAATTGGCGGCATTCTTCCTTGAACACGTGATCGCTGAAGACGGAGAATACTATGTGGACCCTGCATCCATGTGTTAGGAGATTATTTTTGTAAGAGATAATTATTGTATATATGTGCCCGGTAGTGTCGGATCGATAGATATACGAGAACTTGTTGTTCGACCAATCTCTCGGAGAAGGAGAGGTGGTCGATATTATTACTTCTCTCTGTATGCATATATATATATGTTGATTATATATACGAGATCTTCTGTTCCTTCGTTTGCTTAGTATAGCTAGCAGCTAGCTAGCTAGCTAGCGTGACTCTAGTCCATATATATACATATGTGTAGTATGTAGCGTCGACCAAAAGCACGGACATAAGAGAGAACACTTCTCTCTATTAATTAGCTAGCTAACACAATATATCAAACACCTAAATTAACCCCCAAAACCTAAAACCCCCCCTCCCCTTTCAAAAAAAAAACAAAAACCACAGCTACAGAAATGCTGACACGTGCATGCCTTTTGGTCCCGGTTGGTACCACCAACCGGGACTAAAGCCCCTCCTGCCTGGACTCGGTGCACAGGCCACGTGGACACCCTTTTGCCCCGGTTCTGGATTGAACCGGGACTAAAGGGTCAGAGCATTATTACCGACCCTGTTGCCCCGGTTCCAGAACCGGGGCTAAAAGGCCAAATGAACCGGGGCTAAATCCCCTTTATCTACTAGTGTAATGACTATTTGCTAACTTGCTATCACATTTCCATATAGGATGGGCTATGCCTTCTCGAGGGACAAGGCGATGCCGTTCTCGCACGTGTGGCACCGGGTGAGCAGGAACGAGGTGCCTCTCAATGTTGTGTGGCTCTGTGTGGTTGTCGCCTTCATTATGGCTCTCACGGTGCGTAATACCTCTGCCATATCAATCTTGACTCGATGTACCAAACCTTTACAACACAAACGTAATACCTCTGCCATATCGATCTTGACTCGATGTACCAAACCTTTACAACACGAATGCATGATTCGTGTCAAGGACTTGCTACCACACCTAAAATTTCACGTTCCTATTTTTGTGTGTGTTTCTTGTCTTCGGATGTAGTCTCTCGGAAGCCAGGTGGCATTCCAAGCAATGGTGTCGATTGCGACACTAGGGCAGTACATCTCGTACGTGCTACCCATCTTCTTCCGTGTGACGACGGCCCGGAGGTCGTTCATCCCAGGGCCATTCCACCTAGGGAGGTACAGTATTGTCATCGGCTGGGCAGCCGTCCTCTGGGTGGCCTTGCTCACCGTGCTCTTCTCATTGCCTGTGGCGTACCCAATCGCCAAGGACAACTTCAACTACACGCCGGTGGCCGTTGGTGGCGTGCTACTGCTCAGTGTCGGCTCATGGGTGTTCCATGCCCGGTTCTGGTTCAAAGGACCCATCGTAAATGTTGACATGTAGAATTTCATATCTTGTAAACTTTACTTTATTTGATATGTGGTTGATGTTTTTACACATGGAGCTGTATTACCAAGAAGGCTCTTTAGGTAGGTTGGTCGTTGGGACAACAATTTGGCATAGTGTACTCTATGGACATGCAAAAAGTATCTAGTCAATGGTTTAGAAAACCAATATTCGACAATGATAAAATTGACCAAAACAAGGCAATTTTGGGAGAACGGGTGCTACCGCCCCTCTTTGCAGTGGCGGAGACAGGGGGGTGCCAGGCAGGGCCCTGCACCCCCCTATTATCACCGACTTAAGCCTAATATGAATAGTAACAACGATTTTTTTCCTGCTAAAATGGTGTTTTTTGATGGATTGACCCGCCCCAACAAGCTTTAACAATACTCGGCCCCCTTGTCCGATTTTTCTGGCTCCGCCACTGCCTCTTTGGAACATGCGAGAGGGATTTCTGGCCACATTGACGAAGCCGAAGGATGGAGATGGTGCGGGGAGAGGTATCCAACAGTGTGGGGATGCCTCTATCGAATAGTTGCATGGCGACCGAATGAAATTTAGACCGGTCGACAGGCGTTGGCGAATGCTCAAGGCATGTTGCGTGGACTCATTCCTGCCAATAGAATGATAGATACACCTCGATGACAAAATTATTGACTTGGGTACTCTGTCACCTTCACCCGTGCCATTTTCAGGGGCACAAAATCTAATCAACACTCCACATCCTTTTTCTCTCAGATAAACATATGCAATTCCTAGTCCAAGTCCAAGATCCAGGACCAACCAGATGACAGAAGACAGTTCACCGTGACAGAGGAAAGATCAACCTTTCAAACGATCATGTTATATTATCCTACCACTCCCCGTCATGTGGATCAGATCATCAGAGTCAAACTCGTATATATATTCTTTCTTTTGAGAAACAAACAAACAATGGTGGCCGGCGATATTTGTGCATGTGGCTGCGCTACGTGACAAGTGACCATAAATTATCTCCTTGCCGTCAACAATGGCGGGTCACCCGAAAGGGACCTTGCCCGAATGCTCCAACTCCAAACCGTGGATAGTTTCCACTTGCCAGATGCCACTCGCTCACTCTCTTGTTGACTCCCTGCTCACCGGAGACCGAGGAGCTCACTCGCTGCCAAACGAAGACACGACGGCAACCTGCAGCCAAGGCAGGGGCGGCGGGTAGGGAAGGGAGCTAGTCAGCTAGAGCTAGAGACGACCGATGGCCGTGTCACGCTCCGGCGCGGCGGGGGTGGCCGCCGGCGGCGACTCAACCGACGATGCTGACCGAGCGCGGCTGCACCAGCTCGGCTACAAGCAGGAGCTCAAGCGCGGCCTCTCGTACGTCGCAAGCCGGCCTGCTCTGCTCTGCTTCACCATCGTATCTGTTGGATTGATTCTGGTGCTTTTCTTGGGCTCTCCGCAGCCTCATGTCCAACTTCGCCTTCTCCTTCTCCATCATCTCCGTCATGGCCGGCGTCACCACGACCTACAACGGCGGGCTGCGCTACGGCGGGCCGGCGTCCATGACGCTGGGCTGGCTGGTGGTGGCGGCCTTCAACGGCTGCGTGGCGCTGTCCATGGCGGAGATCTGCTCCGCCTACCCGACCTCCGGCGGGCTCTACTACTGGAGCGCCAAGCTCGCCGGCAAGGAGTGGGCGCCCCTCGCCTCCTGGGTCACCGGCTGGTTCAACATCGTGGGACAGGTATGCCGCTGGAAGTAACTTGTCCATCGTGATCACCACCTGTTTTGACACTTTGCTGACGGTGTTATAACTGTCCTAGCAGTGGGCTGCTACCACGAGCACGGACTTCTCCCTGGCGCAGCTGGTCCAGGTGATCGTCTTGCTCGGCACCGGCGGGGCCAACGGCGGCGGGTACAGGGCCTCCAAGTACGTCGTGCTGGCCATCCACGGCTTCTTCCTCGTCCTGCACGGCCTCATCAACAGCCTCCCCATCCGCTGGCTCTCCTGGTTCGGCAAGCTCGGCGCCTTCTGGAACACGGCGGGCGCGTTCACGCTGGTGATCCTCATCCCGGCGGTGGCCAAGGAGCGGGCCAGCGCCGAGTTCATCTTCACGCACTTCAACGACGACAACGGCATGGGGATCCACGGCAAGGCCTACATTCTCGCCCTCGGCCTCCTCACCAGCCAGTACTCTCTGCTCGGCTACGACGCCTCCGCTCACATGGTACGTCCTTGGTTCCTCATCCTAGCTAGATTTCCATGGAGTTTCGTCAAGATCTGAAGATCGACAATGGCAGATTGAAGAGACGAAGAACGCGGACTGGAGCGGGCCGATGGGGATCATCAGCTCGGTGGCACTGTCGACCACGTTCGGGTGGATCTTCCTGGTGGCGCTGACGTCGATCGTGACGGACATCCCGTACCTGCTCAGCCCGGACAACGACGCCGGCGGCTACGCCGTCGCGCAGGCCCTGTACGCCGCCTTCGACAGGCGGTACGGCAGCGGCGTGGGCGGGCTGGTCTGCGTCGGGGTCGTCGCCGTCGGCATCTTCTTCGCCGGCGCCATGTGCATCGCCAGCAACTCGAGGATGGGGTACGCCTTCTCGCGGGACAGGGCGATGCCGCTGTCGCGCGTGTGGCTCCGCGTCAGCAAGAACGAGGTGCCCCTCAACGTCGTCTGGCTCTCCGTCGTCGTCGCCTTCGCCATGGCCCTCACGGTGCGCGCGCAACGTCGATCTCCGCCATGAATCTCCATGGCACCCGATCGACCATGATTTTGACAGCTGATTTTGGTACGTGTGTGCAGTCGCTGGGGAGTGAGGTGGCGTTCCAGGCGATGGTGTCGATCGCGACGCTGGGGCAGTACATCGCGTACGCGCTGCCCATCTTCTTCCGGGTGACGACGGCGAGGAGGTCGTTCGTGCCGGGGCCGTTCCACCTCGGGAGATACGGCGTCGTCGTCGGCTGGGCCGCCGTCCTCTGGGTGGCCTTCCTCACCGTGCTCTTCTCGCTGCCGGTGGCGTACCCGGTCGCCAAGGACAACTTCAACTACACGCCGGTGGCCGTCGGCGGCGTGCTGCTGCTCAGCGTCGGCGCATGGGTGGTTAACGCGAGGTTCTGGTTCGAGGGGCCCATCACCAATGTCGACGACTTGTAGCCTTGTAGCTAAGGGACCAAACAACTCACGTGTCGCTTCTCGTCTGGAAATTTGGATTGTATATATGTGTCGCATCTCGTTTGAAACTTTGTTTCTTGTTTGATACTCGAGGTCATGGGAAAAAATCTAAAAAAAATGATGATGATATGGGTACAGCATGTGTTCCTAAATTATATCACCAAATATGAAAGGTACCTATGGATAAAAGTAGAAAACAGCTATGAATAGTAATTAGTTCAAATTGGGCCGCAAAAAGGTAATTAGTTCAAATTGGGCTAAAAATTCAGCCTATGAACACAGTCAATGCTTAACCAGCGTTTTTTGTAAGTCTTTTTCATCATGACACATTTTGATTTTGGATCTGTAAATTTAGGACATGATAAATCGCTGTAGTATCAATTCATGAACTTTCATCTTTTTTGTTGTTGCTACCGCCATTGTTTTCCCTCCAATCAGCGCTGCCTCTCGCGATGCATCATGGTCTTAGCATTGATGGCATCAATAGCAGACTTACTCTCCTTTTGTGTCAAACATTGTGTACAAGATAGGTTATAGTTGGACTTTGAATAGTATAGTATAGAGTCGTGTCCTAGTAAGGACACTCGTATCATATGCCTCTCATATAATTGTGATGGTGAGGGGAGGGGGGTAGACACACGATGTAACCTATGCCAAAGTAATAGTACATGCGCGCGGGGGCCGGCGGCGTGTGCTGGCGCCCGGAGGGAGGAGCGCCCGTAGTCAAGCCCCGGAGATGTAGCCATATCGACGAACATCGTTAACAAATCTCAGTGTCGTGCTCGTGTGATTACTGTGTTCGTCGGATCGATCGACGAAACACCTCCAATTTATTATATCAAGTGATATCATGAGCGAGATTTTACGAAAAAAGGGTTTCCCCCGCTTTATAAATAAAGCAGCAACACTACATCCACGCAACCGATACAAACGCACGCCACACACAACCCAAGGCAAGGTACAAGAATGTCGAGCACCGACCCACAACATCAATGACTAACAAATATCAACAAAATAAGCAAAAGGAACCGCTTGTAGCCGACGGAGACCACCATCAAGATGAGAGATCATCCATGAAGAAGTGCAACGGACCACGTCGGACCGAGGGATCCAAGACGATGCCTCCAAGAAGGGCACGACCACGGACCGTCGCCATCGTCCGATCTGTATATCAGGCTTTCACCCTGAGCAGACGGGAGGAGTCGGAGCACCACGATGGAGCCTGCAAGGAGGAACATGACGTCCGCGGACGCCGCCACCGTCGACCCGTGCATGGACAGGTAAGTGATGAAGCCCGGTGCTCCACCCTTCCGCCGCATCCCTGGTCCGCCAACCACCTGCAGCCATGCCACCCAAGCGGCCATGGTTGCTCGCTCGCATCCGAGTCGCGCAGTCCGCCTACGACCAAGGCGACTCCCACCGCCAGGGCCGCCGCCCTGCCACCGAACCATCCCGAGAAGCCCCAAAGACCACGCTTTGGACAAGATCCATTAGCCCAACCACCTCAGAACCGCCGGCGACCACTGCCTCAAGAGGAACCGAGCCGAGTTGGCCGGGGGAAGGGGGAGGAGGAGGAGCGGCCTACGGCCATGACCGACACCTCTGCGCCGGCGACATGGCACGCAACGGCGCACCCGTCCCTTCTACCAGCCCCCCCTCCCGAGACCCCCAGTCTCGCCCCCGAAGCCGAACGCCCAGATCCGCAGGAGAGCGTAGGCCACCGCCCACTGCCGAGGAGGAGGGAGCACGGAACCGCCGACGCCGTAGCCATGAGTGGTCATCAGGGGGCCCTCCCGCGCCGAGCGCTGCCGTCCAGCCGCAAGGGCCCGGCTGGACGGGGCCGCCCACCTCCACCGCTGCTGCGCTGCCCCTCCACCAGAGATCCACGGCGAAAGAGGCCGCCCGCGACCCGCAGCGCTAGACGTGGCGTCGAGGAGCTGCTGCGAGGCAGCCGCCGCCGACTCCCCCCGCCGACCTGCACCACCACCATGCCGCCCGTCGCACGACGCCACGCCGCAGTCGCCGGCTCACTCCTGAGCGCCGCCGAACCGCTACGCCCGGGATCGAGCGCAGCATCCCAGCCGGCGAGATCCGGCCCCCGCCGCACCTCCCGTGCAAGGAGACGAAAGGGCCCCGCCGCCGCCGGCGCAGACCGGGCCTCGCCCGCTCGGGCCCCTGGCGACGGCGAGGGAGGGGGGGGGAGAAGGAGGGGGTGGCGGCGGCGGCGCTAGGGTTGCCTCCCGAACGCCCGCGGGAGCGTCGCGGGAGGGGAGGGGGGATGTTCGACATAAGAAGGTTAGTCACTCAGGTATGCATATCATGCGCGGGATTCCACAGAGGCTCTGGATCGTTGACCGATAGAAAAACTTGCGATGGTCGGTCTTGAAAAAAAGAGTTGTCTTTTGTCCCCGATCTATTGACGGTCCGCAGTAGAGCAAGTCTGATGTGAAGATCAATGATGGCCTTGATACGATGCCAAAGCAGCAGGTTTAGAAGCAATCAGAAGCAACCAAGGCAGCGACAGATCGGTTCAGCGGCGGCAGCATGCAGGCAACATGCAGTGTTTTAAGGGACGGTTTGGATTGCAACCATTGCCTGCCATGTCAAAATATTGGCGTTCGCTGAGGAGTGGATGATTGTTTGGATGGCTTCCAACCTTTTGGCACGCCAAGCCCACCACGGCTCTCTCCATGTGTTCTGACGCCAAATCATGGGCGGATCACTGGCGGGCAAAACCAGCACCAATATTTTGGCAGCCCCAGATTTGGTCAGGCAGGCATGGGCAAGAACCAAACAACCCCTAAATCAAGTCGATCTCAGTGAGATCGATGGTGATGGACAGAACGCAACGCAAGGCAGGCCAATGGGCCCAGCGCAAGCAGCAGCTGCTACGAAGGTGCGGATGAAGGCCCACACTAGTAGAAAACAGGGCTTTGGTCCAGGCCAGAAAAAGGCATTAATCCCGGTTCACCTACGTACCGGGATCAATGGGTGCATCAGTCCCGGTTCATGAGTCCAGGGCGCCGGTCGGGCCTCGGGGGCCATTGGTCCCGGTTCGTTTGACCCCTTTGGTCCCGGTTCCAGACACGAACCAAGACCAATGGGCCTCGCTCCTAGCGCAACACCTTTAGTCCCGGTTGGTGACTGGAACCGGGACTAAAGGTCAGTCTTCTGTCCCGGTTCTAGCAACCATCCGGGACTAAAGAGATGCCTATATATACCCTCGCCCCTGCCCGCTCACTCCTTTGTTTTTTTGGCCATGTAGGAGGTGTGTGCATGCACTGTTCTGTCTCCCTTCTATGCATGCACATGAGGTGTTCGATGAAATGCCCGAGACACACTTAAGCTTTCTCCTCTCCAAGCTCGACCTGCAAGCTCCATTTTCCCCAAGATTTGTCTAGGTTTGGCGGTCCGTCCTGTCCCGTCCTCGTCCTCACCGCAGTCGATCCCCCGCGCCGACCTTGTCGCCGGCACCACCGTGGTGAGCCTCTTGTTCTTATCTTCTTTTTACAATAAAAAAAATTCTTACTTGTATGGTTTAGATAGATACTTGTATGATTTTCTTACTTTTATTATTGCTTGTTATTATATAGTGCCATGGTTTTTGGTATCCGGCCCCGCCGGCCCTCGTCCTATCTATGATTCAGATGTGGTATATTATCTTCTATTACGATTTGTTTCATTTTGTGTTTATGACAATTATGTCGACCAACGTGACATAGATGTTTTTATCTAGGAGGTATGTAACCGGAAATTCCAACCGACCCTCTTGTCGAGAGGTTAAATTTAGTTGAAAAAGAAAACAATTACTTGAAGAAAAAATTGAAAATAATTGAGGAGGAGAAGATGGAATTGGAGTTGCATGTTGCGGATGTCGTCGATAATCACAAGATCAAGATGGATGCAATGCGCTTGAAGATTAGAAAATATGCCATTCATAATGAGGCTTGGTATCATTATGCCGTTGGATAAATTATTACCTTAGTTGCGATTATGACCGCATTTGTTGTTGCATTTAAATGTTTTCATAGTTTCAATGTATGTTTTAATTAGATGCTCTAGAGAGATATATGTTGTTCTATGAGGACTATGTATGAACTTTATGTATTTTTTCAGTAATAACATTTGATCACTACTGTACTTTGGTTTTAATGTGATGATGAACTTGTATTAATTTGGTCACTTCTCTATTCATTATGTTCTGTAATGGTTTTTGATACACTTAATTATATAATGCACGCAGATGAATCGGCAATGGATGTACGGTGACCCATGCACCGATGACTACATTGATGGCCTGCATATTGTTCTCGAGGTGGCTGAGGCAAACAAGCAGAATGGTTTTATGTATTGTCCATGTATTGTGTGTGAGAATACGAAGGATTACTCTTTCGTGAAAACCCTTCACTGGCACCTCCTTGATAAGGGTTTCATGCCATACTATAATGTTTGGACCAAGCACGGAGAAAGAGGGGTTATGATGGAAGACAACGAAGAAGAAGAGGATGATGACAACTATCCCCCTGAATACGGTGATACTGCAATGGGGGGAGCTAAAGATCAAGAGGAACTAGACGATGTAGCCAATGATGATCTTCACCGGGGCATTGTTGATGCAAAGAGAGAATGCCAAAGTGAAAGGGAGAAGTTGAAGTTCGATCGCATGTTAGAGGATCACAAAAAAAAGTTGCACCCAAATTGTGAAGATGACAACACAAAGCTCGGTACCACACTGGAATTGTTGCAATGGAAGGCAGACAATGGTGTATCCGACAACGGATTTGGGAAGCTAATGAAAATAATGAAGAAGCTTCCAAAGGATAACGAATTGCCCGATAGTACGCACGAAGCAAAGAAGGTTCGGCCTCTAGGATTGGAGGTGCAGAAGATACATGCATGCCCTAATGACTGCATCCTCTACCGCGGTGAGTACGAGGATTTCAACGCATGCTCGGTATGCGGTGCATTGCGTTGTAAGATCAGACGAGATGACCCTGGTGATGTTGAGGGCGAGCGCCCCAGGAAGAGGGTTCCTGCCAAGGTGATGTGGTATGCTCCTATAATACCATGGTTGAAACGTCTTTTCAGAAACAAAGAGCATGCCAAGTTGATGCGATGGCACAAAGAAAACCGTAAGAAAGACGGGAAGTTGAGAGGACCCGCTGACGGGTCGCAGTGAAGAAAAATTGAGAGAAGGTAAGGCGATTTTGCAGGTGGCGCAAGGAACATATGGTTTGGTTTAAGTATAGATGGCACTAATCCTTTTGGGGAGCAGAGCAGCAATCATTACACATGGCCAGTGACTTTATGTATCTATAACCTTCTGCTACTTCTTGAGCTTGCGTTGGTTTTTCCCTTGAAGAAGCAAGGGTGATGCAGCAAAGTAGAGATAAGTATTTCCCTCAGTTGAGAACCAAGGTATCAATCCAATAGGAGAAGAACACGCAAATCACTAATACCTGCACAAACAATCAAACAATTGCACCCAACGCTATAAAGGGGTTGTCAATCCCTTCACGGTTACTTGCAAAAGTGAGATATGATAGAGATAGATAAATAAAAGATAAAATATTTTTGTTTTGTTTTGTAGAACTGAAAGTAAAATATTGCAAAATAGTAGATCGGAAACTAATATGATAGAAAATAGACTAGGGGGCCATAGGTTTCACTAGAGGCTTCTATTAGGATAGCAAATAGTACGGTGGGTAAACAAATTACTGTGGAGCAATTGATAGAAAAGAACAAAGTTATAACAATATCCAAGGCAATCACGTCCGTATCAAGTAGACCGACTCCTGCCTGCATCTACTACTATTACTCCACACATCGACCGACTCCTACCTGCATGTAGAGTATTAAGTTCATAAAGAACAGAGTAGCGCATTAAGTAAGATGACATGATGTAGAGAAATAAACTCAATCAATATGATGTAACACCCATTTTTATCCTCGATGGCAACAATACAATACGTGCCTCGCTACCCCTACTTTGTCACTTGGTGAGGACACTGCAATATTGAACCCAAAGCCAAGCACTTCTCCCATTGCAAGAAAAAACCAATCTAGTTGGCCAAACCAACCGATAATTGAAGAGAATTACAAGGATATCAAATCATGCATATAAGAATTCAGAGAAGGTTCAAATAATATTCATAGATAAGCTGATCATAAATCCACAATTCATCGGATCTCGACAAACACACCGCAAAAGAAGATTACATCGTATAGATCTCCAAGAATATCAAGGAGAACATGGTATTGACTATCAAAGAGAGAGAAGAAGTCAATCTAGCTACTAGCTATGAACTCGTAGGTCTGTGGTAAACTACTCACGCTTCATCAGAAGGGCAATAGAGTTGATGTAGATGCCCTCCATGATCAAATCCCCCTCCGGCAGGATGCCGAAAAAGGCCACAAGATAGGACCTCACGGGTACAGAAGGTTGCGGCGGCGGAAAAGTGTTTTCGTGGATGCTTCTGAGGGTTTCAGAATATTTCTGTATTTATAGGACAAAGAAGTAGGTCGGTGGAGTCACGGGGGGGGGGGGGGGGGGGGGGGGGCACAAGGCAGGGGGTGCGCCCACCCCCTAGGGCGCGCCCTCCACCCTTGCCGCCGCTTCGTGGCTCTTCTGACTTGGATCTCAAGTCCCCTGGGTGTCTTCTAGTAAAAGAAAAATCATCGTAAAGTTTCATTCTGTTTGGACTCTGTTTGATATTCCTTTTCTACAGAACTCAAAAACAAGGAAAAACAGAAACTAGCACTGGGCTCTAGATTAATAAGTTGGTCCCAAAAATAATATAAATATCATATTAATGCATATAAAATATCCAAAACAGATAATATAATAGCATGGAACAATAAAAAATTATAGATACGTTGGAGACATATCAAGCATCCCCAAGCTTAATTCTTGCTCGTCCTCGAGTAGGTAAATGGTAAAAACAGATTTTTTAATGTGGAATGCTACCTAACATATTTATCAATGTAATTCTTCTTTATTGTGGCGTGAATGTTCAGATACATAAGATTCAAAACAAGATTATCAATATCAAAACAATAATACTTCAAGCATACTAAAAATAAAATTATGAAGCTTAAAAAATAACATGGCTAAAGAAAGTCATCCCTACAAAATCATATAGTCTTGTTATCCTCCCTCTTCTCAACACAAAGTATAAATCATACCCATCCCGGTGTCATCCAAGCAATTGTTTCATACTTTTTAAGATGCTTCAACTTTTTCAACTCTTCACACAATACATGAGCGTGAGCCATGGACATAGCACTATGGGTGGAATAGAAGGTGGTAGTAGGCAAAAGGAGAGAGAAAGTTGTGCCTGCTGTAACGAAACCTGCACATGACCGAGGAGTAGTAGTTGTAGGTCTGAACCTTCAGTCAGAGTCCTAAGATGCGCACAATGACGAGGTCGCCGGGGACGATCCGATGGCGGCGGCAGAAGTAGTTCTAGCCCCGACCAAGCACTATGTGCCCCTCGAAGTTCTGGACCTGCACCCAGAACACGCACCGCATGTTCGCCGAAGGCTTGACCACGCGCGGGAGCCACTTGATGACCAGCCTCCACGAACTTGCGTGGGAAGACGAGCATGGCGAGGTCTGATATGTCTCCAATGTATCTATAACTTTTGATTGATTCATGCTATTATATATTCAGTTTTGGATGTTTAATGGGATTTATTATACACTTTTATATTATTTTTGGGACTAACCTACTAACCCAAGGCCCAGTGCAAATTGCTATTTTTTTTGCCTATTTCAGTGTTTCGCACAAAAGGAATATCAAACAGAGTCCAAACGGAATGAAACCTTCGGGAGAGTTATTTTTGGAACGATATCAACACAGAAGACTTGGAGTACACGCCTGGAAGCGAGAGAGGCGGCCACGAGGGCAGGGGGCGCGCACCCCACCCTCATGGGCCCCCTCTGCCTCCCCTGACGTGCCTCTTCAGCCTATATATACTCTCATACCCTGAAAACATCGAGGCAGTCGATGAAACCCTAATTTCACCGCCGCAACCTTCTGTACCCTTGAGATCCCATCTTGGGGCCTCTCCGGAGCTTCGCCGGAGGGGGCATCGATCACGGAGGGCTTCTACATCAACACCATAGCCTCTCCGATGAGTTGTGAGTAGTTTACCACAGACCTTCGGGTCCATAGTTATTAGCTAGATGGCTTCTTCTCTCTCTTTGGATCTCAATACAAAGTTCTCCTCGATCTTCGAGGAGATCTATTCGATGTAATCTTTTTGCGGTGTGTTTGTCGAGATCTGATGAATTGTGGGTTTATGATCAAGATTATCTATGAACAATATTGGATTCTTTTCTGAAATCTTTTATGCATGATTTAAATATCCTTGAAAGTCTCTTCGAATTATCGGTTTGGTTTGGCCTACTAGATCTATAGTTCTTGCAATGGGAGAAGTGCTTGACTTTGGGTTCAATCTTGCGGTGTCCTTTCCCAGTGACAACAGGGGCAGCAAGGCACCTATTGTATTGTTGCCATCCAGGATAAAAAGATGGGGTTTATATCATATTGCTTGAGTTTATCCCTCTACATAATGTCATCTTGCTTAAGGCGTTACTTTGTTCTTATGAACTTAATACTCTACATGCATTCTGGATAGCGGTCGATGTGTGGAGTAATAGTAGTAGATGTAGAATCGTTTCGGTCTACTTGTCACGGACGTGATGCCTATATACAATGATCATGCCTAGATATTCTCATAACTATGCACTTTTCTATCAATTGCTCGACAGTAATTCGTTCACCCATCGTAGAAATCTGCTATCATGAGAGAAGCCACTAGTGAAACCTATGGCCCCCGGGTCTATTATCATCATATTAATCTTCCATCAACTGTTTACTTTATTTTTCATTATTTACTTTCAATCTGTATATCAAAAATACCAAAAATATTATCTTATCATATCTATCAGATCTCACTCCTGTAAGTGACCGAGAAGGGATTGACAACCCCTTTTATCGCGTTGGCTGCGAGGTTCTTATTTGTTTGTGCGTCAACTTGCCAATTTCTGGCGCCGTTGTCGGGAAGATCTACACAAAATTAATATACCAAGTACCTATCACAAACCCTTATCCCTCACATTACATTATTTGCCTCTCGTTTTTCTCTCCCCCACTTCACCTTTGCCGTTTTATTCGCCTTTTTGCTCCGTGTGTTTTCCCATTCGCTTGCCTCTTTTGTGTTCATCTTTATTGCGGTTTGTCGCTATCATGTCTGAGATGGGGGAGGATGTCATTGAAAAGGGTAGTAACACTGAGGGCAACTTTGCTTTTGTTGACCCTCCTGATGAAACTACCACTTTACATACTAAGAAGTTCCGGGTTGGTAGTGGTAATATTATTGGAAGAGGAGTTCTTCAAGACTTCTTTACTTGTGCCGGTGCTTTACCCACTATGGGTGGATCTATTCTTTATAGAACTAGTAGTCCTGCGGATGCCATATCTATGCTCATTGTTGAACTTGAAAGGCAATTTATCCATATGCATCCTTGCATTCAGAGATTTTTTCTAGATTTTTCCAATATCGAGCATTCTTCGGTTAAGCACGTAGCAACTATCTTTTTGGCTCACGAGTTCAGATTCATAATGAAAGAGGCCAAAGAAATCTTTACGCATTATAAGGTGGACACTGGTCGTCCTCCCGTAGAAGCTATCTTATTTAATCAAGAGGACATAATGTGTTTGCAATCTTTAGATCATGTTGCTTTTAATGAAAACCTTAGGAAAAAGGTTCCTACTGATATCTTGGTCGATAGAATCTCTGAATTGAATGATGATTTTGCTATTCAAAACAATGCGTTAGGTTTTTCTCTCGAGCGAAGGCTCACGACCTTTTGCCAAAAGAATGCTTATGATGATGAAATGGTTGTGCAATATGAAGGGCCAAAGGAGGAACCTATACCTCCTGAGCTTGATATGGGGGACTTTTTGTCCTATTAAATTTATCCCTTTTGATTATTTTTGCTTGCCACAAAGAAAACTTGCTGCTGAATGTAGGGAGTATGAGATGAGTTTTCACGATCTATCTTATAATTATGGCAATACGTAGATTTATCCTTGTATCGTGCCTAGCTAGGGGCGTTAAACGATAGCGCTTGTTGGGAGGCAACCCAATTTTATTTTCTTTGTTTTTGCTTCTGTTTAGGAATAAATATTGCATATATCGTATGTTTAGATGTGGTTTTATGTTTTAATTAGTTTTTGTGCCAAGTGGAACCTTTGGAAAGACTTGGGTGAAGTTTATGCGATCATGCTGTAAAAAACAGAAACTTTAGCGCTCACGAGATTAGCTACCATTTTTTACTGGAGAGTGCTTTTTAGTTAATTCTTTTTGCAGATGATTAATATACAAATTCCTCACGTCCACAATTTTTTTTAGAGTAACAGAAGTATTCAGAAGTTACAGATTGCTACAGATTGTTCTGTTTTTGACAGATTCTATTTTTCGTGTGTTGTTTGCTTATTTTGATGAATCTATGAGTAGTATCGGG